>VSWD01000002.1:44977772-45712506 GCA_033119305.1 Pinctada imbricata
GACAATGTGTATTGGGTCTCCTCCCTGTATGTGACCTTGTGCACACGGTCTCCTCCCTGTATGTGACCATGTGTATTGTGTATTTTTCCTGCATGTGACAAAGTGTTTTGGGTCTCATCCCTGTATATGATCATGCGTATTGAATCTCCTCCCTGTATGTGATCATGTGTATTGGGTCTGCTCCCTGTATGTGACCATATGTATTGAGTGTCCTCCCTGTATGTGACAATGTGTTTTGGGTCTCCTCCCTGTATGTGACCAAGTGTTTTGGGTCTCATCCCTGTATGTGACCATTCGTATTGAGTCTCCTCCCTGTATTTGATCATGTGTATTGAGTCTCCTCCCTGTATGTGATCATGTGTATTGAGTCTCCTCCCTGTATGTGATCATGTGTATTGAGTCTCCTCCCTGTATTCGACCATGTGTATTGAGTCTCCTCTCTGTTTTTGACCATGTACATTAGGTCTCCTTCCTGTATGTGACCATGTGCATTGAGTCTCCTCCCTATATATGCACCTCGAAACAGCCGCCTTTCAGTTTTTAATGATTATTTCATATAAGAACTTGTCAAAATGAACTTTGGCCTTCAAACTATTTTTCTTTTATACAAGATGAAATACGAGCATTATGCAAAGTAAAAGTAATATGGTAGACAAAGGAAAGTGGTTTACGACACGAGCTTGTTTAATGGTCATTACCTGCATTTAAAAACGGTTGACGAACACATATGATAAATTACTTAATTAGGCATCTTAATTTTGGTGTATAAATTTCATTTTCTTGTTAACTTTTCCTTAAATGACTTAAAAGGTACTCAATACTATTGTTTTTTAGGTCTTAGTAATTTCATTTGGAGAGAGGAAAAAGGAATGTCTAGATTTCAGTTTATGCAACAAGGAAGGGAAGTCGAAGTAGAAAACGATACAATGAGAAAAATAATTACACGTGTTCCAGTTTTATGAAATCCTGAAATCCTATTAATAGACATTTTTCACGTTGACGTACTTAGGACTTAGCACTCCGGACTTCCCACGTTAGGGGTTATATAAAAGAAATCATGTGCGATTTGAAAAGTATATTCTTACTTAACAAACAATGAACGAAATGACAGTGGAGATTTTAATACGTATTTTCACACATGAAAGCAAATACCGTATAACCAGAAATTTTCGCGAGTATCAAATTTCGCTATATTTTTTTTTAATAAGGGTGTCTTTATGTTTGTAATGTATATGTAAAAATCTAACTTCAGAAAATTAAAGAGGGCGCTTCTGAAATTATTTTTGGTGGCTCCGCTGGAAGCATCACTGATGAGAATTTAATATTCGAAACAGGTGTCTGGTGCATGTAAATTGGTTTGGATTTTTCTTCAAGAAGGTAGAGAGTTGGAGCCCTTCGACATTATTAATATAGACACTTATTTCACGTTGCAGTGTTGAGCAGTTAAAATCGTCCCCCGTGGCCTGATGTTTGTCAAGTGTATTAATTACTTCTTTCCAGCTTTGTCACCTGAAAGAAGCTTTGTTTTGGCCTTTTATCAATGTGACATCATACATATTTTTTTTTTTGCTATCTCGGAAACTAGCCATTTTACCGATAGATATCATCGAAATTAAAGGAGTTTAACACTTTAGCACCATCCCTTCAATGCTATTTGGAACATAGATTTTATTTGATATACTACTGAATCGACCCTACAGGAAATTTGGAGCCGCGCGCTCTCTGTAATGTAAATGTAAAAATCTAACTTCAGAAAATTAAAATGGGCGCTTCTGAAATTATTTTTGGTGCCTCCGCTGGAAGCATTACGTGTCTGGTGCATGTAAATTGGTTTGGATTTTTCTTCAAGAAGGTAGAGAGTTGGAACCCTTCGACATAATATATTTTCGCGAATACAAATTTTCGCGATTCCTTAATTAAAAGCAAATATTTACATATGATGTTACTGTTTTGTACCTTTCATTATCGAAGTTTTAGTGAGGTCTGTGATAAGAGTACATTCAATTTACTTCTATTTGCGGTTCATAGGGAAAAGTAAAGCATGACGCTTGTACAATTAGAACGAAATGTTAATGATAAACCAATTTATGTTGTTTCTTATCAAGCACAATTTTTCGTGAGAATAATCTTATCGTGGTCAAACAGTGAGGAGACTCAATACACAAGGTCAAACAGTGAGGAGACTCATTACATATGGTCACATACAGGGAGGAGACTCAATACACATGGTCACAAACAGTGAGGAGACTCAATACACATGGTCACAGTGAGGAGACTCATTACAAATGAGTCTCCTCACTGTGACCATGTGTATTGAGTCTCTCACTGTGACCATGTGTATTGAGTCTCCTTACTCTTTGACAATGTGTACATGAACATCATGTAGAGTAAAAGTATCATAAAAGAAAAAGAAAACCAGTATACGACACTAGCTTGTCTGATCGCCGTGATCTACATTCCAAAACGGTTGGCGAACACATTAAGTAGGTTACATTATTAGGCATCTTAAAATGGGTGTACAAATTTTAATTTTATTGATAACTCTTCCTTAGATGACTTATTTGGTCAAAAACCTTATTTATTAATTCATCTTTCACGACAAAAATATGTTATGTTGAAGGCCCGGTCTCACAGCGCTTTAAATACGGCTTGATCACGACCAAAACACGTCAAAAAAGTTCCCCTGTAGGCAGACGTTGTCTGCTTCTAAGACGCCTTACAGACAATTTGTAGACGTGTTAGGACGCGGTAAAAAATCTGAACGGCGTTAGACGCGGAAAGAAGTTTTGAACTACTCAAACTTTTATTCCGCAGCCAACCACGGACTGTGTACATTGTACAGACGTATAACACATGCGAAACACACGTGATAATCCGTGTTACGGCAGTGATTAAAACTTTGTGAAGATGCGGTAAGACGTGAAAGCTTACGCGGCCTATCAGGGACAGAGCACGGTCATTGTTCATACCCCGTTCAAAGCACAGCAATAGCAAAAGGTACCTCGTCAACAATGTCCAGAAAATATTTGAGCGTGATTTGGACGTGGAGTGCAGTCTGACCGGGCCTTTACCTTGAAACCATGTAAATGACCTTGGGTCAAAGTCAAGTTGAAAGCTTTATGCAAGGAACATTCGTACAAAGTTTGAACTCTGTAGGTCAAATAGTCTTTGTACAAAGGCAAAAGTTTGTTGCGACTATCAGAATGAAAATTTTCCCCTGGTTCAAGGTTCATGATGATGATGATTATAGTATGATTAAGAAGTTTAAAAAAAACACGTGATGATGATGATGAAGATGATAATTACGATGAAGGTGATGATTATGATGATAATGATGATGATGACGATAATGATGATGATAATGATAATGATGATGATGATGATGATGATAATGATTATAATGTTTAAGTTAGGTTTAACTGTCTTTGCAATAGAATTGAGTTATACTCATTTTTACTACTACTATTATCATCATGCATATTTGCCGTCATGATCCAACTCATTTCTTCCAGGCAAACTCTAATGATGACGACGTTTAACCTGAAGTCAGAACCGTTCAGTCTTTATGAAGAATTGCCACACCTAGCAAATATTATAACATTTTATTGAGTCTGCGGAAATGAGAGTTATTTCGACGGTATCTGACGTAAAACCACTGTGACGTCATGAAAATGGTATGGTAACGTCAATATTATACCGTCATTTCCCAGATTGTAGGGACAATTTCCGTCACAATTAGTATACAAATACCGTCCCACAGGGGAAGCAACTCTTGTTTTCGAAAATAACAGTGGCATACACGAAATTGACTGCTAAACATCTGTATGTTTTCCGCGGGACTCTATCTCTAAATCTTATCTCCGTATGTAACCTTTTACATATACACATATGTTACGTTTCTCTATAGTTATAAGTTACCTGAATCTTGCTGTTTTATTCTGTTTGTTTTCCCAGGTTTACTATCTCCGTACCATGCTCTTTATACATGTTATATCAGCTTTCATGTTATCTTACATTTATACCTGGCTGTACTGACATATGACGTATTATATATAACAGAAGGGTTTCGATTTCTGATTTTCTGAATTATCGATTTTGTGCTGTATACAGGGATATGGTCATTATCCATATTTGTCATTTCATGTTATCGTTGTACCTTGCTGTACATGTCTCTGTATATCAGCTTCCATGTTATCTTACATTTATACCTGGCTATACTGACATATGACGTATTATATATGACAGTAACATACCTGTCACTGACTGCTTTATTTCCATCTGTTATCTCAGGTTAACTATCGCCGTATTATGTCTCTGTACATCAGCTGTCATGTTATCTTACATTTGTACCTGGCTGTACTGACATATGACGTATTATATATAACAGTAACATACCTGTCACTGACTGCTTTACTTCTATCTGTTGTCTCAGGTTTACTATCTCCGTATCATGTCTCTGTAAGTCAGCTTTCATGTTATCTTACATATATACCTGGCTGTACTGACATATGACGTATTATATATAACAGTATCATACCTGTCACTGACTGCTTTATTTCCATCTGTTATCTCAGGTTAACTATCGCCGTATTATGTCTCAGTATATCAGCTTTCACGTTATTTTACATTTGTACCTGACTGTACTGACATATGACATATTATATATAACAGTAACATACCTGTCACAGACTGCTTTACTTTTATCTGTTGTCTCAGGTTTACTATCTCCGTATCATGTCTATGTATGTCAGCTTTCATGTTATCTTACATTTATACCTGGCTGTACTGACATATGACGTATTATATATAACAGTAACATACCTGTCACTGACTGCTTTACTTCTATCTCTTGTCTCAGGTTTACTATCTCCGTGTCATGTCTCTGTATATCAGCTTTCATGTTATCTTACATTTGTACCTTGCTGTACTGACATAATATTACGACGTATTACTGGTATATACCGGTATAACAGTAACATACCTGTCACTGACTGCTTTACTTCTATCTGTTGTCTCAGGTTTACTATCTCCGTTTCATGTCTCTGTATATCAGCTTTCATGTTATCTTACATTTGTACATGGCTGTACTGACATATGACGTATTATATATAACAGTAACATACCTGACACTGGCTGCTTTACTTCTATCTGTTGTCTCAGGTTTACTATCTCCGTGTCATGTCTCTGAATATCAGCTTTCATGTTATCTTACATTTGTACCTGGCTGTACTGACATAATATTACGACGTATTACCGGTATATACCGGTATAACAGTAACATACCTGTCAGTGACTGCTTTACTTCTATCTGTTGTCTCAGGTTTACTATCTCCGTATCATGTCTCTGTATATCAGCTTTCATGTTATCTTACATTTGTACCTGGCTGTACTGACATAATATTATGACGTATTATATATAACAGTAACATACCTGTCACTGACTGCTTTACTTCTATCTGTTGTCTCAGGTTTACTATCTCCGTATCATGTCTCTGTATATCAGCTTTCATGTTATCTTACATTTGTACCTGGCTGTACTGACATAATATTATGACGTATTATATATAACAGTAACATACCTGTCATAGACTGCTTTACTTCTATCTGTTGTCTCAGGTTTACTATCTCCGTATCATGTCTCTGTATATCAGCTTTCATGTTATCTTACATGTGTACCTGGCTGTACTGACATAATATTATGACGTATTATATATAACAGTAACATACCTGTCATAGACTGCTTTACTTCTACCTGTTGTCTCAGGTTTACTATCTCCGTATCATGTCTCTGTATATCAGCTTTCATGTTATCTTACATTTGTACCTTGCTGTACTGACATAATATTATGACGTATTATATATAACAGTAACATACCTGTCACTGACTGCTTTACTTTTATCTGTTGTCTCAGGTTTACTATCTCCGTATCATGTCTCTGTATATCAGCTTTCATGTTATCTTACATTTGTACCTGGCTGTACTGACATAATATTATGACGTATTATATATAACAGTAACATACCTGTCATTGACTGCTTTACTTCTATCTGTTGTCTCAGGTTTACTATCTCCGTATCATGTCTCTGTATGTCAGCTTTCATGTTATCTTGTGTGGTTCTGTTTGTTATCTCCATTTGTTCTAATTTTGTTTGCTGTTTTTGAATGGACGCTGAAAATACATTTTGAAGACGAAGTTTATACAGTGCAAGATGCTTGATTATGGAAATATTAGGTTCATGATTACGTTTGCCTCAGTTATTACAGATAATATATTTTGCTGACTCGAGAATGAAATAGAAAATTATTAATAACATCTTTATTTGGAATATTTTAATAATTACCTTTTACATTATTATATGTTTTTGTACCAGATTCATACCTGTCACTGATTTATCGTCGTCGATTTGCTTCCTGATATAAAGTATCTCTTTGTCAATCCTTTGGATTTCAGTCTCTGTTTTATCATGTCTTCTTGTATTGTGAGTTTTAAGTTCTTCAATTTCCGTTTTATTATCTAAAATGTACGACAAATATTTTGAGTCGTGAGTCTAATAAGTATAGTAAAGCCTAGTTTTATACAATAAAACACAATTCAGGCATTGAAATTATTCATCCTGGATATGTTCATACTATACATAAAACCTAAACGGAAGTAAAAAAACAGTATCATTGATCCTTTGGTAGATTTGAGTCTATATATTAAACGTCTTCATAATCAATAGCATTATTTAAAAACAGATAAATGTGCAGCATTTTGGTTACATAACCAAGGGTGAAGATGAGTTGAGACATGAGCAACATCATACGATAACATGACATGCACGTTTCGGGTACTGATCCTCAATCTAACGAATGTAATATAGTCAAAGAATGTGAAAGTAATTATGCCCAAAAATGAACCGGAAAACGTAACAGGATGGGTGGGATATGATGCTACAAGACTCTTTAATGTTTTTGACAGACCTAATGGTTACATGTTTTATGACATATTACATGTACATAATATCTTACCTTCTACCATTTTCCTTGTTTCTGTGTCTTCTTTCTTTTGTTCTCGAAGTCTTGTGGTGTATTGTTTGGCCATTTCAGGATCCATTACTTCACATTTCAGGAAGTCTACCGCCTTCTTGTATTGTTGATTATTATTGAGATCTTTGTCAATGCTTAAAACTGCCGCCTTAACTGTGGACCATATCTTATTAAAATCTAAATTTGAGAGAGAAGAACTAATCATATGTCCAACAGTTGTGTTCCTTGCATTGCGGATCCTTTCTATGTTTGCAGCCAGCGACTTGTCCTTTGGATCTGGGTCCTTCCCCCAGCCTTTTGTATGTGGAGGTATGTTACATATGTTTCTTAGCAATATATACAGCAGTGATATATCAAAGTCATTGTAGTTTCCAGTGTAATGCCCAGAACGAGGTAGAATAAGGTCCATTTGAGGTTTAGTTAGTTTTGGTAGTTTCGAGCAATGTTGCTGTATGACTTGTGGGAATTTATGTGGTGGTACATGATGCCGTAGTACGTCCCTGAGCTGGTCCGTACACGGGTCCAACATGACCCGACTGACCCGGCTGGCATTCGTTGTTTCTTCTGTAGAGGAGTACTTGGAAGTTGCCATCTTGAACCCGATGACCTTAAGCCTACGAAATGAAGACAAATCTGCTTATATTTTGTTTTCTATGTGTAATTGGTACAATTTATACATGTATTTATACTTTGCGTTTTTAGAGCACATTCTGTTTTTTTTTTCTTACTGCAGTCAATGTTTACGTGTTTCCATCCACTTACTTATTTTGGGAAAAAAATTCAAAATAGAATTTGATAGAGTAAATAATGAAAAATTGTATTTTATTGATAACAATAAACACGAATTAACTATATATCTTCTGGAAATCGGCCATTATCTAGTGGAAAGCACTAATACAAAAGACATCTACGTAATATCAACAACTGTTGGTAGAGCCCAGCGTTAAAATGAACAAGGTATGATTTCACATATAATAATTTTGCTTCCTTTTTTGGGTCTATTTTAACAGTTTCGTCTTTTTAGAGATCTGTAAAGAATGAAAATTCAAAAATTCATACAAATCTTTATTTTTCGGAATGCTTAAATTTTATGATTCATTGATTGCAAGACTCATACAAAAATGATTTTTCCCTATTTTCTTCGATTTTCGTTAAAAACATTTCCCCAAAATAACCATTCAGCTAAAAAAAGTTCAAGGATTAGTATTTTTTCTGAAATAATGTAACAACTCGAACAATAGAGGGTATCTCCAACAACACCAGGTTGCATCACTTACATCAAACTCCAAAACACCCAATGCAAAGACACAGAGCGGACAAGTACAGGACGAGACGCAAAAGGGACAAGGAACGTCAACTCACAACACAGAAACACGTAACCAAAAGGACTACACATAGACCAACGAGACCAATGGGCTTCCGGTGCCGACTTAGGACCACCATCTGCCGAGGAAATAGCAGAAGGTGTGGTTATCTTGGATAACGTGTGCACAACCCTCCCACTTTTCCGATTACCCAGAGGTCTCAAAGAACGTACAATTGTGGTGTAATGTAAACGTCTTCAAATTGAATAGCATCATTTAAGAACTAATAAATTGGCAACAGGGACCAGACATGCACGTTTCGGGTCTTTAACCCTCCTCAGTGACACTCAAATCTAAACAAAGTACTATGCCAAAAAAGGTATGAAAGTTACTTTGTCGAAAAAGCGAACCGAAAGACGTAGCAGAATGGGTGGGATATGATGCTTCAGTACCCAAGTTTTTGAAATTACAAAAAAAAATTTGATAACTGAAATTTTAGAATGCGTTGAAGAAACGATAACCGAAATTGATCAAACTTGGCTACATGTGCCCTCGGGGACTTCTGGTCCACCAGCAGTGACACTCACCAAGTGGTATTAATGTAAACGTCTTCAAATTGAATAGCATCATTTAAGAACAGATAAATTGGCAACATGGACCAGACATGGACGTGTCGGGTACTTAACCCTCGTCAGTGATCCTCAAATCTAAACAATGTAATATGCCAAAAAAGGTATGAAAGTTACTATGTCGAAAAAGCGAACCGAAAGACGTAGCAGAATGGATGGGATATGATGCTACAGGACCCACGTTTTTGAAATTTCAAAAAAAAAATTATAACAAATTTTAGAATGCTTTGAAGAAACGATCAACCGAAATTGATTGAACGTGGCTACTTGTGCCCTCGGGGACTAAAAACAGCCTCCGCTCTGTTAGCTGACCACACACAAACAAGACCGCAAAACGCAGAGGCCCAAGCAATACAAATTAATATTTAAATGGATACAAAAAGAGGACGTACGTAATATAATCCGTGCTCTGCCGCCGCGAGCTCATGTATGTTATCACCCGAGGAGTCCGACTGATATTCAGAGAGGACAGGCATTCGGGGCCCTATTTTCACGAAAGAGGTTTGAACAGGGGCCGTCATAGAGTCCCGTCGTCACAGTCAATCAGAGTGCAAGTTTTAAGAATGCGCTGGTCCAAGACTGTAAATTTGTCAAATACCAAGCCTAGTGTCCGTCTGGTGACATTAGGACCATATCCATGGAATTAAAAGCGTTTGATGATTCTGACACATTTTCGATAGTTATGTTATCTATCTTTGATCCTTCTTTATCTTGTTAATTATGTCACCATAAAATGCAGGTTGTGAAATACCCAGAGTACTATACTCTGTTGCCTGTATTTATCTGAATTTCAAAAAAGCTGACAATATTTTTTTGTAAAATTTCCAGAAAGTATTTACTGGTTTGTGAAAGCGAAAACCTTGTCCTAAAAGTTTCTTGGTAATTTGTTAATTTCTACTATGAAAATCCAAAACATCAGTACATGCTCTAGCATACCAGATAAACTGTTAAATGTAGATACCATAGGACCGTAAAGTCGGTAATCTAGGAACATCACCGTCGAGCCAGGGAAATTTACTATGTTAATTAAGAAATGAATCTTATTTTTTTTTTCTGTTGATGCAGGTATCACCCAAAAAATTGGACAGAAAACTGCATCAATGCGCGTAGAGCGTTGATGCAAAAGTTTTCTGTCCAATTTTTCGCGTGATACCTGCATCAACAGAAAAAAAATATAAGATTCATTTCTTATCATTTAATTATCATCTATTAATGGAAAACAAGTTATGGCAGCCGCCATGATTCAAACAGCGAATGATCGTCTCTCTATATCTTTGGAATAAAGACGAGTTTGAGCAAATACTACATGCACTGTAATTTTTGAGTTAGTAGAAAAGAAATGGTACCCTTGAAATGATAAGCAAACATCAACAAATTGTAGTTTCAGCAATATGTTCTTTCGTGTTTGAGGGAACCCCCGGTCTTAAAAAGAATACTATAAATAGACTTCCATTGTGTTGATCGATGTATCGACAAAATTTCTCACTCAATCGGAATCTTCGTTTCTTGAAAATGACAAAGAAAATTAAATGCTATCCAAAATTATCTCTTTTGTCATGTACTCTTGTATGAGTCCATTAACAATTTTGATATTTAGGTCCAGAAATGGTGTTTCTGTGTTTGTAGCGTTTACCTTATTTAGAATCAATTATTGGGGGTAAATAACATTTATACTTTTCAAAAACAGGATTGTCGATAGTAAGAATATCATCCAGGTACCTAGAAGTATCAATGAGACATTTCACATCATAATTTTTTCTTTAATTTTGAAGATTTTGGATAAATTCCTATTCATACGTGTATAAGAATAAATCTGCAACAAGAGGCGCACAATAGGAATCCTTACGGCCTGCTTGTAGAGATTCTCACCAAATATTACATAAATATTGTCCAAATGGAAGGACGGGGCAATACACAGGTCACCACATGTTCATGATTTGTATGATTTGTAATCTGTGGCGGAAAAGAAACCCTTCGATTCAGATGTACAAATATAAGTTTTCCCTCACGATCAAAACACCATTTAATGAGTTTGGACGGTCGATCATTTATTTTGTTGCGAGGAAGCGTGGTGTACATATTAGAAAAGTCGTATGAAGAAATCGTATTTGCTTCAAAATTTCTTGATTTCATTTTGTCAATCACATCCCCTGAATTTTCAATAGACCAATGAAGTTTACACCATTCCTGTTCAAGACAGTTTCACTGTATTTGGTAACGTGTTCTTTTAAAGCCATTAGTCGTCGGCAAAAATCGTAATTTTGAGAGGACGTAGACAGTTATCAACATCCCTATTGACTTCAATGCTAGCTTATTACAAAACTATTTTTCTATTATGACTAGCGATTATAACAGACAACAAGTAACGTATGTAGTTTTGTTTCAGTAAATGAGCGCTGGAGTAAGCACATAAGAAGGCGTGACTTTTCTGAACATGAATATGTTGGAAAATTGACCATGGGCGGGATCTATAACACATATAGGGTGAAAATAGCAAGTCATTTTAGAAAAATAGTTTTGCAATAAGCTAGCATTGGAGTCAATACTGATATTGATAACTATCTTCGTCCTCTCAAAATTACGCTTTTTGCCGACGACTAATGATATGCTAATGGTATACAGATATTCGGCAACGATAGGTAAATTTTTGATGTACCGACAAACTCAGCTGTTAAATACAATTTCATTCTTTTTTGCATTATCTTTACATTTTCTTCTGAAGGACTTCATACCAAAAACTACTACAATACTCCAATTAGAAACTTAGTATTAAATTCACGCTTATTCAATTTTTCGTGGTCAACCAAGTTCCTTTTGCTAATAACTTTTTTGTTTCAAGTCCGATTTTATTGAAATGAATCTAAAAATTACCTTTTTGGAAAGACCGTTACAAAAATATATATATTGATGAGGTTTTATAGAAAAATTTATCATTGATGCTATTAATTGACTGTTGAGGTTCAAAAGACCTACAAGATGAAAATCAAGTGTTTTGCAGATTGCTTTATTCAACTTCATCTTAAATCAAAAAATAATCCTAAAGGACACATACGCAAAAGGTAATTCAGTTGTCCCTAGAATTAGTTTACATGACATGAGAGATGAAACATTTGTAGTAAGTAGCAACCATCAGTATTGGTATAAACATACAGATGGGTACATCAAAATCAAGCCCTGTAAGATTGAAGTGGTCGATATACTAAAAGTGCAGCACGAAGAACTGCAAAACTTGTAACATCTACTTTTCGTTTATTTCAAGCAGTTAGATCAGATAAATCAGAGGAGAAAACAAACCGCACATTCATTAAAGTAAGTTTTGCAAACATTGGTATTGATAACTTGAATCTTGGTCAAATTTTGAATCACAAAACTGTCACAGAAAAAATTCCACCATATTTCAAAAGAAAAGAAACTCCTTGTATTTCCTATAGCTACACACCAACAGTTGCATCTAAATTTACAATTACAAACGATACCTGCAGTGTAATGATTTAAGTAATCCCTCACTACATCCACTTCTCTGCGAATGTTCTTCATCGGATTTCAACTACTCTCCTTGTGGACACGTTATCACTGGTGACCTTAGTATAGTCAAGAACGACAAGTTGAGAGAATTGTTAAAAAAGGGTCCCAAATACAGAGAAAGTATGTCCTTTACATGGAACCAAAATGTCAAAATTTTCATGGACTCTTGTGAGGAATATGCAAGACGTTGGGCAAAGAAAGAGGATATGCAGCTCGACACCCTTCCCGAATAGATAAAATCAATCAGAGGGTTACTTTTATCTAGAATTAACCAATTAAAATCAACTGTGAACACCAGATTCAAGTCTATATCTAAAGACCCTGATGTTATCTCAGAGCTTACCTACCTCCAAGAACATTATGTCATCACACCAGCGGACAAAGCCTCAAATAATTACAAATTTACTTGTAAAAAATACTGTTTCGACAGTCTAGTTAAAAAGTTGGGTTTAAATTCGACACCTAGAAATCCCACTTACACCCCAACAAACCTTTCTGCCTCTGAAATAATAGATAAGCACAAATCAGCTCTTGCTTCCTTTGTCTTCGACACTAACAATTTAGATTTAGATTTGCTATTCTTATACTGCATACCTAAAATGCATAAGAATCCGTACAAACAACGTTTCATCGCTGGTTCCTCAAAATATTCTATCAAATCTATATCGATCTTACTCACCAAAGTTTTATCTGAAATCAAATCTGGGCTTCAAAAATCTTGTTCGACGGTATATTCTCGCAGTGTTATCAACCAGATGTGGTTTTAAAGAATTCGAAGGGACTTTTAGAACATCTGAAATCCACTCATTTTAGAAGAGTCCATTCGTTCAAAGCCTTTGATTTTTTGACACTTTACACCACAATTCCACATTCTAAATTGAAAGAAAGACTCGCAAAAATTATAAATAATGCGTTTACAAGTAAGAACGGTAATCGCAAATACAAATTTATCGTTGTTAATTATGCGTTTGGAGGAAAGGTCTTCCAGAAAATTGTCGGAATTCCAATGGGGACCAATTGTGCCCCACTCCTTGCCGACATTTTCCTTTACTTGTACGAAGCTGAATTCATTCAGTCTCTGGTCCGGATGTGACAGTTCTACCGAATTGAAGCGGCATGTGTTGCATGTAAGCAGGAGATGCTTACTCTTCCTGGGCACCTGGTCTCACTCCCATATGGGGAGTTCGCTTCTTTTCATATGGTGGAGGTTTTTGTTTGTTTTCTTTGTTCCCTGTTTTATCCTGATTTTGTATGCCTTTGGTTTCTAATTTTCTGAGATATCGATTTTTTGTTGTATGCAGGGATATGGTTATTATCCATATTTGTCATTGCCAGTATATAGACTGACCTGTCATGCTTTACTAGTAATAGCCCCCCCCCCATATTGCTTTTTACGCAAATATTCATTTCTAGTTCCATGTTCGTTAATAAAAATCAGGGGGAAAGGAAAAAGTAAACGAGAGGCCAACATTTTTTGGACTTTATGTGTTTATTGTTACTTATTATATAACCGTATTTCCCTATGGGGAGGATTCATTCCGTAAACAGAGGCGTTTAAAATTTTGACGTTCCAGTTCATTCAACTCGCTCGTTCTCGGTATTGTGTGAAGTAAAACAAAGCAGGGTTAGAAATAAAATTATAACTCGCTCAAAAATTTTCCAAATAATGACATTTTGTTTGATATTATTATCATTTCGCTGCAAACTACGAAAGTTAAAAAAATAGAGAAAAGTCCTTATTATCAAAGATAATTAAAGATACCAAACATTTGATATATCTTACCCAATATATCGTTTAATCGTTAAACGTAACTATTTTTCCCGGTTTCATCAATACAAAACTTGTCAAAATCCGCCAAGAAACAAATTTGAGGAATTTGTACACCGAAACTACACAAGGAGACGATCGGTAAAACGACTCCTGTGCCCCCTACTGCAACCAGATGGTTAAAAGAAAAATATCGTAACATTTTAACAGCAATTCTCTATAGAACCAAAGAATTTCACGACATGTTGGCATGGCATGTCATGGATTTCTGAGATTTTTCGTATGGAAGTTCAATATGAAGCACTAGTATGTAAATCAACCCCAGTTTTTTTTTCAAAAAGGTTGCCGTTGCCATGGTAACCGTGTCTGAAGTTTCAAAAATAGGGAAAATCTATAGGACGAGGCATATTTGTAGGCTTCGTTACCGTGGAAACAGTTACTTTTTTAATCTGAAATTGCTTTGATTATTATATCTGAATCCTTATTATTATGCATATTTGTAAAGTTTTTTACAATCATCTCGGATACCTTTTGTATACAAGATGAAAAATTGAACCAAAAAAGGTTTAAAAAGGCTCTATTTTGGGCACTTAAATACCCTTTTTCGCATGTTTTTACTGTTTTACAAGGTTGAAAATTTCATAAAAGCACCAATTTTTGAAATCCGAATTCTAATTATCTAATTAGTATCATCTTTGAACTATACATTAATATGAAAAATTAATTGGGCTAATTTGTCATTTTATATGCAAAGCAGCATCAAATTTAGTTGCTATGGCAACAATCGGCTGAAAGGTTTCCATACGATAGGTTTAAACACAACCTCTATCAAACTATCTACACATGATATTGGAACAGAAGTTAGTGTATACATCTTTCAGAGGGCTTTTATATAAAAATAACCTTCAAGGTCACCCACTGAATTTCCAAGGTCATTAAACTTTAAGTGACCAGATTTGACGAAAAATCCTTATTTTTCATAAAATGAAGGTGCCAATATTTTAGAAACCTTTAAATATTGAACTTAACAGTTATTTGCCATAAAATGATAAACGTATCACTAATTTCTTAGAACTATTGAGAACATTTCTTCACATCTTCGAATATCTAAATTCTTTTTTTTTTTATGTGCTCAGATTTTTGGCTCTCTATAGGTATAAACACTAACATCATGATGACATGGTTTATACAATTATACAAATTGTGCTTTGTGGTGAGAGTTATTCTGTAAGTATTGATTATTGTTAGTACTGTCATACATATCAAATAATTTGTACCAAGTATAGGATACTATTTATAGTATCCGAGCCTTATATAATCATCATCGCACTTTTTTTTCTTTTTCTTTTAATTATATTTTATTTTATTTTTTATCATTCAATTCATATTCAACTGATAAACATTTGTAGAATCATATCAAAACATTTATATGTAAACATCTTCAAATTGAATATATCAATAATAACGTTAGAGTTGTTAGTGGTGCGACGAAGTAGTTAAATCGATATGGCTAATATTAACTCGGTCAGCGCATGTCACTTGGCTGTGATTTAGGGCGAAACTGACAGTTGGGACGGGTGTGACAGATGGCTATATTCGTTTGGATTGTGTGGATTTCGATGCTGTGGAATTATTATGACATAAGAAATGAAGGTAGGATTAATAATTTCTTTCATTTAATTGTCGATCCAATGCTGAAAATGCTTTCTCTGCTGATGTTGACATTTTAGTTTGACCACGTGTTTTACTAAATGATCCAAGAGTCATATGTCGAAACCGTCTCAAGTGTCCCACTTCTTGCACAGAAAACGTGACACCCGAGAAGAATTCAAAGCCTGACTCTTGGAAGCTATGTAAGATATTATTCAATTGATCTGTATTGAATTTAATAGTCATAGTTTTTGCCATTTATCCAGTAAGTGTATACATGGTAAATTTACTCATTGTTTTTCAGTTCCTACAGTTCAGATTATTCGAGAGCTACAGACAGAATTTGTAAGTACATTGTGGACCATTGTATAACACTAAAAATGTCAATTTTGTAAATTATTTGTAAATCATATTATAAATCATAGACATGTGCATATTTTTAAGTATATATACTGGCAACGTAAATATAACATCATAGATCGTTCGTTATATTCATTTCTACGATAATTATACTTTTGTTTGTTTTCGTTCTCTTTTTATTTTATTTCATTTCACGTCGAGCGAGAGATGCCTACAGACTTTTGCTATATCCTTTGGTATTCTCACCTTCCGATGTTCATACAGAGCTACAACAGTTTTAAGAGTATCCATGAATAACCATCTACAGCTGATCTGTTTAGTTTTTGTTTCACTTAAGTGATATGTTTTATAAATGGTATATGCAAACATTGTTATCAAATAATTTATAGAATCATAATTTTCATCTTGTACTTTATATCCTATCACAATATTTTTTAGTGTAAATAATTCTTTTTCTATTCCTATTTTAACAAATATTTCTTTTATGAACTGTCTAAAGTTTTCGAAATATTTACAATGTATGAAATAATGCTCATAATCTTCAGTTGCATTACAAAAATTACACAGATCATTGTCGCTAAGTTTCCATTTATGTAACAATATTTTGTTTGGTAAAATTTTGTAAAATAGTTTCCACTTGAACATTTTTATCTTATTATCATCAAGTTTATTAAATATGAAATTTAGTGCATTTTTAATTATTGATTTTGAGATGTCAAATTTTCTAGCCCAATGTGTGAATATTGCTGGTTCATCATACAGATCATTCATGTATGTTTCATAAGTTATTTTATTGTTTAGATCTTTTAATGAGAGAATTTTATGTTGCAGGTTTATTTGTATTGGAATTTGAATATGAAATTTACTCAGATCTTTATTTTTTATTTCCTTTAGCCATTCGATTGGGATACACTTTTTAATTATTGCCAACTCTGCTATCCAGTTAATTTTATGTTCAAGTTTAAGAACTACTAATCTTTCACTTATTTTTCCATTTGCATCTATAATATCTTTTATTGTCAAGATATTGCTGTCAATCCAATTTTTAAACATTAGTAGTTTCCCGTTTAATTTTATGAATTGATTTCCCCATATTACTTGTTTAGTTATCTCCATTGGTTTTTTTGGTTTTGCTTTTTGGCCTCCTCCTAATTTATTCCAGGCTTTTATAACATTTATGTAAAATTGAGATATGAATGGTACTGTTTTATTAAAATTGTCATAACTGTCTATATTCATTTTTAATATCAAGAAATCTTTTCCATAGTGATTCATGTAGTTACTTGGAATAATTTTCCATTGTGCTTTCTCTTTGTTTAAAAGTTTTATCACCCATCCTATAAGTAATGTGTTAATATGTGTTTTTAAGTCTATGACTTTCAGACCACCTTTATCGTATCTTTGAATAATTGTTTTTCTTTTAACTTTATCCTTTTTAAATTCCCAAATATATCTAAACCATATTTTTTCAATTTCTTTTATCTTTTTATCTGTTATTGGCAGTACAGTTGCCAGGTATGTTATGTGTGGTATCAAAAGTGATTTTACTATTTGTATTCTTCCTAACATTGTAAGTTTACGTGCTTTCCAAGAATTTATAATTGCCTTTATTTTATCTATTTTTTCATCCCAATTAAGAGAAACTATATTTTTATCTGTTTTACTAAAATATATTCCCAATGATTTTACTTTATCAGGTTCCCAATTTATTCCTTCATAATCTTTGTCGACACTATTGTGATTTCCTAGTTTAATTCCTAATGATTTACTTCGATTTAGTATAAGGCCAGAGAGGCTACCAAATATTTCAATTAGATTTAAAGCTTTAGTTATTGATGATTTATTTTTTAAAAACAAGGTGGTGTCATCGGCCAACTGAGCAATTTTAAATTCTTTATCTTGGTTTTTAGCTATAACTATTCCTTCTATGTTTTTATCTTGCCTTATTCGTGCTGCCATAGTTTCCACTGTCACCACAAAAAGTAGGGCTGAGAGTGGGCACCCTTGCCTAATGCCGCGTTGTAGTTTTATATTTGAAGAGATCCACCCATTATTAATTACTTTACAATTTATTCTATTATACATAGTTTTAACCCAATGTAAAAAGGAAGATTTGAACCCAAAAAACTTTAAAGTACTAAACATATATTCCCATTCCACTGTATCAAAAGCTTTAGCAAAATCTAAAAAGAGTAAATTTCCTTCCATTTCAAATTTTTCTGAATAGTCAATAATGTCTTGTATAAGCCTTATGTTATAATTAATATTTCTTCCCTTAACAAAACCATTTTGGTCCGTATCTATGATAATTGGTAAAACTAGTTTTAATCTTGATGCTAGACAATATGCAGCTATTTTGTAGTCATTGTTTAAGAGGGTGATTGGTCGCCAGTTATTTAAATCAGAAGGGTCATTTTTCTTATGCATCAATGAGAGTAAACCTGTTCTTTGTGTGTTAGTTAAAATACCTGTGTTATATCCTGTGTTTAGTACTTTTAATAGTAAGTGTTTTATTTTATGCCAAAATTTCTGATAAAACTCTATATTTATACCATCTATCCCGGGGCTTTTATTTTGCTTCATGCTCATTACTGCTTTGTAACATTCTTCTTCCTGTATTAATCCTTCTAACAATTTACCCTGTACATCTGTAAGTTTTGATTCAACTTTTGTTTCATTTATGAATCTATCAATTTCCTCTTTGTTTGGACATTTTGATGTATATAATTTCTCGTAAAATTGTTTTTGTAAATTGAGTATTTTGTCTTGGTCTGTCGTTTCAATTCCATTTTCGTCTTTTAGTTTTGTGATGGATTTTTTAAGTTGTCTTTGTTTTTCTAAGGATAGGAAGTAGCTGGTATTTTTTTCACCTTCCTCTATCCATTTTATGCGCGAGCGTATTTGAGCACCCTTAGCTTTAATTTCATATTCTTTTTCCAGGTCTTTTTCTGTTTGTTTTATCATATCTTCATTAAGATTTTCTTTTAATTTTTCTTCCAAAAGTTGGATTTTATTTTTTCTAGCCTTTGCTTTTAATATTCCAAATCTTATAGAATTTTCTTTAATTTCAATTTTCAATTTTTCCCATAATTGTTGTATGTTTGAATTACTCTCTTTCATTTTATTTGTGTATTTTTCAAGTAAATTTTCAATAATGTTTTGATAATCTGTGTCTGTTAAAAGACTGTTATTAAGTTTCCAGTATCCCGGGCCTCTTTTAACTGTTTCTATATTTATAAAAAGAGAGACGGCTTGATGATCAGTATGTTTAATTGGTACAGGTCTTATGTCTGCTTTTTTAATTTTAGATTGTAAGTCGTTATCTATCAAAAAGAAATCTATTCTACTGGCCTCATTTTGTTTGTTTTTTCTTCGCCATGTGTATTGTTGCTTATTTTTATTCATGATAATCCATGGATCGATAAGCTTATTTTCGTTTTTCAGTTTTCTTAAATTCGAGTTAATCACTACTTTGGTTCGTTTTGTTTTCCTATCATTTTTCTGCAGGATATCATTCCAGTCCCCTCCTATAATATTGTATCCTTTGCTATGAGCATTAATCAAATTTTTTATGTGTTTGTAAAATGTGTTTCTCTTTATGCTGTCATTAGGAGCGTACAAATTCATTAAACAATAGGTTATGTCATTTATTTGAATGTTACATATAATGTATCTACCATCATTATCTATCACACTGTCAGTAATTTTTGCATTTAGGCTTTTATGTATGAATAAGCTAACACCTCTACTGTTTGAAGTACCAATGCTGTGTATAGTAGTACCGTCAAACTCAGAACGAACTTGATGTAAAATTTCATTCGTAAAATGTGTTTCTTGTGCGAGGATAATTTTAGCTTTTTGATGTTTAATCCATGTGTAAAATCTGAATCGTTTATTCTTATCACGTAGACCTTGAGTATTAATTGTTGTTAGGTGCAAACTATTCATGTGCTATTTTGTGAAAATCATTTAAACCTACTCTTAATATATGTTTACAAAAATACTTTTGTTCTTTTATTTTCAAGTGCAACATTTACGGATTTCCTTTGGGTTTTTTAAGGTTTCTGGCATCTTTGTCCTCAAGTGGACTTGGTGGTGTCCGGGCCTCTTGAAGCACTTGCAAGCTTTTGCGGTTTGAGCCTGGTGTTTTTAAAAAGGCGTCTAAGGTTGTGCCCGTAGCTGGTTTGGCATTGGCCTTTTTGCCTTTTTTACCTGATTTGGTAGCTTTTGCGCCTTTTTTCACACTATTCTGTGATGATGTTGACATGTCAGATGCATTATCTATGGAAGGTTGACACGTAATGGTACCTGCATTACCAGTGTCAGATGTTTGCGACACATTTTGAGTGTTATTTTGAATAGATGCATGTTCTGATGTTGGAACTGTAGTGTTACTTGCATCGCTCGTGTCATGTGTTTGTGACACACTTTGAGTGTTAGTTTGAACAGGTACAATACTAGCCTCACTACCATTTTGCATGCCTAATTGTGTAGATGTGTCAGAGGATTTGGACATTTCATTTGACATTTCATTTTCTACTAATGTTCCATCCTGTGGAACGTTGGTCTCATCGTCACTATCGACATAATCGTCTGACTCAGATTGTGCTGTTTCTGCCTCATCATCAGTTAATATCGACCACGGATTATCATTTTGATCTTCGAAAGCATTTGGACAATTAGCCATAAGGTGTCCAGTTTTACCACACTGGCGACAGACAGTTTCATTCTCGCATGAACTACTATGGTGACCTTCTTCAAGACAATTAGAACATTTTTGTACATCTTTTCTTTGACCGTAGTGGTATATATTTGCATAGTACCGTCCTATGCGAAGCACTGTAGGAAGCGCATTGTCGATGGGGCTGACAATTGCAATCCGGTCACCTGTTTCACAGTTGGTTAGTTTGTGATCTACCCTTAACTTTTCCCGAAAGAAGGATACGATGATGCATTTGCGATCTTGTAAAGCCTTAATTATTTGGCCGTCATCGGCAGACAGGGGGATGTTCTTAACCCTAACCCGCAATGTATCCTCAGATCTAGTAGTTTTGGGATTAGTTGGATAGAGGGGTATACTTTTACCCCTTAAGGAGAATCCTTGAGTGAGGAGCTCATCTCTATACTCATCAGAATCCATGTAGATTCTCCACATGCCTCGAACCCTCTGCAAACCTGCTATGCGCTCACTTGGTACTTGCTCTGAGATTGACTTATACATTTTAATATGGTTTATCCATTCAGATTTTGTGGGTTTTCTTGTGAAGAAATCCCTTTCTAGTATGAAAAGGGGCTTTGCAGTAGCCATGGGCGTGGTCACCTCGGCAAAAGATCTTGCCTGTACTTCCATATTACCTTTTCAGTTTATATATCGTCTATTAGATCTTATACTAGATCTATATTTGCATTGAACACCTGATACACTGGTTATTAACCACAGTATTCGAAAATTATTTAGAGCTGAGATTTTCCACCTCCACCTTGGTAAGGGGCAGATAACTCTCTATCTAAATTCTTGGTGAGTATTTTGATAAAAAAAGGGACGAAATCTGTATTTTCTTGTTTTTTTTGACGAAAAAATATTTTCCCTTTAAATTTCTCCAGTTCAATAAATCCTAAGATTTTTCTTTCTTATATTCATTTGCTTTCATAAAAAATATGACCTATGAAAATATTCAAATAAAACATGCTTAAAATCGGTAACAAAATATCTTAAAAACCAATATTTTATGCAAAATTTGAGTCTCAAAGTATAACTGAAATATCAAGCCAATGACCTTGAACATTTTAATTGTCCTTATGTAAAAGATTTTTAAAAGTCATATCTATACATGCATACATTTTGACAATCTTATATACTCTAAAGAGGAATAAAATCAATTTCAAAGATAATATGAAACAAGCAAAAAGGTCTAATGTTGCCATGGCAACGGTTTTTTGCGACAGAATTTAGGTAAAACTCTCAAAATACCCACTCAAATTCTGCGTTCATTTTATTTGTCAATAAACATTTATTTCCTTGGATGAAAATCATTGGTCTCCTATCGGTGCCTTTTGTGATATTTAAGATTGAAAATGGTCAAAAACACACTAAATTGGCCCTTATTTTTACCTCTATTTTTAGCTTCATTTTGACTTATTTTGACTTAATACAATAAGCTTCCTTTAATAAATATCACATAACTAAGTGTACTTAGTAAGAATGGAAGTAAGGAAGAATAGAATATATAAAGATGAGCAAGCTGTTACAGTGGTATCCATGGCAACGAAGTCTACGGAGATGACTTATTTCATGGTCCCAACAGTGCTATTAATAGAATGACCTCGTTACCATGGCAACCAGAGGTCACATTGGCCTAAAAGTGTCATTTTCATGGTTAGTACTTAATATAGACCCATTATAAAGAAAAACATCAAAATCCATGACATGCCGTGCCGATCGATTTTGGTCCTTACAGAGATTTGCTATTAAAGGTTTTCATATAGAGCACAAGTAGGTACATAGATGAAAATTCGATTATATTGAGAATATGTCAAATTGTTTATCTGAAATAAAAATAAGGTACGCACCCGCCTGTGTTGTTAGCAGAAAACTGCGACGAAAGTATGAAAATAAACAAAAAAATACGGATATTTTCGTACCGTCACCAGTTTCTGACGTCATAAATGACGTCATGGAACGCACATGTTCGCAAACGTTTTACCGTTGACAAATACCGATGTTGATAGAAGATTTACATCAGAATGATTCAAAATTATATCTTTTTTAAAAGTCATAAATACAGGGCCGAAAATCACGGTTAGTGGACCTTCTCCTTTATTAGCATCATTCTAGAGCAGATAAATTTACAGCATGAACCAGACATGACGTTTCGGGTATTTAACCCTCGTCCGTGATCTTCAATCTGAACAATGTAATATGGCCAAAATCTGTGAAATGTATGTCCTAAATATACAAGATGACTGGGATATGATGCAACAGGACCCAGGTTGATGAGAACTATAACCGCCATGTGAAGTTTCAACTGTGAGTGAACTAAGCGAAGAGAAAGTACATCAACGAGACAAAACTCATCAACGCAGAAAGAAAATCTTTCACAATATAGAAGTTTTCTTCCATATATTATACGGACACTTTGGACTCTAACTGACTGTGATGACGGGACTCCATGAAGGGCCTTGTTCCACTCTGACTAATGGTGAAAAACGGACTCCATGACGGCCCTGTCAAAAACCTCTGTAGAAAAGATAGGGCCCGGACAACCTGTCATCTCTGAATTTTGGTCGGACTCCCCGGGTGATAACATGCATGAGTTCGCTACAGCCGGCAGAGCACGGACTGTATGTCGTACTCCATTTGTTTATATATCCATTTACATATTGAACCCCTCATTTTGATGTCTGGTAAGTGTGGTATTCGTACGATGAGGGTATCTAACAATCCAACTGTGCGTTCTTCGATACCTTTTAGTAACCAGAAAAGTGAAAGGAATGTGTGCACGTAATCTTGTGTGGTATTTTGTGTCGTGTTTGCTGTTCCTCATCCCTTCTCTTACGGCGATTAAAGAACACAAGGCAACATATTGTGAAACCGTTCTAACCCGGAATTATGTTAACTTATTTTGGTCTATAAAAAAATCAGGAGATGTGATTGACCAAATGAAATCTAGAATTTTTCAAGCCATTACGATTTCTTCATCCGACTTTTCAAATATGTAAACCACGCTTCCTTACAATAAGATTAATGATTAATTGTTCAAACTCATCAAATGGTGCTTTAATCGAGTAGGGAAAACTTATATTTGTACATCTGACTCAAAGGATTTGTATTCCGCTACAGAATACAAATCAGGATATGTAGTGACCTGTGTAGCGCCTTGTCCTTCCTCTTGGAAACATTTGTGTAAGATTTGGTGAATAGTTCTACAAGCAGGTAATAGGGATTCCTATAGGTACTAATTGTTGCAGATTTTTTTTTATACACGTAAAAAAAAGAATATATCCAAAATATCCAAAATCTTCAAAAGCAGAGAAACATGATGATGTGAAATGTGTCATTGGTACTTCTAGCTACCTGGATGAAATTCTTACTATTGACAATCCTGTTTTTGAAAAGTATAAAGATGTTATCAACAAGAATTGACTCCAATCAAAGCAAAAGTTACAAACAACATTTTAGGACCTTAATATAAAATGTGCTGATGAAGCGTTTCTGTCTCTTGTCGAGACGATTTTGAATTCAACGTAGTAGATTTTCCCTGGCTTAACGGCGATTTTCCTAGATTTCACAGCTCATCCTGTATGCTAGAGCATGTACTGATGTTTTGGATTTTTATGTAGAAATTTACGAATTACAAAGAAACTTTTAGGTCACGGTTTTCGGTTTTACAAACTAGTACAGACTTTCTGGAAAATTTACAAAAATTATAGTCACCTTCTTTTGAATTTGGACCCATACAAGCAACAGAGTATATTACTTTGCGTATTTCACAACCTGCATTATATGGTGACTTAATAAACAAAATAAGAAGATTCGAAATTAGACAGCATAACCATCGAAAATGCGTCATAATTATCAAACGCTTTTATACCGTGGATATGATCCTTATGTCACCAGACGGAACTTAGCTTGGTACTTGACCAATCTACAGTCTTGTACAAGCGCATTCGTAAAACTTGAATGTATGTAGATTGGTCAAGTACCAAGCCTAGTGTCCGTCTGGTGACATTAGGATCATACCCACGGCATAAAAGGCGTTTGATGATTCTGAAGCATTTTCGATAGTGATATTGTCTATCTTTGATCCTTCTTATCTGTTAATAATGTCACCATAAAATGCAGGTTGTAAAACACCAAAAGTAATATACTCTGTTGCCTGTATTTGTCCGAATTTCAGAAAAAGTTGACAATAATTTTTGTAAAATTTCCAGAAAGTCTTTACAAAGTAGTTTATGAAAGCGAAAACCTTGTCCTAAAAGTTTCTTGGCAATTTGTAAATTTCTACTAGGAAAATCCAAAACATCAGTACATGCTCTAGCATACCGGATGAGCTGTGAAATATAGATACCATAGGACGGTAATCTAGGAACATCACCGTCAAGCCAGGGGAAATTTACTATGTGAAATCCAAAATCATCTCTTTTGTCATACACACTTGTATGGATCTCTCCATTAACAATTTTGATATTTAGGTCCAAAAATGATGTTTCTGTGTTTGAAACGTTTGCCTTGTTTAAAAACAATTTTTGTGGATAAATAACATTTTATATTTCTCAAAAACAGGGTTGTCGATAGCAAGAATATCATCCAGGTACCTAGAAGTACCAATGAAACATTTCACATCATCATTTTTTCTTTGTTTTTGAAGATTTTGAAAATGATTGAATCTCTTCATATTATAAAGTTTGTTTAACATTGGACACATGGTCTCACTCCCGTATCGTGAGTTCGCTTCTTTTCGTATGGTAGAAGTTTTTATTTGTTTGCTTTGGTTCCTGTTTTATCCTGATTTTGAATGCCTTCGGTTTCTGCTTGCCAAAAAGGTATGAAAGTTACTATGTCGAAAAAGTGTACCGAAAGACGTAGCAGGATGGGTGGGATATGATGCTACAGGACCCACTTTTTAGAAATTTCAAGACATTTTGATAACAGAAATTTAGAATGCTTTGAAGAAGCGATAAACCGAAATTGATCGAACTTGGCTACATGTGCCCTAGGGGACTCATGGTCCACCAGCAGTGACACCACTCACCAAGTGGTATAAATGTTAACGTCTTAAAATTGAAAAGCATCATTTAAGTACAGATAAATTGGCAACGTGGACCAGACATGCACATTTCGGGTACTTAACCCTCATCAGTGATCCTAAATCTAAACAATGTAATATGCCAAAAAAAGTATGAAAGTTACTATGTCGAAAAAGTGTACCGAAAGACGTAGCAGGATGGGTGGGATATGATGCTACAGGACCCACTTTTTAGAAATTTCAAGAAATTTTGATAACAGAAATTTAGAATGCGTTGAAGAAGCGATCAACCGAAATTGATCGAACTTGGCTACATGTGCCCTCGGGGACTCCTGGTCTATAATCGATTTAGTGCTGTATACAGGGATATTGTCATTATCCATATTTGTCATTTGTCATTTGTCAAATTCAGAATTTGTACCAATCGATATTTGATTCCCCATCCATCTATTGACAAATAAGCGACTAAGCTCAAAAATAACTCTTTCTTTTCGAGTGCAATGTTAACTTTAAGGGTACATAACTCTTTAAGTGAATTAAAAAACTAATCGGTAAAAATTGTTTAATTGTTGTTAGTTTTAAACAATGCTTAGACTCTAGAACTCAATATTCCATAATTTTTACCATTGTCATGTTTGTCCATTTTGCACACTCATTTATTGCATATTTGTCATATGTTAATCACTTAAGGCTGCTAATTAGGCCGAAGACTTTTCTTAATCAGCGATATATATCTTATGCCTACTTTATTTTTCGTTCATTACAATATATTCAGCAGCCACACCACAACTTCTATTAATTCCGTTCTTGCGGTTTAATTGGAAACGGTTCATTAGATACGATTTATATTTTAATAAAAGAACCCCAGGAAGTTTTGTATATTTCATTAAATTGCAAACAAAATTATCTGATAACCTGCAATCTGTTATCAATGATGAAGGTGTAAAATGAGAACAACTTATTGTGACTTCTTCCCCTAATACAATGAACGTGATGTTGATTTTTGCTGTAGAGAAATGGATATAAAGTGTGAACAATCTTTAATGAATTTATTCATTTCAATCATTTATAGAGGATAGCACAATTAGTTACAAAATGAACTAGTTTACAATGAGGTCCTGTCTTAAAAATATGTACGTATGAAATAAGTGAAGTCATTATATGATACCTACATATCACAGTTCATTTACAAAAATGCATACTTGTAAAATAATAACAATACGATCAATTAAGAGTCATTTTAAAATGTCATTTTATAAATGTTACGTCTGTTATCAGTGGTATAAGGCCGTATGTGCAACATTTAGAACAATTACCTTTTCTATCTGATATTCTGTGCTATGTATCCAAGATATTCGATAGAATAAAGAAAAATCAATTCAAATGAATTCATATATTAACTAATCAAAAGTAATTTCAGCTTCTTCAACTTGAATAGAAATCAAAGTATAAACAATATCATAGAACCTGGCTCATTGAGTTCCCGGCACTAAAGTTAAATTTCCAATATTGAAATATATTTTCTATAGTGCTAATTTTATTGTGCTAGACCCAGTTTTCGGATATTTTAATCCTCATTAGTAGTATTAGTAGTACTTAATGTCCATCAGGTTGAATAGAGATAAAGGGAATTTTACTGGCGCCGCTTACAAAATAGACTTTTCATTATCTTTTGCCAAAAATGAATGGCTCCAAATTTTGTAGTGTGTATTCAAAAGCGTATTTAAGTTAAAAAATGGCCCAAAGATGTTGGAGGGTAGATGCAAGGAGCTTAATTCTAAACATTACCTAAATAATTATGCCGAAACCTAGTTAAGGACAGAGCTATGCAATGAGGGAGATACCCCTTAGTTTGAGAAAATAAGGTGTAATAGTCAATTTTTCAGACAATATTTATGACCGTTTTAACCCTCGGTTATATATGCACATTCACCATGGACACCAGAAATCACATTATTTGGCAACAGTTTGAATTGTGACATCATATTTTTAGAATAAATGTCTTTTGGAATGTGATGATACTGTGATAACCTACAATGGATGCAGGAATTATTTTCCATAAAGCGCGTTAGCGCATTATGAGAAACATAATTTCTGGATCCATTGTAGGTCATCACAGTATAATCACATTCCACAAGACAGTTATTATATATATTTACATTCCAGTTTTTCACGCTTAAATGACGTTGAAATACGAATAAAACTCCGTTGCTAAGGCTCTGTTACTAAGTACCGTCAAAGTTCAAATCAAGGCAAGTTACTATGACGTCATATCACGCCACCGCGGTTATTATAAGACTCTTTCATGGTCTTCTATGAAAAATACATCGGTTCCACCCGAGGGGTCTCAAAATCATGTAAAACCCGAGGCTTGCCGAGGGTTTTGCAAAATTTTGAGACCCCGAGGATGGAAACTATGTATCTGTCATAGAGGAACATGAAAGAGTATTTTTCTCTTATATCTAAGGGTCAAAACAAAACTGAAAGAAAAGGGACGAAATTTGAAAAAAATGTCAAGTTGAACTAATCGCAAAAATTTTGCGATATTCGAATTCAGCGCCCCCGAAAATGGTTAATTCTATAAGAATAAACTACGAATATTAGGATTTTCAAAGTTAATCGCAAGAGTACATTGAAAAACGATCTTAAAATCGAAGTTTTATGGCGACGTCGCCGCTAGCTTGTTTGTTTTGCGGGCTGAAATCATGACGTCACAATAGCGTAAACAATCGAAACAATAGCGTCACGTGATTTGTGATACAGCTGTCACATGATATGTGATACAGAAGTAGCTCACGTAGCTGTATTTCATGGGCCTACTCTGTAACACATACGCGGGTATGAGAGAAGCTCCTATAATCACAATGTAAATTTTATACAAATGAATGGGCATATGTAAATATTCGATAATAGTGACTCCATGCGTTGTCATGATTTGTATTTTGACATCACAATGAAAATATCGTCAACTTTTGTGATGTCTGGTGTCTGTCCACCTAAGGAATCGACTGGAAATTCAGCTTTTGGATGACAGAAAATTTAGATTATATTTCGGTGCAATGAAAATAGACAAGTGGTATCCACGGTGCATACAGTCCACCAGCAGCGATAAACAAACATTCGTTGATAGTTTACGGAGGGGTCACATTTCATAAAAGATACAAGAGCAGTCTATAATGTTTAACGTCTTCAAATTGAATAGCATCATTTAAGAACAGATAAATTGGCAGCATGGACCAGACATGCACGTTTCGGGTACTAAACCCTCGTCAGTGATCCTCAGTCTAAACAATGTAATATGGCCAAAAAGTATGAAAATTATTATGATTGTCCAAAAATGTACCAAAAGACGTAGCAGAATGGGTGGGATATGATGCTACAGGACCCACGTTTTAGAAATTTCAAGACATTTTGTAACATAAAATTTCAAATGCGTTGAAGAGACAGACGATCAACAGAAGTTGATCAAACTTGGCTACATGTGCCCTCGGGGACTCTTGGTCCACCAGCAGTGACACTCACCAAGTAGTTCGAATGTTAAATGTCTTCAAATTGAATAGCATCATTTAAGAACAGATAAATTGGCAGCATGGACCAGACATGCACGTTTCGGGTACTAAAACCTCGTCAGTGATCCTCAGTCTAAACAATGTAAAATGACCAAAAAGTATGAGAATTATTATGGTTGTCCAAAAACGTACCAAAAGACGTAGCAGAATGGGTGGGATATGATGCTACAGGACCCACGTTTTAGAAATTTCAAGAAATTTTGTAACAGAAAATTTCAAATGCGTTGAAGAGACAGACGATCAACAGAAGTTGGTTCACGGTAAGGTCAATTGTTGATAAAAATAGCTTTCGAACACCGCGTGATATTCAATTGAATTTCTGGTATTCATAATTCTACATTCGCACTGAAGAGTAGCTAAGCAACTCTTCAAGGCTCGATATTTAAATCAAAATTTTAAACCAAAATAAATAATTGCATTTTACTGTTAGATGTTTTCAAAAGCGAACATGGCGAGCTGATCTTACCTCTGATCTAAATTAGACTGAAGTCAATATTTTATGATTTCTTCAACAATCTTGCGCCTTAATGGAAATATAACTCACTAAAATCCATCAAAGGTCTTCTTACGGCAGTTCCATGGTATATAATGGACCGGTATTCTGATAAAGTGTGCCCGTAGTCACCTGATGAACGTTACGTTATTACCTTACAAACAATATTATGAACAAGTAATTGTTAACATTTCTACTATGATGTATAGAAGTCATTAAAGGACGAAAGTTGTTTGGCACGAATTGATAGATGAATATAGTAAAAATAAAACACAAACCATTATACTTTATTTGAAAAGATAATATTCCAAAGCATAAGCGGTCGTCGATGTTGAGATGGGCTTTCGGGTATTATTGAAAGAAGAACTAGAATTTTAGTTTTAAATCTTATGTGCCCATATTAGGCTGTGCAAGGCCAACAACGAGTTCATTCAATAGTGCTATAAATAGACTTCCATGAAAAATTGTGTTGATCGATGTATCAACAAAATTTCTCAGCCAATCAGAATCTTCATTTCTTGAAAATTACAGTGAAAATTAAATGATTTAAGCGTCACGGTCTAAATATTTTGCTGACAGCTCAGTTTCCCATTTTCAATATTCTGAGACGTCAAACTTAGAAAATTTATTTGCATTCGGTAGTAATTTCCTAACATAAAATTTTATTAAAATACTGATGTTACAAAAGAGAGTGTGTTTCTATAAAAATGTATAAACAAAACAGGAAAAGGATTAACGAGAACTGATTGAGAAAAAGTGAATTAAATTAAATCACGGAACCCTACGCAAGATTCACAAAATCACAATTTAAACCAAGATATGTCTCAAATAAATTGATTCAAATGGATCAGTAAAAGCCTTAAGTCCTGGTCATAACCCGTCGTGTGTGCCTTAAGGACGTGCATGGTTGTGGAGGCTACGTACGCTACGTTTTTCTGAAGACAAAAGGAAGGGAGTGGCAAGAGTACGAAAGATGGGCGTCACGCACGTCGCACGCACGGTTATATGGATGGTTATATGCATCATATGTAGCGCAAGAAAAGTAAGTGTGTTGCACGTACTTACGACTTGCGTGCAACTTGCTTACAACGTACTTTCTCCGTACGTCTTCTACGTCATTGTAAGGATATCGAATTGACACGTACTGCTAACGCACGGAGTCCTCACTTCCTTGCGTCGTAGATGCGTTGCACGTACTTGAAACGTACTTGCAACGTGCGTGTCGTACATCTTGTTTAATTCTTAGACAGCACGCAGACAGGACGCAGTGAAAGTTCTGTATGTACTGAAATTGTTACGTCCTGTCTGTGTGTTCCCAAATGCACAAAGAGGCCATACGGGACATGTACTGATAACCGACTGACACCGTACGGGTACCCAAGGTTTGCCTACGTTTTTGCACACAGACAGCACGTACGTGCACGTAGGGCGGGTTGTGACCATCGCTTCAGTGTGCGCTTGCTGACGGTATCAATGTATCAGTTTATGGACAGATAAAGATATTGTGATGACCTATGAAATAAAGTCATATGATGTTTATAATGATAACAATCCGTAAGTGCAGAATTTAGAACATATTAATGAGACATTTCCTCCTTATTATTGAAACAGCAGGGATTAATGAATTTTGAATGAAAAGCGATTTTAACAAGAAATAAAGAAATATACATGTAAGTGAAACGTGTGAATTTTAAAAGAAAATATCATGTCCAAAAACACAATTTACTATCGGTTCCATATTTACATATTGAGGAGGGTTTGAACACCAAGATGGCGGCGACATAGTATGCTTTCTCACTTCCTAGGAAAAGTACAATCTTAACATTCTGAAAACATTTTATTCACTTATATGTATGCACATTTTTGTATCCTGATGAAGTTTGAATAATTTCCGGTGTCATTTGAAGACATTATGGCGATTTTAGAAATAATGGACTTAAAAAGTTTTATCCACGAGTAAACCACGACGTCATGTCTACGTTATCAGGGAAGAATACCCCGACTTTTTGTTATCAAAACCCCCGCCCCAAACTTTAAATTTTGTATCTGTCCCTGACCAAAACACAGAGCGGTGTGAGAAGATGCGCCTGGTATTATAAGTATCGAAATAAAACAATTTGTCTGATAACATAGGACTATAAATTGAGGTACTCAATGGGAAAAAATAGAAATTAGGAGTGTTTTAAAATATTATTCTGTGCCTTATGATTATTTGAAAACATTTGTACAAGGCTAATAGATATTGAAATACAATAAAAAAGGTCCATGTTCTGGAGCTATATTTACCCCTATTTATGAAAACGCTTGAACGTTGATAACAAGAAAACTGTTTGGTGACGTTTGGATTTTTAGAAAACTTAGATGAAAAAATTTAAAGAGATTTTTGACAAATTGATATTTGATGCCTTCTCCCCCTTCCGAAAAATTAGCTCAAGATGTTTTTTTTTCATTCGAGTGCAATGTTAACTTTAAGGGTCCATAACTCTTTAAGTGACTTTTATTTCAAAAATCAATCGGTCAAAAACTGTTGTTATTGATTTTTAATTATGCTCCGATTTTAGAGCTCAATATTCCATATTTTTTCCATTTTTAATTTTTTTTACCAATTTACACACTCATTGATTGCATATTTGTCATGTTTACGTTACTTAAGGCTGCTAATTAGGCCTAAGACTTTTCATAATCAGTTTATGGACAGATAAAGATATTGTGATGACCTGCTAAATAAAGTCATACGATGTTAGAACCTTGCCCATTGAGATCACATCACTAAAGATAAATTGTCAATATTGAAATATATTTTCTATAGTACTAATTTTAATGTATAAGACACGTTTCTCGTAGTTGTTGCGAATATACGCAAAACTATTGCGAGTATACGCAATACTATTGCGAATAAATGCAATACTATTGCGAATAAACGCAATACTATTGCGAATATACGCAATACTATTGCGAATAAACGGTATGTTATTGCGTATATACGCAATGATATTGCGGATATACGCAATGCTGTTGCGTATATACGCAATAAATTTATTTTCTCTGTGAAGCCAATAGGCTTCCGTACGACTACGTAAAAACTAATATAATTAAATAATAAATTAAGAAATAAGAGCATAATTTTAGCAGATAAGGAGGGGGGGGGGTTAATTACAAGTTTGTGAGCATTCGAATTTACTCTTTTTTGAGGTGCTCAATAATTTCTAGTAAGAAAGTAAATTTTAACATGTTTACAAATTCTAACCCAAAATAATTACCTTGTTCTGCTAGATGTTTTCAAAAGCGAGCCTTGCGAGCTGATCTTACCTCTGATCTTAATTAGACTGAAGTCAATATTTTATGATTTCTTCAACAATCTTGCGCCTTAATGGAAATATAACTCACTGAAATTCCCGAACGGTGTTCTTACGGCAGTTCCATGGTAAATAATGCACCGGTATTCTGATAAACCTTGCTCATAGTCACCTGATGAACGTTACGCTTGTTATCAGTGATGATAACCGTACAAACAAAATCATAAACAAGTTATTTTGCTACGTCTTTCGGTATATTTAGGACATAATTTTCACAGATTTTTGTCATATTACATTGTTTAGATTGAGGATCACTGACGAGGGTTTATTACCCGAAACATGCATGTCTGGTCCATGCTGTAACTTTACCTGCTTTAGAATGATGCTAGTGAATTTGAAGACGTTAAATATTATGAACATTTCTACTATGATGTATAGAAGTCATTAAAAGACGAAAGTTGTGTACAGGGATTTGGTTACTATCCATATTTGTCATTTGATTTCTTTGAATTCTTTCAAATATGAACGTTATCATCAGAGAGGTAATGTTTTCATAGAAAACTATGGCGAGCGAATCAAGCGACCCAAATAACTCGTTTATTAATGGAAAGCTGTGGCGAGCGAAGCGAGTCGGAAATTTTTCAGGAATTTTAAGCGAAAATTTATGGTAATTAATCAAATTCAGATTACTAGTAAGAGCAAGATTATTTTTTCTGACACACGCTTAGCAAATTATCTTTTTTCATCAAAATTTAGAGCAAAATGATTTTTTCGCCCCAAAAAAACCCCAAGCCCCCCCCCCCCCTCCACAATATCGAATGGACCGTGCCTTAATATAAACTCAACTGGTGTAAATTGTGCTAATTAATTGGTAATTAATCAAATTCAGATTACTAGTAAGACTGACAGGTGCCATTCCTTCGGTTAAAAGAACAGTTTGGTGGTTTTGTGTTGTTGCATTCCATATAATGTGCAAAGAGGGCGTTTTTACTAGTCATACAGACTTAGATTTGAGCAAAATCCTATTGATCAACGTCATTATATTATCAATTGCAGGGTACTTTATTGAGAATGAAATTGAAGAAAGAAGGGAGGGGATTTGCAACAACACCCACAATAACATACCAAATAAAAGCATGCCAAAATACAGGGCAGACATGCACACCAAAAAAAACGCGAAAGACACGAGGAACACCAAAGCAAAACATAGAAACATAGAAACATTAAACACAAACGAATATTCTGAAGTATTATACCCTATTCACATAACGAATTCCACGAATTTCTAGAATTAAATTCTATGTTTATGTACTTATAAAGAAATAATTATTTATATCAAATTTTCATTTAAAATATTTATTCTTTGCGGTCTGAGAATTAAGCGTCGCGGTCAAAATGTTTTGACAGCTCAGTTTCCCATTTTCATTATTCTGAGACGTCAAACTTTGAAATTTAGCTGCCTTCGGTAGTAATTTCCTAACATAGAATTCAATGAAAATACTGATGTTACAAAAGAGAGTGTGTTTTTATTGGAATGTATAACGAAACAGGAAAAGGATTAACGAGAACTGATTGAGAAAAGTCTTAAGCCTAATTAGTCAAAAAAGTTAAATCACAGAACCCTACGCAAGATTCACAAAATCACAATTTAAACCAAGATATGTCCAAAATGAATTGATTCAAATGGATCAGTAAAAGCCTAAAGTCCTGGTCATAACCCGCCGTGTGTGCTTTTAGGACGTGCGTATTTGCAGAGGCTACGTGCGCTACGTTTTTCTGAAGACGCAAGGAAGGAAGTGACAAGAGTACTAAAGGAGTGCTTCAGGTACGTTGCAGGCACGGTTTTATGGATGGTTACATGCATCAAATATAGCCGAATAAATAAGTGTGTGGCACGTACTTACGACTTACGTGCAACTTGCTAACAACGTACTTTCTCCATACGTCTTCTACGTTATTGTAAGGATGTCGAATTGACACGTAATGCTAACGCACGGAGTCCCCACTTCCTTGCGTCTTAGACGCAGCGTATGTTCTGTATGCTTTAAAATTGATACGTTACTCTGCGTGTTGCCAATCCGCAAGGAGGCCGTACGACACGTGTACTGATAACGCATGGACACCGTACGGATACCCAAGGTTTGCCTACGTTTTTGCACTCAGACAGCACGTACATGTACGTGCACGTAGGGCGGGTTGTGACCATGGCTTCAGTGTGTGCTTGCTGACGATATCAATGTATCAGTTTATGGACAGATAAAGATATTGTTACGACCTGTTCAATAAAGTCATATGATGTTGACAATGATAACAATCCGTAAGTGCAGAAATTAGAACATATTCATCAGACATTTCCTCCTTATGATTGGAAGGGAATGGAGTCATGAATTTTGAATGAAAAGCGATTTTAAAAAGAAAAAAAAGTGAAACGTTTGAATTTTTAAAGAAAACAGAAAGTCCACACACACGATTTACTATCGGCCCCAATTTTACATATCAAGGAGGGTTTAAAAGCCAAGATGGTGGTGACAGAATTTTTTTTCTCACTTTCTAGGGAAAATAAGGTCTTAACAATCTGAAAACATATCATACACTGATAGATATACACATATGTTTTATGTATTCAAATGAAGTCTGAATAATTTCCGGCGCCATTTCAAGAAATTATGGCGATTTTAGAAATTTTGGACTTGCAAACTTTTATCCACGAGGTTCTAACATCATATGACAGTTTTAAACCTTGCTAATACATGCATATAGGACCAGGAGTCCCCGAGGGCACATGTAACCAAGTTCGATCAATTTCGGTTGATCGTTTCTTCAACGCATTCTAAACTTCTGTTATCAAAATTTCTTGAAATTTCTAAAAAGTGGGTCCTGTAGCATTATATCCCACCCATTCGGCTACGTCTTTAGGTACACTTTTTCGACATAGTAACTTTAAAACTTTTTTGGCATATTACATTGTTTAGATTTAGGATCACTGATGAGGGTTAAGTACCCGAAACGTGCATGTCTGGTCCACGTTGCCACTTTATCTGTTCTTAAATGATGCTATTCAATTTGAAGACGTTTACATTTATACCACTTGGTGAGTGTCACTGCTGGTGGACCAGGAGTCCCCGAGGGCGCATGTAGCCAAGTTCGATCAATTTCAGTTGATCGTTTCTTCAACGCATTCTAAACTTCTGTTATCAAAATTTCTTGAAATTTCTAAAAAGTGGGTCTTGTAGCATCATATCCCACCCATTCTGCTACGTCTTTAGGTACACTTTTTCGACATAGTAACTTTCAAACTTTTTTGGCATATTACATTGTTTAGATTTAGGATCACTGATGAGGGTTAAGTACCCGAAACGTGCATGTCTGGTCCACGTTGCCAATTTATCTGTTCATAAATGATGCTATTCAATTTGAAGACGTTTACATTTATACCACTTGGTGAGTGTCACTGCTGGTGGACCAGGAGTCCCCGAGGGCACATGTAGCCAAGTTCGATCAATTTCGGTTGATCGTTTCATCAACGCATTCTAAACTTCTGTTATCAAAATTTCTTGAAATTTCTAAAAAATGGGTCCTGTAGCATCATATCCCACCCATTCTGCTACGTCTTTAGGTACACTTTTTCGACATAGTAACTTTCAAACTTTTTTTGGCATATTACATTGTCTAGATTTAGGATCACTGACGAGGGTTAAGTACCCGAAACGTGCATGTCTGGTCCACGTTGCCAATTTATCTGTTCTTAAATGATGCTATTCAATTTGAAGACGTTTACATTTATACCACTTGGTGAGTGTCATTGCTGGTGGACCAGGAGTCCCCGAGGGCACATGTAGCCAAGTTCGATCAATTTCGGTTGATCGTTTCTTCAACGCATTCTAAACTTCTGTTATCAAAATTTCTTGAAATTTCTAAAAAGTGGGTCCTGTAGCATCATATCCCACCCATTCTGCCACGTCTTAAGGTACACTTTTTTCGACATAGTAACTTTCAAACTTTTTTGGCATATTACATTGTTTAGATTTAGGATCACTGATGAGGGTTAAGTACCCGAAACGTGCATGTCTGGTCCACGTTGCCAATTTATCTGTTCTTAAATGATGCTATTCAATTTGAAGACGTTTCCACATATACCATGGACACCAGAATGAGTTAAAGAAGATCCTGACGGTAATCTCAACAGCACTCACAATTGAGCATCGACGGACCCCTAGCAAATTAGAGGTGGGATCAGGTGCCCGGGAGGAGTAAGCATCCCCTGTTGGCTAGCCGCACCCGCCGTCGATGTTCATACACGAAAATAAAAATATAGAAATCACATGATTTGGCACATTTGAATTGTGATGTCATATTTGATCATACTGACTTCATGCGTTGTCGTGAAAAATATGGATTATGACTATATATCCCAATACACAGTACAACATCGATGATTCGGAAAATCATAAATCGAAGGCATACAAAATCAGGCTAAAACAGGAACGTAAGCAAACAAACAAAAACCTCTTCCATATGAAAACAAGCGAACTCACGATATGGGAGTGAGACCAGATGCCCAGGAAGAGTAAGCATCTCTGCTGCATGCAACAACCGAATGCCGAATCCCCAGATAAGGACAGAGCTATGCAATAAGGGAGATACCCCTCAGTTTGAAAAACTGTAAGGTGTAATAGTCAATTTTCCAGACAATATTTATGACCCTTTAAAACCTCGGTTATATATGCGCATAAACCATTGGCACCATAAATCACATTATTTGGCAACATTTTGAATTGTGACGTCATATTTGAACATACTGACTTCATGCGTTGTCATGTTTTGTTTTTTGACATCACAATGAAAATATCGTCAAATTTTGTGATGTCTAGTGTCTGTCAATCTAATGATTCTATTGGAAATTCAGCTATTGGATGACAGAAAATTTAGATTATAATTTCTATGCAGTGCGTAATCCATTAAAATAGACAAGCGGTATCCTCGGTACTTACATTCCACCAGCAGCGATAAACGAACACTCGTTAATAGTTCACGAAAGGGTAAAATTTTATCTTATCACATGATACACCCGTTATGCAGTTTCATAAAGCCATTTCATAAATATATATGATATGATAACACGTTACATATCGCTCTGCTTGAATGCAATTGGTCAGGCTTGGAACCTAATCACATAAACCTTGACAAATGTGACCTTTCAAATATCGGTCAACTGTTAAATTCAGACTCGGAGTAAATATGAATGATTAAAATTGTTGTTGTTAAATTAATTCTTGCATTGAAATACTATTCAAAATTGGAATACTTTTCTCTTACGCACAGAATATCAATACGATGGGGAAATTACTTCTCATGGCGTAGCAGACGAATTCGCCTCTGTAGTTCTCGGAAACGTTGATTTCACGTTAGAAATACACATTTTTGGCAATATCATGTGATAAAAAGAATCTCAAATGAATTTTACTTTCATACGATGTATTTTGAAACTTGTTGTCCGTTTTATATCCCCTCGTCAAGGCTCGGGGATATAAAACACAAAACTCGTTTCATAATATATCGTATGAAATGAAAATTCATTTGAGATCCTATATATATCATTAAATAAACTAAATAAATTCAGTCAATAAGGTTCACGGCAACGAATTTCTTCAAGGCTCGACATTTTAGTCCAAATTTTAAACCAAAATAAATTATTGCATTGTTCTGTTAGATGTTTTCAAAATCGAGCTGATCTTACCTCTGATCTTAATTAGACTGAAGCTTTTCCCAACAATCTTGCGCCTTAATGGAAATATAACTCAATGAAATCATTCAAGTTGTCCTAACGGCAGTACCATGGTAAGTAATGAACGGGTATTCTGATAAAATGTGCACATAGTCACCTGATGAAGGCCACGTTTATTATCAGTGATGATGACCTTACAAACATTATGATGAACAAGTTATTATTAATATTTCTACTATGATGTATAGAAGTTATCAAAAGACGAAAGTTGTTTGGCACGAATTGATAGATGCGTATATTAAGGCACTTTGAATATCGTAAAAATAAAACGCAAACCATTACACTTTATTTGAAAAGATGATATTCCTAAGCATTACAGGTCTTCAATGTTGAGATGGGCTTTTGTGTATTGAGGAAGTCACTGAGGAAGTTCTACGGTCGATATGGGGAACTCGTCATACACTATGATGTCCCACTATCCAGTTTGGTGGATGATATTCTGTCATAGACCATTTGAACCATCCAACCAAAGATTGTACTCTATATCTTCCAAAATGGAAGTAACCGGATGTGACAGTTCTACCGAATTGAAGCGACGGGTGTTGCATGCAAGCAGGAGATGCTTACTCTTCCTGGGCACCTGGTCTCACTCTCATATCGGGAGTTCGCTTCTTTTCATATGGTGGAGGTTTTGTTTTTGTTTGCTTTGGTTCCTGTTTTGTCCTGATTTTGTATGCCTTCGGTTTCTGATTTTCTGAATTATCGATTTTGTACTGTAGACAGGGATATGGTCATTATCCATATTTGTCATTGACAAAAATAGACATTTTAGTATTACATCTTATGTTAGGCTCTATAAAGCCATTTCTCATCGAAATAAGTATAAATTAAACTCGTGTAAATTGTCTTAAGTTTACAAATTGAAAGGTGCCATTCCTTCAGTTCAAAGAACAATTTAGTGGTTTTGTGTTGTTGTATTACATTTAATTTGCAAAGAGAGAGTTTTTACAAGACATACAGACTTACATTTATTTTAGGAAAATTCTCTATTGATCAACCTCATTTATGTTATCAAATGAAGGGTCCTTTATTGAGAATAAAATTGAAGAAGGAAGGGAGGGGATTTGAAACAACACCCACAACAACACACCAAATAAAAGCATGCAAAAACACAGGGCAGACATGCACACTAAACACGTGAAAGGCACGAGGAACACCAAAGCACAACATAGAAACATAGAAACATTAAACACAAAGGAATATACTGAAGTATTATATCCTATTCACATAACGAATCCCAAGTAATTTCTAGAATTAAATTCTATGTATATATACACGTACTTTTAAAGTAATACGTACTTAAGGTTCAAGGATACACCATCCGAACAACAAATCACTTCGGAGTCTCTCTCGTCGCCAAAATCGACGTCACGTTGTCTATGACAAAATTTCATCGGCACTCTTATTATTTGACGCTGACTCACCTACGTCCTGAAACATGAACTAATATTTTAGGGATTGTGCTAAATAAAACTGCCGTATTTTGATAAGATTGGGACTTGATTAAAAATTGATGTAAAACAGTTCTTTGGTGGGTATGTTCATTCAGAGAAAAGGCTTACAGCGCATTCTGCCGCTCGCCGTCATCTCTACGAGAAAATCACGAAAGAATAATTTTATGCTTGTTTTATTTGTAAACAACCGTTTGATTTATACCCGGGGTTAAAATAGCAATTGAATCTAATTAAAATGTGTGTGATGCTTTTTTTTACACGCGGGGTTTAAATGAGCAACATCTCACAAAATTGTACATTTTATTAGGAAACAACTCCTTAGTTTACATGCGGGATTTGGGTAAAACAAATGAAAGAACTTATCTAGGAGTAGTGATATTTAGAACAGCAAGCATAACGATAAGGGCAAAGGAGGGGGGGGGGGGGAGTATTACTGCTACGTAGCAATTTCTCTCCGCTATGTGTATTATAAGCGAACCGTAATAATTATATTTTGAATTTATCGAACAGAAGACTTTTCATGACAAATGACATAGTACTTCTCAAAGTGAATCCTTCTTTTGAAAAAGTTCTCTTTTTTTACATTATTTGTTCTTCCTCTTTTCTTACAATGCAAATATTCATGGACCTGTTATAAATCAATGATTTCAGGATTATTGCCTAAATTTAACTCTCTCCCCGGCAGTGAATTATTATTACCGGTATGCGTTAAATATTATAGGAATGGAAAGTACATACATATTTTAAAATTACCAGTGGTGGATTCAGGGTGGGGGGCTGCGGAGGGGGGGGGGCGCCCCCCCCCCGCCCCCCTCCCCCGGCAATGACCCTAAATTTTCCAAAAACAGGTATATTTTTGCCCATTTTCGGTTAAATCAACAAAATTCGCCCCTTGAACCCCCCCCCCGGCAAAGGGCAATTATAAGGCGACGTCCTGGTTCAAAACGACGTTGTTCGTGCTATTGTTTACCCAAAACAAAACAAATGTCATGCGGAAATAAATATGATTTTTCATAAATATAGGAATTGAAAAAAAACTATTTCAAAATGATATTCTGTCACAAGGCCGATTTTAGCCCTTCCCGGAATTTCTCCTCATCCAAAACCAATGGATAGCAACATACATGTACTAAGCCTGTATATTTTATATAACGTGTAATTGCACTTACATTGAAGTATGAGTAATTTTCTTTGCGTATTCTTTTATCTGAATACATTCTATTTATTTATGATTCTATTCATAAGATATACATCTTGTTTTCATCGCCCCATTTCATTCTGGACCGTTGTTATTTCTTTATCAACTTGATTTGACGTTCAAATGGCCAAATGCATCACTTGACGTCATTTGCTTAAAACTGTTGCAGGCGTTAATATTACTGGTATAATTTATAAAATGGGTTACAGAATTTACATTTTGATCAGTTCTATTTCCAATTGATATATGGATGATAAATGGAGTAATTTAGATGAAAGGTTAAGGAGATATAAATCCAAATAGAGCACGGAGGGGATATCTTGCCAGCATTTTGTGACAAAATCTGGAGGGGGGTAAGGTCATAATTTTGTATCAAACTTAAAATTTTGTTCGATGATTGCAACATTTATTTTTATTGTTGAAAGATATGTTAACTTAGATTAAGATAGCAAATTTTCCGCTCATTGGCATGTTAACAAAGTACTTCAACCCGTCATTTACTGGTTGGACTCTAAAAATAATGACGTCAAGAGCCTAAAATGGTATAATATTTACTATTTCATAGAATTTGACTTACCAGCATTGATGTATTTTCTATTTTTTATTTGTTTCAGACCTTCTTTCGTTATTAAAAGAATGACCATATACATTCATGCATCAGGTTTAAATAACAGGGGTCTATTGATGATATGATGCAAATTTGGGGAAAATTAAAGAAAAATCGGACATGTACTTCTTTGGAAGGTCATAAATAAATTGGAAGCTCGATGACATATACTTTTTTCATTAAAATACTATACATTACATTGTTCTCTACCAATAAAATCAATAAAACTTAACCTGGGATGTTTAATATTGTTTTGGGGGTGTTTTGGAAATGGTGTAACCATGAACCTTAAATCAATTTTTTATTTGAAATATTTATTCATTGCGGTCTGAGAATTAAGCGTCGCGGTCAAAATATTGTGCTGACAACTCAGTTTCCCAGTTTCATTATTCTGAGACGTCAAAATTTGAAAATTTAGCTGCCTTCGGTAGTAACTTCCTAACATAAAATTTAATGAAAATACCGATGTTACAAAAGAGAGTGTGTTTTCATTGGAATGTATAAACGAAACAGGAAAAGGATTAACGAGACCTGAGTGAGAAAAGTCTTAGGCCTAATTAGTCAAAAAAGTTAAATCACAGAACCCTACGCAAGATTATAAAAATCACAATTTAAACCAAAGTAAGATATGTCTCTAATAAATTGATTCAAATGGATCAGTAAAAGCTTTAAGTCCTGTTCACAACCCATCGTGTGTGCTTTTAGGACGTGCGTATTTGTGGAGGCTAGTCTTACGCTACGTTTTTCTGAAGACGCAAGGAAGGAATTGGCAAGAGTACGAAAGGAGTGCGTCAGGCACGTCGTACGCACGGTTTTATGTTTACATGCATCAAATGTAGCCGGAAAAAAATAAGTGTGTTGCACGTACTTACGACTAACGTGCAACTTACTTACAACATACTTTCTCCATACGTCTTCTACGTTATTGTAAGGATGTCGAATTGACATGTAATGCTAAAGCACGGAGTCCTCACTTCCCTGCGTCGCAGATGCGATGTATGTACTTGCAACGTACTTGCAACGTGCGTATCGTACTTCTTGTTGAATTCTTAGACAGCACGCAGACAGGACGCAGCGAAATTTCCGTATGCTTTAAAATTGCTAAGTCCCTCTGCGTGTTGCCAATTCGCAAGGAGGCCGTGCGAGACATGTACTGATAACGTGCGGACACCGTACTGATACCCAAGGTTTGCCTACGTTTTTGCACTCAGAAAGACAGCACGTACATGTACGTGCACGTAGGGCGGGTTGTGATAACCGCTTTAGTGTGCGCTTGCCAACGATATCACTGTATCATTTTATGGACAGATAAAGATATTGTGATGACCTGTTTAATAAAGTCATATGATGTTTACAATGATAACAATCCGTAAGTGCAGAAATCAGAACATATTAATCAGACATCTCCGCCTCATGATTGGAAGATAATGGAGTCATGAATTTTGAATGAAAAGCGATTTTAACAAGGAAAAAAAATAAGCGAAACGTGTGAATTTTTAAAGAAAACAGCAAGTACACACACGCGATTTACTATCGGCCCCATTTTTACATATCAAGGGGGTTTGAAAACCAAGATGGCGGCGACATAATTTATTTTCTCACTTCCTATGAAAAGTACAGTCTTAACATTCTGCAAACATTTGATACCCTGATTGATATTCACATTTGTGTATCCTTATGAAGTTTGAATATAATTTCCGGCGCTTTGAAGAAATTATGGCGATTTTAGAAATTTTGGACTTTTAATAACGAGTTGTATCCACGGGCAAACAACGGCGTCATGTCCACGTTATCGCTATTCTCTGTAAGCATTTGCACTTTTATGAAGGACGCATGGCTCAACATGACTCAAATTTTGATAAAATTTGTACATAAGGTTAGGTCTGATCTAAAAGTTAAAATTTGTTAAAAATTTTCTTAATATCACATTCGGTTGCCATGCAAACGGACTTTGAATATTGAAAAATGCATTTTGGGGCGTTTTTGAAGTCAAATACATAATTTATGCAGCATAATCTAAAACAAACACTGATGAATTATTAGTACCCTATCATTGCTCTTTCAAGTTAAGTAATAATAATGTTGGGTTTATGGTCTTATCTATATGTTTCCATAGCAACAACACAGGTACCCTATCAAAATAGTATTTTTGGCATTTTTTCAAAATTCAACGATAAATTACTTACATTTTTGAGTTTTTTATGCAAATACAACATATGCATTATCATTCGGACAAAGTTTCTGTTCGTTGCTATGGCAACATGACCTCAAATCGCAAAAATGAAAGCAATTTTGGACAATATTTAGAGTCCTTTATTTACTAGATCATTAAATTTTAATTCAAAGTGATGAAAATGAATTATTGTATTCAAGTAGAAGTAGATCTTTCATAACACGAAAGAAAAATTTTAAAAAATATTCAGGAAATAGCCCGTTGCTACGGGAACGATTGTTTAAAATTGCACATAGGCCCACTTTGAGTCCTTGGATACGGGCATCAAAAGTTAAGTAATCTGAAATTTTTTAAATCTAAAATAAAGTTTAGGCTTTGCTTTATCGTATATGTAAAAAAAAAAACGTTGTGTAATCCTGTTTCCTTTTTTGAGGAAAATGCTTCGAATAACAACAAAAAATGCTTATTTTTATAATGTATGGCCAAATTACTAAAGCAACCATTAATTATTTGAAACTGTTTTTATTATATTTAGATAGAGGCTTACTTGATCTTTATTGCTATAGAATTTGAACTTCCTGGTATTAATAATTACTGTTTTATGAAAATAATAAAAAATGATTGCCATGGTAACATATGCTCCCCATAGCTTTTTCACGGTTTTTGAAAGAGCTCTTTGTGTTGGATATTTCCCAACAATTTTTATCTGTTCGTCATGATGCAAAATTTTTTTTAAATGACTCTGAAGTTGCAAAATATGTTATATTAAAGACCATAGTTACCGTTGCCAAGGTAATTTATGTACATAGCAACAAATGGGTTTATCTTGAATATGCTCATTTAATAAAATAAATCCTATTTCCTTATCATATACTCAACAAGAGAGGAAAAAAAATTGGAAAATACAAACAGCATTTTGAAATCAATATATCAAAATAAGCTAATTATGTTGTCATGGTAACCAGCTTTTTCTACAATATCAGACTCTACTAGTGAGCTTATTTAAAATCTTATGTCCTAATCTTTAGGATGCATAAAAAATATTCCATTGATGTTACATATAGACCAAATTACAGAGCTTCAAATTAGCTCAATTTTGCCAATTTCTAAACTTTAAAGGCCGTTGTCATGGTAACCAGATGTCCAAGAATTTTTTTTTTGTCAAATTTTCCTTTTTTCATTGGTCCCTACTTATGTGTGAAATTTCACGAAAATCGGAGACCATGCGTGCCGAAACTGTTTAAATGGTTACAGAGAATTGCTATGAAGTCCCCAAACTTTAAATTTTGTATCTACCAAAACAAAAAGTGATTTGAGAAGATGCGACTTGTATTATAAGTTATGAAATAAAGCAATTTGTCTGATATCATAGGACTATAAATTGAGGTACTCAATGGGATAAAATAGAAAAAAAGGAGGGTTTTTGAATATATTTTTCTGTGCCTTATGATTATTTGACAACCTGCATTTTATGGTGACATTATTAACAAGATAAGAAGGATCAAATATAGACAACATCACTATCGAAAATGCGTCAGAATCGTCAAACGCCTTTTATACCGTGGATATGATCGTAATGTCACCAGACGGACACTAGGCTTGGTGCTTGACCAATCTACAGTCTTGTACAAGCGCATTCTTAAAACTTGCACTCTGACTGACTGTGACGACGAGACTCCATGACAGACCCTGTCCAAACCTCTTTAGAGAAGACAGGGCCCCGACCACCTGTCCTCTCTGAATGTCAGTCGGACTCCTCGGGTGATAACATGCATGAGCTCGCGGCGGCAGAGCACGGATTGTATTACGTACGCCCTCTCTTTATATCCATTTACATATTCATCTGTGTTGCTTGGGCCCCTGCGTTTTGCGGTCTTGTTTGTGTGTGGTCATCTGACAGTGAGGAGGTTGTTTTACACCACAACTGTACGTTCTTCGAGACCTCTGGGTAATCGGAAAAGTGGGAGGGTTGTGCGCACGTAATCCAGGATAACCATACCTTCTGCTATTTCCGTGGCAGATGGCCGTCCTAACTCGGCACCTGTTGCCCATTGGTCTCGTTGGTTTATGTGTAGTCCTTTGTGTTTGATGTTTCTGTGTTGTGCGTTGACGTTCCTTGTCCCTTACGCGTTTCTTTGTGCTTGTCTGCTTTGTGTTTTTGCATTCAATTTGGGTGTTTTGGGGTTTTGCTGTGGGTGCTACAACCTGGTGTTGTTGGAGATCCCCTCCTTTGTTTGAAAACATTTTGTACTAGGCTAATAGATATTGAAATGGAATGAAAATTTGAAAAAATTCATGTTCTGGAGTTATATTTGCCCCTATTTATGAAAAGGTTAAACGTTGATAACAAGAAAACTGTTTGGTGAAGTTTGGATTTTTAGAAAACTTAGAAGAGAAAGATTTTTGACAAATTGATATTTGATTCCTTCTCCCTCTTCCGAAAAATTAGCTCAAGATAATTTTTTTTTCATTTGAGTGCAATGTTAACTTTAAGGGTCCATAACTCTTTAAGTGACTTTTATTTCAAAAATTAATCGGTCAAAAGCTGTTGTTATTGATTTTTAATTATGCTCCGATTTTAGAGCTCAATATTCCATATTTTTTCCATTTTTAATTTTTTTTACCAATTTACACACTCATTGATTGCGTATTTGTCATATTTAAGTTACTTAAGGCTGCTGATAAGGCCGAAGACTTTTCTTAATCAGTTTATGGACGGATAAAGATATTGTGATGACCTGCTAAATAAAGTCATACGATCTTAGAACCTTGCCCATTGAGATCACATCAATAAAGATAAATTGTCAATATTGAAATATATTTTCTATAGTACTAATTTTAATATACTAGACACGTTTCTCGTAATTGTTGCGAATAAACGCAATACTATTGCGAATAAACGCAATACTATTGCGAATATATGCAATACTATTGCGAATATACGCTATGTTATTGCGTATATACGCAATAAATTTCCGTACGACTACGTAAAAACTAATATAATTAAATAAAACATTATTAAGAAATAAGAGCATGATTTTAGCAGATAAGGGGGGGGGTTAATTACAAGTTTGTGAGCATTCGAATTTATTCTTTTTTGAGGTGCTCAATAATTTCTAGTAAGAAAGTAAATGTTAACATGTTTACAAATTCTGAGCCAAAATAAATAATTGCCTTGTTCTGTTATAGGTTTTCAAAAGCGAACATTGCGAGCTGATCTTACCTCTGATCTTAATTAGACTGAAGTCAATATTTTATGATTTCTTCAACAATCTTGCGCCTTAAAGGTAATATAAGTCATTGAAATTCCCCAACGGTGTTCTTACGGCAGTTCCATGGTACATAATGCACCGGTATTCTGATAAACTTTGCTCATAGTCACCTGAGGAACGTTACGTTTGTTATCAGTGATGATAACCGTACAAACAAAATCATAAACAAGTTATTTTGCTACGTCTTTCGGTATATTTAGGACATAATTTTCACAGATTTTGGTCATATTACATTGTTTAGATTGAGGATCACTGACGAGGGTTTATTACCCGAAACATGTATGTCTGGTCCATGCTGTAAATTTACTTGCTTTAAAATGATGCTAGTGAATTTGAAGACGTTAAATATTATGAACATTTCTACTATGATGTATAGAAGTCATTAAAAGACGAAAGTTGTTTGGCACGAATTGATAGATGAATACAGTAAAATAAAACGCAAACCATTACACTATATTTGAAAAGATAATATTCCAAAGCATTACAGGTCTTCGATGTTGAGATGGGCTTTCGGGTATTATTGGGAAAAAAGCTAGACAATATTTGTGTTTGGTCAATGGAAATTCTTTACTTTTACTCAAAACTCTTAAATGTTACTTAAATATTTCCATGCAAAAATCTAATTCACTTCTAAATAGAGAGATAGAAGAATTGTACAAAATACAAGTAAGAGGATCTGAGGGGAGGGTCTTCTACTTCTATAGACAATTTTCAAATTTAGAATTGTTAATCTTGGAAAAACTAAAATTCTCCCTCAAAGCTTGTATATAAAATTAGACTCTATGATGACACATGCATCTACTAATCGTAATATAATATATTGATAATATATCTATTAAGACTTTAAGGAATCCTTTTTCATTAACATGTATGTCTTCCGAAATGGAAGTAACCGGATGTGACAGTTCTACCGAATTGAAGCGGCGGGTGTTGCATGCAAGCAGGAGAAGCTTACTCTTCCTGGAAACCTGGTCTCACTCCCATATCGGTTGTTCGCTTCTTTTTATATGTTGGAGGTTTTTCTTTGTTTCCTTTGGTTCCTGTTTTATCCTGATTTTAGTAGCCAAGTTCGATCAATTTCGGTTGATCGTTTCTTCAACGCAATCTAAATTTCTGTTATCAAAATTTCTTGAATTTTCTAAAAAGTGGGTCCTGTAGCATCATATCCCACACATCCTGCTACGTCTTTCGGTACTCTTTTTCGACATAGTAACTTTCATACTTTTTGGCATATTACATTGTTTAGATTTAGGATCACTTATGAGGGTTAAGTACCCGAAACGTGCATGTCTGGTCCACGTTGCCAATTTATTTATTCTTAAATGATGCTATTCAATTTGAAGACGTTTACATTTATACCACTTGGTGAGTGTCACTGCTGGTGGACCAGGAGTCCACGAGGGCACATGTAGCCAAGTTCGATCAATTTCGGTTGATCGTTTCTTTAACGCAATCTAAATTTCTGTTATCAAAATTTCTTGAAATTTCTAAAGCGTGGGTCCTGAAGCATCATATCCCACACATCCTGCTACGTCTTTCGGTACCCTTTTTCGACATAGTAACTTTCATACTTTTTGGCATATAACATTGTTTAGATTTAGGATCACTGATGAGGGTTAAGTACCCGAAACGTGCATGTCTGGTCCACGTTGCCAATTTATTTATTCTTAAATGATACTATTCAATTTGAAGACGTTTACATTTATACCACTAGGTGAGTGTCACTGCTGGTGGACCAGGAGTCCCCGAGGGCACATGTAGCCAAGTTCGATCAATTTCGGTTGATCGTTTCTTCAACGCAATCTAAATTTCTGTTATCAAAATTACTTGAAATTTCTAAAAATTTGGTCCTGTAGCATCATATCCCTACATCCTGCTACGTCTTTCGGTACCCTTTTTCGACATAGTAACTTTCATACTTTTTGGCATATTACATTGTTTAGATTTAGGATCACTGATGGGGGTTAAGTACCCGAAACGTACATGTCTTGTCCACGTTGCCAATTTATTTATTCTTAAATGATGCTATTCAATTTGAAGACGTTTACATTTGTATGCCTTCGGTTTCTGGTTTTCTGAATTATCGACTTTGTGCTGTATACAGGTATATGGTCACTATCCATATTTGTCATTTGATTTCAAATATGAACATTGTCATCAGAGAAGTAATGTTTTGATAGAAAACTATGGCGAGAGAATTAAGCGAGCCAAATAACTCATTTATTAATTGAAAGCTATGGCGAGCGAAGCGAGTTGGAAAATTTTCAGGAATTTTAAGCGAAATTTTTTGGTAATTAATCAAATTCAGATTACTAGTAAGACTGACAGGTGCCCTTCCTTCGGTTCAAAGAACAGTTTAGTGGTTTTGTGTTGTTGCATTCCATATAATGTGCAAAGAGGGCGTTTTTACTAGTCATAAAGACTTAAATTTGAGCAAAATCCTATTGATCAACGTCAGTTATTTTATCAATTGCAGTGTACTTTATTGAGAATGAAATTGAAGAAGGAAGGGAGGGGATTTGCAACAACAACAACAAAAACACACCAAATAAAAGCATGCAAAACACAGGGCAGACATGCACACCAAACACGCAAAAGGCACGAGGAACACCAAAGCACAACATAGAAACATTAAACACAAAGGAATATACTGAAGTATTATATCCTATTCACATAACGACTTCCACGTTATTTCTAAAATTAAATTATATGTATATGTACTTATAAAGAAATAAGTATTTATATCAAATTTTCATTTAAAATATTTATTCCTTGCGGTCTGAGAATTAAGCATCGCGGTCAAAATATTGTGCTGACATTATTCTGAGATGTCAAACTTTGAAAATTTAGCTGCCTTCGGTAGTAATTTCAAAACATAAAATTTAATGAAAATACCAATGCTACAAAAGAGAGTGTCTTTTTATTGGAATGTATAAACGAAACAGGAAAAGGATTAACGAGAACTGATTGAGAAAAGTCTTAGGCCTAATTAGTAAAAAAAAATCTTAAATCACAGAACCCTACGCAAGATTCACAAAATCACAATTTAAACCAAGATATGTCCCAAATAAATTGATTCAAAAGCTTAAAGTCCTGGTCACAACCCGCCGTGTGTGCTTTAGGACGTGCGTATTTGTGGAGGCTACATGCGCTACGTGTTTCTGAAGACGCAATTAAGGAAGTGCACAGAAGGAGTGTGTCAGGCACGTCGCACGCACTGATTTATGGATGGGTACATGCATCAAATATAGCCGGAAAAAATAAGTGTGTTGCACGTACTTACGACTAACGTGCAACTTGCTTACAACATACTTTCTCCTTACGTCTTCTACGTAATTGCAAGGATGTCGAATTGACATGTAATGCTAACGCACGGAGTCCTCACTTCCTTGCGTCGTAGACGCGTTGCACGTAATTGCAACGTACTTGCAACGTGCGTGTCGTACTTCTTGTTGAATTCTTAGACAGCACGCAGACAGGACAAAGCGAAAGTTCTGTATCCTTTAAAATTGCTACGTCCCTCTGCGTGTTGCCAATCCGCAAGGAGGCCGTGCGAGACATGTACTGATAACGCGCGGACACCGTACTGATACCCAAGGTTTGCCTACGTTTTTGCACTCAGACAGACAGCACGTACATGTACATGCACGTAGGGCGGGTTGTGACCACTGCTTTAGTGTGCGCTTGCTGACGTGACCGCGACACTCACCAATTGGTACAAATGTTAAACGTCATCAAATTGAATAGCATCATTTAAAAACAGATACGCTTGCAGCATGGACCAGTCATAAAAGAAATACTTGGGGGGGGGGGGGAGCTGACTGATCCAGGACACCACAATCTCTTTTTAGTCATTTATTGTATGAGAAACTTGAAGCTTGAATAAGCTCAACAATTTAAATAATAAATCGCAGTAGCACAATGAAAATTTGACAGCCTAATTCCAGTGCAGTCTCTCAGAAATAGATAACATAGCCAATTTGTTTTGAATTATTTTAAGCAGTAAATATAATGATTATGGATACAAGTTCAACAAAAGAACATCAGTGAAAATTTACTTGAATGTTAACTATATAAAACATTTTATAAAAATAAATCACTGTGTATTTGACTATAATTCAACACAATTTGAATAAAAAATTTAAAAAAAATGTGTTTGCCCCATCAGCATCTTTGTCTGTAAAAAAATAAACTGTTTTCTCCAACAAGTCAAATTCTGAATTCAAGTACAAAAGGAAAAAAATTGTACAAAGGAATGCACATGTGAAAAATATAATCTTATATATCACTGACAATTCCGAGATTATGGCCAAGGTTAAAGCTTTTCAGAAGAAGGTCAAACTACAAGGGCAAGGTCACAAAGTCATTTTTTTTCCACTAGCTGTCAATAAAAATACATAAAAAAAAATGAAAGCCCTATCACTCAAATTTAAGTTCAAGAGTTTGGGTACAGACAGATGACTGACAGACATACAGGGGAACGGACGGACAAAATCTTTGATTACTTTGGCATAAAAATTACATCACAGCAGATTTGGCTACAGTTTAACACACTAAATGGATAAAAAGAATACGTGTAAATATTAACATATAAATTGGTCCACAGACTTTTTCTCACAAATTAATAATATCAGGAATCGCTACTGACTTTGTTTATGTTTGTAATGATTAACAATAAATACATAAATTAAAACTATGCTCCCCACCCCTCTAATTAAAATTTTTAAATGTAGAAAATATATATATATAGTGAAAACGAGATTGCTCGATTCTGCCTAAAAACAAACCACTTGATATGGAAATACACAATGTATATACAAACTTAAAAGTTGAGTTATCACACAAAATCTGGACGGAATAAATCTGAAGGTTACATCACAACATAATTAAACTTTTGTCGCACAATTGATCTTGGTTCATCATCTCAATGTTCGATCATAACAAGATTTTAAAAAACAAGAGGATACTAGTATATGGATTTGTGAAATATTGTGAAAATAATTTAAGGAATTTATGTTTTGAACATATAACAAAATAATTTCAAAAATATAAGTATTTCATTCACAGAGCTGGTTCCAAACCTACAGATCAGAAGAAAAAACGGAAAGTGAAATAAACATAGTTTAAGAATTTCACTCTGATAAATACCTACTGATAGAACATGAATGTTTCTATCATAATGTCTATTTAGAAATACAGAAGCAGTTAAAACCACAAGTGCAACCAGACTTGTCAGAATGACAACATAGCTCGCCGGTGGCAACCATATGTAAATTGCAACAACAACAATAAATAACTCCTCTGATTAAAAAGTCCCAGTGCCAATAAAGTTTACTTAAATCAGTAAACTTATTCCATAAATTAGCCCTGTAATCAAATTATTATTACTAAGGCTTTGTATATAAATTCATGCTTCAATGAGCATGAATATGTCAAGTTAAGAATTTTCCAGCTATGGCCCAAGTTAAAGTTTTTGAAAAGTAGGTAAAATTTCAAGGTCAAGGTCACTAGGTCAAAATTTATGGTACGGCATGAAAGGTCTTATCACAAGGAATGCACATGTGAAATATCAAAGCCCTATCACTTACCATTCAAAAAATATGGCCCAAGTTAAAGTTTTTGAAAAGTAGGTAAAATTTCAAGATCAAGGTCACTAGGTCAAAATTTATGGTACGGCATGAAAGGTCTTATCACAAGGAATGCACATGTGAAATATCAAAGCCCTATCACTTACCAATCAAAAAATATGGCCAAGGTTAAAGTTTTTCAAAAGTAGGTCAATCATCTCCAAGGTCAAGGTCACAAGGTCAAGAATTTTGGTATCCATGGAAACGTCTTGTCACAAGGAATACACATGTGAAATATCAAAGCCCTATCACTTACCATTCAAAAAATATGGCCAAGGTTAAAGTTTTTCAAAAGTAGGTCAATCTCCAAGGTCAAGGTCACAAGGTCAAAAATTTTGGTATCCATGGAAAGGTCTTGTCACAAGGAATGCACATGTGAAATATGAAAGCCCAATCTGTATTGGTTTAAAAGTTATAAGCAAGGTTAAAGTTTTTGTGCACGCTCACGCCGACGCCGACGCCAACGCCAACACAGACGCCGACACCGGGGGTATGACAATAGCTCTCCGGACATTCGTCCCGGCGAGCTAAAAAGGTACTAAATGCATTGTTAAATGCCGATGCCATGAAAATCATATAGAATCGACCGTGATTAGAAATGTAATGTTCTCATGGGATGGACTTCATCAAATAACCAGGGGTCGGTCATACGGAGTTCCATCAACATCTGTTTGTTCTTTGTCTGTATTCCTGTAGCATTTTCCTCCCATTTCTCTTTGGCCCCGTCTAACTTCTCTATCAGCTTACGAAGGGCGTCCTATATAAAATATCAGACGGTACAAATGTAGTAATAAATGGCTATATATATACAGTATCTAACTTCTCTATCAGCTTACGAAGGGTGTCCTATATAAAATATCAGACGGCACAAATGTAGTAATAAATGGCTATACATATATTTACAGTATCTAACTTCTCTATCAGCTTATGAAGGGCATCCTATAAAAAATATCAGACGTAACAAATGTAGTAATAAATGGCTATATATATACAGTATCTAACTTCTCTATCGGCTTACGAAGGGTGTCCTGTATAAAATATCAGACGCCGGCACAAATGTGGTAATAAATGGCTATGGTTACAGTAAACAGTTTTTTTCATGACGTCATCCCTTGACGCGCACCCTTAACCCAGCGTCATATAATACTATCATAAAATGCATACCTATCAAAGTATATATATGGTTAAAAAGAATAAATCTTACACTTTATCATGCTTACACAAGATTATACCTATAACTTATAATAAGATGAAGAAATGTGCTCGACAAAGGGGAAAATAGTAAAAATTTGACGGTACCGCGGGGCAACTTCTATAGCGGAAACGACATTGTTCCGTAAATATTTGGGGAATAAAATTCATATCAAAGAAAGAGTGTATCTATATCAATAAAATATTAAAGTGAATTAGGGATTGACCGCGTTGTTAAGGAGAAATCAATATGACCATCAAAAACACTGAAAATCATGATGTCCCTTTTGGCGCCCCTTACTGTGGTAGACTCCTTTAATGAGCCCCAGCTCATTGCCTATGAACACGTGTTTCAGAAAATGAAAATTTCCCATAATCTTGCAAATATCTGTGGGCCAATTATCGGCGCGCGGTAAGCAAGGGAGGGCACATTTTTGCATTGTGTAGTCAAAGGAGAGTACATTATGTATATTTTACAAAGCATAAACTTTTTTGGCTAATAAGGCACTTTAATTCTTTTGTAATGCGCATCTTCATTCTTCAATAATCAAATTAAAGTACAAACATAATCCAAATTTCACAAGTTTTATTGTTTTAGTCTGTAATACATGTACTTGCTTTGCACTATTGTCTGAGACTACTTTCCTATAGTGACCGTTTACAGAATCATAAATGTTATGATGCAACTGACTCTGTCATCCCCTGTTCACTGTACAATGAGACCAGTGACCTTGGTTTTCCATCTTATAAAATTCCTCTTTTGTGTTACCATTTTTTGGAGACCGCGGTGGTCATCTGTGTAACAATGTATATGTGTCTATGTATATTATTGGTTTCTTCGCATACTTATCTGTTTATGGTCAGGATTATTTTGTGTATTGAATATCTTGAAAGTATTGACGCTGATAGACCATAAATTATGCCGGTACATGTTTTGTGAGAACGATTTCCGCGGTAAAATGACATTGGTTCTACACGTGTTTAGCGCATTATAAAATAAGTGAATAACAATAGACCAAAAAGATGAATTAGATCTAAACGGACCCACCCGAATACTCGTATATAATAGTTGTCTGTTTTAGCTTGGGAATTTAAGCTTTGAGGCGGAAAGCATAGATACAATGTACGTGTAAAATGTCATTATAATCATCAGAAATAGAATAGTATAAATTATGTCTCGAGCCGTTGTTAAAGACTCGAGACTCTATTGGCGCAAAATAACATTATTATGAAGTAATAGATTTTTGACTGTTCAATCTCAATCTTTGCTAACCTTTTCTGGAAGTCATGCTGTTAATTGTTGTGCATTGTGCAGTCAACTTTAAACGTCAAAATATGATGTGAAAACTTTTTCTTACAAATAAATCTCTCGCGCGATTGATAAAACCTATCTTCCAGTTGTACAAGTATACCTGCGTATTTAATCAAAACATCTTAATTAGTCAGTCGCTTGTACTACTCGTTAAGGTGCTAAATTATTGTACAAGCAGTTCAATTAAGCAAAGTACATAACAAGACAGTAATGCAATAATTACCGCAAACGGACAACATTATCGAAATTTGTGGGGCGGATCAAGAAGGACAACAAGAGGAAAACGGAAGGACATCAAGGGCGCAACAACAGGGCATCAAGGGCGCAACAAATTTAAAGGGTATCAAGGGCGCAAGGGAGGGCATCGAGGGCACGAGGAAGGGCATCAAGGGCGTGGTGCCCTTCTATTTTGGCCTAGCGGGAACACTGTTGTCGCTGTGTTTGATTCATCTTATAATGGTCTATCACCATGTTAAGTTTCAAGCTGCTGCTCCAAACAGTTTTCTTAAAAAAAGACTTGCACATAACAGTTTAATAAACCAAAATGTTGACAGACTGACGGACTGACAGACTGATGGACAAACTTGGCCAGTTCATAGACAGGATTTTGCTTAGCGATCCGGCCAATGAAGTAGCTAGTAACATAAAGTCTTACATCAAGTATACGTTTATAATCTCTCTCCAGGGCAAACATACTGTGTTGTTAGTCTGCGATCTCTTCATCTTTCTCCTTTATTATTCTCTCTTTTTCATCCTCTGTTTCCTTTAGTTTTTTCTCTGTTTCACCTGACAAAGGATTTCAAAACACAGACAATATTCAAGAATTAGATAGTGTATATAATATATATATATAACTTACTGACCCCAGCATGCCCCCCCTCCCATTTACAGTTTATAAAAGATCTACAGCTGAATTACAAAATTACAAAATATTATTATCAAAGTCAAAGTTCAAGGTTACAACAACTGAAAATCTTTGACAAGTTGCAAATTTGAAGGTAAAGATAATGAGATATTTGTAAAGATGTTGGAAAGTCACAGGGAATACACCTACTAGTTTAAAAAGCAAAGGGTGTAAACAATAATTTTTTTCAAAGGTAGGCCACACCAATACTTCAAGGTCGTAGGGTAAAATTGATTGGATCCAATAGAAATGCTGATAACCAGACCACAGAAGATAAGACGAAATCTTGTGCCAGCCAGACGTGACCTGGCATAATGCAGATAACACAAAGGGTCAAGGTCACGACACATACTCATCATTTATTCTAAGTTTGATAGAAATCCGATGAGGCTTGTAGAGAATATACCAAAGACAAAGAGTTACAGACAGACAAATAGACAGATAGACGGTGAGACATTGCAGTGACAAAAAGTTTTTCTCCCACTGTGGTGTGGAATATCCATGGAAACGCTGGGAAAAGATTATGGAAACCCTTGTCTTACCCCTATGGGGTAAGATAACATTTTCATGTGCCTAAAAATTTAAATGTAACATCAATTGTTATTTCATGCATGATTGCTGCCTTAGCGGATCAAAATATGAAAACGAATGCATAAAAATCTCTTTTTTGAGTGCTTTCAGACAGTGGAAGAAAAATAATCAATCACCGGAAATCCAACCCGATTTGCTTTTGTCCAGGAACCGCCAAGCCTTGTCATGGGACAAGCAAATCCTGGACACTTGGGTTGGATTTCTGTGTCCCTGATCACATCTGAATCCTAGATTCTATTATTCTGTCAAGCAATATCCCTGATTTACCCAGAGTTTATAAATTGAATATGATCTTACGTAGCTGTTTTTGTGTCTGCATCAACTCTCTCTCCAGGTAATGTATCTTGTAGCTTTTATCTGTTTGCATCTTGTTGTACTGTTGGGTCATGGCTACAAACATAGACAACTTTTATAAATTAGTATATAATGAACACTAATTTGCTCTGACAGAAAATGTATATTTCTGACGTCGGCAGAAGTTAGATGATGTCGAGGAAGTTTGGACCTTAAAGATCTAATGTAAGCCAAATTGAATGGCAATAGATAAAATGTCAAGAAACAAAGAAACTATAAATCTTATCACTTTTAAACACAAAAATAGCAATTCAAGGAATGCTTGTGTCACCTGCAAAGCGGCTTTATGATATATTTTTTTATTGAAAGTAGGTCAAATATCTAGGGCAAGGTAACTAGGTCAAACATTATGGAATGTTTTAGAAAGGTCTTTTCATAAGGAATACAAATGTGAAATAACAAAGCCCTATCACTTACCAATCAAAAGATATAGCTAATCTCAGATTTTTTTCTTGAAAAGTAGGTCATATATCTAGGTTAAGGTCACGAGGTCAAAAATGCTGGTATGTATAGAAAGGTCTTGTCTCGAGGAATACACATGTCAAATATCAAAGCTCTATCACTTACCAAACAAAAGATATAGCCAATCTTAGATTTTTGAAAAGTATGTCAAATATCTAGGTCAAGGTCACGCGGTCAAAGATTATTGTATGTGTAGAAAGGTCTTGTCACAAGAAATACACATGTGAAATATCAAAGCCCTATCACTTACCAATCAAAAGAAATACCCAATCTCGGGTTTTTTTTAAATAGGCCAAATATCTAGGTCAAGGTCATGAGGTCGAAAAATTATGATATGTGTTTTTATAAGAGTTATCTTTCTTTACCTGTGTTTATGTCTTGTTGATCCTGTTTATGTTTTTATTTTGTGAATCATTTAGAAAGAGTTACCTTTCTTTACCTGTGTTTATGTCTTGTTGATCCTGTTAATGTTTTTATTTTGTGAATCATTTAGTAAGAGTTATCTTTCTTTACCTGCATTTATGTCTCGTTGATCCTGTTTATGTTTTTCCAGTTCTGACGCAGTGTCTGCCATCTGAGCCTTCATCGTGTCACTTGTCAGCTGATTACGTTGTGATAATTCTTTCCTTATAGCTGAAATCATCAAAGAAGAATGATAAGTTTGTTGACAGACCAAAATCAGAAAAATCATCAAACACTCAAAATATTCTTACCTAAAACAAGGAAATTATAAAATAAGAAGACATTTCTGATACTTTCAAGGAAAACATGACAGTGAACCCAGAATGCTATATTCACTGTATACTTTGTTTGATAATTAAGATAAACAGATACTGACAAACAGATGGACAAACAAACATATACAAACAGACAGACATACATAATGATAGACAGTCAGACGGATGGTAGGTCAGATGAACAGACAGACAGACAGACATAATGATAGATAGACAGACAGACATGACAGACGGACAGAAAGACATAAATTATGGCAGACAAACATTATGACAGACAAATGATAAACAGAGAGACATAATGACAGAGAGACAGACAGATAGACACAGATAGACACACACACACACACACACACTCACAGACAGACATATAACACTGACCCAGATTGTCCTTGAGAGCCTCTATTTCCATCATGGTCTTCTTGTATCTATCATCCAGCTCCAGTGTGGCATCTGTGTAAAAATGGTAAATCTTAGTTAATAAACCATAATTGAAAATCATAGCTAATAAATCATAGTTAATAAACCATAGATAATATATCATAGTTAACAAACCATACTTAATAAATCATAGTTAATAAACCATAGCTAATAAACCATAGTTAATTGATCATAGTTAATAAATCATAGCTAATAAACTATAGTTAATAAACCATAGTTAATATACCATAGATAGTAAACCAAAGTTAATAAACCAAAGATAATAAACCGTACATAATGAAACATAGATAATAAACCATAGATAATCAACCAGATAATAAATCATAGATGCTAAATCACAGATAATAAACCATAGATAATAAACCAGATGATAAATCATAGATGCTTAATCACAGATTATAAACCATAGATAATAAACCATAGATAATAAACCAGATAATAGATCATAGATACTAAATCACAGATTATAAATCATATATAATAAACCATAGATAATAAATCATACATAATAAACCATAGAAAATAAATCATAGATAATAAATCATGCATAATGAATCATAGAAAATAAATCATAGATAATAAATCATAGATAATAAATCAATAAATAATATATCAGAGATCATAATAAACCATAGATAACAAATGATAGATGATAAATAATAGATAATTAATCATAGATAATTAATCATAGATAATAAACCATAGATAATAAATCATAGTAAATCAACCATAGATAATAAATCATGGATAATAAACCATAGATAATAAATCATGGATAATAAACCTTAGAGAATAAATCGAAGATAATAAATCACAGATGTAATAAATCAAATATAATAAACCACAGATAATAAATCAAAGATGATAAATCGTAAAAGAAGTAATAACAGATAATAAAACATAGATATAAACAATAGATAATAAATCAAAGATTATAAATCATAAAAAATAAATCAAAGATATTGGCGATTAACCAAAAATGATTAACATCTTAACTATAGATAATGCACTATATAATTATATCATGAACAATAAATAATGATACTAAAGATGTACCATTGTTTATAAACCATAGATAATGAACTACAATTAATGAGGCATAGACATGATAGATAAAGAACTCACAAATTAAATCAGTACGACTCGCAGACCTTGGTCCTGCAACATATGTATTACTCAGAATCTTTCCATGGAATGATGGATTCCCTTTTCTCACTTGCACACAAGTTGCTTTTTGTTTGTTTTACTCGTTAATTTTTTGTTTCTTATCAATTCTAAACAAAATAATTGGATCGTTTGGTGGGAGATATAAAAAGATTGATAATTTATCTACATGCAGGTGCTATTGTTGGGAACCTTAACTTCATTGGAATCGGAAATACGTAGTATTCATAAAACTTGTGAGATCTTGTATGCAAATACACCTATGAATTTCATTTCTAGGCTGCCGGTGACCCCAACTTATGAACAAAAACATCTGACAAAAGAACAAGAATAATGGGCAGAAAACAGGTAAAGTATTAAAAAATAAACAAGACCCTTCATAAAATCACCTTATTTACTCAGATCACTTCATATAACTAGGGCTGAGTATTGTGGGTCAATCTAAATTGTATTGCAATATATTGCGATATTTGGAAAAATATCGCGATATATTGCAATATTTTATATCATCTAGATTCCTTGTAATATTCATTTTCCTAGTTCAGTCTTCATTTCAAAATTTCATTTAAAATCTGAAAATGTCAAAGTCTTTGTTTTTATATCCAGTTGAGTATTAAGTTCATACATGTACATTTTTAATGTGACATTCTGCTGTGACATGGACAGACTCCCGTAGACAGACAGTATCAAGGAATACAAGCATACAAGGAAAATTAAATGTTGATTTAAGTACTTACTACTATGATAAAAAAAAGCTTCTTAATGCATTGATTGTGCGACAGTGTTACCATTTAGACAAGGATATAAGGAATCATATCCACCATTGGTAATTTTAATGACCCTATTGTCATGATTGTGAGAAAGAACTTATAACGTTCTCTTATTACTTTCAAAGAAACAACGATATATGAAGATAGAAAAATATCGCCAAAAACAAGTTTTTGAAAACAAATATTGTGGTTCATATAGCAAAGCCTTGTATCGCAATATACTGCTCAGTCCTGCTAAATTATGACACATAGAGCAAGTGACCATATTTAGCCGTATTTTTCGTGAATTTCTTTGAAAATCTCTCAAAACTTTGATGCCAATTCAATAATTGCTTTTGCTAGAATTTAATTTAACTCCATTCTCGATTGAAAAACTTCAAAAGGAATTTATTTTATGCAATTCATTGTTTCCTAGTTGTAGAAAAGTATTGAAATGCCTTGTTTACATGTTTGTTTACATGCGAGATACAGCGGCCGATCTCTTTTATATGTTGTTTGTACATAATTATTTTGTTTACCTTTGTTTGCAGTAATTATCTTTAATAGCATAACTTTAGTTTAAACATATCTATTTCAAACATATACAGTATACAATACAAATACAAAGAATGATACAATATAGGATCGGAAAGGAAGCTGTATTACATTATTTTAATTCCTCTCCCGGTAATGTAATTCAAAATTTAGAGCAGAAAGAAATATTATCACTACAAATTATAGAAATGAAATACGTTATAAGTTATATGAGTTCTGCAATGCAAATGAGAAAAATCATGAAGCAAATCTAATAATGAATGAGTGAATGAATGAACTCTATATAAAATGGTGTCATCCCGATTGTCCCACATTTATATAAAAAGGTATTAAAGTCATGTGGGACAATCGGGATATGGTGTGCAGGTTAATTAGGTAATTGCGGCAATTATCTCATTCAGAGATCAAAGGGTAAAGATTAAAGTCTGATTCATGATTTCTTAATTAACGGCATGAATGTATTGTACTTTCTGGTGTGCTTTTATTTATTTATTTCTTTATTCATTTTTTCGGACTTTAGGACCATATGCATCCTTCTAAAAATCCTGGATCCGCCATAAAATCTACCAAGAGATGTGGTTTGTAGACCGATTTTTGTGACCCTATATTTTGGCAGTTTTTCTTTTGCAAATTACTTGACCATTTTCGGGACACCGAATCTTAAAGCTGCCAATCTATATCAATTTCAGGAAAAACTGGAGGATTTTTGGATATTAAAAACCATGTACATAGATTATAAAAGGACGGTCATCGGCGACTTTCCCCTGTGCGCGACATTGTAGATGGCGCCAAGAAAATTCACTATGGCTTTATTTAAACTGTTTGACATAAAGTACTACTGACGATGATTCAATATCCGAAACATGTGCCTAGTACAATAAATTGGTATATGGTACTATAGAATGTTTATTTTAATATTGACAAATTCAAAGGGGCGAAAGGGGTCAGAAGGCGGTGGGATTGAGTAACTTAGATGCAAGATTTTTAAAATACTTCAAAATTGTCACAGAATTTTGAAAGTAAGTTTCTTCAAATTACTTCAAAAGGACGACGTCTGTCCGGAAACCGTTCCTACACTAGTATAGCTCATGACCATACATCTTTTTGAATCATGACAGTATCACAGACAACGAAGTTTTTGCGTGTGATTGTTAAAAATGTGGAAGGATGAAGATACAATCAATGACAGTTATGAAATAACATAAAATCTTATATGATGGTGTCTGACAATTGTCCGAATTGTCACATTCCTATGAAAACTAAGAATGAACGGAGTTTTAGAAAAAAAATGAAACAATTATCCTTATTTGTCATACTAATCTATTTGAAAATGAAAATGCCTAAATTGAAGCTGGAACGTAAAGTGAAAACTTTTCATTCACATAAAGATCTTTTCATCACTATATTGCATACGTTTCGAAACCAATGTTCTGTACAGATACAATTTTTAAAGAACTAGTACTAGTATATGCTCTTTCAGTTGAAATGTGCAATTTATGAGAAAAAAATTATAAATCTTGATCATGTATGAAATCTATGAAATACGGCATACGAAACTAATCCTTTAGAATCCATAAGTATTAGATTGTATTTATCAATAGTAGATTCATATTTAATATTTTCAGTAGATATCCCATACTCTACAATTAATGAAATTCCTGATGCAAAAAAAAAAACCCTGACTATTATATCCAATAGCTATAAATTGAATCAATAAAGGTGCCAAAGATGAAGATCGACCATGTCTTTGGAGTGAAGTATTTTTTGCAAAAACTACTTATTTTGAGAAAATATTAGGCTTATTTATGAAAATGTAAACTTAAAGAGTAAATGTATGTCCATATAAAAGTGTTCGAGAGAGAGAAGTACATAAGAATATTTAGCCAGAATAAAAGTTAACAATGGGGGGAGGGGGTTGTCTCTTATGAGTAATAATAAAGGATGTATCGGTATTTAATCATATTAATATCATTTTCAAAAGTGTATCAAAAAACTTACAACAATAAAATAGACTATAACTTGAATGTTTGTATTATCATTATGCATGTCTTTGTTTAAAAATGAGGGACAATCGGGATATGATTTTTTTTCCAAATGTGGGACAATCGGGATTAAACCTATAAAAACAGTGTACTGTGATGTAGGCGATCATTTAACTTTAAATATTCAATACTAACACTTTCGTAATTATACTAGACTAAGTAACTATAGGTCTGTACACCATACTAAATAATGAATTGTGTGAAATATGACGCAACGTAACTTTGAATAACATCATCTAGTGAAAAGTCGACCTCTATATGCAACCATAAGATATATATTATACGTTGAATGATACATAAAAGTAATATCAAAGAACCTTAATTATATCTGGAAAAAAATCATGGGTATATCTATTTTGGGGGTACTTGAAATCTTTGAATCTTTTAGTATTCAAAATGAAATTTTGTACATTAAGAAAAATATTTTTATTAAATTCGACAGATTGATCTTTATCGCCAAAGAGTAAAGTTTCAAGATCATACATGTGACCTAAATTTTGAACCATTCGGTTTCGTTCGCGGGTGAAAAGATGGCAATATAACATGAAATGTTTCGTATTTTCAATTTCTCCACAAGCACAGTATGGATCATTCTCGATATTTTTTGTGAAGAGATGGTGTTAGAGTGAAGAGCAATTCATTCAGAGTCTAGCATGATAAATTTGAGCTTTACGGCTACCTACATTGTACTATTCAGGAATATTAAGTGTGGATGTTTTAATGAGTGCTTTTTTAAAGGGATGGATAGTATTTGATTCTTTAATTTCATCAGAAAGTGAATTACATAATCTTACAGAAGACGGAATGAAGCTAATGAAGTGGTAAGCTGTTCTGCAATTAATTTGTTGCATATTATTTGCGTGTCTTGTGTTATAATTATGTATATCACTATGTTGTGACGGAATTAATGTGTATAAATAGTTATTTCATTTTTCATTGTATAGAATTGGGTCAATTTATGATTTTCACGTCGTTTTTCTAATCTTTCCCATCCACATTCAATAAAAAGACTATTAATACTGACTAGTTTTGTTGCGCAAGTAACTATCCTGGCGGCCTCTACATTTATATTTCTAATTTTTGTTTGCAATACTCTGGATAAGTGTCAAAAATTGTATCTGCATATTCTAGAACAGGTCGGATAAACTGAAAATAGATAATTTGGAGTGTCTTTCTATTAATATCGAATTGAAGTTTTCTTAGAATATTTAATTTGATGTCTGATAATAATATCATAACTTCCATATTTGATCCTGATTATTGCCATATTTGTACTTTTAATTGCTTTATTAATCAGTTTGATTATATCATTGTTTCATTGCCTAATTAGTATTCATAGAAAGGTCGATCCTTAATTAATTATGTATGTATTGGCCGATCATTCCAACTGACCAATCAGAGGCCACGACCTTTGTTTACATCGGGTCGATCCCTGCCTGAGAGTATAAATAGAGCCCCGTTTTATGAATATCAGAGTAGTTAGAAATGTGATGCTTAGGGAGATGTTGTGATGTGATTTCCTTTCTTAAACTGGATTTTGTACATAGTGTAAATAAAATGTCAACTTTATTACTTTGTCTCACTTCAACAACACTTAAATAATTCTCGTATGGGACGAGTGTGGATTAATACTTTGTCGTCTGGGATGGCTGAAATTCTCGTCTGGGACGAGCGATATCAATAACACAGTGACTTAGTCGTCTGGGACGACAATTGCAGATTGCGATTGCAGATTTGTCTAAGAAAGACATGCTACCAAAGATTTGTCTTAGATAGACACGCTACCAAAAATACTACGCATTCAATGCTACGCTACAAGTGGTTGGCAGCTTGGCGGGATAGAATTCACTGGATTTTATTGTGCATTTATTTTTCTGTGTGTGAAAATTTTATTTGTGGATTTTGAAGGTAAAGTTTTGAATTCTCAAACGTAAAGTATAATGCTTACATAATTTTATTATTTGCTAACGCTGAACTTTCTTTTGCAGTATTTTCAAATTTCAGGTTTTTACCTTGGGATTTACAGTGTGTATTAGTGCGTGATTCATTTTGGAATTTATACTTCGGCCTGCTTAGCTGATAGGATGAAAATAATAATTTCACACTTAATACATAACAATCAAAAAGGATTTATTTCGGGGCGATCCATAGGAGAAAACACGCGATTAACATATGATATACTTCATGAATGTAGAGTAAAACAAATACCTGGCTTATTACTCCTTATAGATTTTGAAAAAGCCTTTCATTCGGTTTCTTGGAAATTTATGAACAAAGTATTAGATTTCTTTAAATTTGGTCAAGATTTTAAGCATTGGATTAATATTATAAATTCTGATATAAAATTATGTGTCATACAAAATGGTATATTTTCTTTATTCTTTGGGATCGGGAGGGGCTGTCGTCAGGGCGACACTGTCTCCCCATATCTGTTTAACTTATGTGCTGAAATTCTAGCCATAATGATTCGGCATAACAAAAATATTAAAGGAATAAAACTCTGTAATAAGGAATATTGCTTATCAAAATACGCGGACGATACAACTTTATTTTTAGACGGTTCAGAGAAAAGCCTTAAAAGTGTCCTTGACCTTCTCTATCAATTTCAAAGTATTCAGGTCTCAAGCCCAAAATTGATAAGACAAGAGCAATATGGATAGGTTCAAAAATAAATTGCAATGATATTATTTGTCCAGACATGAATTTGAATTGGTCTACTGAGCCATTTGACATTCTTGGTATCACATTTACATCAGATTTGGAGGGCTTAGGGGATATTAATTATTCTGCAAAACTAAATAAGATTAAGAAGGAAATAAACAATTAGAATAAAAGTAATTTTACTCCACTTGGAAAAATAACTGTGATAAAATCAATTTTGCTACCAAAATTAATACACTTGTTTTTAACTATTCCACTTCCAACAGGAAATTTTGTTAAAGATCTAGAATCCTTATTGTTTAAATTTTTATGGAATATCAAACCCGATAAAATTAGTAGGAAACTTTTAACTAGGGATTATAATCAGGGGGACTTCGTATGATTCATATTGAAAATTTTGTTAAGGGTTTAAAGATTACTTGGATCAGGAGAATGATGCAATCATCAAATGAAGTAGATTGGATTAATTTATTTGAAAATTCTCATGATACATCAGTAAGTTTGATATTAAAAAGAGGGAATAGTTATACACATGACCTATCCAAAAACTCGAGAAATAAATTTTGGAAAGAGACTTTATTATATACATCACACTTTCATTCAATATTATTAAATGAAATAAAAGAAATTAAAGATATAATGAATGCACCACTATGGTTGAATACAAACATTAAAATAGATGGTAAACCTATTCTACATCAAACTTGGAGCATAAATGGGATTTCTTGTATACAAGACTTATTTAACATTGATGGTACAATGCTATCTTATGAACATTTCTGTGATAAGTTTAATTTTCAAACACCATTTACTATTTTCATGGGAATATGACTTACTATATTAAATGCATGGCCTATTCTAAGAAACACACAAATAGACCGTTTTATACCAAACCAACCAATTATTGCAAGAATACTAGGTAAAGACAAAAAAGGTTCAAGGACATTGTATGATATTTTTATGTCAGATAATAATTTGAAAAAAAAAATATGAATTAAAATGGAAAACCTTGTTAAGCCTTTCTGACAGTACATGTTGGAAACAAATTTACACATCTAATCATTGTTTTTCAAAAGAAAGTAGGCTTATTTGGTTCCAATATAGATTTCTCCATAGAATTTTGGCCACAAATAAATTTCTACATACTATTAAACTTGTACAAAACCCTCTATGTACATTTTGCTTGAATGCAATAGAATCTTTAGAACATTTGTTTTTCTACTGTGAACCAGTAAATAATTTATGGAAAAATCTAGAAGCAAATATAAAAGAAAAATGTGGAGTGGAAATAGAATTGTCACCAATGGTTGTATTTCTTTTATTTGACGAAAAAAAGTATACAAATATAAATTTAACTATTGTACTGCGGATCACGTGACCAGTTAGAGAGGAAAGAACACGTGAAATTTAGCTCGTCTTTATCCTGTTATAAACTAAGTTTTAGACTATACTTGAACGTTTAATGATCGGGAAAACATTACTTGAACTATTTGTGTTTGTTTTGTACTGTTTATGTGTTGGTAACACGGCCCAGATAGGTGTTAAAGTGTGTGAAGGGAATATGACAGTGGACGAAGGAAAAAAAAAAAACAAAATGGCGATCGAGGCGGAGGTCCATTGTGCTGACCATGACCATGCAACCGATTTGCTAAAAGATCTAGGGGTGAGTCAAGAAATGCAAGGGAAACAGTCTGTTAGCAAGTAACGTTACCTATCGAACGATGAAATCACAGATTCAAATGACAGAAAACGCTCTTAAACGGGCGATCAGTCTGGATCGGACTCGGAGATCAATGTCACAACGGTTTTTAACATGTTTCAGTCTCTATCAGTACAATTGACTGGGCTTTCTTGACTGTATAATGATCTGCGAGACCGGATGTCAAGTATAGATTCAAACCTTGAAGCAAAATTGTCCCAGAAATTTAAAAGTGTCTTGGACACGAGATTTGAACTAGAAATGAGTGAGATTAGAGCCGAGACAACGGCCGAAATTGCTGTGGTCAAAAATGAGGTGAATACTCGCTTTGATGAACTTACCAAAACTTATGCAGCCGCAGTTGAATATAATATCATTCCGAGAGACACGAAAAAATCTGTTGTTATTAAGATGTTGCCAGAGAGAGCCAACGAGAAAGCAAAGAATGATATAACTGTTAACTGTGTGAATGCACTCCTTAAGGATGGCCTACATCTACGGGAACGTGATTCAAGGGTTGTAACTGTCACAAGGAAAGAAGGTAAACCAGGGAGCTCAAATCCAGGTGTAGTTATCGTTGATTTCGAAAACGTCCAGCAGAAGGAGAACGTTTTAAAAGAAAAGCAGAAGCTGAGGCTAACAGACCGCTATAGGAATGTATACATAGAAGAAGCTATGACACAGGATGAGGTCAAGGCCGATCGAAATCTCCGCACCATTATAAGAGAGATGGGAGCTGAAAAAGACTATTATGTCAAAAATGGAAGGATGATCAAACGTACTACAAGGAGAGAGGGCGACAACGGCGCACATCGTGAAAGAAATCGCGACACGCGCACAGTCACAGAGGGATGCAGAATATAATCGTGAAAATGTGTATTATAGTGCAAAAAATGGTGATTCGCGAAACAGGCAAGGAAACAGCGAATTTCGAGGAAGACCTGGCGGAAAAAGACGTGGTCGTGGACAACAACATCAGGGCCATGGAGGTCGCCGAGGGAAGCAAGCTTGGTATATGGAACGCTAGAGGGTGGTCACTTCAAAAGGAGTCCGACAATCACAGATTTTGTCTCAATGTGTAAGAAAATAATAAATTTGATATTTTATGCTTATGTGAATCTTTTTTGAGAAATGATGAAAAACTTAATATAGAAGGTTATAAATGTTTTACAAAAAATAGAAAGGGGTTACAATGAGAGAGTAAGAGAGGGTCAGGAGGGGTGGCCGTACTTGTAAAAAATGCATTGTGTAATCTTTATGAAGTAGAAGTACTGAATGATTCTCTCGAGGGAATTCTATGGTTGAAATTTGTAAATGAAAAAGAAACATTTTGTGTTTGCACTTGTTCTTTACCTCCAGAAAGCTCTAAGTATTGTGATGCTCAACTTTTTTACACACAACTTTTAGAACATGTGTATATGTATCAAAATATATTGGTAATTTGTATATACTTGGAGATTTAAATTCAAGAATTGGTAATGATTCTGATTATATAGAAGGTGTAGATTATGTATTACCAAGAGAAATCATTGATGAAGGGTCAAATAGAAATGGTGATTTATTAATAGATTTTTTGGTAGATTGTAATTGTTGCATTGTAAATGGAAGTAAGGGAACACAAGATTTTACACACTTGTCTACCAGAGGCAAATCAGTTGTTGATTATATAATTGTGCTACATGAACAGATTTGTGATATTACAGATTTTAAGGTACATACAATGACAGATATTATGTCGCAATATGGATTAATGAGCTATACATCTGTGCCTGATCACTCATTGTTAGAATGTATTATAGATAAAAGTGTATGTGAAAATGAGAATACAACCAATCATCATATTAACAATGATTCATTATCTAAAGCTTCTCGGCGATTCTATGTAGATGTTACTGAAAATGTTTTTATAACTGAAGATATAAGAGATAATGTTCTACAAACAGTAGACAGAATTAAGTTGCAAATTGAAAGTAGACAAAATGTGAATGATGTTTATAGAGATTTTTGCAAGCTTATTACCAATGAATTAGAATCAAATTTTGTAGAAAAAGGCGAATCGGGTAAGGTCAATTATCATCATAAACCCAAACCTTTTTGGAATCAAGAATTACAGAAAATTAGGGATAAAGTATGTGAAGCAGAGAGAAAATGGAAAAAAATGCAAGACTTCTGCAAAGAAAAAACTACGTGAAATTTACTTACATGTAAGAAAAGATTTCGATCGAGCGGAACGTAAAGCCAAACGTCAATATCAGAAGTTGCAACAGGAAAATTTACACAAGAAGGCAGGTGAAGTTAGTTCGCGAGATTTCTGGAAGGAAATAGGTAAATTGGGGCTGTCAAATGACAGAAAACAAAAGTTTCGATATGAAATTTCCTCTGAAAATGGAAATGTTGAAACAGACATAAATGAAATCATCTGTCATTGGAAAAATGATTATTCAAATCTTTATAACTGTGCTGATGAAAACTATGATTATGATGATTCATTTTTAAACGAGATACAGGATTGTTTAAAATCAGGAGGCCCTAATGTAAGAAAAAACCTAGATACTTCTATTTTGAATGAAGAAATAACAAGATCTGAAGTTGAGCAGGCAGTATACAGAGCTAAACTTAATAAATCGGTAGGAATAGATGAAATACCTAGTGAAATTTTACGTAACAATACTTGCATTGACCTATTGTATCATATTATCAGATATTGTTTTTCACAAGGTCAAGTCCCCAGTGAGTGGGTGACCAGTATTATAACACCCCTACCAAACCCTAGTACTGATCCTTTGATTCCCCTCTCATATCGTCCAATATCATTAATCTCTGTACCCTGTAAAATATGTGCAGACGTGTTGAACAAAAGATTAAAAAATTGGTTAGAAGAAAATGAATTATTGGCTGAAGATCAAAATGGCTTCAGAAAGCAACGTAGTTGCATTGACCATATATATGCATTAACTTCAATTATCAAAAACCGTAAAATTCGTAGGAAACAAACTTTTGTGTGTTTTATAGATGCGAAAAAAGCTTTTGATAGCGTTAATAGAAATATGTTGTGGTATAAAATGATGAAAATAGGAATTGATGGATCTTTCCTTAATGCAGTACAGTCATTGTATGATGTAACACAAAGTGCAGTCAAATTAGGTAAAGTTATGACCGACTTCTTCCCTGTGAACTTCGGATCAAAACAAGGCTGTAAAATTTCACCGACACTGTTTTCTGTGTATGTAAATAACCTTGTATCTGAAATAAATGCTCATAAATCTGCGATAGACATAGATGATGAACTAAATTTATCAGTACTTTTATATGCTGATGATATTGCACTTATTGTACCAGATGAAAATTAATTGCAAATTATGCTTGATACTGTAGCTATGTGGTGTAAGAAATGGCGTCTTACAATAAATAAAGAGAAAACTAAAATTCTGCACTTTAGGGTACCTAGTGTAATGAGATCCAAATTTTCCTTAAAATGTCACAGTGGTGATTTGGATATTGATTATGATTCAAGCTATAGATATCTTGGTGTGTCATTAAATGAATTTTTGGATTATAGATTTACAGTGAAAGAAGTCAGAAAATCTGCAAGTAGGGCTCTATCAGCATTATACACTAAGTTCTTATACTGTGGTGGTATGACCTATGATGTTTTTACTAAGCTTTACAGAACCCTTGTTGAGCCTGCATTATACTATGGGGCAGGTATCTGGGGTTTGAATAAATGGAGAGAAATAAGTGTTGTCCAAAATAAGACGTGTAGATATTTTTTAGGATTACGCAAAAATGCATCAAATACTGTATCTAAAGGTGATATGGGATTTATTAGTACTCATTCGAGGCAAATTTTGGAAACTTTCAGGCTCCTCTTGAGAATTGGATCCTTCAGCAATAATAGATATGTAACTAAAATTCATGTAGCGTCATTGAATCTCCAGAGATCATGGGACTCCTCTGTATTAGAGCAGTTAGATCAGATAAATCAGAGGAGAAAACAAACCGCCCTTTCATTAAAGTAAGATTTGCAAACAAAGGTATTGACAACTTGAATCTTGGTCAAATTTTGAATCACAAAACTGTCACAGAAAAAATCCCACCATATTTCAAAAGAAAAGAAACTCCTTGTATTTCCTATAGCTACACACCAACAGTTGCATCTAAAATTTACAATTACAAACGATTCCTGCAGTGTATTGATTTAAGTAATCCCTCACTACATCCACTTCCCTGCGAATGTTCCTCATCAGATTTCAACTACTCTCCTTGTGGACACGTTATTACTGGTGACCTTAGTATAGTCAAGAACGACAAGTTGAGAGAATTGTTAAAAAAGGGTCCCAAATACAGAGAAAGTATGTCCTTTACATGGAACCAAAATGTCAAAATTATCATGGACTCTTGTGAGGAATATGCAAGACGTTGGGCAAAGAAAGAGGATGTACAGCTCGACACCCTTTCCGAATGGATAAAATCAATCAGAGGGTTACTTTTATTTAGAATTAACCGATTAAAATCAACTGTGAACACCATATTCGTGTCTATATTTAAAGACCCTGATGTTATCACAGAGCTCACCTACCTCCAAGAACATTATGTCATCACACCAGCGGACAAAGCCTCAAATAATTTCACATTTACTTGCAAAAAGTACTATTTCGACAGTCTAGTTAAAGAGTTGGGTTTAAATTCGACACCTGGAAATCCCACTTACACCCCAACAAACCTTTCTGCCTCTGAAATAATAGATAACCACAAATCAGCTCTTACTTCCTTTGGCTTCGACACTACCAATTTAGATTTAGATTTACCATACTTGTACTGCATACCTAAAATGCATAAGAATCCGTACAAACAACGTTTCATCACTGGTTCCTCAAAATGTTCTACCAAATCTGTATCGATCTTACTCACCAAAGTTTTATCTGAAATCAAATCTGGGCTTCAAAAATATTGTTCGACAGTGTATTCTCGCAGTGGTATCAACCAGATGTGGATTTTAAAGAATTCGAAGGAACTTTTAGAACATCTGAAATCCACTCATTTTAGTAGAGTCCATTCGATCAAAGCATTTGATTTTTCGACACTTTACACTACAATTCCACATTCTAAATTGAAAGAAAGACTCGCAAAAATTATAAGTAATGCGTTTACAAGTAAGAACGGTAATCGCAAATACAAATTTATTGTTGTTAACTATGACAAAACCTACTTTGTAAAAGAAAAGTCCGATTCTGAAAATAAGTACACTGAAACAGACATTATTCAGATGTTAAACTTTCTGATCGACAATATTTTTGTGGTGTTTGGAGGAAAGGTCTTCCAGCAAATTGTCGGAATTCCAATGGGGACCAATTGTGCCCCACTCCTTGCCGACATTTTCCTTTACTCGTACGAAGCTGAATTCATTCAATCCTTGGTCTCTGAAGGGAAAAGATACTTAGCTTCTGACTTTAACTTCACTTACAGATACATAGACGATGTGTTGTCCATCAATAATCCAAAATTCGCGGATTACCTGAGCAGTATCTATCCTTCGGCGCTTGAAGTCAAAGAAACCACAGAGACAAATAATTCAGCATCCTATTTGGACATAATGTTGTCCTACGACACTGATGGTCACATTAACACCTCACTCTATGGCAAACGTGACGACTTCAATTTCAGCATTACAAACTTTCCTTTTCTGAGTAGCAACATCCCTTCATCGCCTGCTTATGGCGTGTTCATATCTCAGTTGATACGCTATGCCAGAGCAAGTACCAAATATATGGATTTTGTTCTGAGAGCTAGGCGTCTTTCAGATAAGCTTCTCAGTCAGGGATATGTTTGTGACCGACTAACATCGTCACTGAGGAAGTTCTACGGTCGATATGGGGAACTTGTCATACACTATGATGTTCCACTCTCAAGAATGGTGGATGATATTCTGTCATAGACCATTTGAACCATCCAACCAAAGATTGTACTCTATATCTTCCAAAATGGAAGTAACCGGATGTGACAGTTCTACCGAATTGAAGCGACGGGTGTTGCATGCAAGCAGGAGATGCTTACTCTTCCTGGGCACCTGGTCTCACTCCCATATCGGGAGTTCGCTTCTTTTCATATGGTGGAGGTTTTTGTTTGTTTGCTTTGGTTCCTGTTTTGTCCTGATTTTGTATGCCTTCGGTTTCTGATTTTTGAATTATCGATTTTGTGCTGTATACAGGGATATGGTCATTATCCATATTTGTCATGGTAAACGTCTTAAGGAATGTATGAACGAATGAACAGATAGATGGATGGTTGAATGAATGAAAGAATGAATGAATGAATGAATGAATGATGCAAAAAAAACCTCAGTTATGAGTAATAAGATTTGTCATTAGAATAAAATGTATTGATTTATACTAAAAACACAAAATGTCATATTGCATATATGTATCATATCAACTCAGACTGAAAAAAAAAGGAATTTATACCGTGTGTAGTGCGCGATTCATTGTGAAATTTATACCGTGTGTAGTGTGCATTTTGTGTATATTCCTTGTGTTAATTTTGTGACTTACGTGTGAAGTGAACATTTTATGTAATCAGTGCGCGATTATTTTTTCTGTGTTAATTTGCGAATATTCAGTGTTGATTTGTGCGCGGCTTATTTTGTATTGTGATCAGTGTCGTGTATGTTATATATTTTCCGAGTGTTGTGTTCAATTTATAGTGCGTGATTTGCGTGATTTATTTGTGTGTTGCTCGGCAATTTGTGAAAAAAAATGGAGAGGGCAAAATGACAAATATGGATAATGACCATATCCCTGTATACAGCACAAAATCGATAATTCAAAAATCAGAAACCGAAGGCATACAAAATCAGGACAAAACAGGAACCAAAGCAAACAAACAAAAACCTCCACCATATGAAAAGAAGCGAACTCCCGATAGGGGAGTGAGAAAAAAAAAGTTCTAGTGTGGGTGTATGGTATTACTGACAAAGGGTTCTGGCAATTTGTGAGAACAGTGCGTGCAAATACCAGTGTAGAGTGTGAAAATTGTTTTGCAGTTTTCCCGAAGTGCTTGTACAGTGACCGTACAAAGAAATATGAAGTGTGTGGCGGAAATGTACGTGAATTTTAAAGTTCAGTGTGACGTGGAAATTCGAGCAATTTTCAGTGTGTGTATATTTTCTGTAGAAAAACGTGTTTATATGTTATTTCATATGATTTTCTGTGCGAATTTATGTTATCTTAGTGTATATAATTTTTAGTGCCCGTCGTGAAAAAAAAACCAATTGTGGAATTGTTTGTAGTGTTTGCGTTAATTGTTCACTCTTTTGTAATTATCGATATCATGTTTACTGGGGATAAAACCCCCTATATCCCTCGCGACATGGACACGACAGAGGGAGTGTCAGATCAAATAATTAGTGACACGCCCAGGACGCCGGAACGTCAAATCAGAGAAACGCCGTTAACAGTGCGATGGAATTTACTAAAAGAGTTTGAAAATGCCGATGAAGAATTGACATGTGTAAAAGGTGTAGGGAATGAGCCTAATTATACGAGCACACCTTTACCTGGTCATTTTAGTGATCAATTAACGTATGAATACACAACAGAGCCCGGTTGGTGTAAATTTGTCGCTTTGTGGATTGTAACAATTTTCCAAGGAAGTGGGGGTACTGTTAGCGTTATATCAGTATTTTCCCGGATATATGCTACTGTGTCTGACAAAGGCAAATTTGATTTCTGGTGGTTTGTGTATTTTGTGCATTATTCTCGTGAGCATAATTGTGAAACTTGTGTTCAGAAACACTAAACGGACTACCAAAAATCCAAATACTAGAAGATCGACTCCTAAAATTGAACCGAGAAGAAATGTGACGTTTCGCTCACCTTATACTTTTACAAGCGATCAGTATCAACCAAGGGATGCAACTCGTGATGACAAACGTACAGTCACCCAAATAAGTGTGAAGAGAACGTTTAAGGGCGACGGTGAATTTGGAGCGAAGTTATTCGTTATTTTGAGAATATAGCAGAATTAAATCTGTGGAGTGACGAGAGAAAACGATCAGTGTTATTTACTGTGTTACGTGGTCAGGCCGAAACATATGCGTACGGATTGTCGGATTTTCAACTTAGTGATTATGATAGTTTGAAAAGTGCTTTAGACGAACGATTTGGACAACGTGTAATGAAAGAAAGTTATGTGGCCGAAGCCAAACTGCGTTGAAAACGAGAGTCCTTCCGTGATTTTGGTCAGGATATATATGATGTATATACCGTCGAGCATACCCTAATAACAGACAATATGTGCAAGAAAGTAGTATGAATACTTTGATGGATAATTGTAGTGCTGACGAGGATTTTAGACTCGCAGTGAAACGTACGAGGCCGAAAACTTTACAGGATGCAATTACAGCGGACGAAAGTGAATTAAAGCTGTTAGGAACTGCAAGGATGCTACTAACATTTGGGGATGTGAACATTTATTTTCGAGTGTATGTAGGAGGCGTGAAGAATATACTAGGACAAGATTTTATGAAAAAGTATAAGTGCCAGTGGGAATATCGCAGTGATTCTTTAGCATTTTGTGAAATGCCATTTGCCAAGGAAGGGCGTGGTTGTGATGTATTTACTATTGGAGATAGTGTGGTACCGCCGAAAAATGAATGTGTATTGAGTTCGAAACTAAATAGTGAATCTGATATCAGTGAAGGAATATTAGTGCCTTTGAAAAGGTTTATCCATACATATGGATTAGTGCTAGCAAATGTGCTTGTGAACGCGAAAAACAATGTATTGTCTGTGCGCGTTTTTAACCCTGGTGACCGAGAAGTATGCATCAAGGGGAATACACAAATAGCGATATTGGCACCAGTTAATTTCATAAGTGATCCATTAGAACAGGAGTCCGTGTGTCGTATTCAGGAGAGTGAGAATTCGAAAGGATTGTCAGAGTTTTTAAGCGGTGTGTATTATCATGGATGTAGAAATCTTTCAACAGATGAAGCTGTAAAGTTTCGAAAGTGAAAAATTCTACGCGAGCGAAAACGCGTGTTCGCTTACCCAGATAAACCGCCGGAGCGAGCGAATTTTAAGGAACAAGTCCGGAGAGTTCCTATTATCAAGACAGAAGGATTGGACACTGAGATGAAGCAGAGGGTGATCGAAGAATCATTAAGCCCGTGGTCAGCGCCACTCGTGTTCGTGCAAACGATAGATAAAAGATGGAAATTATGTGTAGATTACAGACGTCTTAATTCGAAAACTTATCAGAATATATATCCGAGACCCAAAGTAGCAGAAGATTCAAGAGAAGATTCAAATGAATCGAAGTTTTGTAGTTCAAAAGTGACGTATCAAACCGGATCTAAGTCGCGATAGACAAAAACGCGAAACGAAGAAGAAGAGGACCAGCTAAAGCCGAGCGAAATAAGAAATTATCGGAAGTGTTGTCGTTTGAGAATATACGTAAACATCAACAAAGTGACAAAGATTTGTGTGATTTTCTACGTATCATTGAAGATGGAAGTGACAAACAGCCAAGTGAATCTTTATACGCAAATGGATTTGAGTATAAGTTTTATTATTCAAGGTGGAATGGATTGTGCGTATCAAATGGCGTATGGTGTATCAAGTGGATTGACGGAAACGGTGAGAGGCTGATAATTTGTGTTCCTCAGACCTTACGTGACGTAGTTTTGTGGCATATGCATAATTCATATACGACAGATCATGTAGGAGTCAGAAGAACGTACGCCAAAGTGAATGCTAGTCAGTATTATTGGCCACATTTAAGAAGACATGTGCATAACTACGTGTGCGCGTGTGAAAAGTGTGAAGAAAGGAGAAATATTCCAAGGGAAAAGAGAAGTTGCATAAATTCTGCTTTTAGAATTAATAAACGCGAGGAAATAAAACCGTCAAGTTGTTTGCGAAAACATGATACATCTTCAAGGAAACTTTGTGATTCTGTGAGATTCGAAACGGAATTAATTTGTGAGCGGAAATCGAAAATTTGTGATAAGAGTGGTCGAGTATTACCGATTCAACCAACAACAAAGTTAGCAGGAACCTTAGAGCACAACATGACCTACAAAACAAAACCGCCGGTGTAACCATATGGCCTCTCCCCCACAATAATCATGCTAATTAATTATTCATATTAATTAGTTACATGTATTTGGAAATTGCTAACTTGAGTTTACTATAGTAAATTCCTTGACTATAAGTTCAAACTTCACATTGAGACAATTAATTCTAGTTTGTAAACTCTGATATCTGTTTAATTTGATTCCCACGATGCTGAGAACACTGCAGTAATTTGCACACCTGCAAGTACTTCAGTCTTTGTTTTCCGTACGAGTTAATTGAAAGCTAATTAGAAATCTCCCCGTAAAAGCCATTATTGTTATGTATTTGGAAGAATCTAATTTCCAAAATGTCTTTTTAATCAAAAACCAATTACTTATTATTTTGTGCAGGTGTTAGCAATTTCCAATCGTCCACATATATACTCGGCGCATCGTTTTGCAGCTCACTCCAGTACTCCAGTTTCAGTTAAGTTTCGGTTAAGTTACACTCCAGTTTCAGTAGTGTTTAAGTTTAGGTCTCGTACTGTAAGCATGTAACGTTTTGAATAAACATAGAACTTTATTCGGACTTCGGTTTATAGTTTTCAAAATGACTGATTAATACACAACGCGAACTACACCCATAACCTGTAGGCTATAGGCTTACAAGTTATATTTGATGCCGTGACCTAAACGAATCAGGGAAAAATATGATTACTGCCGTGTCCCAAACGAACCAGCGAAAATTGCCGTAAATGCAGACGATGCACGCCGCGGAACCAAGGTATAACGACTTGAGGATCAACACTACGATTTAAACGAGTGAGAAAGGTAGGGCACATTTACTTTCTCAAAGTACTCTCAGATTGATTGACCATGTATTTTTGTTAAATTCATTTTTTGAATTTTCAAGATTTAGTTTAAAAGGGTTAAAAAAAGTTTTCTCTAAGAATTTTCAATAAAATATGACTGACACAGACGACGAAGTGACATCTCAGATATTCGGGGTGGGCCATGTTTCTCATAGTTTTAATATTGCAAACAATTCAGAAAAGGGTAGATCTCAGGACTCCGATTCCTCTCATAGTAAAGTTTTGAAGTCGTTTAAAATTCCAGAGAATGGCGAGGAAGCCATGAAGTGGATTGCAAATCAAGTTAAGGGTCTTCAAACTGCGATTTCTGTACCTTTACTTCAAGTTGTGAAAACCTTTGAAGGTGATGCCTCTCAATTTAAACAGTGGGTCAAAGATATTGAAAAGTATGCACAAATTGCACGGCTTGACAACACAGACATTCCTAGAATAGTTTTAATGACATGTACTGGTACGGTAGGAGACTTTGTCAAACGTTATTTGGATGAAACTGAGTCATCAGGTGGAACCCCTGATTGGCCCCACCTTAGAAAGTTGATGCAAAAGCGGTACGCTGAAATCATTGATAATCAACAAGCTATGACCTTACTACGCCAGATAAAACAGACACCTGTTGAAAGTGTCCAATTATATTCTGAGCGCTTGCTTAAATTAGCCGAAGATGCTTATTCTACTCCTTTTGATGAGAAAGAAAACAAACTGGTTCAGAAACAGTTAGTTGATATTTTCTGTGACGGATTGTGCCATGATTACTTGAGAATGAGGGTTATGAGATTTGATCCACAGAGGTACGAGGAAGCAGTAGAAATTGCAATGAAAGAGCAAAACTTGCGCAAACGTTTTCATTTAAGATCAATTACAAAGAATGAATCTCACACACAGTTAGGTAGTGAAAAATCCCATTTGTCAGATAATCAAAATTTACTGTCAAATAACCGTGAAAGTAATCTAAACGACCAATTAAGCATGCGCGTAAATGAATGTCAAAACGGCGAGAAGAGTGAAAACACATGTTGCCCGTTAGAAACTCCAGATAAATACTCAGACCTTGAAAATCAGAAATGTTATAAATATAATTGTGTTGGACATACAGTTTGGGAATGTCCCTTGCGAGTAAACGAACAATGCATGAAAAGCAAAAATGAACTCGATTATTCAGACCCTGAATCAGATGAAAACGAGGAACCCCCTTGTAAACGTAAAATGCCCCTAAAGAAAAATGAAAACCCCCTACCTAAACTTACACCCGTGACTAAAACTCCCATAGAGCGTACAGAAAAGGTCGTCGGACAACACACCCCTCAAAGACAAGGTCGGTATTGGTCAGAAATTCCAGATTGGATAAAATCAGCAGAATGCTGGATTTGTCATATGAAAGGTCACCTTAGACGAAATTGTCCGAATCGTCGGTTTCCGGATAGATACAGGGTATTGAACTATCCCAGTACAAGATACCAAGGTCGAACAAACCGTAGGCAGAACCAGGAAAACTTAAAGGCTCTCTTCAAAAGGAAGCCGTTGAAGAGAGCAGGAATTATTCTAAAACTAAAACCAATCTTGAAAGTAAGAAACCCGTGTTCGATCTAAATTTAGCTGGAAACCCTAGCTCCTGTATTATTAAGATTGGCAATTCGAGATATCGTACTTTGGTAGATACCGGCGCTGAAGTTTCCATTATGAGTAGGAAAATCTTTGAACGATTATCACCGAGACCGAAATTGACGCGAGTAAACAAGAGTTTAAGAGCAGTGAATAGCGAGCCTATCAACGTTTTGGGACGAACAACCTTGACTTTTTCGATGAACGGACTGCGGATGTCTCAAAATTTCTACGTGGTGGAGACACTGACCAAGAACTTTATCTTAGGACGAGATTGGTTGAAAGAAAATGGAGTGCGTCTTTACTTCGACTTAGGGATGCTAAGAGTAAGAAAAACGTACGTAAAACTCGACGAAGATAACCATATTTGTTCGATTTTAAGGCTACATAAAAAGACAGTTATAGAGCCGCAAACAGCAGTTATATGTCACGTTAAGTTACAGAAAGGCTTCCAATTATCCGATTCTAGACTTCTAGAGGTCACGAACTTTGAACCCGGATGTATCATGGATGAACCTGGTCTAACACTGAAGGAGTCCGTGAACAGAGTCAAGTCACCTTTTAAGGTACCCGTTTTAATTGTCAACGAGACAAACAAGTGCTACCGACTGCGCAGAGGAAGCGTAGTGGGAAGGGCACGACCTTTGACCCCTCAAGATGTCTCCTCATTGGACGAGGAAGAGCCGATGGAAATCGATGAACCTAAGGCTGAGAGGTCAGACTTGGAGGATCTATCTGTACCTGAAAATAGACGTCCTGACATCGTCAAGTTACTAAAGAAAAACAAGGATCTAATAGCAAAGAGTGACTCAGATCTTGGAGGAACAAGGACAGTGCAGATGAAAATAGAAACAGGAAACCACCCTCCGATCAAGAATAGACCATACCGGACGCCATTGAATAAACGAAAAATCATTGACAAGGCCTTAGACGAAATGTTAGAAGCTAAGGTAGTTCAAAGGTCACAATCTGCATGGTCATTTCCCTTAGTTGTTGCAAAGAAAAAGGATGGTAGTGACAGAATATGTGTCGACTTTAGAACTCTCAACAAGATCGTAAAACCGATTTCTTTTCCCCTACCATTGATTGATGACATCTTATCTCTGATAGGGAATGCAAAATATTTTACAACGCTAGACTTGAGACACGGTTATTGGCAAGTAACGTTGGATGAAAGTAGCAAGGAAAAGACCGCATTTGCCTGTCATAGAGGACTTTTTGAATTCAACAGGATGCCATTTGGCCTGAGTAATGCTCCCGCTGTATTCCAGGAACTTATGAATATTGTCCTACAAGGATGTGAGGGATTCGCAATGGCATACTTAGATGACATACTGATCTTTACCAAGGACGACCCCATGGAACACGTGCGACACATACAGGAAGTATTCAACAGACTAAGACAACACAACCTTAAGCTCAAACTCAAGAAATGCGCTTTCTTCAAAGAGGAAACGGAATACCTAGGATTTGTAATCAACAAGGATGGAATAGCTCCAGATACTAAGAAAGTGGAAGCCATTAAGGACTTACCTGTTCCCAAGAATGTAAGAGAAATCCGTGGATTCATCGGAATGTGCAGCTACTATCGAAGATTTGTACCAAATTTCTCAAAGATAGCGGTGCCTCTCATAAATTTAACCAAGAAATATGCAAGATTCAAATGGACCGTTGAATGCCAGAATGCTTTCGATTTCCTGAAAGATAGCCTCACAGTAGTTCCCCTCCTGGCATACCCAGACACCAACAAACCATATGTTTTATATACAGACGCAAGTAACAATTGTGTAGGTGCGTGTCTCACTCAAGAAACTGACGAGGGAGAAGAAAAACCAATTTATTTCCTGTCTCACAAACTTAGCCATACACAGACAAAATGGTCAACTATAGAAAAAGAAGCATTTGCCATTCATTATGCACTGCAGAAGTTAGATCACTATTTACACGGAGCACAATTCACAATCAAGACAGACCACAAACCTTTGAAGTATCTGTTAGACTCGCCAATGCAAAACAAGAAAATACAGCTTTGGGCTCTGAGCATCGCTGGGTACAATTGTAAAATCGAGTATGTCAAAGGCGAGGATAATCACTGTGCAGATCTATTATCACGGATTCCACACCCTAAGACATCACAAAGGTCTAAGAAATCCGACAATGAACCTGATATTGACGATAGGACTTTTGAGATTGGAGTTATAAACTCAAACGAGTTTAATCCTAGAGACTTTGCCAATTGTCACGTTGAAGACCACAACGAGGTGACCAAAGCTATCTCAGATTTACCTGAGGAGTTTAACCTGAAAGAGGAGCAAGAAAAAGACCAAGACGTTGTCAAGCTGAAGAACAGATTAAGGAAAGGAACAGCTACAAAAGCTGAACAGACGCACTATTTTGAAGACAAAAAAGAGGGACTATTTTACTACCTTTCCCAACCTGACTCTGAGGATCCAAGGCTAAGACTGTATATACCTCAAGAGATGGAGACAGTCGTCCTCAGACAGTATCACGATCAACTCGGACACATGGCAGTAGACAAGACGTACGATTCCATTCGTCTAAAGTACTTCTTTCCAAATATGTACAAGAAAATACACGCCTACATCGAGGAATGTGTCACATGTCAGACAAGGAGCTCAAGGAAATCAAAACCGCCTCTCAAGGAAACCGAGGTGCCCCCTTATCCTTTCGCAAAGATTGGACTGGATCTATCAGGACCATATCCGACGACATTATCTGGCAATAAATACATAGTTTCCTTCATAGACGTTTATTCCGGGTGGCCAGAGGCATTTCCCGTGCCTGACAAGTCAGCAGATCGAATTGTACATCTGATTTTGGAAGAAATATTCCCAAGATTTGGTTGTCCGCTCGAGATTGTATCAGACAACGGAACAGAAAACGTCAATAGGAAAGTACAGGAAATTTTGGATACTATGAACATACATCACATCAAAACCTCATATTACAGTCCCCAAGCAAACGGAAAGGTTGAGAGATTCCACAGAACTCTTCATGATGTCATGTCCAAACAAATTCAGGAAGACGTTCAAACCTGGGACTTGTACTTGAATCAGACGCTAGCTGCCATTAGGTTTCATGTAAACGAGTCATCAAAATTTTCTCCGTACTTCCTGCTGTACAACAGAGACGTAGTACTTCCTTTGGACACCATTTTGAAGCCAAGACGTAGATATGTGGATGAAGACCAACACAAAGTAGCTCTTCAACAACAGCATAAAGCTTTTACATTAGTTCACAGGAACATGAAAGAAGCGAAAAAGAAGCAGAAAAAGTACGCAGACAAAAATTGCAAGGAAGAAAATTTCCAGGTAGGAGACCCGGTGTATTTGCGGAACCACAGAAGGGATAGCAAACTTGATGTGAAGTGGCAACCTTACTACCGGATTATCGATCAAACGGGACCACTTTCGTTCATTGTGAAAAATCAGCTTGATGGCAATACTACAAAGGCACATGCTCGACATTTAAGGCCAGCGAAGATTGACGAATGGAAAATTCCGAGAGATTCTGAAGGAAACATCCTACGTAAAACGACGTATGTAATCCCACCGGAACAAACAGACAGTGATGACGAGGAATCTGAACCTCAAGCTATCGCAATACGACACAGAATCCAAGAAAGGGATGGTTCGTCTGACGAAGATGATATTCCACTAATGGAGCTTCGGAGACGATTAAGGACTCGTGCTATGTCCGAGACACGTACGGACATGGACGAAAACACGACAATAAGTTCAGATCCTCCAACATTAAGCCTACCGCTGACTCCCGAAGAGAATCGTGAGGAGGAACAGATGGAAATTGATGCCATTTCGGAGAAACCGGACACGAGTTTCTTACAATCTACAAAGGTTTCCCAACATAAAATTGTTGAAAATACCCCATCCTTCGATCCCCAGCTGTTAATGAAAAACCTTTTTGCGATGACAAAATACATGACTTCTCAAAACCTTAATATATCTGCATAATAGACGATAAACAAGAAAAAAAGGAAATTAAGGTCGAAAAAGTCCGATAAAAAAAAAACCCTATTTTTTTATTTAAAGAAAGGGAGGAGAATGGAAGCGATAAAAATTAAAAAAAAAAATAAATAAAAATAATAAACGTACTACAAATTATTATAAATTTGAATAACAGATAAAACAGTATGTAAATTAATACAATAAAGAGATTGAATCTGAAATAATGATAAAAATAATACAAAATCCCTGGATAATTCACTGTAAGTGTAAAGATTTACTCTTTGTTTGTAGTTTCTCACTGGATTTTGCTGGTTTGGCGCAGGATTAATCATAATTGACCTTCATTTGGGTATTCGTGTTACAGTTCTCACCCCTCAGCCAATGAGCGCTAATGATATTGACCTTTGTTGCCCTTTCCCCTGTGTTGGAATTTCATTGACGGTCTATAGTTTCTTATCGGCTGCAGATGTGTAGTATCAATGAGTAATCACTACGCTGAGACATTAACGTTTGACTAGCGACATACAAAAGTTTTAATTGCTTCACTTTTATAACTTAAATTTTTGTATTACTTTTTAGAAAATATATTCAGAAGCCTGCATTTTTCATATGTAAAAAGTCATAAGTATAATTTTACAAAGTTTTCAAAATGAAATTTTCTTTTTCTAAACATTGATAAACGTATCATTTTGGAAATCATTTATTCAGTTTTGGTACAGGCATCTAAATCATTTTTGTAAATTCAAAATTATGGTCAATTAGAGGTACAGAGAAAATCCGGTGTCATAAACTACCTGTAGCCAGAGACAGTGATGTGAAACTGATCAGTGTAATAATGATGCAGACTTTATACTTTTATCGCTGGGAGAAGACGACGATACGAGATAAATAGTAAAGTTCCAGATGTGCAGTTTACCCTTGAACTTTAATTGGCTCCTCAGTTATTGGAATCGCCTGTTGTGTGATACGAGAGACAAATAAGCGTGCAGGTTTATCAACAAGACATTAAATCAAATCAGACGGTAGCAGAAAAGAAGTCCGAAGCAGTGACGTCAGGTATCTCTGTGCACGATGTTATCCGTGTGGCCGGATGTCAAACCAGCCCGTCACTATACAAAAAGGAACATTATTTCGCAAATTATATGACAGAGTGAAATCTGTCATAGCGAAACTGAAGATTGCAGAATCATATTGAACATTTTGCACTTAATGACCTGCTTGTTCGACGCTTTAAAATGAGAGCAATTAACACCCCGTCGCTTTTCTGGGTGCATGGCGTCATCCAGATTACGGGAAGATCTTGGTAACGTCACTAACACCAAGATGCGTCAAAGCAGGGTCCAGATGGAAGATAAACTCCAAATTCCGGGTGGAGAAAGAAGACGAAACAGATGACGATTCGATAATTATTGGTTTACCAAACCAAGTAGACGACAAAGAGGTCCGAATCATTCGTTATACTCCACGGAGGTTACAAAGTTCACGAAGAAGGACCGTAGACGTAAGGAACCAAAACCCAGACGTACGGAACCAAAACCAAGATGAACGGCCGTAAAAAGTTAAAGAAGTGAATTAAACCGGTGTTGTGTTTTAATGAAAAAAGCAGAGTAAATGTTTAATACTAAATATATGTATTATCATTTATGCTCCTTATTCATGTTTAAGATTGATAATTGCTTTTGTATATTGCTTATTATATATAATAAATGTTTAGGTACGTATATTAGCCTTGGGTAAAGGTATTTCTTTTGTAGGTCATTGACAGTGAACATTGATAATTAGATAAAAAAATCTCTTAAAAGAACAGTGAAAAAATAACTCGACATGAAAATGACTATAACTTCATGTGCTTTAATTTATCGAATTACTCTTAATTACAGTATTCAGATGACACCTGACGATATTTCATTGAGTTTTGCATATTGTGGTGTCAAGGCCATGCGTTTAGAAAATAACCAAGTATTATAACAGATTCACAAAATTTTGATGATAATCGAAAGTTACCTTACAGTTCATGATTGGTTGAAATCCAAATAATTTGAATCTTGGTTATTTTCTTAAGTGGGGGAGTAATGTAACCATATGGCCTCTCCCCCACAATAATCATGCTAATTAATTATTCATATTAATTAGTTACATGTATTTGGAAATTGCTAACTTGAGTTTACTATAGTAAATTCCTTGACTATAAGTTCAAACTTCACATTGAGACAATTAATTCTAGTTTGTAAACTCTGATATCTGTTTAATTTGATTCCCACGATGCTGAGAACACTGCAGTAATTTGCACACCTGCAAGTACTTCAGTCTTTGTTTTCCGTACGAGTTAATTGAAAGCTAATTAGAAATCTCCCCGTAAAAGCCATTATTGTTATGTATTTGGAAGAATCTAATTTCCAAAATGTCTTTTTAATCAAAAACCAATTACTTATTATTTTGTGCAGGTGTTAGCAATTTCCAATCGTCCACATATATACTCGGCGCATCGTTTTGCAGCTCACTCCAGTACTCCAGTTTCAGTTAAGTTTCGGTTAAGTTACACTCCAGTTTCAGTAGTGTTTAAGTTTAGGTCTCGTACTGTAAGCATGTAACGTTTTGAATAAACATAGAACTTTATTCGGACTTCGGTTTATAGTTTTCAAAATGACTGATTAATACACAACGCGAACTACACCCATAACCTGTAGGCTATAGGCTTACACCGGATTTACATACAAAGACGAACAACGGATGTAGGATATTATCACGGACGTATCCAGGAATCCCCCTGATAAAGAATTCGAAGATATTGATGTCTGGTTGTAGGATAGTGTCACGGACGTATCGAGGAACCCCGTGATACAGAAGAAAGTGATGTGTTATAAAAAAAAAGGATTATTATCACGGACGTATCCAAAGATGTTGATGTCTGGATGTAGGATAGTGTCACGGACGTACCAGGAATCCCCGTGATAAAGAAGATTCGTTAAAGATGCGTTCATACTTTCCCGTAGTTTGGAAGTGTTAACTTAAGATGTTTTTGTCAAAGGATTCTATCACGGACGTATCGAGGAATCCCCGTGATTAAGAAGATAGACGAACGTAATGACAGTATTACGGACGTGTCCCCGTGATACAGACGAAACTAATGAGTTGACGAGAAGGATATTATCACGGACGTAACGAGGAATCCCCGTGATAAAGAAGATGGACGTAAACCGAGATGATGCCTCGATGATTAAAATATATAGACTATGAACATTTTCCGAACTTTGAATTTTTCATATATTAATTTGATGCTTTATTGACATTAATGATCTTTTGACATTGCTTTTGTATTTTGATCGTATTTTTCATATTTTTCTAATGATATTTTGTACTTTTGTTTGCCAGGGGTCAAACTTAAGCAGGGGGCAGTTGTAGAAAATTATTGTTTACATGCTTGTTTACATGCGAGATACAGCGGCCAATCTTTTTTATACGTTGTTTGTTCATAATTATTTGTTTACCTTTGTTTGTATTAATTATCTTTAATATCTTAACTTTCATATTTGGTCGTAATTATCGCCGTATTTGTACTTTTAATTGCTTTATTTATCAGTTTGATTATATCATTGTCTCATAACCTAATTAGTATTCATAGAAATGTCGATCCCTAATTAATTATGTATGTATTGGCCGATCATTTCAACTGACCAATCAGAGGCCACGACCTTTGTTTACGTCGGGTCGATCCTTGCCTGAGGGTATAATTAGGACCCCCGATTCTGCATATTAACAGAGTAGTTAATTTGTGATGCTTAGGGAGATGTCGTGATGTGATTTCTTTTCTTATACTGGATTTTGTACATAGTGTAAATAGAATGTCAACTTTTAAAATTACTTTGTCTCAAATCAACAACACTTGGATAATTCTCGTCTGGGACGAGTGTGGATTAATATTTTTCTTCTGGGATGGCTGGAATTCTCGTCTGGGACGAGTGCTATCGATACTTTACAACAGTGACTTAGTCGTCCGGGTCGACAATCTTGCAGAATTGTCTAATATAGACACGCTACCAAAATTACCACGCATTCAAGGCTACTCTACAGATCTATCTCCCTATATTAATTTTAATCGCAAAATTTGCCGACAAAGTAAAGAAAACTTCAATTTTCCTATTTCTGAAGTGAGCTGCGCGGACAGTAATTGATCTTATACATGTGTAATTACGAAGCCACCCTAACAATTGCGCTATGTTGTGACACAAACAATTCTTTATACTCTAAAACTACTCGTAAACCAGTTCACAAAAGTTCAGTGAAATTCTGTAGTAATTATACTCTAAATCATAGATTGCATTGGTATTGCAGATTTGTTTTCCAATAAAACGACCGTATGCTTAACTTCATGTAGGGCATTAAAAGGACTTTATATTTTCAATTTTCGGTTTCAAACAACGACTACTCCTTTGAAAAACCTATTAGCCATATAAAGGCACGGGAAACGGAAGTAACGAAGCAGTTTCTCGGTCATTCAATCCCGGATTCTTAATAAACAAGCTATTATCTACGTCACTCAAACGCTTCAAAAGTGACAAAATCATTTAAGCGTTTTGAATAGCGACATCGTCAAACATTCTACCTTGATTTGTTTGTAATTCATCTGTAAATGTACGGCTTAATTGAGCTACACTACTTGATTAACGCCGGCTTTGTTAATTACGACAGCACAGACGTGAAATTAACCTTTTTTGTGTCACAGCGCCATATTTTGTCAATGGATGGTGACAAAATCCAAGTCAACGGATGAAAGGATCAAAGGATTAGAAACGAAAGCATTGGTGACATGGCGTCAAACGTCAAAGTGACCTAGATTGGAATTCGAATTTAACCCGAATGTCCCGTGGAAGTCCATATTTTCGGTAATTTTCCGTCCATATCTCAGGAAAAAGAAAACTCTCGAACCTTCAAAACTATGTTAATTACATTGAACATTATAATTTAGATTAAAGTATTTTTGTGTATGCAATATACCTCCACGTATGAATCAATGGCGCATTTTAGTGTATGTGAAGTCTTTTCATAATCTCTAAAATATTTTTTCTTGTCTGTGGGGTCTTTTCATGTTTCAAGTGTCTTTCCGTGTGTTAAATGTCCAAATGTGTCTTTACTACGTCTTTTACTCCGTGTGTTAAATGTCCAAATGTGTCTATACTACGTCTTTTACTCCGTGTGTTAAATGTCCAAATGTGTCTTTACTACGTCTTTTACTCCGTGTGTTAAATGTCCAAATGTGTCTTTACTACGTCTTTTACTCCGTGTGTTAAATGTCCAAATGTGTCTTTACTACGTCTTTTACTCCGTGTGTTTAATGTCCAAATGTGTCTTTACTACGTCTTTTACTCCGTGTGTTAAATGTCCAAATGTGTTTTTACTACGTCTTTTACTCCGTGTGTTAAATGTCCAAATGTGTCTTTACTACGTCTTTTACTCCGTGTGTTAAATGTCCAAATGTGTCTTTACTACGTCTTTTACTCCGTGTGTTAAATGTCCAAATGTGTCTTTACTACGTCTTTTACTCCGTGTGTTAAATGTCCAAATGTGTTTTCACTACGTCTTTTACTCCGTGTGTTAAATGTCCAAATGAGGGGTTTGACAGTAAGTGTTTTGAATATTTTTCCCTGACATTATCGCCATAGCACTTTCTATATAGACGTCCTCAGACAGCGCATGCATTTTATATATTTTCATTTTGAATTAGTGCATGAACATCGACGGCGGGTGCGGCTAGCCAACAGGGGATGCTTACTCCTCCCGGGCACCTGATCCCTACTCTAGCTTGCTAGGGGTCTGTCGATGCTCAATGTGATGCTCTATTGTGAGTGCTGTTGAGATTATCGTCAGGATCTTCTTTAACTCATTTACTACGTCTTTTACTCCGTGTAAAATTGACTGTGAATCTTTTAAAATTATTTTTGATTAAATAAGAATGGTGTCATGATGTCTTTCAGTATTTCTGATTTATTTTAGTATTATGGTGTCTTTTAAGCGTTTGTTATGCCTTTTAAGCGTTTGATATTTCTTTTAAGCGTTTGCTTTGTCTTTTCAGCGTTTGCTATGTCTTTTAAGCGTTTGTACTGTCTTTTTTGTTTGAGACATTTTAGTGTTTTTGATATCTTTTTGTTGTGATAGCATTGTAGTTCTGACGGAGATATGTGTTTTTCTCTCATTGTGATGACGAAGTCTACGTTGGGAATATGATCAGATACTTACATGCATAGAGAAACAAATGGAATTTCAAGAACAGTAAAAGTGGTTATTTTCGCTGGGGGGAGGGGGGGGGTATTTTCGCGAGATGACCATTTCAACAATAGGTGTGGGGGTAATCTTGGCGAAATCGGTAATATTCCCTTTAGTTTTTATATACTGCTTTTCATTTTCACGCGATAATAAAATTGCGAAAAACGCGAAAATTACCCCCACGCAAACATTTCCACTTTAACAGTATTATAGCTAGTTCCGTGGAGGAGTGTAGAAATCTTTATTACAAATCAAAATAGCTTACATGAGATGCTTACTGTCCCCGGGCACCTGATCTCATCTACATTGGGAATTCACTTTTGCTTCTTTTGAAAATGTTTTTGTTGCTTTATTTAGTTTTGTATTTTACCTTCTTTTAATTGTCCGATTGATTATTTGTGTTTTTATTTTTGACTTTCACTAAGACACATCCCATGGTCTTTCCGTCGTATGCTCGGATTGTTTTTTTTTTTTCGCGGGAGCGACGAAAAAGACCGAGAAAACACGATTTTGGGCGTGAACAATTGTAAAATTTAGACTTGGTAACGAAGCGTTCCATTCCGGTAATAAACATTCTTTAGGACAACTTGTACGTCAGCTCAGTGGAGGAAAAAACAGTGTTAATCTGTGACGCCCTTTGTTCTTTCTGGGGTCGTAAACAATCCTCACACTATACGTCTGTAGGTCATGTGACAGGTATATATTTCTAGGTAAAAAAGGGGAAAGTATGGAATTGTTTATGGCTAGGGAGTGAGATCCATCAGCCAGATGGTAGTGTAGGGTGTATTACGTTCATCTTCAAGTTGTATTTGTGTATCACATTATACGGTAATGATTATACACAGCCAATTGTGCCTCACATGAAATTCATATGAAATGAGCATCATGTAAATTTCACATGTAAGTTCATGTTAAATTCATATAAATTTCACATAAGATTTATGTGAAAAATATTTCACATGAATTTTACATAAATTTCCTTCACATGAATTTCACATGAATTTTTCTAAGTGATTTTCACAGAAAACTGAATTCACATAACATTCATGTAAATATCTTCACATGAATTTCATGTGAAAAAATCCATGTAAATTTCATGTTCGTGCTCGTTTCACATAAATTTCATGTGAACTTTCATGTAAAGGTCATGTAAATTTCACATGAATTTCATATGAGGCACAATTGGCTGTGTATGACAAAGAAATGTAATAATAATTATTGATAGAATGAGTGATATGAATGCTGCATGAATATAAAATGGAACTGTGGATTATATTCTGGATAACGTCATAAAGAGAGAAAAGAAGTCGTATATGGAACAAATGAATATTTTGTTGCGTAGATTCTGTAAAAGATCTAAAGGCACGGTAGCATATCGCGTGGTATACAAATAATCTCTAGAGAAGGAATCCCTTCGATAACTGTCTAAATCTTCTTTGGCTAAAACTATTTATGGCCTGTCATACGAGCATGATCGGAGCATCATTATCATTTTATGATGGTAATCTTTTCTGGTCAAAAAAGGGGTATATTTAGAGAATCTTTATCATCAAGATACATGTACTCGTATAATAGTAGGCCTGAAATAAATTCATATAATAAACATCAAAGAAGTAGATTGAAATATTTCTTCCATAAAAGAAGTAGATTTAGATCTGCCTATCAATTATTTAGTCCAAAAGTCGAGAGATGAGATTTAAATAGTGTCTACCTACATTAAAACACACAGAGTAAAACTTGTTATCCCAATGAACCTATATTTGTGTGAGAATTTATTTCATATCATCTGTGAATAAGTATAGTTATAGGTCTTCATTGATACTTCGTTCATTGTGTGTTCAGATTTTACATTTCTAATGGAACCGGATTCCTTTGATATTATATGTACCACTAAAAGTGCAAAGTCCGTAATGCGAAGTCCGAAGTACGTCAACTTGAAAAAAAAATGTCCACAAGTACTATAAACATTAAAACTACACATAAACAAACGAAACCAATGTACAATCAGTAGTCGTGGTAAATGATGTCGTTATCCGGATTACGTGCGCACAACCCTCCCACTTTTCAGATGACACAGACTGGGGTGTCTCTAAGATGGCGGGATTGTTATCCGGATTACGGGCGCACAACCCTCCCACTTTTCAGATTAAACAGACTGAGGTGTCTCTAAGATGGTGGGATTGTGGTGTATAATTACCTCCTTACTGTATGAAGGAGATACAAACAAAACACAGGGCTGGGCCAAAGTAACACATTAGTTGAAATATCAAAAACATAAGATTTACGAAAAACAGTCAACTTTGATTGTAAATATTTAATTGAAGTCAAGAAGGAACGTTTGATAAAATCCATGAAATAGAATTTTCCACAAGAAGTATGTCTTCTTTATTTCGTCATCCACGAAGAAACATGCGCCTATAGACCACCGTGTTTCACAACCTCTGAAGGCGCGGAACTGGAAATAGGATGACAGTCATGGAAGGGGGCGGGGTTACGTTTTATTTCCCCATATGTGGCGAAAAACAAAATGACATTAATCACATTTCTGACTTAGTAGTACATGAACAAGATAATTGTAGAATTAATAGATTTACTGAACGTCCGTCGAAAAGGGGAGCGTGAAGAGGACGGAGGGGGGGGGGTAAGTACCTTAGGCACCCTATTGGATCCGCACACTTTTTCTCTAGCAATACAGATGCCCCTGGATTTAATGAATGATTTCTACCTGCTACAATGTATATCACGAAAAACAATGTGAAAATTAAAAATTACTAAACATCCCGGAAGTGGAGGGAATGTTAGTACTGACCATAAGTTTTTGATTTTAATTTAAATCATAGGTCTTAAATATTTCACATGCGCATACCTTTTTATAAGCCCTGTCCCTTGGAAACAAAACAAAAGTTTGTACCTTTTGACCTTTTCTTGGAGTTAATCTTTCATATTTAGAATGTTGATAATAATATATGAGATATATTATTTAAACTTAAGAATGGGGGGATGTCTGTAAGCATTTCTTTAAAGACAAACACCCAAAAGCGGGGGACCACAATTCCTTGAATTTGATTTATTGTATTTCAAACACACACAGAAAAATCATACTGCAAATAACATGGTATTTTTTTCATATTCGTTTATTTAAGTTTACACCGAGTTTTTAAGGATATCACATAATTCCGTCTCAAACAAAACATAATGAATGCTAATTAACGTAAAGTTTCAAACGGGAAGCCCCCGACAGAGCGGAGCCAAGCCAGGTTTTAAGCGAAGAAAGTCTTTTTTGATGAAGTCAAATTTGTTGATTTTGGAATTCACCGCGACCCTTTATATCTTTTTCAATATTAGAGATTCTCTTTTATGATGAATTACATGAAATTACAGATTTATTTTCCCCGACTTTGAAATACTAACTGAGGGACGTAAAAAGGATTTTAGTATAATAATGAGGGATGGAAAGGGGTATGTACCGACATAAGTACCTTAAAATTAGATTGAGGTGAAATAGCTGATACAGATGTCTTAAGATATCTACTTATATAATATATACAGAGCAAGTAATACTTTTAGTATTCAATCTAGACTTGCCTGACGCTGCCCTAGGACTTAGCAAAGTTTATCATTTTTGACTGTTCTTGAGACATGTGTACGTAATACTTTAATTGTACTAAGGTATTATTACGTACACTTGTCTACAGAAGATGAAATTATCTATTTATTTACTTATTTATTTATCTATTTATTTATTCATCTATTTATTTACATCAAATTCATTCCTTTTCTTATCCACGTCACGTGTCCTATACATTATTTATTTATTTATTTATTCATTTATTTATATATCTATCTATTTATCTATCTATTAAAGTCATTAATGAATTAATTTATTTATATGGAGGATATCCTTAAAACCATTTCAGACAGTACGCATGCTCATCAAGACAATGTCTGTTTATGTCTGGTCTGCCCCGTCTTTGTATACCTGTATATTATGTGCCAGTTTATGTTGACAAGGTGTTGTTGGGGACAACATGAAAACATTAATGTACCGCTGGAGGTTACAAATTAAAATCTCTTTAGTAAAACGGACGAGAGCATTAATAATTTGTTAAGAATACACTTGTTTATATTACATTGATATATGACATTTAGTGCGGACTAGCTGTCACGTGCCCTTTACATTATTTAAAACGTGTATTGACCAATCAGATTCATTCTCTTTTTGAGCCGCGGGGTAGACATCTGCAATTATTGGTGCATTAATAACATGACATATTTGAAAAATGGATTTAGAATTCTCAACAGGTGGCGTTTATTGGGGCAGAATTTATTCCGTCCTTCCTTAATTGTAAACATTAATGTACAATGTACAGGTGTGTATTAAATGTGTATTGCTTGCTGTCTGTAATATGAGAACTAAAAGTTGCCATAGTATTGTTTGCTTTGGTTTTGTTTGTTTTTTCTTGTTTGGTTGGTTTTTCTTTTCTTTTTGTTTTGTTTTGTTATTAAATTTTTAAGGGGGGGGGGTTTAGTTATAGAGACAGAACTACACATTATTGTTTACAAAACATTTCTACTTAAATTCTTGCTAGCCTTCCACTTCTTTACAGCGTTTAAAGGTCATTCTTGGGTAAATTAGGAGAAAAGGATAGAAACTTTTGTCAAATCCTCCGTAGCCACCTTCAACGAATTATACGATTGATAGTAAGCAAAGAACATCAACCCATCATCTTCCGTTATATCATACTACCTCTTGTTGGATGCCAAACGTATCACCCGCAGCTATAAATTCCCCAATTTCATTGGCTCCGTAGCTAGGTCCACCGGACCAATGAGAATTGACCTAAATCGTCCTGATTAACATACGAAGCGAAGGTTTGAAAACAATATGACCGACCCAATGGAATCTGTCCAATATGCGAGTGCATGCGATTTAAATAAGAAGGACAAACGTACAATTTTCAGCGAATACGTTTCTTACGTATAATCAGATATATCAAAACCGAGTTACAAACTATCGAAATATGTATGCTAAATGGCAAGTGATGACGAACTCTCAAGGACTTAAATTTTGAATGCTCACAAGGTGGCGCTCATGAAATAGTGGAAAATTTATTTGAATCCGACAAGGGGGAGTAAGAAAATACGTATACATGTCTCGAGAAAATGCGACCCATGGACAAGTAAAAAGCGGGATAAAATATAAGGTTTACAATTGCAAGAGATCTTTCTATTGAATGTTTTGTGATAAGCGAGGATTAAAACAAGTGGCCGGTACGGGAATCGAACTCAATACCTATTAAAGGTTTCACAGGCAGTTGCTCTCTTTAGAATAAATAAAAATTCTCGTATATGTTATTTGAGTCTTTTTTTTACAGAATTTTTCAGTTTGAAAGATGGCGGCAAAATATTATCCGTCACGTTGTATGTATTTGAATGGTAGAAATAAAACAAAAACATATAAAATGTAGTGACTGCAGTAACTTATATGGAGAATGACTTTGATACGGAAAAACCATTTTTTCACTTTGATGAGCTTTTTCTCTTATACATGTATGATAATCTCTTGGCGATATTTTCTTGTTGTGTGAAACCACGATACAATCCGAATTAGATTAAATTAGTCCTGCTTAGGGTAATTACACGCAACAAAATGCATTAATTTCCCAGAATTCTTTGATCATCGTTACCCATGATGCCTTTGATCTTTGCCATGGTAACAGCAGGACGCCACTTTTAGGATTTATTTGCTGTTATGTTTTATGTACTCTATAACAAAACATAAAACTTGCACAATTAGTTTTAATCTTAACTTATCGATTGTAATTTGTACGTGAATCCGTGACTATCTATTTGTTTCAGTTTTGATATCATTTTGTGCATTTCATTAAAACTCTTTTAGATATTTATCCCATTGTACTGCATTGTTTTATTTTAAGCTCACCCGTCGCATTTTCTACATCTCTGCAACCGCTGAACAAAATTTAACAAAGCCAAAGCCTTGCAGGAAGCGAGTGCTCAGGGTACTCTACCAAGTTTGTGTTTTTCATGCCGATCGGTCAACAAATACTGTATGTATGGCTGCAGAGGGCTCTGATTTGTTGACACATTCTCGACTTCTCATCTGGAACCGCTGCACAGAATTTCACGAAACCTTACAGGAAGCAAGTACTTAATATACTCGTGCAGATCGGTCAGCAGATATGGCTACCGAGGCTCTGATTGGCTGACAAATTTTCAACATCTCCTCTGCTAAACTTTACTTGTTGTTGTGATAGTGCAGTACGAGTCAAGGGTTGTGGGTTTAAGTCCCGTCACCGGCACCCAAAATATTTTTCATCCCTTTTCATTTTCCCCCATTGTTTCATTTTTTTTTTGCATTGTTAACCAATTTGTTTTCTTGCATTTTCATTTTTTCACTTTGCACACTCATTTATTGTTTATTTGTCATATTAAAGTCACTTTGTGCTGTGATATTATATATTTTATGCCTAAATGATATTTTTAATTTTTATGAATTAAAAATGATATATATGACTTATGTGCATATGATCCCAAAGGTTGTGGGCTCAAATCCTGATACTGACAATATAATTATGTCAAGAGCTTTCATTGGTATCAGGTGAGAGTTGTTTCCCTTGGGGCTCTTGTTTTTTTATTTTTTGTTTCTTGAATGAATCATTAAAAAGCTGATTTAGATTAATAAAATGAAAATACGGGTATATTTGTACTTCAGGTACAAATATTTCACACGGAAATGAATACAAGAAATACCTAATCAAGCAGGTTTTAACGTGATACCTTTATTTAATGTTTCAATTAATATTGGATAACGGCGTTAATTTCACTCGATTAATCATGTATTACCCATTTTGCTAAATAAAGTGGAAGCTTTTGAAACATTCATTTCTACCTCAACGCGTTTGTAATTTAAATTTCTTTTACTTCATCAAAATATGACATCATAGTTAAGTGAAACAGCTAAAAGTTTAATCATAACTCGGAAGTGAAATAATAAACGGGCAAGTGCGTCTCCCTGCAGGACACCACATATAAAATGGAAACCGTAGACGGACTGCCGGAGACGGCAGATGCCGTAATATGGTAGAGGATATTGAAATATGATTGTGAAAGGAAAGTTTTAACTGTTATATCAATATTAGATGGCGGAGTCAAGTCGTGTAGGTAACTTTTCGTTCTTGATTACTGTCGGAGGTAATGGCGCATGAAGGCAGATTACAAAAAATAAATTGCAACTAAATCTGCTCGAAAAAGCATTCAATAAAGGTATTTAATGTTATATGAGAAAAATGCAAAACGTCAAGAATAAAAAAAAAAAAAGAATGGTTTATAAAACTTTATTGGTAGAAATTAATGTTCTGGAACAAATCTTTTTTAATTTCCTCGAAGAATTTACTTCGTACACCAATAAAAACGCATACTGTAAGTTACCATTCAACAAATATAAGAGACCTATTCGAAATTTCGTTTTTAACTACAACAAAGTTACATCAGATCCTAAAATACTTGAATCATGTCCTGCTACTTGAGAATGTGCAACTTCTTAATTTGTTACAGGTGATTTTTTTTTCAATTATCCAAGACAGGCAGCTCCGATGTCTTCTCAAAAAAGGACCTAAGTATAAAACCCATCCATGATATAAAATGTCGTTAAGTGCCAAAGGAAGCCTTAGATAACTATACCAAACAGTGGTGTACATCGGAAGAAGTCCAATCGCATGCTCTGAATGACTAAAAAAACAACCTCATTTTGGATATTACTGATATTCGAATAGATAACTTCCACAATAATCCTCATCTTTTTTAAAATCCAAGTTCTAAATCTGAAAGATATTCGGAAATATTTACATATGCACATTCATTTGTATAGAATTTACACTGTGATTATAGGAGTATAACCGCGGTGGCGTGGTTTGAACTATGACGTCATAGTAACTTGGCTTGATTTGAACTTTGACGGTACGTAGTAACAGAGCCTTAGCAACGGAGTTTTATTCGTATTTCAACGTCATTCAAGCGTGAAAAACTGGAATGTAAATATATATAATAACTGTCTTTTGGAATATGATTATACTGTGATAACCTACAATGGATCCAGGAATTATGTTTCTCATAATGCGCTAACGCGCATTATGGAACATAATTCCTGGATCCATTGTAGGTTATCACAGTATAATCACATTCCAAAAGACAGTTATTCTATAATCAAAGTTACGTAATTTACATGAAAAATATATTTTCCCGCCTGCAGACAAAGCTGTCAACAACACCATAATCATTTGAAAACGCTTCTACATATCAACTTTAGTGTCGGAACTTTTCCCAACATTTTGAGCAAACATAACAGTGAAAGGATATTTATTATTTTATCTGGCGGCTGCTACATCATTATCTGGCGGCCGCCACATAATTATCTGGCGGCCGCCACATAATTATCTGTCAGCCGCCACTTAATCTATCTGGCGGCCGCCACATAATTATCTGCCGCCAGATAAATCTTTTGTTACATTCCATCTGGTTATTTTGTGTCTGTCGTATCGAAAAGATTAAAAGAGATGATGAATTTAGCACCCAAGAACAGAAAGAACATGTTATGCATTGATTTTTTTTCATTTAATTGAAAATAATGTGGCCGCCAAATTATATGGCGTCCGTCAGAAAATATGTGGCGGCAGCTAGTCCCCCACCCAGGCCTCTGCAGGGGTTTTTTCTCCGGGTACTCCGGTTTCCTCCTGCTCCTTGGACCCCCTCACGCCAACATCGAGCCAACGTGAGACATTAATATAAGTTGTGTAACTTGTTTGTTCAAAGTTGTCAAATAAATAAAATTTTAATTCTTTATTTTTTTATTTAATTTCTTCCTTCAATATCCCTATTTCTAAATTGGATCTCCCTACAATATATTGCATACCAAAACTGCAAAGATGTCATTACAAATTTCTATACATTGGTAAATCTAGCAACTGCTCATCTACTATTTTGACTAGAAATCTGACGTCAGCACTCAAGACTATATAAAGGAACACGTGGAAAAATATAGTGAAACTGTTCTAAATAGGAATGATTTAAACATCTTTTGGTCTATCAAAAATTCAGAGGATGTAAATGACAAAATGAAACCAAGAAATTTTCAAGTAAATACGATTTCTTCGTACCACTTTTCTAATATGTACACCATTCTTCCTCACGACAAAATTAATTATCGATTGTCCAAACTCATTAAATGTTGTTTTGATCGAGAGAAGAAAACTGATATTTGTACATCTGAATCAAAGGGTTTCTTTTCCGCTACAGAACGTAAATCATACAAATCATGGACATGTAGTGACCTGTGTATTGCCTTGTCCTTCCTCGTGAACAACATTTATGTAAGATTTGGTGAGAAACCATACAAGCATGTTGTAGGAATCCCTATGTGTACTAATTGTGCGCCTCTTGTTGCATATTTATTTTCATATACGTATGATAAAGAATTTATCCAAAGTCTTCAAAAGCAAAGAAAACATGATGATTTGAAATGTTTCAATGGTACTTCTAGGTACCTGAATGACATTCTTACTATCGACAATCCTATTTTTGAAAAGTATAGAAATGTTATTTATCAACACGAATTTACTCTAAGTAAGGCTAACGTTACAAACACAGAAACACCATGTTTGGACCTAAATATCAAAAGTGTTTAAGGAGAGATTCATATGAGTGTGTATGACAAACGAGATGATTTTGGATTCAACATGGTAAATTTTCCCTGGCTTGACGGTGATGTTCATAGATTACCGTCATACAGTATTTACATTTCACACCTCATCGGGTATGCTAGAGAATGTACTGATGTTTTGGGTTTTCATAATAGAAATTTATAAATTACAAAGAAACTTTTAGGTCATATTACATTAGGTACTTCACAACCTGCATTTTATGGTGACATAATTAACAAAATAAGAAGGATCAAAGGTAGAAAGAATTACCATCGAAATTGTGTAATAATCATCAAACGCCTTTTATACCGTGGATATGATCCTTCTATCACCAGACGGACACTTGGCTTGGTTTTGGACCAATCTACAGTCGTGTACCAGCGCATTTTTAGGACTTGCACTCTGACTGACTATGACGACGGGACTCCATGACGGGCCTTGAACACACATCTTGAGAGAAGACAGAGCCCATAACACTTGTCCTCTCTGAATGTCAGTCGGACTCATCGATCGAGTGATGACATGCATGAGCTCGCTACAGCCGGCAGAGCACGGACTGTCTTTCGTATGCCTTCTGTTTTTTATAAACATATGTACATATCTGTGTATTTCTTGGGCCACTGCGTCATGCTGTCTGTTTCTATGTTCATCTTACAGTGAAGTTATTTACACGACAATGAGACCTCTGTGTAATCGGAAAAGTGGGAGGGTTGTGTGCACGTAATCTGGATAACCACATCGTCTGCTTCTTGCAACTAAGTATAATATCCCATCAAATATAGATTTCAGTAAATGTCGCGAAGTGCTGAACGAAGCCTTAGATAACTAAACCTAGAGATGGTGTAAATCGGAAGCAGTCGAATCTCATGCTCTGAATGACTGGAAAAACTCATCTGAGATATAACGGATATACGTATAGATAACTTTAATAAAAATCCTCATTTCTTTCAAAATCAACGTTTTAAATCTGAAAGATACTTCAAATCGATGTTAAGTAAATAACATGAAAATATCTTTTTGCACCTGCAGATAAAGCCGCCAACAACACCAACGTTACTACATATCAACTTTAATCTCGGAACTTTCGAAAATTGGAGGGTTGTGCGCACGTAATCCAGGATAACCATACCTTCTGCTATTTCCGTGGCAGTCGGCACCGGCTGCCCATTAGTCTCGTTGGTTTATGTGTAGTCCTTTGTGTTTGATGTTTCTGTGTTGTGCGTTGACGTTCCTTGTCCCTCGCGCGTCTCTTTTTGTGCTTGTCTGCTTTGTGTTTTTGCATTGGGTGTTTTCGGGTTTTGCTGTGGGTGCTACAACCTGGTGTTGTTGGAGATCCCCTCCTTTGTTTCGTCTACAAATACTTTGACTGTAAGTGTTTTGAATATTTTTCCTGACGTGGTCGCCATAGCACTTTCTAAATAGATATAACCTCAGACAGTGCAATGCATGTATTATATATATATATACATATTTTCGTGCATGAACATCGACGGCGTGTGCGGCTAGCCAACAGGGGATGCTTACTCCTCCTGGGCACCTGGTCCCACATCTAGATTGCTAGGGGTCCGTCGATGCTCAATGTAGTGCTCTATTGAGAGTGCTGTTGGTATTATCGTCAGGATCTTTTTTAACTCATTTATATCAAAAGCAATGAAAGTGTCTCTAATATTTTGCACAAGCATAACAGTGAACTGTCTTCATTCGACACCTCTATTTCTAAATTGGATCTTCCTACCATACTTAAACTGCGCAAGTCTCCTTACAAATTTCGTTTCATTGTTAATTCTAGCAACTGTTCAACTACAGTTTTGTATAGAAATCTTACATCAGCTCTTACAGCGATACAAGAACACGTAACAAAGTATTGTGAAACTGTTCTTAACAGGAACGATGTTAATTTCTTATGGTCTATTAAAAATTCAGGGGATGTGATTGACAAAATGTAAACAATTTTTTTTTCAAGCAAAAACCATTTCTTCATACGACCTCTGTAATATGTACATCACTCTTCTTCACGACAAAATTAATTATCGGTTGTCTAAACTAATTAAATAGTGTTTTGATCGAGAGGGAAAAACTTTCATTTGTACATCTCAATCAAAGGCTTTCTTTTCCTTAACAGATTACAAATCATGGACATGTAGCGACCTGTGTAATGCCTTGTCCTTCCTCTTGGACAATATTTATGTTAGATTTGGTGAGGATCTTAACAAACAGGTTGTAGGGATTCCTATAAGTACAAACTGTGCGCCTCTTGTTGCAGATCTATTTTTATACACTTATGAAAAATAATTTATCTAAAATCTTCAAAAACAAAGAAAATATGATGATGTGAAATGTTTCAATGGTACTTCTAGGTGCCTGGATGATATTCTTACTATCGACAATCCTATTTTTGAAAAGTATAAATTGTTATCTATCCACAAATACTGACTCTAAACAAGGCAAATGTTAAAAACCGACCACCTGTCCTCTCTGAATGTCAATCGGACTGCTTGGGTGATAACATACATGAGCTTGCGTCGGCAGAGCACGGATTGTGTTACGCATGCCCTCCTTTTATATCCATTTACATATTCATCTGTGTTGCTTGGGCCCCTGCATCTTGCGGTCTTGCTTGTGTGTGTTCATCTGACAATGAGGAGATTGTTTTACACCACAATTGTACGTTCTTTGAGATCTCTGGGAAATCGAAAAAGTGGGAGGGTTGTGCGCACGTAATCCAGGATATAACCACAGCGTCTGCTACTGACGTGGCAGATGGCCGTCCTAAGTCGGCACCGATTGCCCATTGGTCTCGTTGGATTAAGTGTAGTCATTTGTGTTTGATGTTTCTCTGTTATTTGATCCCCGTACCATTACGTCTCTTTCTGTGCGGGTAGCATTGGTTTATGTGTTGTCTTTTATGTTCGATATACAATGTCTCGTTTGTTGTTCCTTTTACGTGTATCTTGCTTTGTGTCTTCTCTGTGTTTTCACTTGGGGTGTTTGTTGTGTTGCTGTTGGTGCTGCAACCGAGTTTTCTTGGAGATTTCCTCCTTTCTTGCATGGTAGATGTCCGTTCTAAGTCGGCACCGGTGTCCCATTGGTCTCGTTGTTTTTCGTGTGGTCTTTTGTGTTTAATGTTTCAATGGCATGAGTTGGAGTTCCTTGTCCCTTTTGCGACTCTTTCTGTGCATGTCTGCTCTGTGCTTTTGCTGTGGGTGCTGCAACCTAGTACTGTTGTTGGAGATTTCCTCCTTTGTTCTACTAACTGACTACCTGCATTTACTACATGACTATTGAATTTGAAGACGTTTAACATTTTACCACTTGGTGAGTGTCACTGCTGGTGGACTAAGAGTCCTAAAGTTGGTCGTTTCTTCAACGCTTTCAAAAATTTCTGTCATCAAAATTTCTTGAAATGTCTAAAACGTGGGTCCTGTAGCATCATATCCTACCCATCCTGCTACGTCTTTCGGTACATATTTGGACATAATAAATTAAGTACCATAAGAACCATAAACGTACATGTCTGGTCCATGCTGCAAATTTATCTGATCGTAAGCGATGCTATTGAATATGAAGACGTTTAACATCGTCAATTTTTAGCGTCAGTTTTGAGGAATTTACGTCTTCATCATTTCAGGTATAATTCACGCAGAGTTTACCCTAGTGGTATTACTCCAATATGAATGATTTTCTAGAAAGCATAAGGCACACCCCCTCCTTACAATTTTTTCTGCGTCTCTTTCTGTGCGTGTCATTTTTGTGTTTTACAGTGGGTGTTTTGGGAGGTTGCTGTTGATGCTGCAACTAGGTGTTGTTGGAGATCCCCTCCTTTCTTTTGTATCTGGAACAACTGCAAACAGGGAATTTAAGAGAAGAAGTCATGTTCAAAAGATCCGGAGAAGTAAATATTTTTCACTTAATTCAGAATGTTTTACAATACAGTTGAATGAATAATACTATTGATAATCTCAACAGCACTCACAATAGAGCAACAATTGAGCATCGACGGACCCCTAGCAAGCTAGAGGTGGGACCAAGTGCCCGTGAGGAGTAAGCATCCCCTTTTGGCTAGCCGCATCCGCCGTCGATGTTCATGCTCGACAATGAAAACAATATATAGAATACATGCATTGCACTGTCTGAGGTTATGTCTATATAGAAAGTGTTATGGCGACTATGTCAGGGAAACATATTCAAAACACTTAAAATTACTGTCAAACCTCTTGCGGGGTGCTCAATATTTGCATCTCCTCGATTTACATCATTTTGGAGATACACACAAAGACATTTATATGTACATGTATATTAAACGCCTTCAAGTAGCTACATGTATACATGGAAAGGAAGTGAGTGTAACTGCTGGTGGACCAGGAGTCCCCGAGGGCACATGTAGCCAAGTTCGATCAATTTCGGTTCTTCAAACGCATTCTAAAATTTCTGTTATCAAAATTTCTTGAAATTTCTAAAACGTGGGGTCTGTAGCATCATATCCCACCCATTCTGCTACGTCTTTCGCTACGCTTTTTGGACATTGTAACTTTCATACTTTTTTGGCATATTACATTGTTTAGATTTGAGGATCACTGACGAGGGTTCAGTACCCGAAACGTACATGTCTGGTCCATGTTGCCAATTTATCTGTTCTTAAATGATGCTATTCAATATGAAGACGTTTACACATATTACTCACATTTACAGAATATGTTTTGCATGCAAGAGTTTTACTCGATAAGAAAAAAAAAAAAAAAGAATCCCTGCAAAGTCTAGGAAATGAGATTTTTCGTTCCAACCCGAGGAGTCACGAAAGTTGATTTGTTACTTTTATCCAATTAGTAATCATTTTCTTTGGCTTCGCTGCGATAGAATTAATACTTTTATTAATTAACTTGAGAATAAATAGATCTCACGCAATGTCCCTAACAAAGAGATTGAAATTAAAACAGCGTGTAGAATAGCTCCCTGGATGACTCCGCAACAGATGATCTCACGGTTAATTCTAAAACATGGTCTTGTATATATGCGCATACTGATAGAACTTGTTTTTGTCTTCTTCAGAACACCTTATGCTGATTAGTTTTACATCTTGAGGACAACAACGTGGCGATTGGCCTGAATCACCCTTGTCAGTGCCAGTTTTAAGGAATCATTATTAAATATTGAGGGAAAATGCAAAATGTTCGTTGCCTTTAGGGTTGTCAAGCATGTACTTCCGGATTTTGTTGACACAGGTATCACGTCAACGTTTGAACCAATGAAAATGACGTTTACATACTGAAAGTAAATATTACAAGACTTTAGTCTTCAAATTCATAATCATATAAAACAGATACATTTGCAGTATGAACCAGACATGCTCGTCTTTGATCTTAACCCTCGTCAGTGATCCTCAATCCAAACAATGAAATATAGCTAAACACTGAGTTATGTCTACAAATACCGGAAGACGTAGGAGGATGGTGGAATATGATGCTACAGGACCCACTTTCAGAATTTTCAAGGAAAAATGTGTGAACAGACTCTTCATATGCGAATTGTATTACGTACGCCCTCTTTTTATACCCATTTACATATTCATCTGTGTTGTTTTGGCCCCTGCGTTTTGCGATCTTGTTTGTGTGTGGTCATCTGACAGTGAGGAGGTTGTTTTACACCACAATTGTACGTTCTTCGAGACCTCTAGGTAATCGGAAAAGTGGGAGGGTTGTGCGCACGTAATCCAGGATTACCACACCTTCTGCTATTTCCGTGGCAGATGGCCGTCCTAGGTCGGCACCGTTTGCCCATTGGGCTCGTTGGTGTATGTGTAGTCCTTTGTGTTTGATGTTTCTGTGTTGTGCGTTGACGTTCCTTGTCCCTTACGCGTCTCTTTCTGTGCTTGTCTGCTTTGTGTTTTTGCATTGGGTGTTTTGGGGTTTTGCTGTGGGTGCTGCAACCGGGTGTTGTAGGAGATTCCCTCCTTTGTTTTGAGGAAGAAACGATCACCCGAAGTTGATCGGACTTGGCTTGATTCAAAGACCATACCAATTTCTATAAAGATGCCATTTAAGGATTACAGACCAGACCATTATTTAGAGTTAACCTTGATCCAATATCGATTGTTGTGGTGTATCCTGTCACGGGCGATTGGCATCTTCTAATTCAGGTTTTGTTGTCAGGTTGTATTATATTTTAGATCTATAACAAACACCTGAAATTATTTTCTTATGTATTTTGATGTTTAATCGTAGACCTATCATTCTATTTGGTCAGTCTATTAGATATTATGGGGTGAGGGGTCAGTCTATTAGATATCATGGGGTGAGGGGTCAGTCTATTAGATATTATGGGGTGAGTGGTCAGTCTATTAGTTATTATGGGGTGAGTGGTCAGTCTATTAGATATTATGGGGTGAGGGGTCAGTCTATTAGATATTATGGGGTGAGTGGTCAGTCTATTAGATATTATGGGGTGAGTGGTCAGTCTATTAGATATTATGGGGTGAGGGGTCAGTCTATTAGATATTATGGGGTGAGGGGTCAGTCTATTAGATATTATGGAGTGAGGGGTCAGTCTATTAGATATTATGGGGTGAGGGGGCGCTTTGGGTCAGTCTGTTAGATATTATGGGGTGAGGGGGCGTTTTGGGTTTTCCGAGAAAAAAATTGATCCGAATTTAGAAAAAATGGAGGAAAAAGGGTATGTTGTGGCAGAAAAACATCCTTGCTCTTATGAGTCTGTTTATCTGATTTTGAAAAACAACAAAATTCGATTGTATTTTTCTTAAACTTTCGCTTCAATCGCCGCTGTTTTAAATCTCAAAAATACTTTGGTTCGCTTCGCTCGGCATATTTTTTTTTATCTAAGCATGATTTCCTTAATTGCAAAATTCAATTAATTTTAAAATTAAAAGTCGTGTCCGGACATGTATAGGGAAGGACTGGTCAAAGTCGTGTCCGGGCATGTATAGGGAAGGACTGGTCAAAGTCGTGTCCGGACATGTATAGGGAAGGACTGTTAAAAGTCGTGTCCGGACATGTATAGGGAAGGACTGTTAAAAGTCGTGTCCGGACATGTATAGGGAAGGACTGTTAAAAGTCGTGTCCGGGCATGTATAGGGAAGGACTGTTAAAAGTCGTGTCCGGACATGTATAGGGAAGGACTGTTCAAAGTCGTGTCCGGACATGTATAGGGAAGGACTGTTCAAAGTCGTGTCCGGACATGTATAGGGAAGGACTGTTCAAAGTCGTGTCCGGACATGTATAGGGAAGGACTGTTAAAAGTCGTGTCCGGACATGTATAGGGAAGGACTGTTAAAAGTCGTGTCCGGACATGTATAGGGAAGGACTGGTCAAGGTCGTGTCCGGACATGTATAGGGAAGGACTGTTCAAAGTCGTGTCCGGACATGTATAGGGAAGGACTGTTAAAAGTCGTGTCCGGGCATGTATAGGGAAGGACTGGTCAAGGTCGTGTCCGGGCATGTATAGGGAAGGACTGTTAAAAGTCGTGTCCGGACATGTATAGGGAAGGACTGTTAAAAGTCGTGTCCGGACATGTATAGGGAAGGACTGTTCAAGGTCGTGTCCGGACATGTATAGGGAAGGACTGTTCAAAGTCGTGTCCGGACATGTATAGGGAAGGACTGTTAAAAGTCGTGTCCGGACATGTATAGGGAAGGACTGTTAAAAGTCGTGTCCGGACATGTATAGGGAAGGACTGGTCAAAGTCGTGTCCGGACATGTATAGGGAAGGACTGTTAAAAGTCGTGTCCGGACATGTATAGGGAAGGACTGTTAAAAGTCGTGTCCGGACATGTATAGGGAAGGACTGTTAAAAGTCGTGTCCGGACATGTATAGGGAAGGACTGTTAAAAGTCGTGTCTGGACATGTATAGGGAAGGACTGTTAAAAGTCGTGTCCGGACATGTATAGGGAAGGACTGTTAAAAGTCGTGTCTGGACATGTATAGGGAAGGACTGGTCAAAGTCGTGTCCGGACATGTATAGGGTAGGACTGTTAAAAGTCGTGTCCGGACATGTATAGGGAAGGACTGTTAAAAGTCGTGTCTGGACATGTATAGGGAAGGACTGGTCAAAGTCGTGTCCGGACATGTATAGGGAAGGACTGTTAAAAGTCGTGTCCGGACATGTATAGGGAAGGACTGTTCAAAGTCGTGTCCGGACATGTATAGGGAAGGACTGTTAAAAGTCGTGTCCGGACATGTATAGGGAAGGACTGGTCAAAGTCGTGTCCGGACATGTATAGGGAAGGACTGTTAAAAGTCGTGTCCGGGCATGTATAGGGAAGGACTGTTCAAAGTCGTGTCCGGACATGTATAGGGAAGGACTGTTAAAAGTCGTGTCCGGACATGTATAGGGAAGGACTGTTCAAAGTCGTGTCCGGACATGTATAGGGAAGGACTGTTAAAAGTCGTGTCCGGACATGTATAGGGAAGGACTGTTAAAAGTCGTGTCCGGACATGTATAGGGAAGGACTGTTAAAAGTCGTGTCCGGACATGTATAGGGAAGGACTGTTAAAAGTCGTGTCCGGACATGTATAGGGAAGGACTGTTAAAGTCGTGTCCGGACATGTATAGGGAAGGACTGTTAAAAGTCGTGTCCGGACATGTATAGGGAAGGACTGTTAAAAGTCGTGTCCGGACATGTATAGGGAAGGACTGTTAAAAGTCGTGTCCGGACATGTATAGGGAAGGACTGTTAAAAGTCGTGTCCGGACATGTATAGGGAAGGACTGGTCAAGGTCGTGTCCGGACATGTATAGGGAAGGACTGTTAAAAGTCGTGTCCGGACATGTATAGGGAAGGACTGTTAAAAGTCGTGTCCGGACATGTATAGGGAAGGACTGTTAAAAGTCGTGTCCGGACATGTATAGGGAAGGACTGTTAAAAGTCGTGTCCGGACATGTATAGGGAAGGACTGTTAAAAGTCGTGTCCGGACATGTATAGGGAAGGACTGTTAAAAGTCGTGTCCGGACATGTATAGGGAAGGACTGGTCAAAGTCGTGTCCGGGCATGTATAGGGAAGGACTGTTAAAAGTCGTGTCCGGACATGTATAGGGAAGGACTGTTCAAAGTCGTGTCCGGACATGTATAGGAAGGACTGTTAAAAGTCGTGTCCGGACATGTATAGGAAGGACTGTTAAAAGTCGTGTCCGGACATGTATAGGGAAGGACTGTTAAAAGTCGTGTCCGGACATGTATAGGGAAGGACTGGTCAAAGTCGTGTCCGGACATGTATAGGGAAGGACTGTTAAAAGTCGTGTCCGGACATGTATAGGGAAGGACTGTTAAAAGCCGTGTCCGGACATGTATAGGGAAGGACTGTTAAAAGTCGTGTCCGGACATGTATAGGGAAGGACTGTTAAAAGTCGTGTCCGGACATGTATAGGGAAGGACTGTTAAAAGTCGTGTCCGGACATGTATAGGGAAAAACTGTTAAAAGTCGTGTCCGGACATGTATAGGGAAGGACTGTTAAAAGTCGTGTCCGTACATGTATAGGGAAGGACTGTTAAAAGTCGTGTCCGGACATGTATAGGGAAGGACTGTTAAAAGTCGTGTCCGGACATGTATAGGGAAGGACTGTTAAAAGTCGTGTCCGGACATGTATAGGAAAGGACTGTTAAAAGTCGTGTCCGGACATGTATAGGGAAGGACTGTTCAAAGTCGTGTCCGGACATGTATAGGAAAGGACTGTTAAAAGTCGTGTCCGGACATGTATAGGGAAGGACTGTTAAAAGTCGTGTCCGGACATGTATAGGAAAGGCCTGTTAAAAGTCGTGTCCGGACATGTATAGGGAAGGACTGTTAAAAGTCGTGTCCGGACATGTATAGGAAAGGACTGTTAAAAGTCGTGTCCGGACATGTATAGGGAAGGACTGTTCAAAGTCGTGTCCGGACATGTATAGGAAAGGACTGTTAAAAGTCGTGTCCGGACATGTATAGGGAAGGACTGTTAAAAGTCGTGTCCGGACATGTATAGGAAAGGCCTGTTAAAAGTCGTGTCCGGACATGTATAGGGAAGGACTGTTCAAAGTCGTGTCCGGACATGTATAGGAAAGGACTGTTAAAAGTCGTGTCCGGCGGACATGTATAGGGAAGGACTGTTAAAAGTCGTGTCCGGACATGTATAGGGAAGGACTGTTAAAAGTCGTGTCCGGACATGTATAGGGAAGGACTGTTAAAAGTCGTGTCCGGACATGTATAGGGAAGGACTGTTAAAAGTCGTGTCCGGACATGTATAGGGAAGGACTGTTCAATTTAGAAATGACTGTCTTACTTTTGGTGTTCATGGGTGTATAATTCTGGTTGGACACGTGCAAATTCCGTGAATCGCGAAGCGATTCTCGGAAAATTTGCACGTGTCCAACCAGAATTATACACCCATGAACACCAAAAGTAAGACAGTCATTACTTATATTTATATTTATTCTAAATATCGGTCATTTTTATTTGCATGCACTTCGCATATTCTGCCTGTTTTAGTGTCAAATGTATTTGAACGTTGGTAAATTCTCCGTACATGCAAAACTTGCAAGTGAGCAACCCAAGTTATTGGAATATAATTTTAATTGCCTAATGGGCGTTTAACATGGGGAATCTACTAGTAATGTAAATATAGGGTTATCAACATTGAGTCAATCTTATATACAAGCTTTGAAGCAGAAAATAACCCCCGCTCCTCCAAAAAAACTACAGTTTTAGACACATTTTTACTTTCGGAGGCCCTCGAACAGACGTACGTACAAGAATAGACATTCAACAAGGTAAACTTTACAAACACAGAAACACCATTTTTGGAACTAGATATCAAAATTGTTAACGGAGAGATTCATACAAGTGAGATGATTTTGGATTCAACATAGTAAATTTCCCCTGCATTGACGGGGATGTTCATAGACTTCTGTCAAATGGCATTTTTCATATCGCAGCTCATCTGTTTTGGATTTCCCTGGTAGAAATTTACATATTACCAAGAAACTTTTAGGTCAAAGACTTGGCTTCCATAAACTAGTTAAGACTTTCTGGAAATTTTATAATAATAACTGACAGCTTCTTTTAAAATTCGGACATGTACAAGCAACAGAGTATATTACTGAAAATGATGCTATTGAAATGAAGACGTTTAACATTTGTACTACTAGAAAAGAAAATTCGGACAAATAAACGGAGATAATACCACAGCACCATTAATAATGTCGAAGGGTTCCAACTCTATATCTTCTTGAAGAAAAGTCCAAACCAATTTTCATACACCAGACACGTGTTTCGAATGAGTGATGCTTCTAGCGGAGCCACCAAAAATAATTTCAGTAGCGCCCTCTTTAATTTTTTGAATTTAGATTTGTATATTTACATTACAGAGAGAGAGCGCGGCTTCAAATTTCATGTAGGATCGATTCGGTAACATATCCAAACACAAAAAAACAAAAAAAAACAAAAAGGCCACTCAATCTAATAAACAAATGTACTGTATGTGGTGCTATTACACGAGGAATTGCATAATAAGTAAAGTATGTAGTAGAATATCGCGTGAATCATTTTTTACATATACATTTAAGTATATAAGTAAATATGATCGAAAAGGAAGCTTATCTAAAAATTTCCCTCTCTGTATTATTGAGGCCCCTTATTCAGACCAGTACCAACAAAAACAAAAACAAAACAATATTGTAAGTGGCGACACCTTGCATGGATGAATTCAATAAAGAAAAAAGAGGTACACTAAAATTCAAATATACAATTCAACCATGTTCTTTCTCATTGTGGCGAATTGGAGCTGCACGTTTTGTACGAGTACCAGCGAGTTATAATTCGCCGATATTTCGCCGAGTTGGTCTTGTTTTTTGTGATTACGACATAAGCTCGACTTTTGCTCGATATCACTAAGAGAATAGTACGACATTCGGCGAACACGCAACATTTTTTACGATTTGTACACGACATCGTCTCGACAAACGAAGACTTAAGCACGAGAAGATACGAGTAAAGTACAAGTTTAATATGGGTTTGTACGAGATGAAGCGATATGCCTTCGAGTTAAGCACGAGTTAAATACGAGTTATGACGAGCTAAGTACAAGAAATGTACGAGTTATGTCAGCACATTATGAATTTGTTGTAAAGTTTTGAGTATTTTTTTTTATCTCACCTCATCTGAAACCTTTTGACAGAGATTGGTATTATCATTAATATTGTAGCATTCCGTCCGTCGTCAAGATGTCTTCATGGGTGATAATATACATGAGCTCGCGGCGGCAGAGCACGGATTGTATAACGTAGGCCCTCTTTTTATATCCATTTACATATTCATCTGTGTTGCTTGGGCCCCTGCGTTTTGCGGTCTTGTTTGTGTGTGGTCATCTGACAGTGAGGAGGTTGTTTTACACCACAATTGTACGTTCTTCGAGACGTCTGGGTAATCGGAAAAATGGGAGGGTTGTGCGCTCGTAATCCAGGATAACCATAATTTCTGCTATTTCCGGGGCAGATGGCCGTCCTAAGTCGGCATCGGTTGCCCATTGGTCTCATTGGTTTATGTGTAGTCCTTTGTGTTCGATGTTTCTGTGTTGTGCGTTGACGTTCCTTGTCCCTTTCGCGTCTCTTTTTGTGCTTGTCTGCTTTTTGTTTTTGCATTGGGTGTTTTGGGGTTTTGCTGTGGGTGCTACAACCTGGTGTTGTTGGAAATCCCCTCCTTTGTTTCCTTTTGTATGTTTGGCGTGTATTGATTCTCCGGTTGATCGTTTCGTCAACGCATTAAAAAAATGTTATCAAAAGTTGTTGAAATTATGACTTTGAAGACGTTAAACATTTGTACCACTTGGTGAGTGTCCCTGCTGGTGGACCAAGAGTCCACGAGGGCACATGTAGCCAAGTTCGATCAATTTCGGTTGGTCGTTTCTTCAAACGCACTTGAAAGTTTCTGTTTACAATTTTTGTTTACAAATTTCTAAAACCTGGGTCCTGTAGCATCATATCCCAGTCATTATGCTACGTCTTTCGGTATATTTAGGACAAAATTTTCACAGTTTTTGGTCATATTACATTGTTTAGATTGAGGATCACTGACGAGGGTTTATTACCCGAAACGTGCATGTCTGGTCCATGCTGTAAATTTATCTGCTCTAAAATGATACTAATGACTTTGAAGACATTAAACATTGTAAAACTTGGGTCCTGTAGCATCATATCCCACCTATCTTGCTACATACGAACTTTCACACTCTAAGGCCATATTACATTGTGTTGATTGAGGATCAGTACCCGAAACGTGCATGTCCGGTCCATGCTGCAAATTCATCTGTTCTTAAATGATGCTTCTGAATTTGAAGACGTTTAACATTTCTACCTCAAAATTGAATGAATTGGTCTATACAACGTACAAGATTATGTACATTAAAGAAATGACTATCTTACTTTTGGTGTTCATGGGTGTATAATTTTGGTTGGACACGTGCACATTTTCGGAGAATCGTTTCGCAATTCACGTAATTTGCACGTGACCAACCAGAATTACACACCCATAAACACCAAAAGTAAGACAGTCATTACTTATATTTACATTTATTCTAAATATCGGTCATTTTTATTTGCATGCACTTCGCACATTTTGCCTTTTGAAGCGTCAAATGTATTTGAATGTTGGTAAATTCTCTCTTCATGCAAAACTTGAACTTGACGTCTCAATAGCAACCCACGTTATTGGAATATGATTCTAGTTTCCTAATGGGCATTTACTAGTAACGTAAATATAACACGATACACTTTCGGCGATGATTCATAATTTGTTAAGTATCTTAAGGTCATTCAAAGATATATTATGAACGGTGCCACATCTGTTGATAAGATCTCTTCTACAATCGCAGAAAGGATCTATTATTAAAAGCAAGGAATCTGAGTGTCCAAGAAGGGTGCATAATATGAATATTATTCAAGATTGTTCAATCCAAAGAGCTGAATATGGAATCTTTTGACTTTGAAAATGTACGTGCTAAAATTAAGGTCTTATTCTTTCCTTTGTTCATAACTGTCATTATCATTTTAGCTGAAAATTAAAATATGTACTGTAAAGTATTAACTATTCTGCCTAGGGAAAGGGGGAGGGGGGCAGTTGTTGTCAAATTTGTCCTTTTCCATAATCATTTGCAATATTCCAGAGTATGAATAGAAAATCATTTTGGGATATCGCAATATTGAATTTGCGATATTAAAAATTCGAATCTGTGATATAATAAAATCGATTTTGATTTGAGACTTTGGACTTTCTAGAGGTTTGACATTTGACATTAAGATTTTTTTAAGGTTTGACTTTGAAAGTTCAATTCCTCAATATTTTGAAAATTTAGAACTTCCTCTTGTTTGTTACAAATATAAGATCCTTTTCGAAAGTTAAATCAGATCCTAAAATACTTGAATCATGCCCTGCTTCTTGAGAATGTGCAACGTCTGAACATCTATATAATCCAGCTGGTCATATTATTACAGGTGACTTTTCAATTATCAAAGACAGACAGCTTCGTGGTCTTCTGAAAAAAGGACCTAGGTATAGAATCCCATCCAAGATAGATTTTATTAAATATCGCGAAGTGCTAAAGGAAGCTTTAGATAACTATTCGAAACGATGGTGTAAATCGGAAGGAGTCGAATCGCATGCTCTGAATGACTGGAAAACCTCATTTTGGATGTTACTGATATTCAAATAGATAACTACTACAAAAATCCTTATTTTTTGAAAATCCAAGTTCTAAATCTGAAAGATATTTCAAATCCAAGTAACGTAATTTACATGAAAAATATGTCTTCGCGCCTGCAGACAAAGCAGCCAACAACACCATAATTATTTGAAAACGCTAGTACATATCAACTTTAGTTTCGGAACTTTCCTCTACTAATACTTATAAAATCGAAAACAATGAAAGTGTTCCCAATATTTTGAACAAACATAACAGTGAAACTTCTTCTTTTAACATCCCTATTTCTAAATTGGATCTCCCTACAATATCCTGTATACCAAAACTTCACAAGTCTCCTTACAAGTTTCGATACATTGCTAATTCTAGCAACTGCTCAACTACAATTTTGTCTAGAAATCTGACATCAGCACTCACAGCTATAAAGGGACATATGGCAAAATACTGTGAAACTGTCATGAACAGGAGTGGTGTAAACTTCTTTTGATCTATTAAAAAATCAGGGGATGTGATTGACAAAATGAAATCAAGAAATTTTAAAGCAAATACTATATCTTCTATATATACGATGTGGTGTTTTGATCGAGAGGGGGAAACTTATATTTGTACATCTAAATCGAAGGCTTCTTTTCCGCAACAGATTACAAATAATACAAATCATGGACATGTTACCTGAGTAAATTCGATGAAGACGCCGATGTTTATGACGACATGCGTGGACGATTTAAAGCCGTATATATAATCTGTCCGTAAGCGAGAGAAACGCCTACCTCGTGACCGATGGTAAACCAATCAACATTCCCTCTGAACATTACCGTACGATTTTGTCATGTTTTTCTCGCATTATTGTAGATAGTAATTTTCTGCCAATTTAGATGTATAAAAACTCAACGAAATAAAACAAAGAGAGAAAATAGAAAATTGACAAGACCAGCGTTTACTGCGCCTCAGAGTAATTTGTTGTTCCACCATGATGAGTTTTACATGTGTGTACATATCTATAAGAAAACCTCTCCGCTCATGTATTGATGCTTTCCCACAGTTTTACATCGATCTAGAGTTTTCGTCATCAAGAGTGAATCTAGAGAGAGAGAAAAGGGTAGGTGGTGTGGTGGGGGTCAGAATCCCCGGAACCTCCTCTCCTGGAATGTTGACTTCTCCCGGCTGGTAAACATTGGACATGACCTTTCAGGAGGCAGAACAGATGAAATCTTGAACAGAGGATACATCAAAATTAAGCATATAACATAATATTTTGGGAATGAAATATTCCGTACAATTTTTTTTTCATTTCACAAAAATTATTCCAGGCACGCGCAAGCTCTTACTTGACGCTAATTCCGGCATCTGCATCAATTAGACGGTCCAATCTAAACCCGTCTCATCATCCTATCAAATAATTGTCTTTGAACCGGAAAAATCTTTCACGTTTTCATTTTACATACCAGATTGTTATAAAAGTATATCCGTTTCCCAAATTCTTTATTTTGCAGCAGACCGTAAATGGCGCCAAAGTTCATGCGCCTCTGGATTTGCTCATTGTTTTATAATATCAGATAATAATAGTTGCTTCATTAATAAACAGGTTGTGGTCGCTTCGGATCATGTATACATATCTTTCGTTATTAAGGTAGAGCATCCCTCATGTCTCAGATGCCGTTATAACTTTACATTGTACCCTATGGAAAAAGTAAGGGAAATCCCTTTTAAGAGGTAATAAAATGTAATTTTAGTAGTTTTTTCCCAAAGCCATATTAGTTTGATAATCTGAACAATATTCTGAAGAGGAAAAATAAGGTATCCAGGCAAAACATTTCTAACAATTCTGACCTAAGGGATACGCTACCTTAAACTGCATATGCTGTATTGTGCCGAATTCCCCATGTTTTTTATATAGATGTATTTTTGGTCTGAATTAATGTATATCACTCTGTCCTGTGAAATGAGGGAGAGGTGATCCCCCCGGAATAAGCCCCCCCCCCCCCCAAAAAAAAATGAAAGCTGTCGCCTCGGTCATATTTTTATACCCCCGCCATATAATGGTGGGGGTATATAGTGATGCACTAGTCCGTGCGTGCGTACGTGCGTGCGTCCGTGCGTGCGTCCGTCCAACCTGTGGTTTCCGGACATTTTAAGGAAAACTATTACAGATATTCAATTCATGTCTTGCATATAGCTTTTACACCAAAAAATGCAGGTCAAGTTCGAATATGGGTCATGTCCCTCAATTTGGTGCAGAGTTATGCCCCTTGAAACTTAGAAAATTTCAAAATTTTGTGGTTTCCGGAAGTTTAAAGGAAAACCATTACAGATAATCAATTCATTTCTTGCATATTGCTATTACACCAAGAAATACAGGTCAAGTTCGAATATGGGTCATGTCCCTCAATTTGGTGTAGAGTTATGCCCCTTGAAACTTTCAAAATTTTGTGTTTTCCGGACGTTTAAAGGAAAACCATTACAGATAATCAATTCATTTCTTGCAAATAGCTATTATACCAAGAAATACAGGTCAAGTTCGAATATGGGTCATGTCCCTCAATTTGGTGCAGAGTTATGCCCTTTGAAACTTAGAAAATTTCAAAATTTTGTGGTTTCCGGACGTTTAAAGGAAAACCATAACAGATAATCAATTCATTTCTTGCATATAGCTATTACACCAAGAAATACAGGTCAAGTTCAAATATGGGTCATGTTCCTCAATTTGGTGCAGAGTTATGCCCCTTGAGACTTAGAAAATTTCAAAATTTTGTGGTTTCCGGAAGTTTAAAGGAAAACCATTACAGATAATCAATTCATTTCTTGCATATTGCTATTACACCAAGAAATACAGATCAAGTTCGAATATGGGTCATGTCCCTCAATTTGGTGCAGAGTTATGCCCCTTGAAACTTAGAAAAATTAACAGTTGTATGGTTTCTGGACATTAGAAGGACAACTGTAACAGATCATAAATTCATTTGTTGAATGTAGCTATTATTTCAGAAATTGCAGGTTAGGTTTGAATATGACTCAATTTTATGCAGAGTTGTGCCCCTTTGAATACAGGTCATGTTCAAATAAAGGGTCATGTTCCTTAATTTTGTGTTGAATTGTGCCCCTTCCAACTTTTTATACATTGCTTATATGTAAAAGATGCCGGGCGGGGGTATCATTGATCCTTAGATCAACAATAAATTTCATTCAAATTCGGAAAAGAAAATACCACATCACATTTACCTTGTAAAAAGTCCATAATTGTATAATATCTATGATATTACAAACCTGCATATGCGATTCTTTTGATATTCACCAATTTTATTTTAAAAAGAGCAAGGACGATTTCATTTATACGAAGGTTTATGAACATTATGATTCAATAAAAAGGTACGGGGCGGAGAAAAGAAAATTATTTCAGTAGCGGGTTCTTGTGAATTGTTTTAATAATTGTAATTATTCGTCCAAAGTAAATAACATATTGTGTTTCAAGCGAAAAGGGGATGCTTACTCTTCCCGGGCACCTGGTTCCACCTCTTGCTTGTTAGGGGTCAGTCGATGCTCAATTTGTTGCTCTATTGTGAGTGCTCTTGAGATTATCTTCTGTAACTCATATATGCAACACTTATGCCCTTTGCCGTGTGGAGCTCGAAAAAAAGTTCCCCGCGAGGACAGTAACAGTAAGTGTTTTGAATATTTTCCCCTGACATTGTTGCCATTGCACTTTCTATATAGACATAACCCCAGACAGTGCATGTACTTTTTATATATTTTTTCATTTTTCGTGCATGAACATCGACGGTGGGTGCGGCTAGCCAGCAGGGGATGCTTACTCATCCCGGGTACCTGGTCCCACCTCTAGCTTGCTAGGGGTCCGTCGAAGCTCAATTTGGTGCTCTATTTTGAGTGATGTTGAGAGTATCGTCAGGATCTTCTTTAACTCATTTACGCCCGATTTTCGTAAAGGAAAACATAAGAAGTATGGATTTTACATTCTCGCAGGTCTACCGCCTGAAAGGTCACGTATGATGAAATGTATCTGAATTCCCCGGTTGGGACATAGATAGAACCATTCCACCTCGACTGATATTTTCAAATCTAATAGTGTAAGATTCTATGAATCCAGATACGCTCAGAATGCCATCTCAAACCATTGTACTTCCATTTTTTGTGTTTTGCTGTTGGTGCTGACATAGGGTCTTGTTGGAGATCCCCTCCCGTCTTCCATATAGCGATCCTTGTTGAGATTGCTTTTTTTGGTCTCCTCTGAAATGATGCTAATGAATTTGAATACTTTAAACATTATCTCGTTTGTGTCACACTTATGCCCTTTGCCTTGTGGAGATCTTGAAAAGGTCCCCGCGAGGGGTTTGACAGTAAGTGTTTTGAGTATTTCTCCCTGACATGGTCTCCATAGCACTTTTTATTTAGGCATAACCTTAGACACTGCATGTTTTGTCAGTCGGACTCCTCGGATGATAACATACATGAGCTCGCTACAGCCGGCAGAACACGGACTGTATTACGTACGCCCTCTTGACAAATTTACGTCACAGGAAAGGGGATGTCACTTCATTGAAAATCAACGATTTTTGAAGAAAATATTGGAAAATATAAAGCCTTGTAATATTTTAATCCTCAATTCAATTTTTCCCATTTAATCCTGAAATCATCACTGGATATTCTGGATAATTTGATAGTTTTTGATAAGTTTTGACAGATTCATCAACAGGATTCCTAATAATTTACCAGCAACTATAGTAAATTGGATGAAAATTGTAATTTTTTAGCGACAGTGTCATCTTTTATTCAAGTATTCTGCCTGTAATTAAAACACAATTCATTTGATCTTTACCGTATGTAAGTGCCATATATTTATGGATATGAAAGTTAAAACAAAATTAATTTCCAATAGTTTTAATATAACTGGAATGACACTTTCAATATTATGACGTCATCAAGAAATTCACAAACACGTTGATTAATGCATATTTCAAAGTCTCGTAGAAAATTTTCCTGTGGATAGAATCAGATATAAGTTTGTATTGTCAAGGACAGACAAGAAATATAATTTATGAAAATTTTAAGAAAAATTGAATTGTTCAATACCTCCTTAAATGAGAATAAAACTCGATGTGTATCATTTATTTTCTTATATGACGATCAAAGACAGGGTACCGGTCAGGATCTAAAATAAACTGTTTTATTACTATGGTCTTATAATCGTTACCGTTGCGTATTTCCACTTGATAATTTACATGGTCAGTTTCATTTTGAAAAGCAGGGGTGTACTAAATATTTGGATTTTTATTTTTATGAAAATTGAAGAAAATCTGAAGTTTGTAAGTCAGATAAAGTTCTCGTTCAGGTTTATGTGAAGGTAAGATGCCCACGTAGAGAACTGGGTGGTATTTAATTATTCAGTTTTAGTAATCAGGCTTAGTAAAGATATTTTCACCAAAATAATTTATGCAATTTCTTTTCAATAAATGTAAATTACAATATTTCGAATGATTTTTTCCGGACGTTTGTATTCAAAGAAACAGATGGCAATTATCACTTTACAGTTTTATAAGATTGCTAGTACATAAGTACTGGTATACTGATTATATACTTTGATTAATATCAGGATTTTTGTTTGAAAGGTACTCAACCAGCCCATCTTAAGACCTGAAATCTCACATATACTAGTACATTAATTCAAATAACTGAATTGGGAATGGAAGAATGAAAACAAAAATGATTTTTTTTTCAATTGAGGTGAATGATATTCTGGTTTTATTTCTAGAAGAGTCACCATTATTTTAAAAATACATTCCAGCGTGGACATGTTCATCTACTGAGATGTTTTATGATTTAAGGGTGACTTCTAGATGTTAAATGAGTGTCGGAGGTTTTTCTTTCTTTTTGTCCACAAAGGTACCCAGGCGCACGTAAAAAGAAAAAAAAAACCTCATCAATATGGCATGAGTAATTGTACCTACCAGAGGGTACTAATGCAATACATTTTGTTGTGGCTGGAAATCACGTCAGCATTTGAATATGTACCGTTGAAGAGGATTTACTATCCGAAACACGTATCTGGTGCATTAAAACTCATTTGAAATTACGATGATTTTCAATTTGAAGACGTTTAACAATTGTACCTTTGAGAGGGCGTTATCTAAATACGTTTGGTTGTGTCTGAAAATCATTTTGGCTGAAGAGGATTTGCTACGTGTCTACGTGTCTACTGTCTACGTGTCTACTGTCTACGTGTCTACGTGTCTACATGTCTAATGTCTACGTGTCTACTGTCTACGTGTCTACTTGTCTACTGTCTACGTGTCTACTGTCTACGTGTCTACTGTCTACGTGTCTACTGTCTACGTGTCTACTGTCTACGTGTCTACGTGTCTCGTGTCTACTGTCTACGTGTCTACTGTCTACTGTCTACGTTTCTACTGTCTACGTGTCTACGTGTCTACTGTCTATGGTCTACGTGTCTACGTGTCTACTTGTCTACTGTCTACGTGTCTACTTGTCTACTGTCTACGTGTCTACTGTCTACGTGTCTACTGTCTACGTGTCTACTTGTCTACTGTCTACGTGTCTACGTGTCTACTGTCTACGTGTCTACTGTCTACGTCTACGTGTCTACTGTCTACGTGTCTACTGTCTAAGTGTCTACGTGTCAACGTGTCAACGTGTCTACTGTCTAATTGTCTTCTGTCTACATGTCTACGTGTCTACTGTCTACGTGTCTACTGTCTACGTGTCTACTGTCTACGTGTCTACTGTCTACGTGTCTACTGTCTACGTGTCTACTGTCTACGTGTCTACGTGTCTACTGTCTACGTGTCAACGTGTCTACTGTCTAATTGTCTTCTGTCTACATGTCTACGTGTCTACTGTCTACGTGTCAACGTGTCTACTGTCTTATTGTCTTCTGTCTAAATGTCTACGTGTCTACTGTCTACATGTCTACGTGTCTACATGTCTACGTATCTACGTGTCTACATGTCTACGTGTCTACATGTCAACGTGTCTATTGTCTAATTGTCTACGTGTCTACTGTCTACTGTCTACATGTCTACGTGTCTACTGTCTACGTGTCTACATGTCTACGTGTCAACGTGTCTACTGTCTAATTGTCTTCTGTCTACTGCATAAAATTGGCTTGAAATTTTCATCAAGAAGGTAAAACGTTGGAACTCTCTGAATGTCAAACGGACTCCTCGGGTGATAACATACATCAGCTCGCTACAGCCGGCAGAGCACGGATTGTATTACGTATGCCCTCTTTTGATACCCATTTACATATTCATCTGTGTTGCTCCGGCCCCTGCGTTTTGCGGTCTTGTTTGTGTGTGGTCATCTGACAGTGTATGAAGAGGTTGTTTTACACCACAACTGTACGTTCTTCGAGACCTCTGGGTAATCGGCAAAGTTGGTGCGTTGTGCGCACGTAATCCATAACAGCGCCATTTGCTACTTGTGTGGCAAACGACCGTCCAAAGTCGGCACCGGTTACCATTGGTCTCGTTGGTTTATGTGTAGTTTTTTGTGTTTGATATTTATATGTTTCTTTTTCGTCTCTAAGTATACTCGTCCTTATGCAAGCAGGAGATGCTTACTCTTTCTGGGCACCTGGTCTCACTCCCATATCGGGAGTTCGCTTCTTTTCATATTGTGGAGGTTTTTCTTTGTTTGCTTTGGTTCTTGTTTTGTCCTGATTTTGTATGCCTTCGGTTTCTGATTTTCTGAATTATCGATTTTGTGCTGTATACAGAGTATGGTCATTATCAATATTTTTCATTGTTTGTTAGCTTTGGTTCCTGTTTTATCCTGATTTTGTATGCCTTCGGTTTCTGATTTTCTGAATTATCGATTTTGTGCTGTATACAGGGATATTGTCATCATCCATATTTGTCATTTTTGTTTTCGAATCGGGTCTTTTGGTGTTTTATTGTTCGTGCTGCAACAGGGTCTTATTGGAGATCCCCTCCCTTCTTTTATTCTAGTCTCTTAACTCGCAATAAAATTCGGAAAAACCTCGACCCTTTTCTTACATGCCGTAACTAGTAAAGGGCGAGGGGATCCGAAAGTTGCAATAGTATCAAATCGATTTAGACGTACTTTTCCGCAAAAGACGTCAAGTTTATTTTACTGTGACGTAAAGAGAGTCAGTACTTGCTTGTCTAGCTGTAATGTTTGTACAACCCTCCAACTTCTGGGTCACCCAGTGGTCTCTAATAACGCACAATTGTTGTGTAAAATAACTCCCACATTGTACGCCGACTACACAAACAAGCATATCGTATTATCAGATTAATTTTGTAACTAGATTAAAAGAAAAACAGTCCGTGCTCTGCTGGCTGTAGCAAACTCAAGCATGTCATCACCCGAATTCAAAAATATAAGTGGTCGGGGCCCTGTCTTCTTTAAAAGAGATTTGGACAGAGTTCTGCCTTCACAATCAGACAGAGTATAATTCTTAAGACTGCATTAGAACAAGGCTGTAGACTGGTCAATTGCCACGCCCACGTCCGTTTTGTAACTGAAGGATCATAATAGTATTTTCGATGGTAATTCTGTCCACCATTGATCCTTCTAATTACGTTTATCATGTCACCATTACATGTAGGTTCTGAAATACTCTCTCGCTTGTATGATAGGTCCGAAGTTCAAAAGACCTTCAGAGTAATTTTAGGAACCTTGCAACTGGCTTGAAAGTTACTTGGTAATGTGTAAATTTCTATTGTGAAAATCCAGAAATAAAAAAACAACTTTTTAAAATTGACTTTCACTGGAAGAATATGGAATAAAATTGAACAACCGTATTAATCTTTCTTCTCAATTCATTTTTAAGTATTATCTATTATGGGGAGATAACACACCAAAATGACCCTTTTAAAAGTATTATCCGATATTTACCTCCCCAGTACAAAACTTTGTCAAATATCAAACGATTTAGAAAAAAAGACATGAAATAAGTATTATAACATTTTGGTCACGATTTCTATCATTAAACATCTAATACCCCAAGAGAATATATACTGTCTATTATATTTATGCATCTATTTTGTAAAAATCCTCTATGAAGTACATATCTATTCAAATTATTTTCATATTTTCATAATATAGAAAAAGATAACTGTAATGTTGCAATTTTTGGGCCATGTGTACAATATGGAGAAAGAACGATAACTGTTAAAAATAGATTTATAAATATCTTATTCTTGTATATATAGCCAAAACTCGATCACACATTGTGAAATATAGGTAAAACTTTACAGTTAAGTGGCAGAAACTTGTTAGAAATTACAATATTACACCCGTGTTTACCTTTCGGAATTTGAGCACAATTTTTTGACCTAAATTTCAAAATTGTAAATGATATATAGATTCATACAAGCGTAATGATTTTGGATTCAATATAGTACATTTTCCCTGGTTAGACGGTTCCTAGAAAAAATTCATACGGTATCTACATTTTGCAGATCATCCTGTATGCTAGAGCATGTGCTGATGTTTTAGATTTTTGGTAGTAGAAATTTACAAATTACCAAGAAACTTTTAGCCCAAGGTTTTCGCTTTCACAAACTAGTAAAAACTTTCTGCAAATGTTCCAAAAATTATTGTCAACTTCTTGTGAAATTCAATTCCATAAAAGCAACAGAGTATATTACTTTGAGTATTTCACAACCTGCATTTTATCGTAACATAATTCACAGGATAAGAAGGATAAAAGGTGGCCAATATTGCCATCGGAATTGTGTTAGAATTATCAGATGCCTTCTACAAAGTGGATATGATCCTTCAGTCACCAGACGGACACTTGGGTTGTGTACTGGACTTAACTACAGCCTCATACCAGCGCACTTTTAAGAATTGCACTTTGAATGACTGTGACGACAGGACTCCATGACGGGCCCTGTTAAAACCTCTTTAGAGGAGATGGATCCCCGATCATCTGTCCTCTCTGAATCTCAGTCCGACTCCCCGGGTGATAACATGCATGAGCTCGCTACAGCCGACAGAGCACGGACTGTATATCGTAAGCCTTCTGTTTCTATATCCATTTACATATCCATTAGCATTTTGGCCATTAGCAGACGCTGTGGTTATCCTACATTACTTACACACAACCCTCCGATTACCGAGATGTCTCGAAGAGTGTCAATCAGCCTCCTCATTGTTAGATGACCACACAAAAACCAGACCGCAAAACACTAACACTAGAAGTACCTATGAAACATTTCAAATCATCATGTTCTCTTTGCTTTTGAATGATAAATATGGAAAAAAAACATATCCCTATCAAGAATGACAAATATGCAAAAAAAAAAAAACATATCCCTATAAAGAAGTACAAAATTGTTATTTTGAAGAGTTTGGATCAATTCTTTTGCATACGTGTATTGAAATAAATCTGAATCAAGAGGCGCATGATTAGTACCCATAGAGATTCCCACGACCTGCTTGTAGAGTTTCTCACCTAAGCTTACAGGGATATGGTCATTATCCATATTTGTCATTACATAAATGTTGTCCACACGGAAGATCAAGGCTATACACAGGTCACCACATGTCATAATTTGTATGATTTGTATTCTGTGGCAGAAAAGAGACCCTTTGATTCAGTTTTCCCCTCTCGATCAATACACCATTGAATGACCATATCCCAATACACAGAACACAATCAATAATTCAGAAAGTCACAAACCGAAGGCATACAAAATCAGGATAAAGCAGGAACCAAGCAAACAAAAACATCCACCATATGAAAATAAGCGAACTTCCAATTTGGGAGTGAGACCAGGTGCCAAGGGAGAGTCATCATCTCCTGCTTGCATGCAACACCCGTCGCTTCAATTCGGCAGAAATATCACATCCGGTTACTAAAATTTCGGAAAATACAAGTATAGTCTGTGGTTGGATGGTTCAAATGGTCTGAGACAGAATATCATCCACCATTCTGGACAATAGGACATCATAGTGTAAGACGAGTTTCCCATATCGACCGTAGAACTTCCTCAGTTACGGTGTTCGTCGATATCAAACGTATCCCTGACTGAGAAGCTTATCTGAAAGAAGCCTAGCTCCCAAAACAAAATCTGTACAGTTTGTTTGGATTTTTTTATTTGCTATGGGTGTGTTAGAGACTCCCTCATTATTCGTTCTTTTGGGCGAGTATTGATGATAAGATTTCTTGATTTTGATGGGGACTTTTGAGGACCAATTGATTGAGTATGAAGTTTATGTATTGAATATTTCAGAGAAATAAGACGGTAGCTTGGCAATATCCCCCTAAAATTAAGGAAAGATAACTGTTGCATATATTGTCGTATCGATATCTCCGTTAACTGATATTTAGGTATATTTGCTTTATGATTGAGATAAAGAAGATCCTGATGACAATTTCGACAGCACTCACAATGAGCATCGACGGACCCCTAGCAAGCTAGAGGTGGGACCAGGTGTCCGGGAGGAGTAAGCATGAGGTAACTCATAATAATGACCATATTCAAAATCCTGTGGTCGGATGGTTCAAATGGTCTGGGACCACCGCATTCTTACGGTGACCTAATAAAAAAAAATCAGAAGGATCAAATTGTTAATATTGAAATATATGTTCTATAAGAAAGAGAAGAGAGGAGATCTCCAACAAGACCCCGTTGCAGCATCAACAGCAAAGCACCAAAACACCCGATTCAAAAACACAAAAGACGAGTACAGCACGAGACGGAAAAGAGACACACGACATGTAAAGATCAAACACAAAATATTACACATGAATCGACGAGACCAATTGGCAACCGGTGCCGACTTTGGACGGCCATTTGTCACGTAAGTAGCCAATGGTGTGGTTATCCTGGATTACGTACGCACGACCCTCTCACTTCTCCAATTACCCAGAGGTCTCGAAGAACGTACAATTGTGATGTAAAACAACCTCCTCACTGTAAGATGATCTCACACAAACAAGACCGCGAAACGCAGAGGCTATAGAAACACAGATGAATATGTAAATGAATATAAAAAGAGGGCATGCGTAATACAGTCCGTGCTCTGCCGGCTGTAGCGAGCTCATGTATCATGTAATCACCCGAGTACCAATTTTATTGTACTATGCGCATGTTTCGGATATTTTAATCCTCGTCAGTAGTACTTTATGACAGTTGAAAAAAAAACCAAAGAGAATTTTCTTGGCGCCATCTACAATACAGAAATTCAATTTCCTCATGCCAAAATGAGCGGCTCCAAATTTTGTGTAGGGGTTTATTCAGAAGCGTATTTAAGTGAAATATATGAACAAAAATGCAGCTCAAACTTCAATCACATATGTGGGAAAATAGTCGGTCGCCTGCTTTACTGAAGATATGATCCTAAAGCCATCACAAAAACAATGGGCATGGTACTGGACCAATCTACAGTTTTGTAACAGTGTCTTCTCCAACGTTGCACACTGGCCATCCGTGACGACGGGACTCCACGCCAGTCATTGTTCAAACCTCGTCCTGAATCTTTGTCCTATCTGAAAGTTGGTCAGACTTCTCGGTTGATTGATCTTGAGCTCGCTTCATCCAGCAGAGCACAGACCGTTATACCCATGCCATAGACTTGTTTTTAGATCCATTTATATAAAATCTGTGTTACAAAAGGCCGCTGTCATTGGTGTTTCTGTGCGTCTGTTTCGATTGTTTTGTATGATGTTCTGTTGAATATTTTTGCGTCGTTTAGCGATATGCGCAGGTACTTTTTTCTGATGTCATTTATGTGTCACTTTCCTGTGGGTTTGTTTCTTAAGAATACCAGCGCATGACGGGCCCTGTCCAAACCTCTTTATATAACACAGGTCCCCGACCACCTGTCCTCTCTGAATCTTAGTCGGACTCCTCGGGTTGTTACATGCATAATCTCGATATGGCTGGCAGAATACGGACTGTATTTCGTACGCCTTCTGTTTTTATATATGTTTTATTTCATCTTCATCTGTGTATTTTTGGGGCCCATGCTTTCTGTTTGTATGTTCATTTTACAGTATCGACTCACTCTTTTTAGAAACAGGATGGGATAGTTTAAAAGACCGACGAGAAAAAAAAAACTCTCACTCTTCTATAAAATTGAAAACAGTTTGATACCTGACGAAAATTAAGCAACAACCCAATATTTCGGAGTCCTTTTACTTTGAACGATAGCACCGAGAACTTTTCGTGAAATATATCAAATACCAATTCTTTTGTAGAAGACTGTACACCTTTTGTTAACATATCACACTAAACTGATATCGAAATTGAAACAATTACCTTGGTAGAGCCTCAAATGAAAAGAATGTACTTTAGAGGGAAAATAATGAAGAATAAAGTTTTAAGAGAAGCATTGAAAAATTAAGGTAACAGGTACTTGAGATAAACCACATTAGGCTCATGATTCACGAATCTAATACGGTTTTCTTTCAAAAAATTAGTATTATCTTCTTTCAGCCGACTTCCGGTTGAGGCTTTTTCCATCTACCCTCTTTCAATCGCTTTTGCTAATAAATTGCCGATAATTCCCATTAAAGACATTTGTTGCTCATAATTGCTCTTTATTCCATGTTCACCGATGTTAATGATGACTTTCAGCCAAATTATGCCGCAATTTGGTCGAACGGGATGCATATCCGGTTTTTAATTTTGTCATAAAATGAGCAATTTTACGATTCGACGGATTAATCTCTTTAACCGGAAGTGACATTTTTGCAGGAGGTTGTCCTACATGAAGATTGATATCGGTCGAACTATCACTGATTCAAAAAATGAAGAAAATTGTGATAACGAAGGTATTATTTTAAAGAAAATACAGAAAAAGCATTCAAAAAGATATCGTCGTTAAACTTTATTTCTTTCATAGAAAAGATAATTATAAAAATACAACATCAAAATATCTTATTCATGGTCTAAATGTTTGTCTTATTTATAAATTTAGTTCTACCGGTACGTAGGCGCTTAACGTCACTTCCGATTTCATAAAAGCGCTTTTTGATACGATATATTTTTAAAAATAACTCCCAATTCCTAAGAGATAATTCACATCAGATTAACAATTTGATTCATTACAATCAAACTGAACAGCGAATTCTACGAGATGAATTAACTCCATGAACTTAATGTCTAACTTGAATTGTTTAATATCATACCTGACCCATTTCGATTCCGATTTAAGATAAGTTGCATAATACAATTGTGCTAAACAAAGTAATATTGTCTTCGTCAAGGGTCAGATCTATATCATGATACATAATGTTCAAATATTTTTTTATCAAACCAGAATATTGCATTAAAAACAATTTTACTGTTGCTTAACTTTTGTCTGGGCGTATATTAACTGAAACCATCCAAGAAGTACCATCGAAGAAGTAACTCCTTATAATCTGAGAAATAATTCAAACTATTGCGCTCCACAATTAAGATTACAGAAATCTAACATATCTTACCTCTCGTCTACTATACGACTATGGAGTAATTTATCAGAGAAGACCAAAGACCAACCAACGTATACCAGATTTAAATCTTCTTTAGACAATCTATACGCGAACACACATAAGGTACCATCGTACTTCTTAGTAGGTGACAGAAAACTTAACATATTGCTTACAAGACTTAGAAACACTTTTAGTAATCTTAATGCAGATCTTTTGAATGTTAATTTGAATAAAAGAAAGGAGGGGATCTCCTATTTGCTCCTGTGGTTCTTCTATTGAAGATATTGCTCATTATCTTGTACTATGTGAACAAAGTGGTCTCCTGTTCTTCTGTTTGCTCCTGTGGTTCTTCTATTGAAGATGCTGCTCATTATCTTGTACTATGTGAACAAAGAAGAATACTTCATAGTCGTCTACAGCATTTTTACCCCCTGACTTTGTCTGATCTTCTGTCAGATAGATATGGCACAGAGTGTTTTCTATAAAGATTTGATATCTCAAATCCTTCCTGACATCCCATATCGTTCCTAATGACAGACAGACAAAACAAAGAGTGTCTAAAATAAATAGCTGACATCCCATACCGTGCCTGATGACAGACAGACAAAACACAGAGTGAATTCTATAAATGACTGATATCTAATATCGTTCCTGATGACAGAAAAAGAAAAGACAGAGTGTATTCTATAAATAGCTGACATCCCATATCGTTCCTGATGACAGACAGACAAAACACAGAGTGTATTCTGATATCACATATTGTTCCTGATGACAGACAGACAGACAAAACAAAGAGTGTATTCTAGAAATAGCTGATATCACATACTGTTCCTGATGACAGAAAGACAAAATACAAAGTGTATTCTATAAATAGCTGATAACGCATAGCGTTCCTGATGACAAAACACGGCGTGTATTATATAAATAGCTGATATCACATATTGTACCTGATGACAGACAGACAAAATATAGAGTGTATTCTATAAATAGCTGACATCTCACATCGTTGAACATGACATATCATATCGTTCCTGATTACAGACAGACAAAACACAGAATGTATTCTATAAATAGCTCATATCACATATTGTTCCTGATAACAGAGAGAAAAATATAGAGTGTTTTCTATAAATAACCGATATCTCATATCAGTCCTGATGACAGACAGACAAAACACAGAGTGTATTCTACAAAAGCTAATATCTCATATACCGTTCATGATGACAGAAAGATAAAACACAACGTGTATTCTATAAATAGCTGATCTCATATATTGTTCCTTATGACAGACAGACAAAACAAAGAGTGTATACTAGAAATAGCTGATATCACATACTGTTCCTGATGACAGAAAGACAAAATATAGAGTGCATTCTATAAATAGCTGATAACTCATATCGTTCCTGATGACAGACAGACAAACACACAGAGTGTATTCTATCAACAGCTGATATCTCATATCGTTTCTGTTGATAACAGACAAAACACAGATTGTATTCTATAAATAGCTAACATCCCACATCGTTTCTGAAGACAGACAGACAAAACACAGAGTGTTTTCTATAAATGACAGAGATACAAAGCACAGAGTGTATTCTTTAAATAGCTGTTATCTCATATCGTTCATGATGACAGACAGACAAAACGGAGAGTGTATTCTTCAAATAGCTGATATCTCATATCGTTCCTGATGACATACAGACAAAACACAGAGTGTATTCTATAAAAAGCTGATATCACATATTGTTCCTGACGATAGACAGACAAAATATAGATTGTATTATTTAAATAGCTGACATCTCATATTTTTCCTGATGACTTACAGTAAAAACACAAAGTATTTTCTAGAAATAGCTGATATCACATATTGTTCCTGATAACAGACAGACAAAATATAATGTGTATTCTATAAAAACTTGATATCCCATATCATTCCTGATGACATACAAAACAAAGAGTGTATTCTAGAAAAAGACAGACAAAATATAGAGTGGATTTTATAAATAGGTGATACGTCATATCGTTCCTGATGACAGACAGACAAAACACAGAGTGTATTCTATAAATAGCTGACATCTCATAGTATATTGTATAAATAGCTAATATCACATATCGTTCCTGATGATAACAGACAAAATACAGAGTGTATTCTATATATAGCTTATATCACATACTGTTCCTGATGACAGAAAGAAAAAACACAGATGTATTCTATAAATAGCTGATATCTCATATCGTTCCTGATGACAGAAAGACAAAACACAGAGTGTATTCTATAAATAGCTGATATCACATATTGTTCCTGATGACAGAAAGACAAAATACAAAGTGTATTGTATAAATAGGTGATATCTGATATCGCATATTGTTGACAGAGATAGAAAACACAGAGTGTATTCTTTAAATAGCTGTTATCCCATATCGTTCCTGATGACAGACAGACAAAACGCAGAGTGTATTCTATAAAAAGCTGATATCTCATATTGTTCATGATGACAGACAGACAAAACACAGAGTTTAATCTATAAATAGCTGATATCTCATATTGTACCTGATGACAGACAGACAAAACACAGAGTGTATTCTATAAATAGCTGACATCCTATATCGTTCCTGATGAGAGACGGAGAAAACACAGAGTTTATTCTATAAAAAGCTGATATCTCATATCGTTCATGACGACAGACAGTGTTTTCTTTAATTAGCTGATATCACATATTGTTCCTGATGACAAAAATACAAAATACAGAGTGTATTCTATAAATAGCTGATATCATATATTGTTTCTGATGATAGACAGACAAAATATAGAGTGTATTCTATAAATAGCTGACATCTCATATTTTTCCTGATGACACATAGAAAAAACACAGAGTGTATTGTATAAATAGCTGATATCTCATATTTTTCCTGATAACAGACAGACAAAATATAATGTGTATTCTATAAATAGCTGATAATTCATATCGTTCCTGATGACAGACAGACAAAACAAAGAGTGTATTCTAGAAATAGCTGATATCACATACTGTTCCTGATGACAGAAAGACAAAATACAAAGTGTATTCTATAAATAGCTGATAACTCATATCGTTCCTGTTGACAGACAGACAAAACACAGAGTGTATTTTATCAACAGCTGATATCTCATATCGTTTTTGATGATAACAAACAAAACACAGATTGTATTCTATAAATAGCTAACATTCCACATCGTTCCTGATGACAGACAGACAAAACACAGAGTGTTTTCTATAAATAGCTGATATCAGATATCGTTCCTGATGATAGAAAGACAAAACACAGAGTGTATTCTATAAATGTTAAACTTCTATAAATTCAATAGCATCATTTAAAACCTGATAAATTTACAGCATGGACCAGACATGCACGTTTCGGGTACTAAACCCTCGTCAGTGATCCTCAGTCTAAACAATGCAATATGGCCAAAAAATATGAAAATTATTATGTCCAAAAATGTACCAAAAATGACGTTGCAGAATGGGTGGGATATGATGCTACATCTGCTGACATCTCATATTTTTCCTGATGACAAACAGTAAAAACACAGAGTATATTCTATAAATAGCTGATAACTCATATTGTTCATGATGACAGACAGACAAAACGCAGAGTGTATTCAATAAATAGCTGATATCTCATATTTTTCCTGATGACACAAAGTAAAAACACAGAGTATATTCTATAAATAGCTGATATCACATATTGTTCCTTATAACAGACAGAAAAAACAAAGAGTGTATTCTAGAAAAAGATGATATCACATATCGTTCCTGATGACAGACAGACTAAATATAGAGTGTATTCTATGAATAGGTGATACGTTATATCGTTCCTGATGACAGACAAAACACAGAGTGTATTCTATAAATAGCTGATGTCAGATATCGTTCCTGATGACAGACAGAAAAAACACAGTGTGTATTCTATAAATAGCTGATATATCATTTCGTTTCTGATGACACACAGACAAAACATAGAGTGTATTCTATAAAAAGCTGATGTCAGATATCGTTCCTGATGACAGACAGACAAAACACAGAGTGTATTCAATAAATAGCTGATGTCACATATCGTTCCTGAGGACAGACAGACAAAACACACAGTGTATTCTATAAATAGTTTATGTCACATGTCGTTCCTGAGGACAGACAGGCAAAACGGAGAGGGTATTCTATAAATAGCTGATATCTCATATCGTTCCTGATGACAGACAGACAAAACAGAGAGTATATTCTATAAATAGCTGATATCTCATATCGTTCCTGATGACACACACACAAAACAGAGAGTGTATTCTATAAATAGCTGAAATCTCATATCGTTCCTGATGACAGACAGACAAAACAGATAGTGTATTCTATGAAGAGCTTACATTACATATCGTTCCTGATGGCAGACAGACAAAACACAGAGTGTATTCTTTAGATAGCTGACATCATATATTGTTCCTGACGACAGACAAAACAAATAGCGTATTATATGAATAGCTGATATCATAATTCGTTCCTGATGACAGACAAAACACAGAGCGTATTCTATAAATCGCTGATATCACATATCGTTCCTTATGACAGACATACAAAACACAGAGTGTATTCTAAAAATAGCTGATATCTCATATCGTTCCTTATGACAGACATACAAAACACAGAGTGTATTCTATAAATAGCTGATATCTCATATCGTTTCTGATGACAGACAGACAAAAAACAGAGTGTATTCTGTAAATAGCATATATCTCAAATCGTTCCGGATGACAGGCAAACAAACAAGAGCCCCAGGGGGCACAACGCTCACCTGATACCCATGCATGCTCTAATTGACATACTGCTATATGAATACTGATAGTGCCAGTACCGGGATTTTAGCCCACAACCTTTCTAAAAACATTTTTGCCGGATGCAGAGAAGTTTTTTTTTTCAGACAACCTTTAAAAGTACAAACAAGAAAAAATAGTCACATTTCAAAACAATAACTTTTTTTAAGTCATATGCCCAACTAGTATAGTTCAATTATGCAACATCAAAAATAAAATCATATTGTAAAATCCCACTTTAATGCGCAGCAGAAAAAGAATAAAACAATGAAATGATTTCATAAATTAAGTTTATTTAAAACTGAACGACCATACCTTTCATTATTGATAGCTAGCATGCCAGAAATTATAAAGCCTGACAGGCTGTGTTTGTGAAACGAGAATGCCCCCGGCGGCATCTTTGTTAGTATAAACGCCATTTTCTGTTAAGTATGTGAGAGGTCAGGGTCAGCGTAATATTGGTATCTATGGAAATATCTTGTCACAAGGAATACACATGTAAAATATGAAAGCCCTATCACTAACCAATCAAAAGTTATGCGCAATGTTTAAGTTTTTGAGAAGTACGTCAAAGGTCAAGGTTATGGTCACGAGGTCAAAATTTTGGTATCAATGGAAAGGTATTGTCACAAGGAATACACAAAACCAAGTAAGTATAAAATAATAAGTGACATTAGAAATGTAAATTTTAGTTCAGATCTCTCTGTTCTTATAGAGACAATAAATCTATATTCAATAATAAAATTTGAACTATTTCACCAAATAACTTTGATTTATATCCAAGGATAGCCCATTTAAGCTTTTACAAAGCTTATTTCCAAAGACACTCACTAGGACTTTTACAATATTTTTTTTTTGAAATTGAATTAAAATGGAATATTTTCATACACTTGAATCTTTAAGACTTGACTTACCACTGCAATAACTTTTTCCCTTGCAACCCCCTCCAAATCAAATTTTTCTGACTATTAATGCAAACAACTCATACCCCCCCCCCGCATTTGCAGATATATCTTTGTATGCAATAGTCGCTCAGAGCGAAATATTACTTATAGTCCTAATATTGAATTTCTATGGGATATTTAACCAAATCAGCATGCAGCAAGTAACATGTCACACTACGTATATGAATACATAGCCGTAGGCCTAGATCCAACTCGAAAACATGTTTATACATCAAAATAATTTAAACCTAGGAATTGATTACTTCAAGAACTATACCATCATGTATTTGTTTTAACATAACCAGTGTTACTAATCTAATTTATGTGAAAAATCGCTGACTTACCTTCACAGCGCTTCGTTGTTTCGGTACGTATATTGAAAGTGAAAGTACTTTCTATGCCTCCCGGTGGGGGCGCTGCGGACACGTGAACATATTGTGCTATTTTTAGAGTCGGCGATCCCTCTTGATATACGTCGAAGGTGTAACTACAGTTAATCATTTTAGCAGGGAATCCCTTCCCTTTTGACTGGTGAACCGGGCTGAATAGAAGGTGTCACCTCATTGGACATAACTATTGAAAATTTAAAAATAGCACATAAAATCAATGTATGATTCCCTGCTGTCTGTAGAAATTGAGTTTTGAACATGATTTTGCCTTATATGTAATCAATAGATCGATTTGAAAATATATAAAAATTAGCAAATTTTCAATTCGGAAGGAGGGGTCATTAAACAAGTGAATTTTGCAGAAAAGGTATGCATGACCCCCTTTTTTCTTTCGTTTTTATACGTGCCAAAGATGACCTAGGCCAAAAATATTCCTTAAAAATCTAAAAGTGGATATCTTGACAAAATTCTTTCACTTGTAGGGTACCATGCATGAGTACCTCATATCTACAAAATGTCATGACAATCTGAAGAGTGGTTATAGAAAAGAAGCAGAAAATGTATGAAAATCACCCCCCCCCCCTTCCTTTTTACATAAGAAAAAAATTCATAAAAAATCAAAAAAATAAATTTTAAGCATAAAATGCATATCAAAGCATTAAGTAAGTTAAATATGATAAATATGTAGTAAATGAGTGTGTAAAATCATACACTTATTGAGTTATTTAAAGAAATAGTGCAAAAATGTGCATTTCTGACTAAGTCCGAAAAGACGTCAAAAACGCGTCAAAAATTTGACTTCGAAGTGGAACCAAAAATAACAACACTTCTTAAGACATCTCTCTAGATCATCCTGATGCTTTCGGTTTGTCGATACATGCTTCGGTTCTGAAGAAGAAGTTTGTCAAAGGAGGGTACCCCCCGTGACCTACTTTTTGCTGTGGTGGCGCCACCTGTTGACAGATCCGGACGAAAAACAACAACACTTGTAGGGGACCATAAGTACTTCATACCTACCAAGTTTCATCAAAATCCCTTCAGCCGTTCTGGAGAAGAAGTTTAAAATGTGAAAAGTTTACGACGACGGACGACGACGACGACGACGACGACGACGACGCCGGACGACGGACGACGGACGCAACACTATGACAATAGCTCACTTGAGCCTATGGCTCAGGTGAGCTAAAAACAGAGTTCATTCTCTTAATAGCTTATATCACATATCGTTTTTGATGACAGACATACAAAACACAGACTGTATTCTATAAATAGCTGATATCACATACTGTTCCTGATGACAGACAGACAAAACACCGAGTGCATTCTATAAATAGTTGATATCTCATACCATTCCTGATGACAGACAGACAAAACACAGAGTTTATTCTATAAATAGCTCATATCACATATCGTTCCTGATGACAGACAGACAAAACAGAGAGTGTATTCTATAAATATATGATATCTCATATCGTTCCTGATGACAGACAGACAAAACAAAGAGTGTATTCTATAAATAGCTGATTTCTCATATCGTTACTGATGACAGACAGACAAAACAGAGAGTGTATTCTATAAATAGCTGATGTCTCATATCGTCCCTAATGACATACAGACAAAACAAAGAGTGTATTCTATAAATAGCTAATTTCTCATATCGTTCCTGATGACAGACGTTAAATACACAAGAGTGTATTCTATAAGTAGCTGATATCTCATATCGTTCCATACGTCAGACAAACAAAACGAACAGTGTATTCTATAAATAGCTGATGTCAGATATCGTTCCTGATGACAGACAGACAAAACACAGAGTGTATTCAATAAATAGCTGATGTCACATATCGTTCCTGAGGACAGACAGACAAAACACACAGTGTATTCTATAAATAGTTTATGTCACATGTCGTTCCTGAGGACAGACAGGCAAAACGGAGAGGCTATTCTATAAATAGCTGATATCTCATATCGTTCCTGATGACAGACAGACAAAACAGAGATTGTATTCTATAAATAGCTGATATCTCATATCGTTCCTGATGACACACACACAAAACAGAGAGTGTATTCTATAAATAGCTGAAATCTCAGATCGTTCCTGATGACAGACAGACAAAACAGATAGTGTATTCTATGAAGAGCTTACATTACATATCGTTCCTGATGGCAGACAGACAAAACACAGAGTGTATTCTTTAGATAGCTGACATCATATATTGTTCCTGATGACAGACAAAACAAATAGCGTATTATATGAATAGCTGATATCATAATTCGTTCCTGATGACAGACAAAACACAGAGCGTATTCTATAAATCGCTGATATCACATATCGTTCCTTATGACAGACATACAAAACACAGAGTGTATTCTAAAAATAGCTGATATCTCATATCGTTCCTTATGACAGACATACAAAACACAGAGCGTATTCTATAAATAGCTGATATCTCATATCGTTTCTGATGACAGACAGACAAAAAACAGAGTGTATTCTGTAAATAGCATATATCTCAAATCGTTCCGGATGACAGGCATACAAAAAACAGAGTTCATTCTCTTAATAGCTTATATCACATATCGTTTTTGATGACAGACATACAAAACACAGAGTGTATTCTATAAATAGCTGATATCACATACTGTTCCTGATGACAGACAGACAAAACACCGAGTGCATTCTATAAATAGTTGATATCTCATACCATTCCTGATGACAGACAGACAAAACACAGAGTTTATTCTATAAATAGCTCATATCACATATCGTTCCTGATGACAGACAGACAAAACAGAGAGTGTATTCTATAAATATATGATATCTCATATCGTTCCTGATGACAGACAGACAAAACAAAGAGTGTATTCTATAAATAGCTGATTTCTCATATCGTTACTGATGACAGACAGACAAAACAGAGAGTGTATTCTATAAATAGCTGATGTCTCATATCGTCCCTAATGACATACAGACAAAACAAAGAGTGTATTCTATAAATAGCTAATTTCTCATATCGTTCCTGATGACAGACGTTAAATACACAAGAGTGTATTCTATAAGGAGCTGATTTCTCATATCGTTCCATACGTCAGACAAACAAAACGAACAGTGTATTCTATAAATAGCTGATATCACATATTGTTCCTGATTGCAGACAAACAAAACACAGAGTGTATTCTATAAATAGCTGATTTCCCATATCGTTCCTGATGTCAGACAGACAAAACACAGAGTGTATTCTATAAATAACTGATAATTCATATCGTTCTTGATGACAGACAGACAAAACACAGAGTGTTTTCTATAAAAATCTGATTTCTCATATTCGTGACGAAAAACGGACAAAAAACAGAGTGTATTCTATAAATAGCTGATATCTCATATCGTTCCTGATGTCAGACAGACAAAACACAGAGTGTATTCTATAAATAGCTGATATCTCATATTGTTCCTGATAACAGACGTAAAATACATAAGAGTGTATTCTAAAAAGAGTTGATATCTCATATCGTTCCTGATGTCAGACAGACAAAACACAGAGTGTATTCTTTAAATAGCTGATATCTCATATCGTTCTTGATGACAGACGTAAAATACATAAGAGTGTATTAAAAAAATAGCTGATATCTCATATCGTTCCTGATGTCAGTCAGACAAAACACAGAGTGTATTCTATAAATAGCTGATATCTCATATCGTTTCTGATGACAGACGTTATATACATATGAGTGTATTCTATAAATAGCTGATATCTCATATCGTTCCTGATGACAGACAGACAAAACACAGAGTGAATTCTTTCAATAGCTAATATCTCATATCGTTCCTAATGACAGACATACAAGACACAGAGTGTATTTTATAAATAGCTGATATCTCATATCGTTCCTAATGACAGACAGACAAAACACAGAGTGTATTCTATAAATAGCTGATATCTCATATCGTTCCTAATGACAGACAGACAAAACACAGCGTGTATTTTATAAATAGCTGATATCTCATATCGTTCCTAATGACAGACAGACAAAACACAGAGTGTATTCTATAAATAGCTGATATCTCATATCGTTCCTAATGACAGACAGACAAAACACAGCGTGTATTTTATAAATAGCTGATATCTCATATCGTTCCTAATGACAGACAGACAAAACACAGAGTGTATTTTATAAATAGCTGATATCTCATTTCGTTCCTAATGACAGACAGACAAAACACAGAGTGTATTCTATAAATAACTGATATCACATATCGTTCCTGATGACAGACACACAGAGATGATATCTTGGTTTTTGTTAGTTTTTATTTATTTATTATTATTTTTTTTTGTATTTTGTATTCTTTTCACAGAAATTTCTGACATACTTTTTAGGAGTCTTCGTGACTTTGATACTTTTTTGATAGTTGCATTTTTTTTCATTTTAAGTGATAAATTGATGATTTTCTGCTTAGTAAATTCATGGTTTATCAGACATCATTATACAATCTGAATAGGTGTGAAAATAATACATTTTTTTCATTGTCGAAAGTTGTTGCGAAAATCCCCGAATAAGTTGTAAGATATTTTGTGAAAAGAGAGCGAAGTTTACGCTGTCGACATTATGTAAGAGTTACCTCTCTTTAACTACTAACAAAAAATTGATCTTTGAACTTTATTGTATTATTCACACAAGTACAAATTAAAGCTATAAATAAAACAATATGATTCCATTATCATCCATCAAACATGTCAAATATCATCAAATTTTGAGCGAAAGAAATAGTCACAAAATACATAGATATACAAGGGCGTAGGAGAAGGGGGAGCAGCCTGGGCACATGCCCTCCCGATTTGAAAAGTGGGGGAGGGGCACAACCACTTTTCAATCAGAATATTTCATTATGCATTTACTTTGTTTGAAATAGCAACATTTTGCACCATAAATCTACAATTTTTCGGTCAATTTTCAAAAGTTTTTTCTTGCTCGCTACCGCTCGCCAGCTCTTTATAAACTTACTGAAATATTAAGCTAATTTTATCTATCCTATTATCTATATTACTCTATCAATGTACTGGAAGACATTAAACTCACACTATATAGAATATTATCACATGTACTGTTTAATGATAGAGGGTATAGACAGTATATTCTGATAAGTCTATATTTTGCCAACAAAAACTTCCTGGCTTGCTACCGCTCGCTTGTACTTATAAAAACAGATCCAAAATTTAAATTTAGAACTGCATAAGATTTATCTAAATTTGTGCATACAGAACATGAAACCCATATTCTGTATTTACCATCCCTTATTTATTCATTTATTTATTATTATTATTATATGTTTGCTTGTAAGAAAGTTTGGGATGTGTCGCCCCTCCAATTTTTCAGGCAGAGCTATGTCGTCGATATATATAGAAAATCACAAAAGTTAGATTAAACATTGAAAACAGTTTAACCTTATATAAACTTGTGACCTGTTTAAAAAGGTAGAATGAGTGACCTGTTGTATGACTTCAATTACAATATAATAATATTATGTAATGTAAAATTAGGTAAAAACTAATATAATTAAATAAAACATTATTAAGAAATAAGAGCAAAAATTTAGCAGATTGGGGGGGGGGGTTATTTATGAGTTAGTGAGAATTCAAATTTACTTTCTTTTAGGCACTCAAGAATTCAAAGTTAGAAATAAAAGTTTACATGTTTTCAAATTATATCTACATTAAAGTATTAATTATAATTAATATTAATATCTTCAAATAACTAACCCTCCCCTCCCACCCCACCCCCGATTTTCACTTTACAACCTTATACCAACAAAAGATCAATAATGCATTGTACATACATGAGACATTAAGTTCATCGGGTTTCAGAAAACATACAATGTCCGTTTCCTCAGATTTCTGAAAACTCGTCAACCTGGAAATAAACATCGCGTACAAAACATTATGTAGCCTAACACAGTGTACAGATATGGTACTGGGAAATGACTTAGATCCCAGTTAACACAAAATAACCGTTTGACTTTACTGGGAAAAGTAGCATGATTAAACGTAAAGAATTACTTATTGGAAAATAAATCATATTAAACAAGATCTTAGATATTTTATACAATAAATGCTTACCTTTGTTTTCTTGTTCTCCTCTAGATTTTATCTAATATTGAACATTTAAAATTGAAATGAATAAAAAAGTAATCATTATAAAAACTTACCTTGTACAGAACACGTCTGTTTATTGATTGTAGATAGAAAATGTGTAATAGTTATATAATTATATAATCATTTATATTGACCTTGATGACTTCTTTTTATGTGGGGCAATGGTACTTTAAATCATCTCTAAACAATAACAAACTTACCTGATAAATCTTTTGATACATATAAGAATAGATTTACTGTAAACTTACCTACATGTATTTAACAAGTCAGATTAAAGTTATAACAATATAATATTTATTGTGTGTCCTGTGTCAGTGGCCATACTCTGGTAAACTTTAACCACTTACCATCATCCCATGTTACATATAAATGTGGTGAGGAGTGTATAGTAGACACAGTATGTCTGTCTATGTTAGTGTACTCCAGTATAACATCAAACTGATGGTGGATATCAATAACAGACTGTAGCCACCTACCCCACCCTGATGATGTCATATTTACTGTACGTAACATTACCACCTGTAACAATGTCATATTTGGTGTAAGGCCCAGGTCCCTGTCACCCAGTGTCACCTTATCCAGCCTTAACCCCTGTAACCTGTCACACTGACACAGTACAGGACCAGGTATCGTGTTAGTGTTAGCTACTTTAATATCCCACAACCATAATGCCCTCAGTGACGGTACACAGACCTTGTTTATAGTCCTATCTGTGTTATAACCATTAATAAAGACCTTGGTCAGTGACCTTGTACGGTGTGGATCAATGAGTAAGCCATTTATTACTGTGTTGGTTATACCACGCTCTCCGTTAGTAGGTACATACTCTAAGAACAGTGACCTTATGTCTGCATGGTGATCAGACAGGAGTTCCCTAGTCACCCTCACTGTCTCTATGTCACTGGACCTAAACACATTAACATCTGATACATGGAATGTCACGGGGCTGTCTGTCACTGGGCTGTCTGTCTGTCCGTACTCTAACTCCCTGTGCCAACTTACCTGTAGTTTGCACAGTTCACTCACTTTATCACTGTTACCTACCAGTGATTCTCTGTATTTACAGATCTCTGTGTCACTGTCTGCCACACTTACAACACGCTGTGATATAACACTACCCAAACACGGACACATACCACATATAAACATAATAACATTAGATAACTCCATAATGACCTTGATATCACACAGATGTTTACAAAATAAATCACTCACCTCTTTGTTGGTGACGATGTAAATAGCAGCCAGGAATTCCTGTACAGATTTGTGGAAGAAATGGACACTCACCTTTTCCTCCATAACGCTATGTACATCTCTCTGACTGATTAAACCTACATCAAGGGCAAACTGTAATTCTCTCTCACCTATTTCTGTCGCCAAGTCATCTTTCTGAAAAACTAACTTCATTTCTTTAGACAAAAGACCTTCATACGCTACTTTTCCCAGTTTTAACAGTACATTAAAGTAATTTTTGATATTTTTCTTTGCAGACATTAGTTTTGGTAAACTAACATTGATTGATTCAAAACTCAATTTTTGAGTGTCATGTTTAAGGTGAGCTCTTTTTATCAACATATTGACCATGGCTATATAGAAACTGGTCATACTGTCCCCTACCTGTTCGCCATCATACCATATCTGTACACATACTACAGCTAATAAAGGAATCTTTACAAATGATTTAACAGTTTTGTTTTTCAGTTTACTTTTGATTTCTTTACATTTGGCCTTATATTCAGCAGTACCTGGTTTCATTTCATGATAATGTTCAAGTACTTTTTGTATCACAGATTCGATACCTGCGTCGTCCAGTCCCAGTATTTCAATCACTCTATCTTCGCTGTTAACTCCCTGTACTTCAGAAAACTTCCATGGCCGCATTGTGGTGAAGATAACACAGTTTGACATGTTATCTATGTTAGGCATTCCTTTATACTTGAGACGATCTATGACGGACTGATCGGGCTTCCACTCGTCTAAGCCGTCCATCATTATAAAACATCGGTATTTATCGCTAGATAACACGTGTTTGGTTGTTGTATGAAGAACGGTATCTGATCCTAGAATGTCCTGACATATCATGTCTGTGACGTTCGCTCGTGACGTATCTACATGACGTAATGGTATATGGAAGACGAAATCAAATTGACTGAGGGCCTTTTCCCACTTATTTCGCAATTTCCTACGAACACCGCGCTGTTGAGTATTGCACCATGTTTTAAGAAACCACTTACAGTACGTAGTTTTGCCGTGAGCGGCTTTCCCTAACATAAACACTCGGGGGACCGGCTTACCGTTTTTTTTCAACATATCCTCGGGACTTTTCACTTCTTTCCCTTCTTGCTGTTCCTCGCGCTGCGCTGACGTTTTCCCCTTACTGTTCTCCTTGACATCCTCCCTGATAACAACTGACGAGAATAGGTGTTCTATAGGTAACTTATCCCCGTCCGTTGTTATCGGTGACAGGGGGATCTCTCGTGTCTCCTTGTTATTCTTCTCAATAAGCTTCTGTTTTAATACACTCACGTCAGGCTCCACATCTACAAAGATAAAGAGTACCAATTTTAATGATTATTTTTTACAAAGACACGAAAAGAAAAGAAAAGAAAGGAGATAGTACGTCCTGATTAGGTGATAGTATCTCCAATTAGGTGATAGCTAAGTCCTAATAAGGTGATAGTTCGTCCTAATTAGGTGATAGTACGTCCTGATTAGGTGATTGTATCTCCTAATTAGGTGATAGCTTAGTCCTAATTAGTTAATAGTATCTCCTAATTAGGTGATAGTTTCTCCTAATTAGGTGATAGCTAAGTCCTAATTAGGTGATTGTATCTCCTAACTAGGTGATTGTATCTCCTAATTAGGTGATAGCTAAGTCCTAATTAGGTGATAGTATCTCCTAATTAGGTGAAAGCATGTCAAAACTAGAACTGCCCTAAAGTGACGAATTATACTCCCCCGTGGGGCGTTTTTTCTACAATCGGATTCATTTATGACATAGGAATCTATATGTTTAACATCATAGCCATATCCCTTACATTAAAAAAGTAGGTCAAAGATCAAGGAAACTAGGTCAAAAACCATGGTATCAAATGAAAGCTTTGATCGTGAGGATTCAACATGTGAAATATCAAAGCCCTATCCCCTACAGTTTAAAAGTAGGTCAAAGGTCAAGGTCACTAGGTCAAAAGTCATGGTATCAAATGAAAGCTCTGGTCATGAGGATTCTATATGTGAAATATCAAAACCCTATCCCTTCTAGTTAACAAGAGGCCCAAGGGGGCCACATCGCTCACCTGAGGAGACTGTATGTATGTTTTCAATCAAAGTCAGTATAAGAACTGAAGAAAATCATATTTAGTGAAGCTTTGAGAAGGACAAAGTGTACTTACTTCCTGTAAAGGTTGGTGACATTTTGTGCAGTAGTTTAATAGGATAAGTCAAAAATGTGTCATACAATTAGAACCTATGGAGGACATCTTGGGTTTCCGATCGGCTCGAAAAACACAAACTTGGTAGACTAAGAGGGCAATGAGTTTTTGCTTCCAGTGATGTTACATGAAATTCTATGCAGCGGTTTCAGAGGAGAAGTCGAAAATGTGTCAGCCAATCAGGGCCTGTGGCGGCCATCTTGGATTTCCGATCGGCTCAAAAAACAAAAACTAGGTAGAGGGCATCGAGTTCTTGCAACCTGTGAACTTTCATGAAATTCTGAGCAGCGGTTTCAGAGGAGAAGTCGAAAATGCGTCAGCCAATCAGAGCCTGTGGCAGCCATCTTCGATTTCGGATCGACTCGAAAAACAAACTGGGTAGAGGGCATTGAGTTCTTGCGTCCTGTGAAGTTTCGAAAGCTTCTGTGCAGCGGTTTTAGAGGAGCAGTCAAAAATGTGTCAGCCAATCAGAGCTTGTGGCAGTCATCTTTGATTTCTCATCAGCTCAAAAAAACACAAACTTGGTAGAGGGCATTGAGTGCTTGGTTTCTGTTAAGTTTCATGAAATTCTGTGCAGCGGATTCAGAGGAGAAGTCGAAAATGTGTCAGCCAACCAGAGCCTGTGGCGGCCATATTGGATTTCAGATCGGCTCAAAATACAGAAAAATTGGTAGAGGGTATTGAGTACTTGCTTCCTGTGAAATTTCGTGACATTCTGTGCAGCGGTTGCAGAGGAGATGTCGAAAATGTTAAAAGTTTACACCGGACGGACGGACGGACGGACGACGGACGGAAGACGAACGGCGCGCTATGATAATAAATCACTTGAGCTTCGCCCAGGTGAGCTTTAAAGTAGGTCAAAGGTCAAGATCAAGGTCATTATGTCAAAAGTCATTATATCAAATAAAAGCTCTCATCATGAGGAATCTATATGTTAAATATCAAAGCCCTATCCCTTATAATTAAAAAGTAGGTCAAAGGTCAAGATCAAGGTCACTAGGTCAAAAGTCATGATCTCAAATGAAAGATCTCATCATGCGGAATATATATGTGAAATACCAAAGCCCTACCCCTTATAGTTTAAAAGAAGGTCAAAGGTCAAAAGTAGGTCAAGGTCACTAGGTCAAAAGCCATGGTATTAAATGAAAGATATAGTCATGGGGAATATATATATGTGAAATATCAAAGCCCTTTCACTTATAGTTTAAAAGTAGGTCAAAGGTCAAAGTCAAGGCCTCAAGGTCAAATGTCATGGAGTAATACTTGTTATGATGAATGCGCATATGAAATATCAAAGCCTTATCATTTTTACTTGAAGAGATATTCGCTTTAAGAACTTCTTAACCAAAATATTACTACAAGGTCAAAGTCAAGGTCACTAAGTCAAATGTCTTGGTATCAAAATGTAGCACTTATTATGGTGAATTTGTGTATGAAATATGAAAGCCCTATCACTTACATGTGAAAAAAGTACATGCTTTAAGAACTTCTTAACCAAAATATAACTATAAGGTCAAAGTTCAAGGTCAAGGTGACTAGGTCAAATGTCTTGGTATCAAAATGTAGAACTTGTTATGGTTAATGCATGTATGAAATACGAAAGCCCTTAATATTCGAAACACGTGTCTGTTGCATGTAAATTGATTTGGGATTTTCTTCAAGAAGGTAGAGAGTTGGAACCCTTCGACATTATCTTATTATATCCTAATTAGATGATAGCTTAGTCCTTATTAGGTGATAGTATCTCCTTCTTATCTCCTAATTATGTGATAGCTAAGTCCTTATTAGGAGATAAAAAATGTCAGAATGTGGCTTTAGGTGATAGCTTAGTACTAAGTAGAATATGGTATGTCCTAATTAGGAGATAGCTAAGACCTAATTAGACCTTATTAGGTGAGAGTATCTCCTAATTAGGTGATAGCTAAGTCCTAAATACAGATACAGATACTTTATTCCTTAAATCATACGATTTATCGGTTACAATGAGTACAATGATAATTATATAATGGCATAACGTGTAGTCTAATTAGTACATTACAAACGCAAAAATGGATTGCATATCAAATACGTATATATATATATAGGTATATTACTGGAGGCAAATAAAATCCAATATGTTGAACAGAGCCACAGATGTATAAAGGATAGACTACGTTGAAGAGAAGATAGATTACATGTGAATCCGGAATAAAAAAAAAACAAAACAAAACAAAACGTAGCGACTATCATATGACATAGAGAGTGAGATTTAATAGAGAGTGAGATTTAATCAAGATGTACCAAATAATCAAAGTTATAAATCATATGTTGAAGTCCTATAGACATTCGGTCCACAGTAATTTTAGTTCCTATAGACCTTAGCATTTTCCTATAGACCGAAATAAAAAGGCACATAAATCAGAATTTTATTGCATTTTATTTGCTAAAACCATCTGCCGTTCATTTAGTTACATTCACTCTCAATTTGGTAGACAATTTGTGTGATGGAATTTTCATTTTCAAGTTCATTTTGTTCTATTTCCCTGTCAGATTCACTGTCAATATCCGTTTCATCGCTAGAACTAGCACATGCCAGGTTTCGTTTCGTGCCCGGGTGTGCAACTACAACATATTTCAACCGGTCAAAGAACGACATCGCGACCGGCTTTAGATGACGAAAGAACGATAAAAAACTGAAGTACTACAACACATCAAGGTTTTACAGGTGCTTAAATAATCATTGGTTGTATAAATAGGCTGGATTTAGGCAATGTAAAAATATTTATATCCTTCACGTGTAAAATATTGAACAGAAGGCGTCCTAACGTTACCGTAAATATGGAACGTGCTATGATTACACTTAAATATTTATCGGGTACCTTTTGGATAATTAAACTTCTTTTATAAGTAACGATTGAAAATGACACACAGAGGGTTTTTTTTTTTCTTCTGCAGTTGAAATAAAAAATTCTCATCGGCGGCGGTATCTGAGAAATGACCGATCAATTTTATATGGCCTTACCTGCTCTTGCTAAGCTATTGCTGTGCGAAGAGCAAACATTTACATGACTCGGGTCAGATTTCCTATAGACAAGTTGGTGTACCGAATTTTTTATCTCTGTAGACCGACCAGAATAACTATAGACACTGTCTATCGGCCCACCGATAATTTCGCACACTGATTCTGAATGAGATGTAAAAAGCGTACAAATTGTCTTTTTCTGACTTTAAACATTGAAAAAAATCTTCAAGTGAAAACATGACCACTTGAAATTTTCTCAAAATTCAAAGTCAGAAAAAGACAAATTAACAAATTATTAGAATAATAATAACTTATTTAATAAGTCAGACTTGAATTTCTAAGTTTTGATGCGATATAAAGGATTTTACCTAAATTGTTTAATTCTGTCGCATTTCAGACAGTTAAAAGCTGAATGAGTTTGAAAGCACTTGGTCGTTTGTAATAATATTGTTTAATGTACTTTTTCCTAAGATAAGAGTAAAATGGACATTTTAATACAAAGTAAAATTCGTCCACTATATCGTCAAGGGTACAATTATTGCATTTACGATTATTTCTTAGGTCATTTACATATCTACAAGTTTCAATATTCAGTTTATGAGAGGAAAGTCTAAGTCTAGAAATTTCTTTTCTATATTTAGTTTCAATTGGTTTTCTGAGATAGTATTGAAGGTCAAAGTAATCAATTAGATGTTTGAAAATATGTCCCTTTGACGTTTCTTCTACGTCAGCTAAAATTTTCTGTTTATATATATTTAATATCCTTTGTTTAATCAGATGTACAGGCAGAAACACGTTACGTCGCCTTACAGTACCGTTGTCAGAAGTATTTAAAGTTCTGCACTTAAATCCGTCCGTTGACATTATGCAACAGGTGAGGTTATGTTGGAAACCATCCGTTGTCATGAAAATTATCAACAAAATTTCAGTAAAATCACAAATAAATCATAAGGTAACCGGTGATTTTTTTAAAAAAGCCAACGGGGAGTAGCCACAGTAATACATTATTACCATGAAATGAATAAAACTCCTTTTAGGTTATAAGGAGATCTAATTGGCGATGACATACTGTCAGCAACAAAAATGGAAATTTGAACAGGAAACTATCCTGTCTCTTAATTATTTGATTTTATATACCAATTTCATGTAGAAAATTATCAACAACATTATACAAACAATATATGTGAATGACCGTCTTTTACATTGTATATTTATTGTATACTTTGATTATTTGATAAAGAATGTCCGTTGTTATGACAAGACAAGAAGATATGGTCAGTTGTCATGACTCTTAACGGTATTTGGGCATGAATGGGGAATTGAATCTTTATTTCGAATCTAAGGATGAACAATTAAATTAGCTTAATTAATTCTTAAAGTATTCAGCTCTCTATTTTTGTAAAGCCTGATATGATTTTCAGGTTACGTGAACATAGAATGTATAGAATAGATTTTAATAGCAATTCTCTGTAACCATTTAAACAATTTTGGCACGCATGGTCTCCGATTTTCATGAAATTTCACACATAAGTAGGAACCAATGAAAAAAGGAAAATTTGACAAAAACATTAATTCTAGGTCATCTGGTTACCATGGCAACGGCCTTTAAAGTTGGAAAATTGGCAAAATTAAGCTAATTTGAAGATTTATCATTCGGTCTATATGTGACATCAATGGAAGATTTTTTGTGTTTCCTAAGGATTAGGACATAAAATTTTAAATAAGCTCCTTAGTAGTGTCTGATATTGTAAAAAAGGCTGGTTACCATGACAACATAATTAGCTAATTTTGATATATCGATTTCAAAATGCTGTTTGTATTTTCCAATTTTTCTTCTCTCTTGATGGGTATATGATAAGGAAATAGTATTTATTTTATAAAATGAGCAAATTTTAGAATGCGTTGAAGAAACGATCAACCGAAATTGATCGAACTTGGCTACATGTGCCCTCGGGGACTCCTGGTCCACCAGCAGTGACACTCACCAAGTGGTATAAATGTAAATGTCTTCAAATTGAATAACATCATTTAAGAACAGATAAATTGGCAACATGGACCAGACATGCACGTTTCGGGTACTCAACCCTCGTCAGTGATCCTCAAATCTAAACAATGTAGTATGCCCAAAAAAGTATGAAAGTTAATACGTCAATAACTGCACACGATGCTTATTCCGCAAGACACTGACAAGCGAAAGAGCACCACTTATCAGCATCAAGACCTACCAACCCCTGGAACTTGTTTGTATAGACTATCTCAGCCTTGAAACATCTAAAGGTGGATACCAAAGCATACTTGTAATAACAGACCACTTCACCAGATTTGCCCAAGCTATACCAACTAAAAACCAGACAGCTAAAACAGCTGCAGATGCCCTATTCAACAACTTCATTGTTCATTACGGAGTACCAGCAAAGATCCATAGCGACCAGGGAGCACAATTTGAATCGAACATCATTAGAGAACTATGTAAAATCCTTAACATACAGAAATCCAGAACCACTCCTTACCACCCCATGGGCAACGGCGTCTGTGAACGTTTTAATAGAACCTTACTTAATATGCTCGGAACATTAGAGAACCACCAGAAACACGATTGGAAATCTTACATAGCTCCTTTAGTCCATGCCTACAACTCGTTCAAACAAGAAACAACAGGACATTCACCATTTTATCTGATGTTTGGGAGGGAACCGAGATTACCAGTTGACTTCATATTCCCTAACCCACACGAGAACAACAAAGAAGAAAACACATTACAGGATCATATTGAACAACTGAGAGACAGACTACAACATTCCTACAAGTTTTTTTTTTATTCATTTTTCATATTAGACAAACAACAATAATTACATATATATACATGAAATATTTCAATTTTTACCTTATACTATTACATGAAATGTTTCAATTTTTTCCTTATACTCAATACATTTTTCGTGAAATTTGTTCGATAATTGTGTTCTAAGCAAAATCAAATCTATCTGATCAAAGACAATGTTTCGTAATTTTTCAAACATACTGAGAGATGTAACATCTATATTTTGATATTTAACTCTATTCCTTTCTACCCAAATTATCCATTTCGCCATCAGTAAAATTAAGTTAAAAAAATTTGTAAATTTTTGATTTGACTGAAATCCAAATATTATGTTAAACATAGATAATTCAAAATCGTTATTCATGCATTCTGCCTCCATATATTCAAACATCTGAAACACATATGACAAAAATACAGTCGACACATTACATTGATAAAACAAATGAACAATATCTTCTATATTATTTTTACACAAATGACACTTCCCATCAGATTTATTCATTTTTTGTAACCTATCTTCTGTATATACTATTTTATGAATGATTTTCCAATGTAGATCTTTAACTTTATTAGGTACATATTTTTTTTGAGGCATTAGCCATGCTTTATCCCAATCAATTTCTTTATCAAAAAACTCATTCCACTTTATTTCACATTTTGGAGATTTATCTAAAAGATATATTTCTTTGATTTGTTTACTTTTCAGCTTTGTTATTTTCTTATCTTTATTGGAATAAAAATACAATCCTTTAAATCTTATACATTTACATTCTTTTATTTCCAGATTTTTTACATATAATTCATATTTTTTAATGCATTTTTTATTATGCTACATTCTGCAATCCAATTTCTTTTGTCACGCAACTTAACAAATATTTCTTCAGAAGATAATTGAGTTTCCAAGTTTTGTTTATACATATGTTTTACCCTTTTAATTCCACTTTTTGCAAGTGACGTGAAAAAAGTTGGTTTTCGATCGTGGATTATATTTTTATTTCCAAAGAGTTGCTGTTCTTGTAGGTCCTGTCTAGATATTGATGGAATTTTAGAGATAAATTCTGTCCATGTATTTAACGCATTTTTGTAAAAAGCTGATATATTTGATAAGCTTAACCCATATATGCTGGTACATTTACAAAGAAAGAATTGTTCATCGAAATCATTATCTAAACTGCCTAACATATATTTCCCTATAATATTCCAAGTATTTTTTTCAGTATGAATAATTTTGTATAACGAGTTTATCTGTTTTACTTTATATGTAATGTCAACGTCAATCATATCTAATCCACCTCTCCTTTTTTCAAGCATAATAACATTTCTTTCTATTTGATTTGTTTTCCCATTCCATAAAAAATCCCAAATTAATGTGTTGATTTCTTTAATGTATTTTTGAGGAATTCCCCTACTTTCTATTTCGAAGCCTATTACTGACAATAATAGAGATTTTATAATGAGTACTTTGCCGTCAAAGGTCAGGAGTCTTGATTTCCAAACGTGAATTGAGTTCTTAATTTTATTAATTTTTTCTAACCAAATTTCATCATTTTTTATATTATAGCCGTGATATATTCCTAGTGTTTTTACACATGAATTTGTCCATTGAATTTTATTAAATGTTGGTGTTTTATTATTCCATCGTCCTAAATACAAACCAACTGTCTTTTTATAATTTATTCTTGATCCTGACGCTTTCTCATAGGTATTAATGATTTTAAAAGCCTCTCGAATAGAATTTTCAGTTCTCATTAATAATTGTGCATCATTCGCAAAAATGTTCAATTTAACTTCATTTTTATCTTTATCCGGTAATGAAATACCTTTAATATATTTATCAGCTCTGATAGCGCATGCCAATGGTTCGACCTGAACAATGTAAATTATTGGAGAAGCTGGACACCCTTGTCTTGCAGATCTGCTTATATCAAAAAACTTAGACATGTATCCATTTGTAAGAATGCTAGTTTTTGCATTGCAAGTTAGCATTTTTATCCAGTCCCTAAATTTTTCCCCAAAATTAAATTTCATAAAACATTTATCAGTCCACCCCCACTCTACCCTGTCAAATGCCTTTTGCTGATCTAAAAAAATCATAATTCCTTCGATTTGTTCTATATCTGCGTAATCAATGAGATCTTGTAACAATCTATTTGCATCTTGTATATTGCGTCCCGGGACAAACCCTTTCTGATCGGTGTGAATAATTTTAGGCAATATTTTTTTCATTCTGTTTGCAATAATTTTCGAAATAATTTTGTAATCAGTATTCAGAAGTGTAATTGGTCTCCAGTTACGAATATCTGTCCTATCACCGTTTTTGTATAAAAGAGTTAATATCCCACGATTTTGTGTTTGACATAATTCCGCATTATCAAATATTTCCTTTATTACTAATGTAAATTCTTCTCTTATCAGGTACCAAAATGTTCTATAGAACTCGGAAACTATACCGTCTTCACCCGGTGACTTATTTTGCTTGGATGTAAATATTGCTTTACGTATTTCGTCTTCTTGTATATCTATTTCTAGGGAATGTTTGTCATTTTCATCCAATCTATTTTCAATTGTTGAGAGTACTTCATTTGCACTGTTTTCATCCCACCCTTCGCTTCGAAACAAATTTGAGTAAAATGAAACTTGCTCCTTTAGAATTTCATTGATATTTTTAGTGATTCCCCCATCTTCTTTTTTAATCGAAGTCCATGTTTTAGCCTTAGCATTTTTTTTCTCTAAGTTAAAAAAATATTTTGAAGATCGTTCTCCATCTTCAACATGTTTTACTCTTGAACGAATTCTTGCTGCTTCACATTGCTTATCGTGATAGTTTCGTATTTTATTCTTTAAATTTTCAATTTCATTTTCATTTTGATTAGAGTTTTCAGATATTAATATTTCCAGTTTTCTCTCTAACTTTTTTATCTCCATGTTTGTTTGATTCATTGATTTACTAACCTGAATGGTTAAAGCTTTTATTTTTTCTTTTGTAAATTCCCACCATTCCCTGTAATTTTCAAACCCGGAAATTTTTGTTTTCCAAACGTTCCAAAAAGTCTCAAAAATTAATTTAAATCTGTCCGACTGAACCACAGACAAATTCATTTTCCAAAAGCCTGGTCCTAAAGTAATATTATTTGATTCTATTTTCAATGTGATCATTTCATGGTCACTGTAGGGACAATGAGCAATAAAAGTATTAGCTATGTAAGGATTCATGTCTGTTTTACTCAAAAAGAAATCGATCCTTGATTTTGAGTCCTTCCTATGAAAGGTGTATCGAATTACGTTTTTATTTCTCTCTCTCCAAATATCTTGTAAATCATGTTTTTCTTTTAATTCAATGAGTTCTTTATAACCTACGTCATGCTTCCCAGGATTTGGTTTTCTATCAATATTATAGTCCAGAGTACAGTTAAAGTCACCACATATTAGAATGTCTTCTTTATATCTATTAATCATTTCGTTTAATTTGATAAAAAAATCAATTCGTTCTGATGCTACATTAGGTGCGTAAATATTTATGATTCTTATTTTTACATCGTCTTTCTGAACAATACATGTAATTATTCTTTCTTCAATTTTACAAATATTTTCCACAATCACACCCTTTCTAGCTAATACAGCAGTCCCTCCCGCATTACTACGATAATTATTCCAAATGCTATCCCCGTTCCCGATATTTTTCCAATCTAAAGCCCATAGAGATTCGACTTTTCCATCACAATGAGTCTCTTGCAGACAAACTATGTCAAGTTTTTGGTTTGCTAACCATTGTAAAAAATTACGTCTTTTCTTATTATTCCTTAGTCCATTTACATTAATAGATGCAAGAAACATTTATCAGATATTAAGGTGAGTGTGTAGCAACTACTAAGATCTGCAATGATATAAACACCATTTGACATCTTAATAAGGGTCAGAGTCACCACCGCTCACACAATGCTTCTTTCCAAATCTAACAACCGGTGATGGTGTCGATGAAGTAGAAACTCCTCCTCTCGGTCGTTTTCTTCCCGCAAAGAAGGCGTTGAACGCGTCTTGAAGGCATCTGGCGCCCTCATAGCTGACATGGACGCCACTTGCGTCATTTTGGTCGTATAGATTCATTTTCACTGCATTTCCCGCCATGAACAAGGGGTATAGATCTATGAGATTGAGTTGCTCATCCCCCTCGCACATCGTACGTATAAACGTATTGACTGCGCTCGTCGCAGAATTCAGCTCCTTAGTGCTCGCACTATTTCCTTTCCTCGGAATCTCAGTGCAAACACATACGCCTGCGTTTGGAAAGTGATTTTTAATACTTTCGATGGATTTTGTTATACTCAAGTTAACCTTATCCACATTCGATTTGTTTCTCGACACGTCGTTTGTTCCTAAGCAGACAACAACCTTTTTGACGGCGCGGTCTTCTCCGCATTTTGATTTTGCGTCGCTTATGAGGAGTGATGGATCCGAATACCCTGCACCGGAAACGGAAGTATTGATAATTTCTTCTTCAAACTTGCACCGTTTACAATTTGACGCTCCTAGTACTATGTTTACCGAGTCCTCAATACACGCAATTTCGTTTGGAGTTGCATGATATGTCTTTGCAGGTCTCGAAAAATGTTCTCGTTCATCTTCTGTGTCTGTGTCGTCCCAGTTAGGACATTCCCTTTGTAAGTGACCGGGTTCGTTACAGTTATAACAAACACGTTCTTTTTTCTCCGGACAGTCTCAACAAAGAAGAAAACACATTACAGGATCATATTGAACAACTGAGAGACAGACTACAACATTCCTACAAGTTAGCCCAGGACACAATATAGAAACAGCAAGGTAGACAGAAAAAAGAATTATGATGTAAAAGCCATAGGAGCAGTGATTAAACCTGGAGACAAGGTCTAGCAAAGATAGTTGCCTATGATGGAAAACACAAGATCTCTGACAGATGGGAAGAAAAACCTTACACTGTAGAAAGCCAGCCTAATTCCAACATTCCAGTATTTGTGATAAAGAATGACGAGAAAACTAGGACATTACACAGAAACCTACTCTTACCTATCAACCATCTAGATGGCATTACAAACATAGAAGAACCAGTCAACAAACCTGTACCTGCACCTAGAAGAATGATGACCAGAAGCAGAATTAAGAAATCTGTAGAGAAAGGTCATGAAGAAAGAGATAGTGACAGTGATAGTGATGATGAAGATGAAGTAATAGTTATAGAGGCAGTGAACATTGCACACAGCAGTGAAAACGCAACTGCAACCCAACCTGAGATCCACCATGAAACCCAATCTGAATCCACACCTAGACAACAAGCAGTACAACCCCAGAGACATACAGAGAGAGAGCAGAGTACCTCATCACAGACAAGGACTACACCAGTAGAATATCCCCCAGCTGACAGAGTTACTGAACCTGATAGTTCTGTACCACACCCTGACCAAGCTGATGAATTGACTCAAAGTACTGGTGCTGAGAGTGCAAAAGGTTTTCATTTCAGTACATGTATTTTGATTTGCATTGCAGATATATATTTTTAGCTTTAAAACTTACAGTCATATTTTGTATTTGTGTGCATTTTTCTTTTGATATGTAAATGACGATGACGTCATTTCAGAAAGAGGGGAAGTATGTGATAGGGTCATTTTTGAGGTATATTGTATGAAAATGTATTTTTACCATTTTCCACATTGTATTTTGTACCTCTATTGTAAGAGTTACATAGCTTTGCTAATTTTTCCTTTAGAGTTATCTTTCTTTGTGATACTCAAATGTATTGGTCAACTTTATTGGTCATTTGGTCACTCTTTTGAATTAAAACTTATTTCATTGGTTCATGATTTATAAGAATGTATTTCATTGGTTTAGACCCTCTTCCCTTTGTACTATTGTTTTGGTATGAAGAAGAACAGTAGCCATTTTGATTGTTGAAAACATCTTTTTGAAATACTTACCATTTTATGCACACATTGACTGTAAGTACTAGATTTATTTTATTAATTATCATGATGAGATTTTCTGCATTTATTGATTTTTACCTGAAATTGGAAAATATACTTACCTGTTGTCAGCATCCCAGAATTTGGATATCTTTGTAAAACCTATACTTACCTGATAATTTATAGAAAGTATTCTCAGATAAACCTTTTTATTTTAGGACTATTATTAGGATGTAGTACCATTGAGATCCATGAGAAAATAGTGTGTTTGGCACTGAACCACATTTAGGTATGATTTGTGTTTATTTTCTATATTTTGTATAATTCATATTTGTACTGAGTGTTTATGATGTGTAATCTAAGTGTTATTATTGTTGAGAAATATTATTTTCAACTAGATATTTTTATAATGGTATTTTTGATAAAAGTACGAAAGACAACTCTTGTATATCACGATTTATTGAATTTATATTTTCCATAGACATTGTGAACATATTTTTATGAATCCTTATTATTTGTTACAGTGCTCTACATCACTTCATGTGTATTGTGCATCGTATGCTGAATATATGATTGAAATGTACCAGTGCGTTGTTGTTATTCCGGGAACTGCTATGCAACCCTGTTACATTTTATGGCACCCATAGTAGCTCCCTATAACTGCTATACACTTACTGGAGAACCCCCCCCCCCCCCGGGCGAAAAAAAACAACTTTATTGTAGTCTTTGAAGTCCCCTAAAGCAGATTTCCCTCGCCTACCATTAATGGTTTGGATTTTCTCTTTGAAACATTAAATTTATTAGTTTGCATTCAACAGAGATCTTTGATGGGAGTATGATATAGACCTTACATGTATATCTCAGGTGATGATGAAAATTGTAGCTAATATGTTATTTACATTTGTGTTTGTCTATATGCAAGTTCGTGTGTCTTTTTCATGTCAGCGTCGATATCGGTGTCTCCGTCTGCCTGCGAATGAATTCTTTTGTCCGCATTTGTTAGCATGTATGTCTGTCTGTGAGTGAGTGCATCTGTCTGTGTCTTTGTGTGTGTGTCTATCTAAATACATGGCTGTCTGTCCGTTTGTTTTTGCGTATGTCTGTGTATACCCTGTGTCTGTCAGTCGGCGTTTTGCGCATGTCTATGTATGTGTATGTCTTTCAGGATGTCTTTCAGGATGTTCATTTCTGTGTTTTGATCAGTGTCTGTCTTTGAGTCTGTCTGCGTGAATCTCTTTTTGTTTCTCCCTGTGTCTGTTTTTCTGCTTAACTATGTGTGTCTATCTGCTTGACTTGATGAGAGGTTTTTGTCAAGAAAGAGATATTGGCCTAGTCTGATTTTATGTCTGTCTTGCATGCTGTGATAACTGTGGATTTACTGAAATCAAAGTAAATACATGTTTTTGTTTGTGTGTGTGTGTGTAAGTATACTTGTCAAAATTTCTAACTTACCATTCTACGGGTATGGATTTTCCTTAATGTGGAATTCAAATTATTTAAACGATAATTTGATTTGATATACAACATTTACCTCTTTACTTTAAAATCAAGAAAAATGACATTTCTTTCAACGGAAACAGACCATGACGAAATTTGAATTTTGAACACTTTTCATGAATTTCGCGTATTTCATCGGAAAATTACAATCAAACCACTTTTAAAGAATTGTTTGTACCAAATTTGATAAGAAAAACATAAATTAAACGGAATGCATTAATTACAAAAGCGATAATAAGCAAATAAAACTGAACGAATTTTCCATAAAATGGATGCTTGCTCATAACTCTTGTTAGTGGTGCGTAAAATGAGCTTCCATTAACCAAACATCTTTTCTAGGCTAACTTTTCAAGAAAAGTGGCATAGCACAGGAAAAAATTGAATATTGCATTCGCAGGAAATGTTTCAACACAAAAATCCTTACCCGGTATATCAATGATGCCGGAGGTGTTATTGACTTGTTTGTAAGCATATCACGACGAAATAACAGTTTCAATCGCCGATATATCAAAATCCGAAAAAACGAATCGCATGATAACCGTAGGAACTTTTCTATTGTAGCCTTTTTCAGTCAAGAGACAAAGTTTTCTTACAAACCGGAAGCGGATGATTCTTTGCTAAAATGCTGTAGAATTTGAAGATACACATCGCAGGATTATCATTTATTCATTTACACTTTAAAAATCTTTCTTTGTTATTATAAATATAGATATTAATCAATTGATTTCTACTTATTGTGATATTGAAGTAACTGGAAAAATGTAAGTTAGAAATTTTGACTAGTATACATCTGTGTATGTCTGTCTACCTGTCTATCCGTCTGCCTATGCATATCTTTCTGTATGAGTGTGTCTGTTGTTGAATGTGTGTGTCTGTATATATGAGTTTGTCTGAATATATGAATTTGTCTAAATCCCCATATATGTGTGAGTGTCTACCCCCCTCCCAGAAACCTCTTACATATTCTACAAAAGAAAAAAAATAGGAATAGCGTCGAGTGTCCGGGAAAAGTATTTATATCGTGCTCTGTTGAAGTTTTGTGGGTTTTTTTATTACAGCACACCATCTGTCTTCCGCCAGTCTGTAAACTTTTTAAAATATCGAGTTCCTTCTGCAGAAACGATGATGAAAATCAAATTATAAAGTCAACTTTTCAAGAGTGATTAAGACTATTGGTGGGCAAAGAGGAGACATGGGTGCAATATATATATATGCAAGACCACTGGAGCATTTTTCATGTATTTTGCAATATTGGAAGCCAATGGAAGATAAACAAAACACGGACTTAATAGGACTTATACTGTATACAGTCAAATTTTTGCCTCCATTTATATTTTACCCTTTTCACGCATAGCCCAGAAGATGAATTTAAGACGGGACGAATAAAATTTAACGTTAGGGATATCTTAACAAAACGAATGATTGGGCAAATCAGTCTCCATTCTTAATTGGTCGAAAATTAAATTGTGCGTATTGATTGATGAATTTTAATGATTAGTACCGGTATCATAGTATCATTCCATCCATTAAAATATCACAGCAAACAACGGACATCTGACAACGGACAGAACTTTCGCAACATGGATTGACAACGGACTAATTTTAGAAAAATCCAAAAAAGGTTTTCCAAAATTGAATTCGTCATCATGACACTACCAGAGGAGCATTTATAGACTTGATATTTATTATTAGTATATTTCTGGAATAAGATAACCTGAATATTCAAAGATTTCAAGAAAAAGGAAGAATAACACATGTGCAGGACTTGGTGATCAAAGAACGCCAACTCGATCTCCTTTTTTCAAACTGTATACCAGTACCAGAAAAGCATATAAACCAATAGCTTAGTGTTATGACTACCCCCCCCCCCCATTGAAGTTTCGAGTGTATTACTTCTAAAATTTCAACGTTTATTAGAAAATCATACTTTCAACACATGCTCATTATCACGACAACGGATGGTTTCCTTCATATCCTCACCTGTGGCATAATGTCAACAGACGGCTTTAAGTGCAGAACTTTAAATACCTCTGACAACGGTACTGTAAGGCGACGTAACGTGTTCCTGCCCGTGAGATGAAAGGTATTCGTTGTTGTGACTGTTTCATAAAATAAATGGTTGAGACCTAAGTTCGATTTTAAGATTAATAATCCAAATGTCATCATTATCTATCATATCCTTGTAGCATGCTTCTAGGATGCAGTTTTTAGTAGTTTTTAGTAGTTTTAAGTTCAACGTCCAGTATTTAAAAATTCTTAGTTTCCTATAGATGAGTAGAGGGTACCTTCAGGTTTCACAATATATTGAAGAGCTAGCTGTACTCTTTTTGACACCAAGGATTTTCTTCAAGAAAGACAAATGAACTTTTTCTACTTCGTTGGCTTTATGAAAGCCCCATACCTCGGGAGGCATAGGAAAGAATACTGTTAATATATGTGTCAAAGACTGATAGCTTTGTTTCAATATTAAATTTACATTTTCTCAGTGAAGAATAATGCTTTTCTACTTTGTTCAGCAAGTCGCTTTTGTGTCATGTTAAATTTTCCATTCAAGTTAAAACACATTCCAAGATAAACTGGTTGACAATTTCAATGGTTTTACCCTCATATTTCCAGTTTTCATCCCGTCTTAAAATACCTCCATTCCTGAATATCATAATTTTTGTTTTAGATACATTTACACTTAGGTTCCAGTCATCACAGTAGATTTTTAGAGTATCGAGCATAGTTTGTAATTCGGAAGGCAATTGTGCTATGAGACAAGTGTCGTCAGCGTACATTAGAATAATCAAATTTATGTCCTGAATATCCAATGAAGCACAGTTATTATTTATAAAGTAATTTTCAAAATCATTTACATATAAGGAGTAAAGTACGGGCGAGGTTACCTTCCCCTGCAAAAGACCCGATTAATTTTGAAAGTAATCTGACAAAAAGCCTTTAAATTTCATGCATGATTTCATATTATCGTACAAGGATCTACGGATCCTGAGCATTTTCCCGGTTACTCCTAATTTTATTAATTTTGTCCATAATTTCCCTCTATCTATAGTGTCAAAAGCCTTTTTATAGTCTATAAAACAGCAATATGAACGATTCTTTTTCTTAAGTGTACGATTAACCAAGGATTGTAATGCAAATATTGCATCAACTGTTCCAAAAAATTTGTCTTGAAACCAAATTGTGCACCAGTTATTATGTTATTTTCAGTGTCCCAGTCTGACAGTCTTTTATTCAAAATTGTAGTAAAGATTTTCCCTGAACAACTGATTACCGTTATGCCTCTATAATTGTTCGGATCATTTTTATTTCCTTTCTTATAGATAGGAGAAATACAGCCTTTACTCCAAGCCTCGGGAAATATACCGGAATCCAATACAATGTTAAATAACTTACAAAGTACAGGTGATAAATCATCTTTACAAGTAATAAATATTTCGTTTATCATGTGGTCTTCAGCGCAACCTTTGTTCTTATTTAATTTTTTGATAGTCTCAATTATTTCTTTAACTGTTATTGGTGTATCCAGTTGTGAGAAAATTGCATCTTGGATGAAGTTAATATCTATTTCAGATTCATCGTACGATAGTGATGTTAAATTTTCAAAGTGATTCATAAATTCCTCATGAGTAATGTTTGAATTAGTTCCCTTTGATTTTCGTCTAGAGAAATATTTGTAAAAGTGCCTAGGATTTGTTTTGCGCATATAGTCCATTTCTGTTACCCTCGTATCTTTCAAACATACGCTTTTGTTTTACTGCATATTTCTTGTAGTCAGATTTCTTTCTCATAAAAGCTGAATAGTTCTCTCTTGATTTTTCTTTGTTAAAGTTGCACAAAGCCGACTTGTATTCTTTTAGTTTGACTTTACAAGTTTTATTGAACCAGGATTTTTGTTCAGAATTTGATCGTTTAGGATTTCTGGTAGATTGATCACTGTTTAGGGAGAAAATTGAAACATTACAAAATGGCATAACTAAATTAACTAATTTTTGTGTGAAATCATTTACACAGCTGTTAACTTCTATGTCACTCCTCTCATTTCCAACAATATTTTCAAACAATTTTTTTCAATATTATTTGCAACAATGTCTTTAACATACACATTATTTTCATCATTCCATGTCACATTAGTGCATGGGCACCTCATAGAACTGTTATTTAATGTAACGTTTAATATTCTATCGACAGACAATGTGAATGTGATGGGGGCATGGTCGGAAAAAATGTTAAAGATACCACTTGAAAATTCTTTGCTTAAATTAAATTTTTTGGGTTCACAAATCAGGTAATCTATGAGGCTTACTCCGTTCGGGCCACCGAATGTAATGCTACCATTTTCGTCATCTTTGATTCTACCGTTTACTATTCGTAGAGACGTTGTTTTACAAAGATTGATAAGCTTCCTGCCAAACTGATTAACATTATTGTCTGTCGATTTTCTTTTAATAGCTTCATGCTCAGATGAGTAATGAATAAGTGGTCGTATATGATTCGCTAATTCATTGTCGATGAAATATTGTGATAAATAATCTTCACAGTTACCACATCTAGCGTTAAAGTCACTTGCGACGAACACATCGCCTAAAGTTTTGAAAGAACTACAAGAATCTTCTAAACATTGTAGTAAATCGAGGTCATTTCTATTAAAGAAAACACTACCTTCCGGAGCTATTTAGCAAAATGCAAAATACTGACCTTTATTGTGTTCGCCAGTGGTTAACTTTAGCCATATAATGCTATCAGAAATATTTTCTAGTAATTTTACTTTGAGAAATTGTGTGTTCTTGTAGAAAATCACGATGCCCCCTCCCTTACCAGTTTTTTTCTCGGAAAGATTAATGCTTCATACCCCGGTAGTTCGATGTGGTCGTCGCTGTTTATCCAACATTCAGACATGCATATAATATCAAAATTAGAAGTCTCTGACGAGACTGAAGCTAACCTGGTTGTTTGAAAGCATCTATGTAAGTGGTATACCCATTTTCCAAGACCCCAAGGGTCATGGGCTGAAAAATAGTACCAGGTGCACAACAAAACCACAGACCCATTTTAACATGTTTAATGCAAAAAGAATGAACTTCTCTCAATTATACTTTCTGAGAATCGGTGTTCACAAGATTACATTACAGGAGGGGTCAGGGGCCCTACAAAATATCAGTTGCACAACTAGATAAAAGACCTATTATAAAACTCTGTATCATTTTTACTTTTTGAGAATTCATGTTCACAAGATTACATAGGGTTCAATAGAAGAAAATGACCACAATCATTTTCCAAGACCCTGGGGGTCAGGGGCTAAAAAAATATCAGGTGTACAACTAGACCACAAACCCATTTTATTGCAAAAAGAATTATCAATTATAATTTCTGAGATTTGGTGTTCATAAGATTACACACCCATTTTCCAAGACTCCTGGGGTCAGGGTCCGTAACAAAATATCAGTTGCTCAACTAGATCATAGGCTTAATAAATTGCAAAAACAATTACTTCCTTATCAATTATAATTTCTGAGAAATGGTGTTCACAAGATCAAATAGAGTTTTATAGGAGAAAATGACCACACCCATTTCCAATGAGTTATAGAAGATCCTGACGGTAATCCCAACAAGACCCTGGGGCAAGGGGCCAAAGCAAAATATCAGGTGCACAACTAGACCATAGGGTCAATAAATTGCAAAAAGAATTATTTCCCTATTAATTATAGTTTCTGAGATTTGGTGTACACAAGATTACATAGGGTTCAATAGAAGAAAATGACCACACCCAATTATCAAGACCCTGGGGGTCAGGGACTCAAACAAAATATCAGGTGCATAACTAGACCACAAACCCATTTGATTACAAAAAGAATTAATTCCCTATCAAATTATAGTTTCTGAGATTTGGTGTTCACAAGATTACATAGAGTTATATAGGAGAAAATGACCACACCAATTTTCCAAGACCCTGGGGATCAAGGGCCAAAACAAAATATCAGGTGCACAACTAGATCATAGGGTCAATAAATTGCAAAATGAATTATTTCCCTATCAATTATAGTTTCTGAGATTTGGCGTTCACAAGATTACATAGGGTTCAATAGAAGAAAATGACCACCCCCAATTATCAAGACCTTGTGGGTCAGGGACTCAAACAAAATATCAGGTGCATAACTAGACCACAAACCCATTTGATTACAAAAAGAATTAATTCCCTATCAAATTATACTTTCTGAGATTTGGTGTTCACAAGATTGCGTAGAGTTATATAGGAGAAAATGACCACACCCATTTTCTAAGACCCTAGGGGTCAAGGGCCAAAACAAAATATCAGGTGCACAACTAGACCATAGGCTCAATAAATTGCAAATAGAATTATTTCCCTATCAATTATAGTTTCTGAAAAATGGTGTTCACAAGATTACATAGAGTTATATAGAAGTAAATGACCACACCCATTTTCCAAGACCCTGGAGGTCAGGGACTCAAACATAATACCAGGTGCACAACTAAACCACAAACTCATTTGATTGCAAAAAGAATTAATTCCCTATCTATTATAATTTCTGAGATTTGGTGTTCACAAGATTACATAAAAGTTATATTGGAGAAAATGACCACACCCATTTTCCAAGACCCTGGGGGTCAGGGACCAAAACAAAATATCAGGTGCACAACTAGACCATAGGCACAATAAATTGCAAAAAGAATTATTTCCCTATCAATTATGGTTTCTGAGAAATGGTGTTCACAATATTACACAGAGTTAAATAGGAGAAAATGATCATACCCATTTTCCTAGACCCTGGGGGTCAGGGGTCAAAACATATCAGGTGCACAACTAGACCATAGACCCAACATAATGCAAAAAGAATTAATTTCTTACAATGTACAGATTCAGAGGATTCGCATTCACAAGAAAATGTTAACGGACGGACAGACGGACGGACGGACGCCGGACACAGGGCGATCGCATAAGCTCGAGTGGTCTTTGACCAGTGCAGCTAATTACTAAAATAAGAAACTAAATCATTGTCATGAAGATTGCCTATTAGGCCTTTACCAACGTTCCAGGTAATAAATGTTAACTCACTCTCTGCGTTTAGGTGATAGCTAAGTTTTATTTAGGTGATACATGTAGTATCTCCTAATTAGGAGAAAAAAAAAATTTGAATGTGACAAAAGGACCCTTCCGTAATATTTCCCTAAATTAATAATTTTATTATTTCCGTAGTGTCTGTATAACGCCTATACAAACGCATGGAACGGGACTTCATCTATAGCTGTATAGACAATGTCACCTATTATGACGTCACTATCGTCGAGCGCCACTACGTTAGGCTTGTTCAAATATTACGTCGCGAGTTTTGAACTTCAAAAACAATAATGCTAAAATGACGTCAGTTCAAAATAAACTAGCGTTTCTTAAAAATAGTAATCTAATTAGATTATAAGGAATGACAGAATTTTTTTTCTGTCTGTCGACATAGACAAAAACCGATGTAAAAACAAAATATAATCCGCTTCTCGTCGATCATATCATCTGCGCAACACGTGGTATGCAACCATAAATATAGAGCAACGTAATGCCTGTTCAAATATTACGTCGCCAGTTTTGAACTTGAAAATCAACAATACTAAAATGACATCGATTACAAAATAAATTAGATGATTAATAGCAATTCTCTGTAAACATTTAAACAATTTCGGCACGCATGGTCTCCTATTTTCATGAAATTTCACACATAAGTAGGGACCAATGGAAAAAGGTAAATTAAACCAAAATTTTATTTCTAGATCATCTGGTTACCATGACAACGGCCTTTAAAGTTGAGAAATTGGCAAAATTGAGCTACTTTATAGCTCTATAATTTGGTTTATATACGACATTTCTGGAAAAATTTCTACGCATCCTAACGATAAAGACCTATAATTTTAGATAAGCTCAATCGTAGTGTCTGATATTGTCAAAAAGGCTGGTTACCATGACAACATAATTAGCTAATTTTAATATATTGATTTCAAAATGCTATTTGTATTTTCCAATTTTCCTTCTCTCTTGATGGGTATATATTAAGGAACTGGAATTTATTTTATAGAATGAGTAAATTCAAGATAAACTCACTTGTTGCTATGCATATAAGTTACCTTGGCAACGGTAACTATGGTCGATAATATTACTTATTTTGCTACAGAGTTATTTTTTTAACTTCTGCATCATGATGAACAGATGAGAAATGTTGGAATATATCCAACACCAAGAGCTATTTCAAAAACCGTGAAAAAGCTATGGGGAACATATGTTACCATGGTAACCATTTTTATTATTTTTATAAAACAGTCATTATTTATCCCAGAAAGTTAAGATTTATCAAAAATAAAGATTGAGTGAGCCTCTTTCAAAATACATGAAAAAAACTTTCAAATAATTAATGGTTGCTATGGTAATTCGGCCATACAATAAAAATATATGCATTTTTTTGCTGTTTTTCGAAGCCTTTTTCCCAAAAACTGAAACAGACTTACATAGCTGTTTTTACATATTTTATAAAGGAAAGTCTAAACTTTATATTAGATTTAAAAATTTTCACATTACTTAACTTTGGATGCCCGTATCCAAGGACTCAAATTGGGCTTATGTACAATTTTACACAATCGTTCCCATAGCAACGGACTATTTCCTGTATATTTAAAAAAAAATTCTAATTTTTTTTGAAAGATCTACTTAAATACATTCATTAATTATCATTACGTTGAATTAAAATTCAATGATCTAGGAAAAAGGTATCTAAATATTGTCTAAAATTGCTTTCATTTTTGCGATTTACGTTTATGTTGCCATAGCAACGTACACAAACTTTGTTCCATGGTTATTTCTGATGTATTATTTGCTTAACAACTGAAAAATGTAAGTAATTTATCATTGAATTTCGAAAAAATGCCAAAAAACACTACTTTGATAGGGTATCTGTGTTGTCGCCATGGAAACATATAGATAAGACCATAAACCCATCATTATTTTTACTTAACTTGAAAAATCAATGATAGGTTACTGATAATTCATTAGTGTTTGTTTTAGATTCTGCTGCATAAATGAAGTATGCGAATTCAAAAACGCCCAAATATAAATGTTTTCAATATTCAAAGTCCGTTTCCATGGCAACCGGATGTGACATTAAGAAAATTTTTACCATTTTTTTACTTTTGGGTCAGAGCCAACCTTATATATAAATGTCATCAAAATCTGAGACATGCCGTGCCATGCGTCCTTCATAAAAGTGCAAATGCTTACAGAGAATAGCTATTAAATAGTAATTAATTGAATTATAAGAAATGACTGTAATAATTTTTCTGTCTATCGATGTATAGAGTTTTGAACTTGAAAATCAATAATGCTAAAATTGCGTCAGTTGCAAAATAAACAAGATCATTGAATAGTAATTTAATTAAATTATAAGGAATGACTGTACATTTTTTCTGTCTGTCGACATAGACAAAAACCTATACACAAACAAAATATAATCCGCCTCGCGGAATATATAGTTTGTGTATCGGATTTTGTCTATATATCGATAGACAGAAAAAGCATTACGTCATTTCTTCTCGTGGATCATATCATTTGCGTATCACGTGCTATGCGACCGTGAATATAGAGCTCTTTACAATATATTTTACTTGTGATTTATTTTCTAAATATAGAAATATAACTTGCAATACTATGAATTGATTATATTTAAACACACCTTGATCAACCTTCTAGATGTATTAGATGTATTAGATGTATTTGCAGATTAAAGAGGGGAGGTTCCATTTCTTTATGGAATTATCTGACATTCAAATGTGGATTGACATTCAAATGTGGATCTGACATTCAAATGTGGATTTTAAAGAATTCGAAGGAACTTTTAGAACATCTGAAATCAACTCATTTTAGTAGAGTCCATTCGATCAAAGCCTTTGATTTTTCGACACTTTGCACTACAATTCCACATTCTAAATTTAAAGAAAGACTCGAAAAATTTATAAGTAATGCGTTTACAAGTAAGAACGGTAATCGCAAATACAAATTTATTGTTGTTAACTATGACAAAACCTACTTTGTAAAAGAAAAGTCAGATTCTGAAAATAAGTACACTGAAACAGACATTATTCAGATGTTAAACTTTCTGATCGACAACATTTTTGTGGTGTTTGGAGGAAAGGTCTTCCAGCAAATTGTCGGAATTCCAATGGGGACCAATTGTGCCCCACTCCTTGCCGACATTTTCCTTTACTCGTACGAAGCTGAATTCATTCAATCTTTGGTCTCTGAAGGGAAAAGATACTTAGCTTCTGACTTCAACTTCACTTACAGATACATAGACGATGTGTTGTCCATCAATAATCCAAAATTCGCGGATTATCTGAGCAGTATCTATCCTACGGAGCTTGAAGTCAAAGAAACTACAGAGACAAATAATTCAGCATCCTATTTGGACATAATGTTGTCCTACGACACTGATGGTCACATGAACAACTCACTCTATGACAAACGTGACGACTTCAATTTCAGCATTACGAACTTTCCTTTTCTGAGTAGCAATATCCCTTCATCGCCTGCTTATGGCGTGTTCATATCTCAGTTGATACGCTATGCCAGAGCAAGTACCAAATATACGGATTTTGTTCTGAGAGCTAGGCGTCTTTCAGATAAGCTTCTCAGTCAGGGATATGTTTGTGACCGACTAACATCGTCACTGAGGAAGTTCTACGGTTGATATGGGGAACTCGGCATACACTATGATGTCCCACTATCCAGAATGGTGGATGATATTCTGTCATAGACCATTTGAACCATCCAACCAAAAATTGTACTCTATATCAAAATGGAAGTAACCGGATGTGACAGTTCTACCGAATTGACGCGACGGGTGTTGCATGCAAGCAGGAGATGCTTACTCTTCCTGGGCACCTGGTCTCACTCTCATATCGGGAGTTCGCTTCTTTTCATATGGTGGAGGTTTTTGTTTTTGTTTGCTTTGGTTCCTGTTTTATCCTGATTTGGTATGCCTTCGGTTTCTGATTTTCTGAATTATCGATTTTGTACTGTAGACAGGGATATGGTCATTATCCATATTTGTCATTCAAATGCTGATATTTCATATATTCTAGAAATTTTTTTAGGGAGCAACCATATCTTTTTTAGGAGGGGGGGGAAAGACTTTTGCAAGCCGGTTTTTTAAGCCAATTAAAGAGCCGGAGAGTATTTTTTCGCCGGCCCTATTTTTTTTAAATTTCCCATGTTGAAAATTATTCTTAAAGTTTAAATATTGCGTCTATTCTAGAAAGTTTTTACAAATTTACAATTTTCAAAAATAGGCCTGACAAATATATTTCTGAAATGAAAGCAATCGATTCATATATACTTTGCAGGGTTTTGAGAAGAGCGTTCAATTTGATGTTTACAATTAATGTTCCTAAATAGGATATATCTCCCTCAAAAAAACAAACCAGCAGGTTTCCTTTTTTTAAATGTTCATGAAAGATTAATTTGAGTTTATATAATTTGAAGAATTTAGAATCTGTATAATGAATGTGTCTTTAAACTAGGCTAAGGTCAACGGCAACGGCAAAACGAAAAAAAAAATGGTCGACGAGGACGGACGCTTTGCTTGAGCTGAGAAGAAAAAGTTTGAGTAGAGGCTGAAGGGGCTGTACTTAGTGATAGTAAGTGACATGTAGTAGCAGATTGATATCCCCCCTCCTGAAATTTCACTTTGAATTACAAACTGTCGGCAAAATACAGTGACTTTGAAAAAAAATCTGGTGTGTAGTAGTAAATGGAAGGCCACAAAGATAGAAGTAATAGTAAAAGGGACAGGAATTTCAGCGCTACGCCTCCAAGTGAATCTAAAACTCTAAAAAAGATAAAGATACTAGAGGTACTAGAGTCTCAAGATTTAAGAAGTGATTGTGAAAGCGAAGATCAGGACGCTGTTGGTCCAAATATAAGAGAATTTGAAACAGAAAAATCGCCGACAATGAGTAAACAAAACATGGCGGAAAATATTGAAAGTGGTCAAGCCGGTCAGTCGAGTGGTCAGTCAAGCGGACAAATTAACCAAGATTTTACTAGGGCGATGATAGAAGCATCAAAAAGTCCTGAAATAATTCCTAAAGTTATTGCTGAGATCCGCGAGGAGATAAGATCTAGCTTAAAAAATGAATTGAGTTCCCTAAAAGAGTCCATTAAACAAAAAGATGCTACCATAAAAACTCTGTGTGTAAAAGTAGAAAACCTGGAGAGTAAAGTTGAGGGCCTCGAAATATATGATCGCAGAAATGGGGTCAGAATCTATGGAGTTACTGAAACACAAGGGGAAAGCACAGATAGAATTGTATTGCGCCTGGCTAATGACATGAACGCCGAAATTCCGGAACATGCTCTCGGTCGTAGCCATCGTGTTGGTCCTGCTATCAGAGGTTCCCCCCGGCCAATTATTGCAAAGTTCACAGGGCATAACTTCAAAGTTAAATTTTTGCGCAATAAAAAAGAAGCTTCGGAACGTCACAGGTGGTAACAATATCTTCATTAACGAAGATCTGACGGCTAAACGCGCTGGTTGGGCGAAGAAAGCAAGAAGATGGAAAAGAGTTGGCAGGATAAAGGACTCCTGGACACGAGATGGAGTACTTTTCATTAAATTAATGAATGACAGCATTGAGCGAGTCGACAAAGACTCTGACCTAGATGCCTTGGAGTCCAACCTTCATGCTTACTACGCATCTACTGATGACGAGGTCGACGAAGGCAGCGGTGGCGAATAAATCAACTGTTGAGTAAATCCACGTGGCTTTGTTTATATTTACATTTTGATGCCACGCCCACTTGTGTTTATAAACCACGTGACTTGTTTGTATTATCACTTTAGCTTATATATCTGAAGTTTATCTTTACATGAAACAGTCTTGAACCTCCACATTGATTCCCCACAATGTAAATATTTCCCTTACCTTGCTTTATATTAATATAATCCATTAGAAAAGTATAAATTACGCATCGGACGAGCGTGCATGTTGGCATGACTCGGTACATACTAGTTATCGAGTTAACTCCCTTGTACTGTTATTGAATTTCTTGCTACCTAGTTCAAATTTTGATATTAAAACAAAGTCTTAATTTAATTAAAGCGCTGATTTTTTTTCCAGCTTTTGCTAAGGCTCATTCATTTTATCTAGCTACAGCTCAGGCTTATTCATTATCTACAAATGTTTGAAATGATACAATTAGATTTTACTCTGACCATTTCTTTAAACGTTTATCTTTTTCTATCCTTTATCCATCTCTCTCCTTCCAGCGTTGTAGAAGTTTGTGAAGTGTTTTACCAAATTCCAGAGCATAAGTTGAGATCTGTGTGTTGTTCACCCCATCCCTTGCCCATATTTCTTGTTTATTACCTCATGAAAATATCTTAGATATAGTCTTGTATAGGGCTAGGGTGGGGCGTTATTATGCGCGGGCATCCAAAAAAATCAGTAAATTTCTTTTGGATTTTAACGATTTACTATTTGCAAATCTCCTTTTCACTTACAAAGAACTAGGCATCCAGTATACCATACTCATAATCATGTTAAAAATCACAATCCTAGAAAGCTATTTCATGAAATTTCCCAGGCAAGTTGATTCAGAGCCCAAAACTCACGACAAAATAAATGCGCAAAACCAGTACGACCACCTGCATTTCAGATTTTTAGATTTTATTTCAATCTTACTCCTCCTCTGTGGAGACATAGAAACAAACCCCGGCCCTGATTCTAATCACATCAAAGACTTAAAAATTTGTCATTTGAATTGTCATAGTCTTTATAATAAGGTTGACCTTATTGCTTGTGAGCTAGGTAAGTATGACATTGTAACTCTTAGTGAAACCTGGCTTGATCAGACAATAGTCAACACTGATTTGATCATTCCTAATTTTCATGAACCAGTCAGACTTGACCGTAACAGGCACGGTGGTGGAGTCGCAATGTACTTCAGTAAACAAATATCTTTTTTTGAGAGATCAGACCTTCATGTTCAAAACATAGAAGCGATATGGGCAGAAATGCATTTAGACCATAAGAAAATCTTGATCGGAACATTTTACTTGCATCCACGTTTTAATGATTGGGACCTAGTTAAGTTATCGATTGATCAAGCTATACAGGTAAATCCTAATATTTTGATATTCGGTGACATGAATGAAAATATGCTTGACGAAACAAAATGTAGAAATGTAAAAAGTATAATGAATCTATATAACCTACGGCAGGTTATCACATCCCCAACAAGAATTACACAAAATTCATCAACACTTATTGATTTGGCACTGATACCTCAATCTATAAATTGCACAGCTTCTGAAGTACTCGAACCATCATGTAGCGATCATTGTCCTATTGTAATATCTACCAATACCGTTCAAATTCACCAAAAAAGCTATTCACACAAGGTTTGGTCATATGAAAAAGCAAATTATGCATTGTTTAGACAGATCTTAGATGAACAAAATTGGGATCTAACGGACAAATCAATTGATAAATCTGTAGAAATCTTTACTGAAAATATAATGCATGCAGCTGAGCTTTCTATTCCGAACAAAATCGTAACAATTCGACCAAAAGATCCACCGTGGATGCATAACGAAATAAGGAAACAAATACGAATACGAAATAAATTACATAGACAGGCCAAAAATAAAAACGACTTAACAAGCTGGAATATTTTCAAAATTCAAAGAAATAAAGTAAATGACTTGGTAAGATCTTCTAAAATAAATCATTTTAAAAAGTTAGCTACCTCCTTACATCAAGGAAATCTAAATCAGAAACAATGGTGGACCGTAACAAAACAATTCCTACAACAAAACAAAGACACAGACATTCCGCTTATTATTCACAATAACGACCATTACACATCACCGGTAGAAAAAGCCAATGTTCTTAACGATTATTTTAGTATGCAAAGCCAAATTGATGATAGTCAGACCACCCTCCCTCGAGATCCCGGCCCCCCTAACCATTCACTAAGTAGTATTCAAGTATCTTCTCAAGATGTAAATGACGTATTAAAATTATTAGACGTTTCCAAAGCAAACGGTCCTGACTTGATTAATCCACGACTTCTCAAAGAAGGTGCTCCTATTCTATCTGACCACTTTTCATATCTGTTCAGTAAATCATTGCAGTCCTGCACATTCCCGGACCAATGGAAACTAGCAAATATTATTCCAGTTTACAAAAAAGGTGACAAAACGTGTACTTCGAATTATCGACCAACATCCCTTCTAAGTTGCATTGGTAAGGTATTTGAAAAGTGCATTTTTAAACACTTTTATAATTTTTTGAACTCACATGACATAATCACTAAATTTCAGTCTGGTTTTACCCCCGGGGACTCTTCTGTTTTTCAGCTTATTGACCTCTATGACACATTCTGTCGGGCCTTGGATGATGGAAAGGAAGTAAGAGTCGTTTTCTTCGACATCAGCAAGGCATTCGACAGAGTGTGGCATAGAGGTCTGATATTTAAACTACATCAGGTGGGAATTTCGGGCGCACTTCTCAAGTGGTTTGAGAGTTATCTTTCTTGTAGGCATCAAAGGGTCGTTGTAGAGGGAGGTGTCTCGGGGTTCAGAGAAATTACTGCGGGGGTTCCTCAGGGGTCAATTCTTGGCCCCCTGCTATTTCTAATTCACATCAATGATATTGTGAAAGACATACATACAACATTCGGCTATTTGCGGATGACACCTCCCTTTACATCGTCGTTGACGATCCAAGGACTTCGGCTGACTTGGTGAACGCTGACTTACAAATTATACATAACTGGTCTAAAAAGTGGCTTGTAAAGTTCAATCCGGATACAACTGAGGAATTACTTGTATCTAGAAAAACTGAAAGACGGAATCATCCTCCATTAGCCATGAATAACATAACTATCAAATCTGTAAATACCCATAAACACCTCGGTTTAACTTTGAATAAAACTTGTACCTGGCATGATCATGTTTCGGATATTACAGCTAAAGCATGGAAAAGAATTTATGTATTTAGATCTCTCATGTATAAATTAGACCGAAAAACTTTGGAAAAAATATATTTTACATTCATTCGACCCACACTGGAATACGCGAGCGTTGTTTGGGATAACTGTACTGGTTTAGAAAAACAGAAAATTGAACAAATTCAGTATGAATCGACATAAATCGTAACTGGCGCGACTAGATCCTGTTCAAAAAATAAATTAGCAAATGAAACTGGGTGGGAAAGTCTTGATAATAGGAGATATAAACATCGATTAATCACGTTCTATAAAATCATGAGGAACGAAGCTCCGATTTATTTACAAAATTTAGTACCACCAAGCGTTCGCCAGGTCAGCCAAAGGAGCCTTAGGACTGGTGATAATCTCCATCCTCGCAGATGTAATACTAATATCTATCAAAATTCTTTTTTAAACCGTACCGTAAAAGATTGGAACGACTTACCTGAACATGCTAAATCTTTAACTTCCTTAACGCAGTTTAAGCAGTTCCTGGATCGTTGCAAAACAATTAAACCATCTTATTTTTATTATGGTGATCGGAAAATCCAAATTCTTCACACGCGACTTCGACTTGGCTGTAGCTCCTTAAATGCAGACCTTTTTAAAAATCATCTCAGAGACGATGAGAGGTGCGCTTGTGGTGCCCCTGAGACCACTACACATTTCTTTTTTAAATGCAGAAATTATGCCCATATTAGAGGTCAAACCATCGAAAAACTCGCTATTGCAGTTGATACTCAAATACTCCTATACGGTTGCCCAATGTATGACGACACTACCAATACAGAGATCTTCAGCGCTGCTCACACATTTATTGCAAATTCAAAGAGATTCAATTGATCTACCTTCTCAGCTTTAACTTCTTCAACTCTTACACTCCATCTTCCTCTTTAAATCTATTTTTTTTTGATGTACATGTACATATTTATTTTTTCTGCTAAATGTCAGTATTTTTCATTGAATACTTGATCATATTTAGTTGTTATTTTCTAGTTTTATTACATATATTTCATTTGTCAGTACTATCATTCATTTAACTTCACTTTTTCAGTATGATCTTAAGACACGCATCATATCTGAATTTCATATTTTCACTAAGTACTATTATATTTCACATTTTCGTTAGGTGCTATCATACTTCATTTTTCACTACATGCTATTTCCTATTAAATATTTTCAATAAGTACTATCAAATTTCATGTTTAGTTATATGCTATATTCAATTTCCCTTCATTTATACATTTCATTGAGTTTAAAATAGTATTTGTAACATTCTAATGTCGGTCATTATCATTTGTATTTTCTTGTCTGTTTATGGGGAGAGAACTTTATATAAGTTTTCAGCTTTTTGTTCAATCCCCGAATTACCTTTGTTGTAATATAATTTGCATATGTATATTGTAATAAATACTGTTTAAACTAACGGCAAGAATGCGCTGATTACAAACATGTATACATAAATCAAGCCCCGCAATATCACGCTCCATTGGTCAGAGTTTAGAATGACAATTATGCAGAAACGATAACGTCATAAATATTATGTCTCTTCTGTAAATATTGATTCTGTCAAGAACGAAACCGACAACTTCGTGGAACTAACGATTTCAGAAAACCACAAATAAACCAGGGTATAGAGGGACCCCACGAGGAATTTAGAAAAAAAAATCGTATTTTTTTACAAAGTAAATATCTCAGTCATTCTAAATTACATGTAGGTTGGTGACATCTCAGGGCGCTTAGGAATTTGGGGGCAAATTTTTTTTATCAAATTCACAGAAAATTGGAAAACGGAATAATTCTTGTAAAAGATAATAAAAATATACATGTATATATAAAGTAAAACGACATACTTTACAAATCTCAATATTGGTTGGAGATCCCCTCCCTTTTTCAGTGTGTAAAACTTTGGTATCTTTATTTCCCAATATCATTTGAAGTAAAAAGTAGTTAAAATGTGAAAATTTATGAAAACACCAAGAACTATGTACATAACTAAAGTTTAGAGTTTATTATAAGATGATAAAAACATATCTTATTGTATTTTGTAATTTCTTCTAAAAGTATTAGCACGTAAAAATATTTTTGCTAAAAACTGGAACTGGAATTCAATTAATCAGAATTGAAAATGTATTATCGCTCCTTAAAATTAGCATCCCTTAAAGTTATTCAAGAGAGAGAGAGCGTAAATGAACATTATCCCACCCCTGGCAAATTTTTTTTGCAATCTGATTGGTCGAAAAGAACCGAATATTATATTTTATGAAACAAGGAGATTTTTACGAACAAAAATTCCAAACTATTACGGATTGAAATCTTACCAATTGCATTTTGCCAATATTCCGATTCACTCCTTTAAGCAAATATTGCTGGGTATTTTTGTATGCTAACCTGACCCGACGCCAACCGCCATGGGACAGATGATGATGATGATGATGATGATGACCCTGTATGTGACAACGTGTATTGGGCCTCCTCCCTGTATATGACAATTTGTGTTTGGTTCCCTCCCTGTGTATGACCATGTGAATTGGGTCACTTCATTGTATATGACCAAGTGTATTTGAGTGTTTTGGATCTCCTCCCTGAATGTGTCCGTATGTATTGGGTCTCCTCCCTGTATTTGACCATGTACATTGAGTCTCCTCCCTGAATGTGACCATGTATATTCAGTCTCCTCCCTGTATTTAATCATGTATATTGGGTCTCATCTCTGTATGTGACCATGTGTATTGAGTCCTCCCTGCATTTAACCATAAATATTGGGTCTCCTCCCTAAAGGTACAATATCTGACAATGTGTATTGAGTCTCCTCCCTGTATGTGACCTTGTGCACATGGCTTCCTCCCAATATGTGACCAAGTGTTTTGGGTCAAATCCCTGTATATGACCATGAGTATTGAGTCTCCTCGCTGTATGTGACCAAGTGTTTTGGGTCTCCTCTCTGTATGTAACCATGTGTATTGAGTGTTTTGGATATCCTCCCTGAATGTGACCATGTATATTCAGTCTCCTCCCTGTATTTAACCATGTACATTGGGTCTCATCTCTGTATGTGACCATGTGTATTGAGTCCTCCCTGCATTTAACAATGTATATTGGGTATCCTCCCTAAAGGTACAGTATGTGACCATGTGTATTGAGTCTCCTCCCTGTACGTGACCATGTGTATTGAGTCTCCTCCCTGTATGTGACCATGTGTATTGAGTCCTCCCTGCATTTAACCATGTATATTGGGTCTCCTCCCTAAAGGTACAGTATGTGACCTTGTGTATTGAGTCTCCTCCCTGTACGTGACCTTGTGCACACGGCATCCTCCCAATATGTGACCAAGTGTTTTGGGTCTCATCCCTGTATATGACTATGAGTATTTAGTCTCCTCGCTGTATGTGACAAAGTGTTTTGGGTCTCATCGCTGTATATGACCATGAGTATTGAGTCTCCTCGCTGTATGTGACCAAGTGTTTTGGGTCTCATCCCTGTATGTGACCATGTGTATTGGGTCTCCTCCCTGTATGTGACCATATGTATTGGGTCTCCTCCCTGTATGTGACCATATGTATTGGGTCTCCTCCCTGTATGTGACCGTATGTATGGAGTGTCTTCCTGTACGTGACCATATGTATTTGGTCTCCTCCCGGTATGTGACCATATGTATTGGGTCTCCTCCCTGTATGTGACCATGTGTATTTGGTGTCCTCCATGTATGTGACCATAGACCATATGTATGGGGTTTCCTCCCTGTATGAAACCATACGTATTTAGTCTCCTCCCTGTATGTGACCATATGTATGGGATGCCCTCCCTGTATGTGACGATATGTATGGGGTGTCCTCCCTGTATGTGACCATATGTATTGGGTATCCTCTCTGTATATCACTATGTAGAAAATGATACCATAGACAAAATGATAATCCGTGTTTTATGAAATCTTATTTATGGACAATTTTCAAGTTGACGTAGGACTTACCACTCCGGACTTCCCACTTTAGGAGTTATATAAAAGAAATCATGTGCGATTTGAAAAGTACATTCTTACTTAACAAACAATGAACGAAATGACAGCGGAGATTTTAATATGTATTTTCACACATGAAAGCAAATTCCGTATAACCAGAAAATTTCAAATTTCGCGATTTTATAGTAAAATAGGGTCTCTTTATTTTTGTGAGTACATTTTTTTGCGATTCCTAAATTAGATGGAAATATTTGCATATCATGTTTCTGTTGTGTAGCTTTCATTATTGAAGTTTTAGTTAGGTCTGTGATAAGAGTACATTCAAGTTACTTCTAGTTGCGTTTAATTGGGAAAAGAAAAGCATGACGCATGTGCAATTAGAACGAAATGTAAATGATATACCAATTTATGCTGTTTCTTATCAAACACAATTTTTCGCAAGAAATTTTTTTTTCGCGATTCCAGATCACTCGCGAATAAAGCGAAAATTAGTATTTAGCGAGAGATTGCGAAATTTTGAAAGCTTGGAGCGTTCGAAGTTTTCAAAGCTCGGAGCGTTCGAAGTTTTCAAAGCTTCCAGCTTTCAGAGATTTTGAAAGCGAATTCTCGTTTACTAATTTTCGTCAGATTTCTTTGCTTTCTGAATTTATAGGCGGAATTTCATCAATTACCTTTCAGCATTTTGAAATGACAAATATGAATAATGACCATATCCCTGTATACAGCACAAAATCGATAATTCAGAAAATCAGAAACCGAAATCAGGATAAAAACAGGAACCAAAGCAAACAAACAAAAACCTCCCTCATATGTAAAGAAGCGAACTCCCGATATGGGAGTGAGACCTGGTGCCCAGGAAGAGTAAACATATCCTGCTTGCATGCAGCACCCGCCGCTTCAACTCGGTAGAACTGTCACATCCTATTACTTCCATTTCGGTAGACATAGAGTACAATCTTAAGTTGTATGGTTCAAATGGTCTATGACAGAATATTATCCACCATTCTCGAGAATGGGACACCATAGTGTATGACGAGTTCCCCATATCGACTGTAGAACTTCCTCAGGACGATGTTAGTCAGCTTTTAGTTACTTTTTTTTAGTCAAGAAAACCAAGATGTACGAAATTGAAGCCATCATCGCCATGATTTGCTTGATTAATGATAATGATTAAATTAAATTATTAAAATATTATTCCATTGCAAAAACAAGATGAAAGCACGAGTGTTCAAAAAGCTTTCGAAATTCCGTTAGCAATTTCTTTCAAAATTTCGTCCCCCTTATGAAAATTTTGGCCTTCCAACACATAATTGCTGCAAGTTTGCATCATTAGTTGCCGCAGCTTGTTGCAACTATGGTGAGGTTTGGCATGCAAATGAGGTCTTGCCGCACACATTTTCCTGTAATCCTCTGAATGGTTTGACCACTCAATGGTCCATTACTGTTAAATTGGATCAGAAGTTACTGTGCTGTACTACAGTGTCAAAGAGAACATCCAAAACTGCATACAATTGTTGCATACTAAACACAAATTTATTAAAGAACATGCACATATCAACGTTCAGAAGGTCGCATGTATCATACTGTAAAGTTTCTGCAAGTTCAAGCAAAGTGACATACATTTTCTTACAATAAACTTAAATGCTTACCTTCTTTTTCAATCACATGCATAATGATTCATAATTAATCATTTCTCATTTTAACACATTTTGAACAACCATTAAATTCGATCACCATCTAAAAGAAATATATTCCATTTTCTCTTTTCAGACATTTAGTTCCCAGACTTCATTCAGTATCACTATATTTTCATTACATGGCACATCTCAGTCCTCGCTTGACTGCTTCAAAGCCAGAGCTTTGAATGTCAGCGGCCTTAAATTGTATTGGCTATTACTTGTTCATGTGATTTATACATGGATGTGCAGCTTCTGGTACGAACTCTTTTGTTTCTGTTCTATAGTTGCAGCTACAATGTAGCTGCATAGATAACAATCCTATGCTCCTTTTTGCTTGCAATGAATTGATGCAGCTAGCGGCAAACATTTGCGGCCAGCAGCAGCTTTATGCGGCTATCTGCAACCTAATTTGTATTCAGATTTTGTGTGCAATCTGTTGGCAGGTAGCGACATATACCTGCACACGTCTTTCTGCACAATTTTATGGTTGCAGCAAGGTTTTTTTTTTCTTTTCATAAGAGCAGCGATTGCGTTCACGTCATCTCAGTAGCTTTCAAAATCATAGATGACGAATAGATAACGAAATTTCGAATTTACATGTATTTTTCTAAATTTCGTCATTTCGGCGTTTTACCACAAATAAATTGAAAGCTTAGGATTTTAATTTTACCAAGTGTTTCGATAGAATCGATACTCAGCGTTGGTGTATAAAAGCGCATTGAAAATCTAAAAACATTGCTACTCTTCAATATTTCAATATACAGCACTACAAATGGTTTGGTTTTGGTAAAATATCTCGGACTAGCACTTTGCCTGTTTGCATCAAGATGTCCTTTTTCAAATCCCGCTTCTTTTTTTTAGATACAAACCCTCAAAAATTGAATCATGTACAGTATCCTCAATAGTAAGCGTTGGAACTTGAATTGTATTAGTAAGGTACAACTTTAGAAAAAAACTGTACTCACATTTCTTTTTCCTCCTTAATTTTTGAATAAACAAATCCCAACGGCTCCTTCTTACTTCACCATCCTTTTTTTCTACACCCTTTCCTGAAACAAACATGTATAAGATAGTCACATAAATACTGTAGTACTGAACATAAATTATGCAAGAACAATAAGTGTAATGGACCGTTTTAATTTACCTTTCATATATCCGTATTTTTCTTAACGACTTGGTTCAGGTTTTGATTGTTAACTTCTGTATCTGGGCGCAACCATTTTTATTGTTGCAGAATTTTCACCTGTAGCTGTTTAAATCATTTACGATGATATCAGCAAACAAATTCCGGGGTTTTTTTTCGATTTTACAGTCCTACGTTCGATTTGTGCAGGTGTCTGACGTAAAAGCATTGTGACATCATTAAATTCCTTTGAAAACTTGTTTCGCAAAAAGCGGCATGAGCCTATGTACGCCGGTTCAAACTAAATTTAGAGCTTGACCTGGAACGATCAGGCAAAGCCACTTGATTGAGTTTTTCCGGCGAACGGCTACGCCGAAATGCGCCAATTCTCGCCTATGCATTTCAACCATCGCATTTCGGCGTACGCCGTTCGCCGGAAAAACATAATCAAGTGTGCGCCTCTTGTTGCAGATTTATTTCTATACACGTATGGAAAGGAATTTATCCAAAATCTTCAAAAGCAAAGAAAAAATGATGATGTGAAATGTTTCATTATTAATTCTAGGTACCTGGATGATATTCTTACTATCGACAATCCTGTTTTTGAAAAGTACAAAAATGTTATTTATCAACAAGAATTGATTCTATTCAAGGCAAACGCTACAAACACTGAAACACCATTTTTGGACCTAAAAATCAAAATTGTCAATAAAGAGATTCATACAGATATATGACAAAAGAGATGATTTTGGATTAAACAAGTAATTTTCCCCTGGCTTGACGATGATGTTCCTATGGAACCGTCCTTTGGTATCTACATTTCACAGCTCATCCGGTATGTTACAGCATGTACTGATGTTTTTGATTTTCATAGTAGAAATTTACAAATTACCAAGAAATTTTTAGGGCAAGGTTCGCTTTCACAAATTAGTAAAAACTTTCTGGAAACTTCTTTTGAAATTCAGAGTATATTACTATGGGTATTTCACAACCTGCATTTTATAGTGACATAATTAACAAGATAAGAAGGATCAAAGATAGACAACATTACTATCAAAATAGCGTCAGAATCATCAAACGTCTTTTATACCGTGGATATGATCCTGATGTCACCAGAAGGACACTAGACTTGGTACTTGACCAATCTACAGTCTTGTACCAGCGCATTCTTCAAAATTGCACTCTGACTGACTGTGACGACGGGACTCAATGACGGGCCCTGTCCAAACCTCTTTAGAGAAGACAGGGCGCCGACCACCTGTCCTCTCTGAATGTCAATCGGACTCCTTAGGTGATGACACACATGAGTTCGCGGCGGCAGAGCACGGATTGTATTACGTACCCCTCTTTTTATATACATTTACATATTCATCTGTGTTGCTTTGGCCCCTGCGTTTTGCGGTCTTGTTTGTGTGTGGTCATCGGGCAGTGAGGAGGTTGTTATACACCACAATTGTACGTTCTTCGAGACCTCCGGGTAATCGGAAGAGTGGGAGGGTTGTCCTAAGTCGGCACTGGTTGCCTATTGGTCTCATTTTTTTATGTGTAGTCGTTTGTGTTGTATGTTTCTGTGATGTGTGTTGACGCTCCTTGTCCCTTTTTGTGCCTCTTTCTGTGCTTGTCTGCTTTGTGATTTTGCTGTGGGTGTTTTGGGGGGTTTGCTGCTGATACTGGGCATTGTTGGAGATCCCCTTATTTCTTTCAAGAACGAGATTCTTCTCATTAGATGTTGGTAAAAGCGATGCCATTTTGAGCAAAATATATATGCACATTTTTCATTCATTTCATTTTCAAAAGTTTTAAATTTGTTATTCTATCGGCCACGCATAGCAAGTAATCTTCAATCAACTGAAGTTTTGCTGAAACCCGAAATAAGAAAAGAAATGCCATCAATGACGTCACAAAATAATGAAAGTAAACTGGGATATCTGTATTGTTTGGTCAAGCCTTATTTTTCAAATTATTTTAATCATAACACGCCCTTAACTCTTTACTGGACGTTTATTATACCTAGAATATATTTTTTTCAAACATAAAGTGATCAGACATACAATTTGGAGGATACTCTGAAAAGTCCTTGTAATAACAAATATTTGAATACAAATTGAATGCATGTAAGACTATTTCAGTATATTTTTCAGGTATTCGTTTTGAACAGCTCAAAAAAAATTTAATTATCTTTACTACTAAAGGAACGAGTGAGCCGCTTCTCCGTTGAAACGAAGAGGACAGAGATAAATGGTTGGATATGAAAATATAACACATGATATGACAATGTGAAATTGATAATTGTTTAGAAGAAAATTATTTCTAAATAACGTGTAATCATTTCTGATGTTAGTTGGAGGCTGATTTAATTCAAAACTCCATATTCGTTTTCTGAAATTTACGACCTACAATCTTACTAGAAAATGTTCGAGAAAAGGAATTCATAGCTCAGTTGGTAAAGCGGCGGGCATCTATCCAGACATTCAATCTGAAGAGTATCGGTTCGAATTCCGTCGAGGGTGGGCGTTTTCAAATATGATATATCCTCTGGCTCCAATCTGTTTTCTGGTTCTATTTCTTTGATACCGTACTCAATGCATTCTTAATGACCAATCTCATACTTTTTTCCATGACAGTTTCCATTAACTCGGTGATAGACTTGGATGTGGAAAATTTCTCCTGTATCATTTTACACTTTTGTATACTAAAAATGTGTAGCCCCTCCCGCAGGTGGGGGTTAGGTGGGGGGGGGGGCTTCCCCGGAAAATTGGTAAAAACTTAGTTTTAAAATGCTGCTGTGAAGATAGACGTAAAATTTACATAATACACTTTCAATGGTGCTTTATGATTAAGAATTCTCACTTTTGTTGTTTAATTTATTTCATCCTGAATTACTTAAAAGTGTTACGAATGTTTCAAATAATACAAAATGAATACACTGTTATAATCTGACAATTGTCTTATAATCTCGACAATTTTTATAGGGTTCCAAAGATCGAATCTCCAGAAAAAATAGTTTAAAGGAGATGATCAACCTTTATTTGAAACTTAAGATGGGGCGGGATGGTGTCGGATACGCCTGTCTTAAATCTACGAAGGCTATTAATAGACAGTGTATAGGTTTATAATCTTAAAAAATCCGGAACATTTATGTGTATGCTTTCAATCTATATAAAATATACGCAATTGAAATGACAATTATTTCTGCGCTTGCGCGGGTCCTTTTCTAATTATCACTGAATGTTAAGTCTTGAATTCATAGCATAATTAAAAATCTGACTTGCACGTTTCAGGTGATTCTCAATCTAAACAATGAAACATGACCAACACTGTGGAAGTTCTGTTTTAAAATACTAAAAGAAGTAGCAGGATGAGTGAGATATGCTGCTATAGTTCTAAAGCAATGCAAAAGATTCAGATACGGTTTTTAGTTTTGTTTATATGAATCAATATGCATATTTCATTTTAAATCTTATAAATCATAGAAGCCTATTTGATGAAGACCTTTTCAATGAAATTCTTTGCCTTATATATTTGTCATACTTACCTTGAGATGATTGTTTCTCAATAACTTGTCGTCGGATGTCTTCTATATCTCTTTTGTTTTTCTGTACCCCTATACCCAATCTCTCTACTCCTCTGTCTAGTATCTCTACTCCTCTATCCAGTTTCTCTACTCCTATGTCCAGTCTCTCTACTTCTCCGTCCAGTCTCTCTACTCCTCTGTCCAGTCTCCCTACTTCTTTGTCCAATCTCTCTACTCCTCTGTCTAGTCTCCCCACCCCTCTGTCCAGTCTCTCTACTCCTCCGTCCAGTCTCTCTACCCCTCTGTCCAGCCTCTCTACTTCTTTTTGAATTGTTGATTTATCCTCTGGAGAAAAAACAATGAACGATACAATTTAATAACTTAACATTTGAATCATCTGCTGATTATGTAAAGTACTGGCACATTATTTTAACATTTTACCATTTCAAGCTTCTACTGATGATATAATGTCAGATCCATTCTAAGCAAACAATATACCTTATTCAACAACTTCCTTAAAATCAATGAAATCTAGATCCCATGTTCTCAACTAATTTCAATTGTATCATCTCATTGTAACAAAACTAAATCTAAAACAGGAGTGTTACCATGAACTTGTTTCTCTAATTTGGTCACAATCTCCTTTGTTATTTTCTCTTCCTCTACTTGTTTCTTCAGTTGCTGAATGAACACGTCTTGTTCTGGATCCATCGTCTCAGTAAGTAAAAAGTCCACTGCCATCTCATAATGATTTATGTTGCCTAAGTACGAGTCCATTGCTATAACAGCCATTTTGATTTCCGCCAATAAAAGATTAAACTCAGTTTGAGTGAGAATCGTGCTTGAAGAATGAACAACTCTATTTCTAGCTTCACGGATTCTGTCAATACTCGCTGACAGAGAAGAGTCAGAGACATCTGGTGTATTTCCCCAACCTTTGGTATGTGGTGAAATATTACATATATTTCTTAGTAGTAAGTACAGTAAGGAAATATCCATATCACTGTAGTCACCAGAGTAACGCCCTGATCTAGGTAAGATAAGGTCCCTCTGAGGTTTGGTAAGACTAGGTAGGTTTGACCTATTATGTGTTAAGACATGATGGAAATTAGCTGGAGGTACCCGATGACGTAGAACATCACGGAGTTGATCAGTGCATGGCCCAAGTAGTATTCTACTTGCCCTGTTTGAGTTTGTTGTTTCTGGGGTTGAAGCATAAATACTTGTAGCCATGCTTTCTTCTTAAACCAACACCTGAAAAATACAACCAAAAAAAATATGATTCTGACATGTTTGAATAAAACGCATGGATCCGACGACAGAACGGAATCTATTTGCTTTAACATTTATATGTTCGTATTGAAAAAAAGCGTCGTTTGCAAGGAATTCCCCCTTTCTTATGTAAAATTATTTGCTTCTTGCTTTATTTCATTTAATTATCTACACACCCTACACATTGAGACATCAATTACTTTCCTCCCATTCCATTTTCTATATGAATAATGTCGAAGGGTTAAAGTATTATCACGTATATTGTTACACTGATCAACACCAGGTTCCAGCATCCACAGCAAAACCCCAAAACACTCAATGCAAAAACAAAGCAGACAAGCACGGAACGAGACGCATAAGCGGCAAGGAACGTCAATGCACAACACAGAAAGAAGGGAGGAGATCTCCAACAAAACCCCGTTGCAGCATCAATAGTAAAACACCAAAACACCCGATGCAAAAACACAAAAGACGAGTACAGCACGAGACGGAAAAGAGACACACGACATGTAAACATCAAAGACAAAAGACTACACATAAACCGACGAGACTAATGGGTAACCGGTGCCGACTTTGTACGACCATCTGTCACATAAGTAGCAAATGGTGTGGTTATCCTGGATTACGTGCGCACAACCCTCTCACTTCTCCAACTACCCAGAGGTCTCGGAGAACGTACAATTGTGGTATTAAACAACCTCCTCACTGTAAGATGACATCACACAAACAAGACCGCGAAACGCAGAGGCCCCATAGACACAGATGAATATGTAAATGGATATAAAAAGAGAGCATGCGTAACACAGCCCGTGCTCTGCCGGCTGTAGCAAGCTCATGTATGTAATCATCCGAGGAGTCCGACTGACATTCAGAGAGGACAGTTGGTCAGGGCCATGTCTTCTCTTCAGAGGTTTGGACAGGGCCCGTCATGTAGTCCCGTCGTCACAGTCAGTCAGAGTGCAAGTCTCAAGGATGCGCTTGTTCAAGACTGTAGATTGGTCAAGTACCAAGAAACATCAAACAAAAAGGACTTCACATAAACCAACGAGACCAATGGACAACCGGTGCCGACTAAGGACGGCCATCTGCCACGGAAATAGCAGAAGGTGTGGTTATCCTGGATTTCGTGCGCGCAACCCTCCCTTTTTCACTTTTCCGATTACCCAGAGATCTCGAAGAACGTACAATTGTGGTGTAAAACAACCTCACTGTCAGATGACCAGACACAAACAAGACCGCAAAACGCAGGGGCCTAAGCAACACAGATGAATATGTAAATGTATATCAAAGAGGGCGTACGTAATATAGTCCGTGCTCTGTCGGCTGTAGCGAGCTCATGTATGTTATCACACAAGGAGTCCGACTGACATTCAGAGAGGTCAGGTGGTCGGGCCCTGTCTTCTCTAAAGAGGTTTCGACAGGGCCCGTCATGGAGTACCGTCGTCACAGTCAGTCGGAGTGCAAGTTTTAAGAATGCGCTGGTTTTTTTAGAGTTATCTGCCCTTTGAGCTAAGGCGGAGGGGTTTTTCAGCTCTGTGATTTTTTGATATAAATGTGATATAACAAACTTCAAATCGACTTTGGTGACACCAGATGATAGCACAGATTATCAGCATCTCTTTTGAGAGGTAATTTCGTCATATTTTGAGCATAGTCAATATAAAACACATATATAAACTCTCGAGTTGAGGCAAGATGGCCGCCAATACACCTTCCTATGCTGATATTGTTAATATGACCGAAACTAGTGTTAGACGAACAGAAAAACCGGTGTTTATAAAAGAAATTGACATCTTTGGCACCTACAAAGTTCCAAAAGACTTTTGGTTATCTCATGTAGAGATATATAAGGCGATCTCAGATGTTATACCAGCAGAACAAATCGCAGGAATACAGAGAGTAAGAGGACTCTGGCGAATCTATGTTGATGATGCATCATCTAGATCTGCACTTCTGACCAAAGGCTTTTCTATCCGAAACAAGTCTGTTACTCTATACTCTTCGAATCCAAATAGACCTTATATTGATTCTGTTGATACAACCATGATCCATATAAAGAATGTACCACTCTCAGCAGACGACGGTCAAATAAAGAGAGCACTGTCAATAAGAAACTGTGAAATAGTCAACCTCTTTCGCGAAAAGATTAGGGTTGATGGCAGATTGACAAATTGTGAAAATGGAGACCGAATCGCTATAGTTGCAAATCTGGCCGAGCCTCTTCCAGTCAGCATGGAAATTGGACGCTATAGGGCCATTATTCGCCACAAGGGCCAGCCCAATGAGAACCAGAAATGTACAAAATGTCTGCAAGAGGGTCATGTCTCAAGAGATTGTACTAATAACCAAGTATGCAGGTCATGCAATGAAGAAGGTCATATAGCTGCAAACTGTCCTAAGCCTCTGATGGAGGACACATCCGAGTCAGATATTGACTTTGGTACATCTGATGAATCTGATACTGACGAATCTGGACAAGATACCACAACAGAAGAAGCTCCAGCCACAGTAACTAGTGTTGCCGCGGATGACGCTCCATCTGTAAATAATAACTCTGAGTCTGATCAATCTAGCAAGAGCACCGAGATTCGTAAAACTAAGGCAGTGCCTGTACCAGTGACCCCATCATCACTGCCTAGACACAAAAACAAACAACACAAGAACAAAAAAGAGAAAAAAGATAAAACTAAAAGTGAGCAATCGGGCCCAATGGAGAAATTTCTAAAGGCATGCAGCAGCACTAAGCCTTCAGCAATGTCGAAGTTCAATGACACTCCATCACGGAAATCTTCCTCCATTCCACCCGACATAAGGTCACCTCTGTCACCAGCAGAGGAGCGAAATAAGACAGCAAAAAAGGCAAACACACTACAAAAGGACAAAACTTAAAGACATAGGAAATGTGTGAAAAGAGAATTGATGAAACTTTTTTGTCAATATACATGTATTTATTATTCTTGAAATACAAATATAGTACAAATATATCAAAATATATTGTATATAAATATATGAATATAAATTTCATGCTAAACAGAATGATATCTAAAAATGATGAAATGAAATTCAAATAACATTTTCTTCACAAAACATGACTTTACACATTATAACAATCAACACACAAGGTCTACAAGACAAAAATAAGAGAAATCGTTTCTATACATGGGTAAAAGAACAAAAATCTTATATTATTCTGGCACAAGAAACACATTTCACAGACAACCTGGCACCCTATATCAAATCTGAATGGAAAGGACATATATATCACAGTTTTGGTACAAGTCAAAGTAGGGGGGTTACCATCTTTATAAAAGACAAAATTGATTGTGAAATAATTAACTCTAAGCAAGATGATGAAGGACGATTCATTTCAATAAACGTAAAAATAAAGGAAGACATATATAACATAACTAATATCTATGCTCCAAACAATAGACACACAAGAAATACCTTTTTAAAAAAAGTTAAAGACAGAATAATTGATTTTAGCTTAGGATATAACATCCTAGGAGGTGATTTCAATGAAATTCCAGAAACAAAAGATAGGAAATCAAAAAACAAAATTGAAAAACCTGTACATGGACTAAAGATACTTATTAATGAACTACAACTCTATGATAGCTGGCGCTTAAAAAATAAAACCCTATCTCAATATACATGGAGAAGAAAGAGTAATAGACATGAATCTAGTAGGATAGACTTAATATTGATATCTAAGGACATATCATATAAAATCAAATCATGTGATATAAGACCTGCACTTTTCAAATACACTGACCATCAGGCAGTATCATTAAAATTAGATAACAAAATAATAACAAGAGGTCCAGGATTTTGGAAACTAAATGTAAGTATTCTAAAAGATCAAACATATAATAAATTGATAGAAACAATTCTGAGTAAATACATCAAAGAAATAAACACTAGTACACATAAGAATTATCAAGACATGTGGGAATCATGCAAAAGAAATATAAAAGAAGAAACTATAAGATATTGTAAACATGTATCCAAAAAATCCAGAAGTGAAATAAAAGACTTTGAAATTGAATTGAAATCTACTAAAGAAGACTCAGACAATTATAAAGAACTAACTGAAAAAATAGAATCATTATATGACAAAAAAGCAAAGGGCGCACAAATAAGATCCCGTGTTAAATGGACAGAGGAGGGCGAAAAAAACACAAAATACTTCTTATCTTTAGAAAATAAACATCAAACACAAAAGAGTATCACTTCAATAAAGGATAAAAATAACAATATTCTGACTAAACAAGAGAAGATAACTCAGAGACTCAAAGAATTTTATCAAGAATTATATACTTCCAAAGGAGACAATAAAAATATGGAAAATTATCTTGATAATACAATGATGGAAAATACACTAAACGAGGAGGAAATGAAACTGTGCGAAGGTACATTAACTGAAAAAGAATGCGAGCAAATAGTATGTAGTATGAAGGTAAACAAGTCCCCAGGAAGTGATGGGATTCCCTCTGAATTTTACAAGCACTTTTGGTTCTTGCTCAAAAATTTAATTCCAAAAATATTGAATGAAGCATATGAAAAACAAGAGCTATCATACTCTCAAAAAACTGGAATCTTATCTTTAATGTTCAAAAAAGGAGATAAAAATGATCTTAGTAACTGGAGGCCAATAACACTCCTCAATGTTGACTATAAAATATTAACCTCAGTTCTTGCTAATAGACTTAAAAAAGTGTTACCTTCAATTATCAATACAGACCAAAATGGCTTTATTAAAAATAGGTACATAGGATATAATATTAGGCTTATACAGGACATATTAGAACACTCTAAAACTCAAAGCATAGAAGGGGCAATTCTTTTTCTAGACTTCAAGAAAGCCTTTGATACAATTGAATGGAATTTTTTATTTAAAGTATTAGACAAATTTGGATTTGGCAATTCTTTTCAAAAATGGGTTAAAATTATTCACAAAAACATAATATGCAAAGTCTCTTGTAATGGATGGATATCAGATGAAATTAAATTATCTAGGGGCATCAGACAAGGCTGTCCGTTATCAGCCCTCCTGTTTGTTATTGCAGTCGAAATAATGGCTATAAACATAAGAAATAATAAAAATATTAAAGGTCTGAAAATAAATTCAAAACAAAAAAGAGCTTTTAAAATAACTCAATTTGCAGATGATACTACTCTTTTCTTAGAATCTAAATCAGATATAAAAGCAGCATTAAATGAAATTGAAATATATGGCACATATTCAGGTTTAGTTTTGAACAGAGAAAAATCAAAAGGTCTAAGAATCGGAATAAATAATGAAATTGAAAATAACTTTGAATCCATAGATTGGTCAGAGAAAGTTATCAAAGCATTGGGTGTTTATTTTGGATATGACATTAAACTCGCGTACGAAAAGAATTGGGTCAATAAATTAGAAAAAATTAAATTATTAATTAGAAATTGGAAGTGTAGAAAGCTGACCATGCTTGGAAGAATTCAAATAACTAAATCACTTCTGCTATCACAATTTACCTATACTATATCCATGTTAACTATACCAAAAAATATAATTCAAGAATTCAAAAACTTAACATACACATTTGTTTGGAATAATAAAAGAGAAAAAGTAAAAAGAAAAACTATGATTAGGAACTATATTGATGGTGGCCTAAAGATGATAGACATTGAGTCCCATATTGACACTATAGGAATCAGTTGGATAAAGAAATTTTTAGATGTTCAAACAGATGGTTCACTATGGAAAGAAATCCCTATGTATTACTTTTCAAATATATGTTCAATCATAGATTTGTTTAACATGAACTTAGACAAAGTGGAAAATCTAACGGAACTAAAGAACATTCCAACATTTTATCGAGAAATCATACAATCCTGGATGAAATTTAAAAATCTAGTAGGTTCAAAACAATTTCCACAATCAGAAAATGAAATAAAAAAACAAACATTATGGGGCAATCAATATATAAAAATAAATGGAAAATGCTTACTATTCAAAAAAATGGATTAACTCAGATATAAAAATAATAAATGATTTGCTAAATGCTGATGGCCAAATTAATCAATCAACCATTTTATATAAACTTTTAGATAAACGCAACTGGATAGGAGAATACACAAAATTAATTAAAGCAATCCCAAAAACATGGAAAAATATAATCAAGATAAAAGAAACTCCTAATTTTGAAATCAATTTAAAAAAAGAAATATCCATTAAGATTGGCAAGAAAATTATTCAGATTGAAGACTTAACAAATAAAATAATTTATAATACATTTATTGAAAAAATATCCGTACTTCCTACCTCATACAATAAATGGGATAATTATTTTGAAAACTTTGAGACTAAAATTAAACTTAACTTAGAATTCTTATTCAAAACAATGAAAAATATTGAAATAAAGATGGTATGGTGGAAACTGATAAACAGAATTCTACCCAAAAGAAATTCTTTTTAAATGGAAAATGGTACAAAATGTAACATGTAACATCTGCGGAACCACAGAGGACTACCAACATTATTTCATAGAATGTAGTCGACTGAAAGACCTATACAATTTAACAACACAAGTGTTTCGCCGACTTAATTTCACTAAAAATATGATAAGTCTTGAAAATTTCATATTTGGATATAAACCACAGGTAAAGAAATTCAATTATCTTAATGAGTATCTCTTAATCATTATGTACACCATATACAAAACATACCACTTAAATGAACTAACAAACAATAATATTAATCCTAAATTCATGCTGAAAAATGAAATCATAAAAAAGATTGAATACCTAAATTACCGACAATTAAAAATACCAAAAATATTTCAATTCACCATTGAAAATGCAGTATAAACTGAAATAAAATTTCAAAACTCTTCTTGAATGAATCTGTATACCATCTGACATCTTCTTCTCTGTTCTTCTGAAAAAAAGAAAGAAAAAGAAACCAGGGAAATTTAAGAAAAAAAAAATAATTAAAGAAATTTTCATAAAAAAAAGAAAACACATGTATCATTAATATAAACAAGAATAAACAATTGACTAATATATATACTTATCTGTAAACAATAAAACAAATGACGGATAAATGAATACTTATCTCAAAGCAAAGTGCTGTATATTCATTCAACTCCAAGCCAGTGCATACTAATAGGCCACTACACTGCTACCTCACCTGAAAAGTAAACAATAATACTAAGTGGAAATACCCAACACTAAAAATAGAATTGACCTACTTCCATTTCAGCAGTTGTTCACTGCTTTAGCAAAATTATTATTTCCAGCTTGTCAAATTTAAATGCCCACAATATCCCAATGCGTCGTGTGCAATGAACTAGAACTTCAGTGGACAAACAATAAACAAGTATAGTAACGAAATATTTACCTGTCTACAGTAACGTGATACAACACAAATCCATTCTTCTTCTGTAATCATTTCTTTCAAAATACTGTAAAGGTTTAATGTTTCCTCCTATATTCACACTGAAAAACTTTTTCACAACACTACAAGTATAAATCCATAGTAAATCCATGTGATAAAAAGACGACACGTTTCACATCCGGTAACCTTTACACACTATTCTACAAACAATAACGGACATACAGAGACGGTCGGAGGACACATTTACCATTTACTGAGTAAATTATATTATATAATATATATTATACATTTCATATCCTTATATCATCTGTCTTCTGGCCCGGAAAGGCAGATTAATATTGTTAAATGGGCAATTTAATAATAATAATAGAAAAAAAAAAAAAAAAAAAAAAAAAAAAAAAAAAAAAGAATGCGCTGGTACAAGATTGGTCAAGTAACAAACATAGTGTCCGTCTGGTGACATTAGGATCATATCCACGGTATAAAAGGCGTTTGATGATTCTGACGCATTTTCGATAGTGATGTTGTCTATCTTTGATCCTTCTTATCTCGTTAATTATTTCACCATAAAATGCAGGTTGTGAAATACCCAAAGAAATATACTCTGTTGCCTGTATTAGTCCGAAGTTGACAATATTTTTTGTAAAATTTCTAGAAAGTCTTTACTAGTTTGTGAAAGCGAAAACCTTGTTTCAAAAGTTTCTTGGTAATATGTTAATTTGTACTATGAAAATCCAAAACATCAGTACATGCTCTAGCATACCGGATGAGCTGTGAAATATAGATACAATAAGACGGTAATCTAGGAATATCACCGTCAAGCCAGGGGGAATTTACTATGTTAAATCCAAAATCATCCCTTTTGTCATACACACTTGTTTGGATCTCTCCATTAACAATTTTGATATCCAGGTACAAAAATGATGTTTATGTGTTTGAAACGTTTGCCTTGTTTCGAATCAATTCTTGTGGATAAATAACATTTCTATACTTTTCAAAAACAGGATTGTTAATTGTAAGAATATCATCCAGGTACCTAGAATGAGTTACAGAAGATCCTGACGATAATCTCAACAGCACTCGCAATGTTCATGCACGAAAATAATAACAATATGTAAATACATGCATTGCACTGTCTGAGGTTATATCTATATAGAAAGTGCTATGGCGACTATGTCAGGGAAAATATTCAAAACACTTACTGTCAAATCCCTCGCGGGGAACTGTTTTAAGAGTTCCACACGGCAAAGGGCATAAGTATGAAACAAATGAGTTAAAGAAGATCCTGACGCTAATCTCAACAGCACTCACAATAGATCACGATGTTGAGCATCGACGGACCCCTAGCAAAATTGAGGTGGGACCAGGTGCCCGGGAGGAGTAAGCATCTCCTGTTGGCTAGCCGCACCCGCCGTCGAGGTTTATGCACGAAAATAAAAAACAATACATAAATACATGCATTGCACTGTTGAGGTCCCTAGAAGCACCAATGAAACATTTCGCATCATCATTTGTTCTTTGCTTTTGAAGATTTTGGATAAATTCCTTTTGATACATGTACGTGTATAAAAATAAATCTGCAACAAGAGGCGCAAAATTAGTACCCATATGAATCCCTACAACCTGCTTGTAGAGTTTCTCACCAAATCTTACATAAATATTGTCCAAAAGGAAGGACAAGGCAATACACATCATTTCTACGATTCAATTAATACTGTATAAATCTAGTTCCAATATTTGCATGATTGAATGTCATCATTCTCATCATTTACCGGTGTTCATCTACCTTGAAAAATTCTACCGGAATTCTTTTCTAGCCTGAGTGACATACTTTTTCATTCTCTTTCCTTCTTTTCTTTTCTATGAAAATCAAATTCCGCTATCATTTGATCTATCGATACCATAATGACTTCTTCTGCAGAACCACTGAAGAGATTTTGATGAAACAAGATGCTTTGATATACACTATATGCTAATATCTTTTTGGAGAGTTTTTTTTTAAACTATGAAAAAAAAATCTTTACCGTGCACATGAACCAAATCATTGGTACATAAAATATGACATAAACCACCTCAAAAATCGGGAAGATTTTACGATGATTGCAAAATACCTTAGCATTGTAATGATTTCAGAATACTCCCTTTATAGTACATGTACCCCTGTCTGTTTATTATGTATATATGACAGGAGAGCAGTTTAATGAAGAAAAGACGATAAAAATCTCAGTAAGGAATCACAACATCATACGTTTCGATCCCACGCGGTGATATTACTTCCTAATTGATCCAAAAGAGGCCTACATATTCATCTTCTTTGAAAACAAAATTTGCCGAACAATCTGATAAACTTTAACAATTTAAAGGCGTATCAGGAATTTACGAATTATTGATATGTATATATATGATGTTAGGAATTCAGACAAACGGTATGATTAGAGTTTTATAAAAAGAAAGATTTTAATATCCCTACGACGAATCTTTTCGAATTTTTTGTAAGGTTATATGCTTACAAAATAAGCAAATAAAGCTTACGAAATAAGCAAATAAAACTACAAAATAAGCTGACACACGCAAATCGCTATACGAGCCAGATCTGCCGGTGTCAATATTCTGCTACGTCTTTCGGTATATATTTGGACATAATAATTTTCACTTTTTGGCCATATTACATTGTTTAGAATGAGGATCACTGACGAGGGTTAAGTACCTCTGGTCCATGCTGCAAATTACTCTGGTCTTAAATTATGTTATTGAAGTTGAAGACGTTTAAAAATTGAAATACATGTTAGATTAGTTTTCCCCCGGTGTAGTTTTCCCCTCGGAAAGACTACTCTAGAATAGTTTTTCCCCAAGGGGTAAAGTCTACTCTAGTGCAATATTTCCCCCCTTACATTTTCAGAGTAGATCTTCCCCCAGAGGGAAAAGCTTCTGTAGAGTAGAATTGTCCCCATCTTAGGGGGGGGGGGTATACTCTAGAGCTTATTCTCCCATCTATTAAAGAAAGGAAGGGATCTCCAACAACACTAGATTGCAGCACCCACAGCTAAACCCCAAAACACCAAATGCTAAAAACACAGATCAGACACCAACAGAAAGAGACGCAAAAGGGACAAGCAATACCAACTCACGCCATACATAGACCAACGAGACCAACGGGCAACCGGAGCCGACTTGTGGTTATCCTGGATTAATAGATATTGGCATATTCTCCGCTAATTATTTCTTTTTTGCTCACCTTAGGGTCAAGTATGCTATGTCATGGTGTTTTATCAATTTCTGTCATCCGTCCGTCGTCCGTCGTCGTCGATTTTGTGTTGTATAAAGGGATATGGCCATTATCCATATTTGTCATCTAAACTGTCCTGCTCCGAAACCGCTAAGAGATTTTAATGAAACTTGTTGTGCATGAAGTTTATTTTATATGAATTTAAAACTGCAAAAATGGAAGGGCGATGGTCTTTCTTTACATTCTAAACTTCTCCCCCGAAATTGCGCATTTATATTTTATCATATTTATTGCAAGGGATGCAAATGCGAAATTTTTTTTATCAAAATCACATCTTTTTGTCAATGCTTTCCTTTTTTAATAATTGGAAAGAAGCATGTTTTCTGTGCACATGGACCAAAGGGTGTTGATTTCAAATCCCGGCAGGGACAGACAGTCTAACAAGATTTTAAGAGGACATTCCGAAATGCATACTCGGATATTAATGAGTTAAAGAAGATCCTGACGACAATCCCAACTGCACTCACCATAGAGAACAAAATTAAACATCGACGGACCCCTAGCAAACTGTTTTAAGAGTTCCACACGGCAAAGGGCATAAGTATGAAACAAATGAGTTAAAGAAGATCCTGACGCTAATCTCAACAGCACTCACAATAGATCACGATGTTGAGCATCGACGGACCCCTAGCAAGCAAGAGATGGGACCAGGTGCCCGGGAGGAGTAAGCATCCCCTGTTGGCTAGCCGCACCCGCCGTCGATGTTTATGAAGTATGGTAATGAAAGTATATATAATTCATGCACTGTCTAACGTTATGTCTATATAGAAAATGCTATCGCGACAGTGTCAGGGAAGTATATTCAAAACACTCACTGTAAAACCCCTCGCGGGGAACTTTTTAACGAGCTCCACACGACAAAGGGCATAAGATAAACGGGCAAAAACAACCAAAACACAAAAACAAGACAGATAAACAAACTGATAATAAAACGAAGCGACACCCATTTTTACTTAGATGATTGAAAATTTATATAAAACCCCTCTTAAAAACATAAGCGACATATTTAGATATGCGACACGACAATACCAGATAAAATGGAGGGTGATTCTACTCTGAGGGAAACCCTACTCTAAAACTAGCTGTAGATGAAAATCACCCCCCGGAAAAATGACTCCAGAGCAGTCTTTCCCTAGCGGAAAAACTACTCCAGAGTAGGTTTTCCCCAGGGGGAATGGCTACTCTAGAGTAATTTTTTCCGGGGAGAAATTACACTAGAGTAGTCTTTACGTGGGAAAAAAAATACTCGGGGGAAAGACTGCTCTATAACATCGGCTGTGTAAGTTTATCATATTTTGACATGAATGTATTTTCTCATATCTGCTCGATGGCTGATCAGTTTCTGTCATTTTTGTCAATAATTGTTTGATTGAGTCATGTTTTTAGTCGATAGTCGTTCTCCGTTACAATACAGCTAGACGGAGCGTAAATTATATCTCTACCTTTGAAAATCCGATATCGGGTAAAAAAAAATGTACAACATCAGTGTTTATAACAGTACGAGTTCCATCTAAATCGTTCATACATTGCTCAAAGTTTTTCTCCTTTCATTTATTATTATTTTTTTTTTTCGTTTTCTGCTAAGATTATTCTAAAACACATTATACCAAGATCAGAACATTAATCAGACGTACCTGTTAGGATAGTTAAGCTTTCATTCCTTCATCTTTATTACAAACAGTACACACTTTTTATATTATCGTCTTCCACAAAGAACCAAATCCTCATTTTTTTAAAATGGCGTCAACAGTGTCCTGGATATACATTTAAACTTCCTTCTTCGTCGTCAAACTATGCACAAAGATGACCTAGCTTACGGATGAATTATTATGCAGCCATATATAAATCATCAACTTAGTTGGTAAAATACATTGAGAAATGTAACCGGCATATAAAGTTACAACTATGAGAGAACTCAACCAATAGAGAATTCCATCGACGCGACAGTAAAAGTTTTGTGTTTTTATCTTTTTATTCACAGATCCCAGGTCAGATAGCTGAGATGCCTACCTTAAGAACTAAATGGGATGATCAAATCCAAGGCTGGTTCTGTATACGCCACTGGTTGTCATGTTTGTATTACATGCCTGTCCCTTATATGACTTTAAGATCAAATAATGAGTGCTTTTATAATTCAAATTTAGGCTAATTAAAATATTTCCAAACCTATTTATGCACCAGACACCTGTTTCCGATAGTAAATGCTCATTATTGATGCTTTCTGCCAATTTGATTTTCAGACACAGTCAAAATTGATTTCAGTCCTTTAGTTTTTATTATTTTTTTCTTAGCATAATTTTGTACTATGTATTTAATTTACAGAGAGGGCGCGGCTCCAAATTTTATGAAGGGTCGATTTAGTGGCATTGTTGAAGAAAATGTATGACCAAAATAGCGTTGGAGGGATTGTATTCAGATCTTGACATCCTTTAACAACGATGCTATTTTTTATGAAACAACAAGTTTTCGAAATAGCCAAGTAACATTTATTATGTGAAATTGATAAAGGGCCAAAACAAAGTGTAACGTGAAATTGTCCGAGCGGAATTAAAGTATAGTGATCGCCTCTAAGTTTACATGAGCGTCACATAGATATAGAGGTTGCTTCTGTACGAGTTTTGATTTTCCGGGTATCAATGCTAAAAGTAGAATAATTCGTTATTTCTGATAAAAGCTGAACGAAGAATATATCTTTATTGTGTTTTTAAATAAAGGTACAGAGGAAAAACTTTTAATAGCGAAGATTCTGACCCATCAATGAATTATAAATGTCACCTTGTGACCTTGAAGTGGTGACGTTGACGTACTTAGTTTTTGTTTTTGTTTGTCGCTTGTTGTTTGTTTGGCTTGTTTGTATTTTTATTTTCAGTGTGATTGACGTTCTGCAACAAATCGTGATATAGATGTACAGTTTGGACACGATATGCTGAAGTCTTTTTCTTCGGAGTATATAAAGAAAATATATGAATTCATGAAATATGGATAAACATAGGTGCAATATCTGCAATATATGGGGGAAACATTTTAATCGATTATTTTACATAGTAAAATTCAAATTAAAACAAAAAGTAAATCATTTCCTCACGGGATCGCCCATAAAATTGAGAACTAACGATAAATTCGCTTTCATTCATTTCTCGAGGTACATGTACTTTTATGAAACATTGCATAATTTTCTTTAAAGTTAATTCTGTTTGAAAGGGTCCAAACCACAGGAGCTCGATGCCGACAACCCTCACTGACACCCATGCGGATATTCTTGTGGATCGTTGGTATCGGGCTCCTGTGATCCAAACAAATAAAATTTCTATGTTTTTCCTTTTCATGATTATTAAAGACGGATCCAGAAGACGGATCTTGAAGGGCAACTTGAATCATTTAAGTTTTCAAAATAGTATTACATCTATTATATAAAGTTACAAATATGAGAGAACTCAACAAAGAGAGAATTCCATCGACAAAACATTAAAACGTTTGTGTTACATATTTTTTATTCACAATTCCCGGTTCAAATAGATTAGAACTAGATGACTGAAATCAATCTGGACTGTGTCTGAAAATCACATTGGCTGGAAGCATCACTTATGAGGATTTACTATGGAAAACAGGTGTCTGCAGTGGCGGATTTAGAGGGGGCCCCCTTTTTCACCCAAAGTTATTCATTCAGAATACTCTTTTTATCCTTAATCTCTTTACTTTTGGGGGAAATTTTTGGCTCGCTTAATTCGCTCGCCGCACTTAAGTTTTCACTAGCTGTCTATTTTTGCGTCTTCACTTTGTCTTCACCTTTCTTTGTCATCGTGTTTGAACGGATTCATATGTCATAATTGTATACAAAATTCAAAATCAAAGTAACACTTGAATAATTACCACATGCTCCATTTTCATGGGCCGATCTAACCAGGTTAGACAGGTGGATAGTGGGGATGCAATGCCCTAATCTTCCCAACCTTCCGCAATTAGTCAATCAAAAATAGAGCATGGAAAATGAGAGAGCGATTGTATTCTTAGACAAAATGTAACTATCTATTCTATTCGCCACTCTCGCCAGTCTACCAAATGTATCAAGAAACTTTACACCATGTTCATGTAGTGGAAATGAACTCCCCCCTCCCTCCCCCACTTCTTAATTGGATCATCAGTCTTGAGATTCACGCTTTTCGTCTTCGACTTTTTTTTTTTTTGCTTGTCAAATTTTCTGTGAAAAATTTTCTTCGAGCTGAAACCTTCCCCCCCCCCCACCCTTTTCTGAAATCCTAGATCCGCCTCTGGTCTTGTGCATAATTTTTTTGGAATGCATTCATTATTTTGATCTTAAAGCGACCATGCAGGACTAGCGGCCGTGGAGCATCTTCAAACATGGAAAGAGCTGTCAGCCCAGGGGACCGGTCCGACCAAGTTTGAGTTCATGATACGACTCATCTGACAATACACAGCAGCATACACCATATTCACATATAGGAAGGGATCCCTAAAAAGGAATACAATGTTGTTTATCCAGAAAAAAATACAAAATAAGCAAATAATGCTTACAAAATAAGCTGACATACGTAAAGTTTATCATATTTTGACACATTTGATATTTCCCATATCTGATCGATGGTTGATCAGAAGTCTGTCATTTTTGTTAAACTTTCATTCCTTCCTCTTTATCACAAACATTTTACAAATTTTTGCTGGTTTTTTTTCTTCTTAATATTATCGTCTTCCACAAAGAACAAACAAAATCCTCATTTTTTTTTTCAAAATGACGTCAACAGTGCCCTCGTCGTCAAATTATGTACAGAAATGATCTAGTTTACGGATGCATTATCTTCATATTTAAATCACCAACTTGCGTGCGTAATAACAGTAGGATAAAATACACGGAGAAATGTAACCGCCATATAAAGTTACAACTATGAGAGAGCTCAACAAAGAGAGAATTCCATGACGCAACAGTAAAGTGTTTGTGTAACATATCTTGTCATTCACAGATCCAGGCCAAATAGCTGAGATGCCCACCATAAGAACTATATGGGATGATCAATCCAAGGCTGGTTCTGTATACGCCACTGGTTGTCATGTTCTTATGACGTGACTGTCTCTTATATCGCTATAAGATCAAATAATGAATGCTTCTTGTAATTCAAATTTTGGTTAATTTAAATATTTCCAAACCTCTTTATACACCAGACACCTGTTTCTTACGTTGTTAAAGGCCGAACTCCAGTTTGTTGAATTACCGGTGGGTAAGCCATCGAGAGTATCTGGGGCATTGGGCGGTTCTTATCTTGCAGCGTCGATAAAAATAGCAAACAGCGTGCTGCGGCAGAGCGGTGCACGTGTAATTATAGCAGACGAATCTTTTACACAAAATTCACGATTTACTGATGAAAGTCTTGAGTCATAGTACAAAATATTAAAAATATAATTTTATAAAAATCGTTGCTGTCTTATAGATGTCATTTGTATGATTTTATGTCTAGAAAGACAGGTTTTGATAAGTTTTACACATACATGCATGACCTACATGTACATGTACATATCTATAATGGAAGCTGGAAATAAGGATTGTGCAGGAGAGGCTGCAAAGGGTCATATCGCAAAGATGTCGAAATAAATTTCATATTTTTCCATTTGGTTTTAACATGTTTTGGAACTGTATATCTACACTTTCCTTTGAAAAAAAATACAAGGAATATTATAACATTTAATAAATCTGTCCGTCCCTAAGTAAACCTCTCGTTTTGGTGGGTACTTTTGCACGGATCTGCATAAATTAGAGTAGACAATGGCCGGCGCTATACAGCATGTTTCTCCCAAGAGAAGATCGTGAAAATCTGGTTTTATGAAGTAAAATAACACATTGTGAAAAGTGAATTTAGTGGTGTAACTGAACATAAAACGGATCTATTTGACTATATACCGAGGATATCATCTAAATTAAAAGATAAAACTTGGGACTTTCCACATATTGCAGCAACGGTATAAGATTGTTTACGAACGGGGGTACATGTAGCCGTGAAAACGACAGAGAAATTATTTTACTGAGAAAGTACGTGTAATAATATATTTTTCTGCAAATAAAAAAATACGAAAATGATTTTTCGCATCACGACAAAGGCACATTGGATAAACTTTTAGTCACGTTGTCTCTGAAAACTCATAACATAAATCATTAATGAGTTTTTGGATTCAATATTTTCATCAAATGGAAAAAAATGTGAAGAAATGAGGTAAGAATTGTTTACGTGTGTAAGCGCGCATGCTGCATGTTCAGAATCTAGTATTAAATGACTCAGCATCCGGTATAAACAATAACACAGTTAGAAACGCCTACCGCATGTCACTCTTCTGAATTTGAATTGAAAATTTGTCCTGCTTCCATCATTTGGAGTGAAAAAACTCAGTTAAATCTCAATATAATTTCTACATATTACATACATAAATGAGTGAACATCGTGTTCAGATGCATAACAAATTTCATAAGAAAATTGTGTCCTTTTCATGAGATAATTTAAAATTATCCTCTGCAATCTGAACGTGTCTAGAAATTTCATATTCGCCACCATTTTCCTGGTTGGCTGCTATTTATACCCCAAGCTCGGCCTTTAAGATTGAGGATTACTGACGAGGGTTAAATACCCGAAACGTGCATGTCTGGTCCATGCTGTAAATTTATCTGCTCTAAAATGATGATAATCAATTTGAAGACGTTAAACATCTGTACCACTTGGCGAGTGTCACTGCAGGTGGACCAGGAGTCCCCGAGGGCACTTTCAAGTTCTATCAATTTCGGTTGGTCGTTTCTTCAAACGCATCTGAACATTTCTGTTTACAACATTTTCTCAAATTTTAAAAACCTTGGTTCTGTAGCATCATATCAGAGCCATCTTGTTAGGTCTTTCGGTATATTTAGGACATAGTTTTCACATATTATGGCCATATTACATTGTTTAGATTGAGGATCACTGACGAGGGTTTATTACCCGAAATGTGCATGTCTGGTCCATGCTGTAAATTTATCGGCTCTAAAATGATGCTTATCAATTTGAAGACGTTAAACATCCGATAGTACATTGTAAATTCTCATTAGTAATGCTTCCAGCCAATGTAATTTTCCGACTCAGTTAAAATTGATTTCAGTCCTCTAGTTATTATTATTTGTTTCCTAGTTTAACGGAATATCACACGTGTTTCAGTAGCATCCCTTAGACGAAAATTTTAAAGACATCTCCACGCTGAAGATTCCGATTTTCGTAACTTAAAATGACATGATGTTGTGGTCTTGTAATAATCACTCAATCGGCAAGCGATCCAGTAGCTCAGAGGTATAGCTCTCTTCCATTATGTGGAAGGACCGTGGTTCGAGTATGTACCGTAGGGAAATTTTCAGATTTTCATTCATATGCAGACACCTACGTTTTTGTTTTGTATGTTGCTTTTTTATGCAAAGTAATGGTAAAACAAGAGAGACCAACAATAGTCGAATTATTGCTGGAATTAAAATTACTTGAAAAGTATTTTGTCTTCCGAAATGGAAGTAACCGGATGAGACAGTTCTACCTAATTGAAGTGGCGGTTGTTGCATGCAAGCAGGAAATGCTTACTCTTCCTGGGCACATGGCCTCACTCTCATATCGGGAGTTCGCTTTTTTTTCATACAGTGGAGGTTTCTGTTTTTTTGCTTTGGTTCCTGTTTTATCCTGATTTTGTATGCCTTCGGTTTCTGATTTTCAGAATTATCGATTTTGTGCTGTAAACAGGGATATGGTCATTATCAATATTTGTCATTGAAGACGTTAAACATTTGTACTACTTGGTGAGTGTCACTGCTGGTGGACCAGGAGTCCCCGAGGGCACATGAAGCCAAGTTCGATCAATTTTGGTTGTTCGTTTCTTCAAACGCATTTTAAAACTCTGTGTTTACAAAATTGTCTCAAATTTCTAAACTCTGGGTCCTTTAGCATCATATCCCAGCCATCTTGCTTAGTCTTTCGGTAAATTTATCTGCTCTAATATGATGCTAATGAATTTGAAGACGTTAAACATTTGTACCACTTTGGTGAGTGTCACTGCTGGTGGACCAGGAGTCCCCGAGGGCACATGAAGCCAAGTTCGATCAATTTCGGGTGGTCGTATCTTGAAACGCATTTTGAAATTTTCTGTATGCAAAATTGTCTCAAATTTCAAAACTCTGGGTCCTGTAGCATCATATCCCAGCCATATTGTTAAGTCTTTCGGTATATATTGAGACATGATTTTCACATATTTTGGGCATATAACATTATTTAGATTGAGGATCACTGACGCGGGTAAAATACCCGAAACGTGCATGTCTTGTCCATGCTCTAAATTTATCTGCTCTAAAATGATGCTTATGCATTTGAAGATGTTAAACATTTGTACCACTTGGTGAGTGTCACTGCTGGTGGACCAGGATTCCATGAGTGCACATGTAGCCAAGTTCGATCAATTTCGGTTAGTCGTTTCTCCAAACGCATTTGAAACTTTTCTGTATACAAAATTTTCTAAAATTTCTAAAACCTGGGTCCTTTAGCATCATATCCCAGCCATCTTGATCAGTCTTTCTGTATATTTAGTATGTAGATATAATCATTTCGAAATATTTATGACATATGTAGGTAAAAAAAGTAATAACAAATGTTTTACGTCTTCAAATTCATTAGCATAATTTTAGAGCATATAAATTTACAGCATGGACCAGACATGCACGCTTCGGTATTTAAAACCTTCGTCAGTGATCCTCAATCTAAGCAATTTAATATGCCCAAAATCTGTGAAAATTATGTCCTAAATATACAGCAAGACTAAGCAAGATGGCTGGGATATGATGCTAAAGGACCCAGGTTTTAGAAATTTGAGAAAATTTTGTATACAGAAAATTTTCAATTTTAAAATTATTCTGAAATACATTATATCGAGGTCCTTTCCCGCAAACAACACACAACATCTTGGCGTTTAGCTCACCTCGACGAAGTAGCGGAGGGCTAATGCTATCGCCCCGTCGTCGGCGTCCGCACTATAGGTTAATCAAAACGACACAGGTCGGTTCCCGCCTAACTGTAAGTCCTGCATCAACCATATTTACATGGATGATGCATCTGAGGATGGATACTGCAGTGCATGGAATAGAGGCCGCAGCTGCATGACCAACATTTCTCGATTGAGTGAGTAGATAGGTAAAATGGGACAGATCCGTTCCTGCCTTACTATCAGTCCTTCATCAACCATACTTATTTGGATGATGCATCTGAGGATGTGTAATACATTGCATGGTACAGATCCTGCATCCGACCCACATTTCATGCTTTAGTGAGCAGGTTAAGTAAAATGGTACAGGTCCATTCTAGCCTTACTATTAGTCCTAAATCAATTTACATGTAATCTTGCATGGATGATGCATCTGAGGATATTTAATACAGTTCAGGGCACGGATGCTGCGTCTGACTGCTTGAGTGAGCAGGTTAGGTTAAATCAACCAATCTTATGTAGATGATTCATCTTAGGATGCTTCTGCAATGCGTGGTACACATGTTGCATCTTGCTTGCGGAACCAGATTAAGTAAAATGGGATACGTCAATTCCCGGCCTATTTGAAGACCAATATTAAATAAAAACTTGTGTGGATGATGCATCTGACTATCGGCGGTCATCTCTGATGACACTATGTTTTTCATCTTAATATTGCCGTCTTCCACAAAGAACAAACAAATTCTTGATTCATTTCAAAATGGCGACAATGTTCTCTCACCAAGTATCTTTCACTCTATGTCCTGTTTATATATCAACACTTCCTTCTTCGTCGTCAAACTATGTACAGTTTTTGGCTTAGACAGTAGAATGGAGGAGATCTCCAACAAGGCTTCGTTATATTACTATTTCTATTTATTGGATAGATCATCTTTCCAGTCATATTTACATCGACGTTATCTACGTGTGTAATAACTGAGAAGTATAACCGCCATGTAAAGTTTCAACTGTGAAAGAACTCAACGAAGAGAAATAAATCAACGAGACACGGCGCATCAATGCAAATAGAAAATATTTCGCCATATAGAACTTTTCTTCAATATATTATACGGAAACTTGCTCTCTAACTTACTTTGAAGACGGGACTCCATGACGGGCCCTGTCCCTCTCTGACTTATAGTGAAAAACTGACTCCATGACGGCCCTGTCAAAAACCTATTTAGAGAAGATAGGGCCCGGACAAACTGTCCTCTCTTAATGTCGGTCGTACTCCTCGGGTGAATACATATATGAGCTCGCTACAATCGACAGGGCACGGACTGTATTTCGTACTCCCTTTGTTTTTATATTCATAAACATATTGAACCCCTGCGTTTGGATGTCTTGTTAGTGTGATATTCGATGAAGTTATTTTACAATTCACCTGTGCGTTCTACAGACATTTTGGTAACCGGATAAGTGGGAGGGATGTGCTCACGTAATCTTGTGTGATATTTTGTGTTTGGTGATTTGATGTGGTGTTTGCTGTTCCTCGTTCCTTTTATAAATCTTGTTTTTCTTATTTGTTGTTCTTCGTCCCTTCGATAAGAGGTAAAGAAGATTCTGACAACGATCTCAACAGCACTCACAATAGAGCACCAATGAAGCATCGAACACCAAGAGAACACGTGGCAAACTGTTCTATCCCGGAATGATGTAAACTTATTTTGGTCTATAAAAAATTCAGAACTTAGAAAGTGCAAACCATCACAATTTTTTCATACGACTTTTAAATATGCATACCACGCTGCCTGACGACAAAATTAATGACCGATTGTCTAAACTCGTTAAATGGTACTTTTTAGAAGGGAAAATATCTTTTTGTACATATGAATCAAAGGATTACTTATTCCGCTACAGAATACAAATCATACAAATCTTTGACATGTAGTGACTTGTGTATCGCCTTGTCCTTCTTCTTGGATAACATTTATATAAGATTTTGGGAGAAGTTTTAGGCATCCCAATGGGTACTTATTGTGCACCTCTTGTTGCAGATTTAAAAGAATTTATTCAAAAGTTAAAAATCAAAGAAAACATGATTATTTACCAATCGACAATCCTGTTTTTGAAATATTTGAAAATGGTATCTATTTTCAAGAATTGATTCTTAACAAGGCAAACGTTACAAACACAGAAACACCATTTTGGACCTAAATATCAATATTCCTTATGGAGAGATTCATACAATTGTGTTGGAAAAAAGAGATGAATTTTGATTCAACATAGTAAATTTTCCTTGGCTTGGCGGTGATGTTCCTAGATAACCGTTATACGGTATCTACATTTCACAGTTCATCAGGTATGCTAGTGCATTTACTGATGTTTTTGTTTTCATAGTAAGAATTTACAAATTACGAAGAAATTTTTAGGTCAAGGTTTTCGCTTTCAAAAACTCGTTAAGATTTTCTTGAAATTAAAAAAAAAAATATTGTCAACTTCTTTTGAAAATCGGACCCATACAAGCAACATGGTATATTACTTTGTGTATGTCACATCCTGCACTTTATGGTGACATGATTAACAAAATAAGAAGGAACAAGGGTAGACGGAATTACCATCGAAATCGTGTAAGAATCATCAAACTCCTTTTATACCGTGGGTATTATCCTATCACCAGATGGACACTAGGCTTGGTACTGAATCAATCTACACCCTTTCCCAGCACATTCTTAAGAATTGCACTCTTACTGACTGTGACGACTGGATTCCATCAAGGGTCCTGTCCAAACCTGTTTAGAGAAAAGAAGTGCCCCGACCACCTGTCCTCTGTGAATCTCAGTCGGACTCCTCCGTGGATAACATGCTTGAGCTCGCTACATCCTGCAGAGCACGGATTGTATTCCACAGGCATATATATCCATTTGCATATCCATCTGTGTGTTTCTTCCTGTATCATGTTGTTTGTTTGTATGGTCATAGTACAGCGAGAATGTTTTCTTTTGCAATACAAATGTACGTTCTTCGAGTTCCCTTAGTAATCGGATGTGGCAGGGTCGTGTGCTGGTAATCCGGATAATACACCGTCTGCTACTGACGTGGCAGATGTCCGTCCTAAGTCGGCAACGATTGGCGATTGGTCTCGTTGGCTAATATCTAGTTATTTGTGTTTGATGTTTCTATGTGATTTGGCGTTCCTTGTACATTTTACGTCTCTTTCTCCTCTTTCTGTGCGTGTCTGCTCTGTGTTTTTTGTATTCGATGTAATGGGGTGTTGACGTGAATGTTGCAGCCGAGTGTTGTTGGAGATCCCCTCCTATCTTAGCTTTTCTTCTCTTTTCCTAGCTTTTCTGCTTTGTACTGTTTGCCTGCTTTTAGGCTGTTGTTACCATCTACAGTTTTATCAATATGTTTGTAGAAATACAAGCTCTTCCGAAATATTCGACATAAAAATAAAGATGCCGTATCTGTTAGTATGTATATGCTATCAATGCTAGGTTTACACTTAGCCACGATCGCCACAAATTCGACAGAGAACTTGAGAGAGTGTGGAGTCGTGATAATCATGAGAGAACGTAAGCATGAGGATCGTGTAAGAGTGCGAAAAAGCGCTATAGCTCATCGTGGCAATCAAGATGGAACATTGATACTGTCCAATACATTTGTGAGACAGGTCCTGCTTAATATTCCCTCTTAGGAACTTTGTTACAAAACGCCCTATTTATTCTGATTGGATACGGAGGTCAATTGTCGACACTAGCGATGAGAGCTAAACTCTAACCCTATACCTTAATTTTTTTAGGGGGCCCCGCTTGGGCCCCTTGTCACATCACTTTCTATTAGTCTGTTAGGCGAGTGTCTATTAGTCATTTAATTTCGAACCTTTGGAAGTGACGGACGTGTAGTAGACCAGGAGTCCCCAGGGGCACAAATAGCCATGTTCGATCAACTTCGAGTTATAGCCTTTCGAGCCTCAGTACATTGCAGGTTCTGACTAGTATGAGAGTGGTTGTGATATACTTGTGTCCAGACGGAATAAGGTACGTTCTGTCCCCACCGCTGGTTTAAAACACGATTAAGTGTCGTAACCGCTTGTACCTTTTTATGCTATCTGTATTTCTTTTTTCTTTTAAGCGACGTGCATTCTCCCTTTATTGGATGGATCCGACATTGTCTGAATAGTGACCGTGGTTGTTTTCACCCCGTTTGTACTTTCGTGGAGTATTATGAATGGCTCTTTTAGAATAACATGTAAAAAAATTAATTGATCTTTGAGTTTGTTAGCTCTTCTGGTCTCAGACCAGTCGAGCTTATGCGATCACCCTTTGCACGACGTCTGTCAGTCCGTCCGTTATATATTATTGTGCCCTCAACTCCTCGGATACCATATGAGACAGGAAATTGATTCCTATTGTATTTTGTTCTATGGTGTAGTTGTGCATATTACATTTGCTCTCTGCCCTATACCCCATTGTCTTAGAAAATGGGTAAGGTCCTTTATAATTCTATGTAATATTTTGCCTGCAACTCCTCAGATACCATAATATAGGAGTATTTGTTTGACATCGTATGTATTATAACTTATTATAAAGTAATCTCATCCCAAAATACGATATTAATTAAAGGAGGATGACATTTTAGCACCATCCCTTCAATGCTATTTTGAACATAGATTTCATTTCGATATGCTACTGAATCGACCCTACAGAAATTTGGAGCCGCTCACTCTCTGTAAAGTAAATGCGTTACTAAATTCAAAAGTTAGAACCAGAGGGCGCTATTCAATTTGAAGACGTTTACATTGAAATGGATTTTGGCAGCTTATGAAAAGCACTTTGGCTGGAAGCATTCCTGATGAAGATTTTTAAATATTCGAAATACGTGTCTTGTTCATGATAGATAGTTTTAGATTTACTTCAAGAAGTTATACAGTCCGATCACTTCCGTTTCTTTTCATATAGTGGAGGTTTTTGTTTGTTTGTTTTTGGTGCCTGTTTTATTCTGATTTTGTATGCCTTCGATTTCTGATTTTCTGAATTATCGATGTTGTGCTGTATACAGGGATATGGTCATTATCCATATTTGTCATTACAAACAGAAAGTAAATTTCTTGCATTTATTTGGTCAATGATCTTGTTGTGCACTTGTCTGTCCAAAGGCTCATAGAAAACAGGTTGAGTTATTTTCTTCTCTATAATTTTATGTTTTCTTTCGCCCTCAACTCCTCTGAAACAATTATGCAAGGGCTGATGTTTTACGTTGTGAGCCTTGAGTAATGATGGATTTGACCAGAAATTTTGCATTTTATTTCTACATAATCCCCTTCAGTATCTATACAATTTTTCCATTGATGTTTAAGGTCCTCAATAACACTGAATATGTGTGCCAAAATAGCTGCTTTCAGTTTTGGGAATAAATGAAAGTCTGCTGTAGCAAGATCAGGTGAATACGGCGGATGCTAAAGCAAAAAAAAAAAGAATTAAAGACACAATCATAAATGGTAGTCATGACATGTGTCAGAAGTGAAGCATAGTATGTGTCATTGATTGTTTGTCATTTTTGGAGATAATATATAGGCAAAATGTCTTCTGCATCCTAGAAAACCGAGACCATAATCTCACCAGCTGAAGGAACAATCTTTGCATTCTTTGGCGGTGGTGAGCTGAGGTGCAACCTCTGTTTCGACTGTTGTTTGGATCCATGATTCATCCATGGTTTAAAATCTTTGAAGACAATTGACAGGATCTCTCTCTAAAAGGATAAGATTAGCACTCCATAAAGTGCACTAGTTGTGCTTCTGGTCAACTGTCAGATGACTTGGTATCCAACGGACCGAAAGCTTTCCCATTCCAAGATCTAGAGTCAGAATTGAATGTACTTTTTCTAGGCCAGTCAAAGTAAGAATAAACATAAAAGAAATGGCAACAGACATTATTTCAGTTGCATTATGGAGATTTTTTTGTATGTAAAGGTATTCTATGGGTAATTAAAGGTCATTCGGACACCCATTAATGAAATCTTGAGACCTAAAATTACAGCATAGTTATGATGTAAAAATTAATTGAAAATTTCTTAACAGTTAAGTTATTGAAAAAATAAATTACTTTAAGAGTAAGGGGTCCTTAAAGCTTGATTAAAGTATACGGGAAAACGTTATTTTTTCATAAGATTTTCAACAGAATGTTGATGCAACGCTCCGGCCGTCAGAGCATGGACTGTATTTCGTATGACTTCAGTTTTTTATATCCATTTTTATATCCATCTATGTATCTTTGGCCCCTGCGTCACGCTGTTTGTTTTTATATTTATCTTACAGTGAGGAGGTTCTTCTACACCACAGTTGTGCGTTCTTTGAGACCTCTCGGTAATCGGAAAAGTGGGACGGTTATTGGCACGTAATCCAGGATAACCACACCGTCTGCTACTGACTTGGCAGATGGCCGTCCTTAGTCGGCACCGATTGCCCATAAGTCTTGTTGTGTTTGTTGTTTCTACGTGATTTGGAGTTCCTTGTACCACTGCGTCTCTTTCTGTGCGTGTCGTCTTTGTATTTTTACAATGGGAGTCTTTGGGGTTTGGTGTTGGTGCTGCAACTAGGTGTTGTTGGAGATCCCCTTCTAACATTTCTGTCAATTTCGATTGGTGAAAAAACTGTAAAAACAAATGTATTTTATCAAATTTTGCTGAAAATCAAAAATTCACTAAATAGTTTGACTGTAATTATTTTTTTCTATATTTTTAACAAGGGAGATAACTCCAAAAATGACCCTTCTCACAATATTTTTCCTTTCGATATCTACTAGGCTAGTTCAAAAGTTGTTGAAATATAATATGACACAGAAAGATATTCAATGATGAATTAACTTAATATCCATGTTTTTGGCAAAATTTCCTTCCTATGAATACCTAAAAGCAATCATAAATCTCTGAAAAAAATCTGACGAGCGGCGTATAACAACATATCAAAATTCTTTATTCGGTTTAATTCTTAATATCGATCGATAAAAATGGTTGCAATATGAACAATTTGATAAAACCTGCTCATAAACATGATTTACACTTGTCATTATTTATCAGTTCACTCTTGACAGAAAAAAATACAATACAAAAACTACCATATACCCTAAATAGACGTTGCCTTTTTAGAAACCCAATTATCTGAGAAACTTAGATCAATTGTACATGGCCTTACTTACATGTACGTGTTTGTCTTCACCTATTTGAAATATAAACCGCAATGCATCCAGAAAAAAACCCTTAAATGACATTAAAATTTTTCCAGACACCAGAAGGTAATTGCACGGACTATATTCCGTACGCCCTTTTTTATATCTATTTACATAATCATATGTGTTGCTTGGGTCCCTGCGTTTTGCGTGTGGTCATCTAACAGTGAGGAGGTTGTTTAACACCACATTTGTACGTTCTGCGAGACTTCTCAGAAATCTGAGTAGTGGGAGGGTTGTGCGCACGTAATCCAGGATAACGACACCGTCTTCTACATGCGTGGCAGATGTCCCGCCTAAGTCGGCACCGGTAGCCCATGGGTGTCGTTGGTTTATGTGTGGTCTTTTTTGTTTCATGTTTCTATGGTGTGAGTTGGTTGTCCTTTTCCCTTTTGCGTCTCCTTCTGTGGATGTCTCCTCTGTGCTTTTTACATTGAATGTTTGAAGTTTTGCTATGGGTGCTGTAACCGAGTGTTGTTGGATATCCCCTCCTTTCTTGCATGCATATAGGAGGGGTGGGCAGGAGGCACCCTATCCCCCTTCCCAATCTCTCATGTCCTATCCCCATTCTTTCTCTTATTTTTTCAATAGTGTTGAGAAACGTTCAGGGGAATTGACAATGACAACCACATAGCTGGGACTGATACAGTGGAAAGGGGGACAAATGTCTAATTGATTTTTAAAACGTGGGTCCTTTCAGGGGAATTGACAATGACAACCACATAGCTTGGACTGATACAGTGGAAAGGGGGAAAAATGTCTAATTGATTTTTAAAACGTGGGTCCTGTAGCATCATATCCCATCTATCCTGCTTCGTCTTTCGGTACATTTTTGGACATAATCATCTTCACACTATTTGGTCATATATCATTGTTCAATAACGAGGATTAAGTACCCGAAACGTGCATGTCTGGTCCATGCTGTAAATTGATCTGTTCATAAATGATGCTATTGAATTTGAAGCCTTTTCACATTTGCCAAGCAAATAACGAAAACAACAAAACAAAGACGCAAAAATAAAAGAAAACAAAATTCATATCGAAATATGGAATAAGAAGCTGGTAAATTAAAACATGTTCTGGAGCAGTCTAACGATTGTTTAAAGCACTTACGTGTACGTGTCCATGTGTTATATAAGACTTTTATCACTCTGTCCTGTTAAGTGGGAAAGAGGTGATCCCTTAGAAATTAGCCTCCCCCAAAGATCTGCTAGTATATAAAGATCTGCTAGTATATAAGTACTTGTAAAGGCATACCGATTACATATTTTGTAAGATTGCCAGTACATAAAAACCGGTATAGGCACACTGATAAAACATTTTGTACGATTGCCTGTATATATGTACCGGTATAGCATATATCGGTACTTATATTCTGGCAATCTTACAAAATATGTAATCAGTGTGCCTATAGCATGAGAAATTGTACCTATTAGAGGGCATTACCTAAATATGTTTGGTTGTGTCTGAAAATCATTTTGGCTGAAGAGGATTTGCTACGTGTCTACTGTCTACGTGTCTACTGTCTACGTTTCTACTGTCTACGTTTCTACTGTCTACGTGTCTACTGTCTATGTATCTATTGTCTACGTGTCTACTGTCTACGTGTCTACTGTCTACGTGTCAACTGTCTACGTGTCAACTGTCTACGTGTCTATTGTCTACGTGTCTATTGTCTACGTGTCTATTGTCTACTTGTCTACTGTCTACGTGTCTACGTGTCAACTGTCTACATGTCTACTGTCTACTGTCTACGTGTCAACTGTCTACGTGTCTACTGTCTACGTGTCAACTGTCTACGTGTCTACTGTCTACGTGTCAACTGTCTACGTGTCTACTGTCTACGTGTCAACTGTCTACGTGTCAACTGTCTACGTGTCAACTGTCTACGTGTCTATTGTCCACGTGTCTACTGTCTACGTGTCTACTGTCTACGTGTCTACTGTCTACGTGTCTACTGTCTACTGTCTACGTGTCTACTGTCTACGTGTCTACTGTCTACTGTCTACGTGTCAACTGTCTACGTGTCAACTGTCTACGTGTCAACTGTCTACGTGTCTACTGTCTACGTGTCAACTGTCTACGTGTCAACTGTCTACGTGTCAACTGTCTACGTGTCAATTGTCTACGTGTCTACTGTCTACGTGTCTACTGTCTACGTGTCTACTGTCTACGTGTCTACGTGTCAACGTGTCTACTGTCTACTTGTCTACGTTTCTACTTGTCTACGTGTCTACGTGTCTACCTGTCTACGTGTCTAGTGCATTAGAATTGGTTTGAAATTTTCATGAAGAAGGTAAAACGTTGGAACACTTATAATATTGCTTTACATCGACGGACGAATGAAAATAGAATGTAGATATTCATCACTAACTTATATGTATTGACCTCGCATGAACAGGCGGGAAATCACCCAAGATGACAAAATCTCCTCCATTTTTACTAAAGCTATATTATGACATAGAATAAATATCTTCAGATGGAAATAAAAAATATTTTTATGAAACATAAATGCCCCCGGTGGCACTTTTGAGAATAGCGCATAAAAAAAATACCAAGATAATACGGAAGGTTACTAAGTCAAAAGTCATAGTAACATATGAAACATGAGGAATGTGAAATACCAACACTCCACCTCTTATAGTTTAAAAGTAGGTTAAAGGTCAAGACCAAGGTCACAAGGACGAAAGTCATGATATCAAATCAAATCTCTTGTCAGAAGGAATCTTTATATGAAATATCAAAAATCTATCCCTTATATTTTAATATTAGGTCAAAAGTCAAAGCCGAGTAATAAGGTCAGTGAATGTCTCAAATGGAAGGTCTGGCGGTGAGGCATCCACATATCAAATATTAAAGCCACAACCTTTATAGTACCTGAGATATAGCCCATGTTTACTTTTTTTCAAAAGTAGGCCAAAGGTCAATGTCAATGGTATTAAGTTAAAATGCAAGGTCAAAAAAGAAAGGTCTGGTCATGAGGTCTCCACATGAAAAATATCAAAGTCCTACCATTTATGGTTCAAAAGATATATACAAGTTGTTAACTTATTAGTTTGCAACCCCCAACATTCGCTAAGATATCTCGAACATGTGATAATATAAAAAACCGCAATATATATGACAAAACATATGTATCAATTGAACTGTTCAAAATTTGAAGGCGTTTCAGGGAGAAATATATTTTATATGAATTTTTTTTTAGTAGTTTCCTAAAAATTGGAAAAAGTAGGTCAAAGGTCAAGGACGAGGTCTAAAGGTAATTAAATTTTGTACCAAAAGATGCGTTTTCTCAAGATACATACACATGCAAAATATAAATGTATAAATATCATATCTGCTTAAAACTTTATACCCTTTTATTGAAAGCGGGATAGAATGACGGAAGGACAAACGGACGGACCAGTCGCTATATGCCACCTTGGTCAAATTTACATAAAACAATAACATATTAAGCATTTATAAGACATCAAGTAAAGGGCGAGGGGATCGAAAGTCGCAATAGTATCCAATCAATTTTGACGGCAAAATAAGTACTTTTTTCCGCAATATGACGTCAAGGACAACCATGTTTTTTTTTACTGTGACGTAACGAGAGTCTGCGTTCAATCCTCTAACTTAACGGTTACCAAGAGGTCTCAAAGAACGCACAATTGTTGTGTATAATAACTCCCTCACTGTACGCCGACTACACAAACAAGACAACATATCGCAGGAGCAACACACAGATTAATTTTTAAGAAACAAAACAAAGGGCATACGAAAAACAGTCCGTGCTCTGCCGGCTGTAGCAAACTCAAGCATGTTATTACCCGAGGAGTTCGACCGGCATTCAGAGAAAACAAGTAGTCGGGACTCTGTCTTCTTTAGAGATTTGGACTGTCTTCTGCCTTCACAGTCAGACAGAGTGCAATTCTTAAGACTGCGTTAGAACAAGGCTGTAGACTGGTCAAGTGTCATGCCAAATGTCCGTAATGTGACTGCAGAATCATGTCCAAAAGCATGTTACAATTCTGACACATTTTCGATTGAAATTCTGTCCACCCCTTGATCCTTCTAATTACGTTTATCATGTCACCATAAAATGTAGGTTCTGAAATACTCTCTCGCATGTAATATAGGTCCGAACTTCAAAATACTTTCAGAGTTATTCTTAGCAACTTTGCAACTGGCTTAAAAGTCACTTGGTAATGTGTAAATTTCTATTGTGAAAATCCAGAAATCCAAAAAAACCCAACTATTTTTTATTGAATTTCACTAAAAAATATAGGATAAAAAACCGCTTTCTTCTCAATTCATTTTAAAGTAATATCTAACATGGGCAAATAACTCACAAAAATGAACCTTTTAAAAATCATTTATCCGATACCTACCTCCCTAGTACAAACGTTTGTGAAATATCAAACGATTTAGAAAAAAGACACATGAAATAAGCATAACATTTTAGCCATGATTTCTATCATTAAACATCTAATACCCCAAGAGAAACAGATACTGTCTATTATATATACGCACCTATTTAGTAAACACTTCAATGAAGTACATATCTATTCGACTGATTTTCTTATTTTCATAATATAAGAACAGATAACTCATTCGTTTTTTTTTTAAGATGGAGAAAGAACGATAACTCGTATAGCCACAACTCGATCACACATTGTGAATTCTAGGTACAAATTTAAAGTTAAGTGGCATGTTAGAAATTACAATATAACACCTGTGTAAACCATTCGGAATTTGAGCACCATTATTGCACTTAAATATCAAAATTGTTAATAGAGAGATTCATACAAGCGTCGTTGACTAAAGAGATAATTTTGGATTCAACATAGTATATTTTCTTTGACGTTTCCTAGATTAATGTTTGGACCTTAATATTAAAAGTGTTCATGGAGAGTTTTATACAAGTGTCTTTGACAAAAGAGGTGATTTTGGATTCAACATAGTTTTCCCTGGTTTGACGGTTCCTAGATTAATATCATACGGTATTTACATTTCACAGCTCATTCTGTATGCTAGAACTGTGCTGTAGTTTTAGATTTTCGTAGTAGAAATTTACAAATAACCAAGAAACTTTTAGCTCAAGGTTTTCGCTTTCACAAACTTGTAAAATCTTTATGCAAATGTTCCAAAAATTATTGTCAACTTCTTGTGAAATTCAATTCCATAAAAGAAACAGAGTATAATACTTCGAGTATTTCACCTGTATTTCACCTGCATTTTATAGTAACATAATTAAGAGGATAAGAAGGACTAGAGGTGGACAATGTAAGCTGATGCGGGCTTACAAGCCATTCTTCGTACTTCGCGTTATGTGATTAATAAATGTTCAGTACTTTGTCGTGGAAGGGAAACATCCATGGAATTTTAACAAAGTTTATTTCACAAAACATAATTTTACAGAATCAATGGCATGCGAGAAAGTAATCTCGCAATTGAAAAATGACATATTGTATTTAAACAAGGGGGGGATGCACAATATGATGGACATATTTCTAGATAATTTCGTGTTCATCACTCAAAGATAAGGTTGTCTTCAACTCTTCAAAAGCATCTGAAATTATGAGGGATTGTACGTAAATTAACTCAGTATGCTGGTACTTCATGTGTAGAATTGACAATCATTTCTCCAACTCATTAGTAAAACCAGTTTGTAATTAAGTTCTTATCAATCTTTGGACTTTCCAAGTGTTAAATAATCAATATTACAATATAAACATGTTAAAGTCGAGAAAATATTTCCATTAAAATCCGAAGATAAACTTATTAACGGAGAATATCTTGAATCTGTTTCTAATCTTGTTTCAAATTTATCTTTTTGCAAATTAATATTAACATCATCCCTCTTTCATTTAAGGGAATTAATTTACTTTCGTGTGTTCATAAATGCATCGATTTAGTCTAAAGTTATATCTCTTTCTACAGTGTGCAAATTTCCCAACATAAAATAGTAATTAACCATAAATATTGTGGGGGAGAGGCCATATGTTTACAGCAATATTACCATCGGAACGGTGTAAGAATCATCAAATCATCAAAACCAACAGAGCACGGACTTTATTTCGTAAGCCTTCCTTCTGTTTCTGTATCCATTTACATATCCATTAGCATTTTAGCCATAAGCAGACGCTGTGGTTATCCTACATTACGTGCATTCAACCCTCCCACTTTTCGGATTTCCGATTACCCAGATGTCCCGAAGAGTGTAAAACAGCCTCCTCACTGTTACATGACCACACAAAAACAAGACCGCAAAACACTAGAAGTACCTATGAAACATTTCAAATCATCATGTTCTCTTTGCTTTTGAATGATAAATATGGAAAAAACAATATCCCTATCAAGAAAAACAAATATTCCAAAAAAAAAAATATCCCTATAAAGAAGTACAAAATTGTGAATTTGAAGATTTTGGATCAATTCTTTTTTCATACGTGTATAAAAATAAATATGAATCAAGAGACACATGATTAGTACCCACAGGGATTCCTACAACCTGCTTGTAGAAATTCTCACCAAAGCTTACGTAAATGTTGTCCATACGGAAGGACAAGGCGATACACAGGTCACCACATGTCATAATTTGTATGATCTGTATTCTCTGGCGGAAAAGAAACCCTTTGATTCAGTTGTACAAATATTAGTTTTCCCGTCTCGATCAAAATACCATTTAATGACTATATCCCAATACACAGTGCACAATCGATAATTCAGAAAGTCATACAACCGAAGGCATACAAAATCAGGATAAATCAGGATAAAGCAGGGTAAAGCAGGAACCAAGCAAATAAATGAAAAGAAGCGAACTTCCAATATGGGAGTGAGACAAGGTGCCAAGTAAGAGTCAGCATCTCATGCTGCATGCAACACCCACCGCTTCAATTCGGCAGAAATATCACATCCGGTTACTATAATTTCGGAAAATACAAGTATAGTCTGTGGTTGGATGGTTCAAATGGTCTGAGACAGAATATCATCCAACATTCTAGACAATGGGACATCATGGTGTATGACGAGTTCCCCATATCGACCGTGGAACTTCCTCAGTTACGGTGTTAGTCAATATCAAAAGTATCCCTGACTGAGAACCTTATCTGAAAGACGCCTAGCTCCCAAAACAAAATCTGTACAGTTGTTTGGGTTTTTTATTATTGCTATGGGTGTGTTAGAGACTCCCTCATTTTTCGTTCTTGCGGGCGGATATTGATGGTAAGATTTCTTGATTTTGATGGGGACTTTGAGGGCCAATTGATTGAGTATGAAGTTTCTGTATTGAATATTTCAGAGAAATAAGACGGTAGGTTGGCAACATCCCCGTAAAACCAAGGAAAGATAACTGTTTCATATATTCTCGTATGGATATATCCGTTAACAATCTGATATTTAGGTATATTTGCTTTTTGATTGAGATAAAGAAGATCCTGACGACAATTTCGACCGCACTCACAATGAGCATCGACGGACCCCTAGCAATGACAAATATGGATAATGACCATATCCCTGTATACAGCGCAAAATCGATAATTCAGAAAATCAGAAACCGAAGGCATACAAAATCAGGATAAAATAGGAACCAAAGCAAACAAACAAAAACCCCCACCATATGAAAGAAGCGAACTCCCGATATGGGAGTGAGACCAAGCTAGAGGTGGGACCAGGTGCCCGGGAGGAGTAAGCATGAGGTATCTCATAATAATGACCACATTCAAAATCCTGTGGTTGGATGGTTCAAATGGTCTGAGACCTGCGCATTCTTACGGTGACCTAATAAACAAAATCAGAAGGACCAAATTGTCAATACTGAAATATATGTTCTATGGTACCAATTTTATTGTACTATACACGTGTTTCGGATATTTAAATCCTCGTCAGTAGTACTTTATGTCAAACAATTTAAATAGAAGCAAAAGATAATTTTCCTGGCGCCATCTACAATACAGAAATTTAATTTCCTCACGCCAAAATGAGCGGCTTCAAATTTTGTGTAGGGGTTTATTCAGAAGTGTATTTAAGTGAAATATACACTGCTCAAAAGAATTAAGGGAGTAAGGTTTCTATTTTCATATCACACATGTTTGCAGCTGCTTAATCTATATGATTTAAATAAATGTATTAAGACATATTTCATAGTCATTTCTTTATTACCAATGTCTGTATTGGACAGATTAACCATATACAAATGATAAGACTTGATGATGAAGCCTTGCTTATCCCAAAAGATATCACAAGTGATGTACCATTATATTACAATGGAAAAATCGCTCCTTTAATTTTTTTAGCAGTGTATGAACAAGAAGGCAGCTCAAACTTCAATCACATATGTGGGAAAATAGTCGGTCGCCTGCTTTTCCGAGGATATGATCCTAAAGCCATCACAAAAACAATGGGCATGGTACTGGACCAATCTACAGTTTTGTAATAGTGTCTTCTACAACGTTGCACACTGGCCAACCGTGACTTCGGAACTCCATGACAGTCATTGTTCAAACCTCGTCCTGAATCTTTGTCCTATCTGAAAATTGGTCAGACTTCTCGGTTGATTGATCTTGAGCTCGCTTCAGCCAGCAGAGCACAGACTGTTATACCCATGTCATAGACTTGTTTTTAGATCCATCTACATAAAATCTGTGTTACAAACGGCCGCTGTGTTTAACTATCTTGTTTGTGATATCACCTAACATTGAGAAGTTTTATGTTCATACACAAATTGTGCGTCTATGAAGACCTCTGTGTATCCGAATAAGTAGGAGGGGTGTGTGCACGTTATCTGGATAAAAAAACCATTTGCAAATAGCAGATGGCCGTCCAAAGTCGGCGCCGGATGCACATTGGTCTATTTCCTTTTATGTGTTGTCATTGGTGTTTCTGTGCGTCTGTTTCGATTATTTTGTATCATGTTCTGTTGAATATTGTTGCGTCGTTTAGCGATATGCGCATGCATTTTTGTCTTTCTGATGTCATTTATGTGTCACTTTCCTGTGGGTTTGTTTCTTAAGAATACCAGCGCATGACGGGCCCTGTCAAAACCTCTTTATAGAAGACAGGTCCCCGACCACCTGTCCTCTCTGAATCTCAGTCGGACTCCTCGGGTTGTTACGTGCATAATCTCGCTACGGCTAGCAGAGTACGGACTGTATTTCGTACGCCTTCTGTTTTTATTTATCTTTTATTTTATATTCATCTGTGTGTTTCTTGGGTCCATGCTTTCTGTTTGTATGTTCATTTTACAGTATCGACTCACTCTTTTTAGAAACAGGATGGGATAGGTTAAAAGACCGACGAGAAAAAAAGAAAACTCTCACTCTTCTATAAAATTGAAAACAGTTTGATACCTGACAAAAATTAGAAATGGCTGATATCTCATACCGTGCCTGATGCCGTAGAGAAGCACAGAGTGTATTCTATAAATAGCTGATATCTCATATCGTTCCTGATGACAGACAGATAAAACAGAATGTATTCTATAAATAGCTGATATCTCATATCATTCGTGATGACAGAGAAAAAACACAGAATGTATTCTATAAAAAGCTGATATCTCATATCGTTCTTGATGACAGACAAAACACAGAGTATATTCTATAAATAGCTGATATCTCATATCTTGAGTGATGACAGACAGAAAAACACTGAGTGTATTCTATAATTGGCTGATATCTCGTAACGTGCCTGATGCCGTAGAGAAACACAGAGTGTATAATATAAATAGCTGATATCTTATATCGTCCATGATGACAGAATGACAAAACACAGAGGTTATTCTATGAATAGCTGATATCTCAATTCGTTCCTGATGACAGACAAAACACAGAGTGTATTCTATAAATGGCTCATATCTCATATCGTACCTGATGACAGAAAAATTACAGAGTGTATTCTAAAAATAGCTTATATCTCATATCGTTCCTGATGACAGACAGACAAAACACAGAGTGTATTCTATAAATAGTAGATATCTCATATCGTTCTTGATGAGATACAAAACACGGAGTGTATTCTATAAATAGCTGATATCTCATTTCGTTCGTGATGACAGACAAAACACAGAGTGTATTCTATAGATAGCTGATATCTTATATCATGACTGATTACAGAAAGACAAAATATAGAGTGTATTCTATAAATAGCTTATATCTCATATCGTTCCTGATGACAGACAAAACACAGAGTGTATCCTATAAATGGCTGATATCTCAAATCGTTCCTGATGACAGACATAACACATTGTGTATTCTATAAATACCTGATATCTCATATCGTTTCTGGTGACAGACAGACAAAACACAGAGTGTATTCTATAAATGAATGAAGACGTAGAGAAACGCCGAAAGTATTCTATAAAGAACTTATATCTCATATCGGTTCTGATTACAGACGGACAAAACACGAAGTGTATTCTATAAATACCTGATATCTCATATCATTCCTCATGACAGACAGACAAAACACAGAGTGTATTCTATAAATAGCTGATATCTCATATCGTTCCTGATGACAGACAGACAAAATATAGAGCGTATTCTATAAATAGATCTAGCATTCTATTAAAAAATAATACAGCTTATAGGATACTTAAAGCATAAAGCATTAAAGTATACTTGTATTGAATTGAAATAAAACCAAGAAAGGGATCTCCAACAACACCAGGTTGTAGCACCCACAGCAAAACCCCAAAACACTCAATGCAAAAACACAAAGCAGACAAGCACAGAGAGAGACGCATAAGCGGCAATGAACGTCAATGCACAACACAGAAACATCAAACAAAAAGGACTTCAAATAAACCAACGAGACCAATGGGCAACCGGTGCCGACTTAGGACGGCCATCTGCCACGGAAATAGCAGAAGGTGTAGTTATCCTGGATTTCGTGCGCGCAACCCTCCCTTTTTCCCTTTTCCCTTTTCCGATTACCAAGAGATCTCGAAGAACGTACAATTGTGGTGTAAAACAACCTCACTGTCAGATGACCAGACACAAACAAGACCGCAAAACGCAGGGACCTAAGCAACACAGATGAATATGTAAATGTATATCAAAGAGGGCGTAAGTAATACAGCCCGTGCTCTGCCGGCTGTAGCGAGCTCATGTATGTTATCACCCGAGGAGTCCGACTGACATTCAGAGAGGACAGGTGGTCGGGGCCCTGTCTTCTCTAAAGAAGTTTCGACAGGGCCTGTCATGGAGTACCGTCGTCACAGTAAGTCAGAGTGCAAGTTTTAAGATACGCTGGTACAAGACTGTAGATTAGTAAAGTACCAAACATAGTGTCCGTCTGGTGACATTAGGGTCATATCCACGGTATAAAATGCGTTTGATGATTCTGACGCATACTCTGTTGCCTGTATTGGTCCGAATTTCAGAGGAAGTTGACAATATTTTTTGTAAAATTTCCAGAAAGTCTTTACTAGTTTGTGAAAGCAAAAACCTTGTCCCAAAAGTTTCTTGGTAATTTGTAAATTTGTACTATGAAAATCCAAAACATCAGTACATGCTCTAGCATACCGGATGAGCTGTTAAATATAGATACAATAGGACGGTAATCTAGGAATATCACCGTCAAGCCAGGGGAAATTTACTATGTTAAATTCAAAATCATCCCTTTTGTCATACACACTTGTATGGATCTCTCCATTAACAACTTTGATATCCAGGTCCAAAAATGGTGTTTATGTGTTTGAAACGTTTGCCTTGTTTATAATCAATTCTTGTGGATAAATAACATTTCTATACTTTTCAAAAACAGGATTGTCAATTGTAAGAATATCATCCAGCTACCTAGAATGAGTTAAAGAAAATCCTGACGATAATCTCAACAGCACTCACAAAAGAACACCAAGTTGAGCATCGACGGACCCCTAGCAAAATAGAGATGGGACCAGGTGCCGGGAGGAGTAAGTATCCCCTGTTTGCAAGCCGCACCCGCCGTCGATGTTCATGCACGAAAATAAAAACAATATGTAAATACATGCATTGCACTGTCTGAGGTTATATCTATATAGAAAGTGCTATGGCGACCATGTCAGGGAAAATATTCAAAACACGTACTGTCAAATCCCTCGCGGGGAACTGTTTTAAGAGTTCCACACGGCAAAGGGCATAAGTGTGAAACAATTGAGTTAAAGAAGATCCCGACGCTAATCTCAACAGCACTCACAATAGAACACCAAGTTGAGCATCGACGGATCCCTAGCAAAAAAGAGGTGGGACCAGGTGCCCGGGAGGAGTAAGCATCCCTGTTGGCTAGCCGCACCCGCCGTCGATGTTTATGCACGAAAATAAAAACAATATATAAATACATGCATTGCACTGTTGAGGTACCTAGAAGTACCAATGAAACATTTCGTATCATCATTTGTTCTTTGCTTTTGAAGATTTGGATAAATTCCTTTTCATACATGTACGTGTAAAAAAATAAATCTGCAACAAGAGGCGCACAATTATTACCCATATGAATCCCTACAACCTGCTTGTAGAGTTTCTCACCAAATCTTACATAAATATTGTCCAAAAGGAAGGACAAGGCAATACACATCATTTCTACGATTCAATTAATGCTGCATAAATCTGCTTCCAATATTTTCATGATTGACTGTCATCATTCTCATCATTTACCGGTGTTCATCTACAACTTTGAAAAATTCTACCTGAATTCTTTTCTAGCCTGAGGGATATACTTTTTCATTCTCTTTCCTTCTTGTCTTTTCTATAAAAATCAAATTCAGCTATCATTTGATCTATTATATACCATAATTACTTCTTCTGCATAACCACTGAAGAGATTTTGATGAAACAAGATGCTTTGATATACATTATATGCTAATATCTTTTTGGAGAGATTTTTTTAAAATTATGAATAAAAATCTTTACTGTGCACATGAGCCAAATCCTTGGTTTATAAAATATGACATAAACCACCTCAAAAATCGGAAAGATTTTACGATGATTGCAAAATATCTTAGCTTTTTAATGATTTCAGAATACCCCCTTTTAGTACATGTACCCCTTAAGTCTGTATATTATGTATATATGACAGGAGAGTAGTTTAATGATGAAAAGACGGTAAAAATCTTAGTAAGGAATCACAACATCAAACGTTTTGATCCCAAGCGGTGATATTAGTTCCTAATTTATCCAAAAGAGGCCTTCATCTTCTTTAAAAATAAAATTTGCCGAACACTTTGATAAGCTTTAACAATTTAAAGGTGTATCAGGAATTTACGAATTATTGATATGTATATATATAATGTTATGATTTCAGACAAGCGGTATGATTAGAGTTTTATAAAAAGAAAGATTTCAATATCCCTACGACGAATCTTTTCCAATATTTTTAAGGTTGTATGCTTACAAAATAAGCAAATAAAGCTTACAAATAAGCAAATATAACTACAAAATAAGCTGACATACGCAAATCGCTATACGAGCCAGATCTGCCGGTGCTTTAGATTGTCAATATTCTGCTACGTCTTTCGGCACATATTTGGACATAATAATTCTCACTTTTTGGCCATATTACATTGTTTAGACTGAGGATCACTGACGAGCGTTTAGTACCCGAAACTTGCATGTCTGGTCCATGCTGCAAATTTATCTGGTCTTAAATGATGTTATTGAATTTGAAGACGTTTAAAAATTGAAATATATGTTAGAGTAGTTTTCCCCGGTGTAGTTTTCCCCTCGGAAAGACTACTCTAGAATAGTTTTCCCCAAAGGGGAAAAGACTACTCTAGTGCAATATTTCCCCCCTTACATTTTCAGAGTAGATCTTCCCCCAGGGGAAAAAGCTTGTCTAGAGTAGAATTCTCCCCATCTTAGGGGGGGTCTACTCTAGAGCTTATTCTCCCATCTATTAAAGAAAGGAGGGGATCTCCAACAGCACTAGGTTGCAGCACCCACAGCTAAACCCAAAACACCAAATGCTTAAAAACACAGATCAGACACCCACAGAAAGAGACCCAAAAGGGACAAGGGACACCAACTCACACCATAGAAACATTAAACATAAAAGACAACACATAGACCAACGAGACCAATTGGTAAACGGTGCCGACTTAGGACGGCCATCCTGGATTAATAAATATTGGCATATTCTCCGCTAATTATTTCTTTTTAGCTCACCTTAGCCAAAGGCTCAAGTATGCTTTGTCATGGCGTTTTATCAATTTCTGTCCTCCGTCCGTCGTCGTCGATTTTGTGTTGTATACAGGGATATGGTCATTACCCATATTTGTCATCTAAACTGTCCTGCTCCGAAATCGCTAAGAGATTTTAATGAAACTTGGTGTTTCACAACCTGCATTTTATGGTGACATTATCAACAAGATAAGAAGGATACAAGATAGACAACATCACTATCGAAAATGCGTCAGAATCGTCAAACGCCTTTTATACCGTGGGTATGATCCTAAAGTCACCAAACGGACACTAGACTTGGTACTTGGCCAATCTACAGTCTGGTACAAGCGCATTCTTAAAACGGTAGAGAAGACATGGCCCCGACCACCTGTCCTCTCTGAATGTCAGTCGGACTCAGGATTGTATTACGTACGCCCTCTTTTTATATCCATTTACATATTCATCTGTGTTGCTTGGGCCCCTGCGTTTTGCGGTCTTGTTGTTTCACACCACAATTGTACGTTCTTCGAGACCTCTGGGTAATCGGAAAAGTGGGAGGGTTGTGCGCACGTAATCCAGGATAACCATACATTCTGCTATTTTCGTGGCAGATGGCCGTCCTAAGTCGGCATCGGTTGCCCATTGGTCTCGTTAGTTTATGTGTAGTCCTTTGTGTTTGATGTTTCTGTGTTGTGCGTTGACGTTCCTTATCCCTTACGCGTCTCTTTGTGCTTGTCTGCTTTGTGTTTTTGCATTGGGTGTTTTGGGGTTTTGCTGTGGGTGCTACAACCTGGTGTTGTTGGAGATCCCCTCCTTTGTTTGGTATGCATGAAGTTTATTTTATATGATTTTATGACTGCAAAAATGGAAGGGCGATGGTCTGTCCTTTACATTCTAAACTTCTCTCCAGAAATTGCGCATTTATATTTCATCAGTATTTATTGCAAGGGATGCAAATGCGAAATATTTTTTTTCAAAATCACATCTTTTTGTCAATGCTTTTCTTTTTAATAGATGGAAAGAAGCATGTTTTCTGTGCATATGGACCAAAGGGTATTAATTTCAAATCCCGGCAGGGGCCTTTTCACATGTTTATTCAAGTTAGCATGTAATTTAAAAATGTCGATGTATTTGAATCTGTGCTCCCTTACTAAATAGAACTAAATAAACGAATGCTTTCATTAATGCATTTATTTTTCAGAATTTGAATTTTCGTATTTAAAAATACGTACTTTTTCTACATAGTTTGCTGCAGATTAGGAAAGGGGCGGGATCAAAGCTATACAGGAGGAATAGACCACACCCATTTTTAATACTCATGGGCTTAAACAAAATATTAGGTGAACAACATCATTTTGCAAACATATATGTTTTCATTACAACATATTCAGGGACACGAACGGAGGGAAATCGCAAATGCTTAATTAAGATAGATAATTATTCAGATAGGCAATTGGACAGTCATATACAAAAAAAACTGTTCAAAGACAGTGATCATCAAAGAAGGTTTTGAAGAAAAACGGACAGACAGTCTAACAAGATTGTAAGAGGACATTCCGAAATACATACTTGGATAATAAGATAAACGGGGAAAAACAAGACAGATGGACGAACTGATAATAAAACGAAGCGACACAGATTTTTACTTAGATGATTAAAAATTTACATTAAACCGCTCTTTGAAACATACGCGACATATTTAGATATGCGACACGACAATACCAGATAAAATGGGGGTGATTCTACTCTGAGAGAAACCCTACTCTACAACTAGCTGTAGATGAAAATCACCTCCCGGAAAAATGACTCCAGAGCAGTCTTTCACTAGCGGAAAAACTACTCTAGAGTAGATTTTCCCGAGGAATGAATGGCTACTCTAGAGTATTTTTTTCCGGAGGAAAAATTACACTAGAGTAGTCTTTACGCGGGGAAAACTACTCGGGGGAAAGACTGCTCTATAACATCGGCTTTGTAAGTTTATCACATTTTGACACGAATGTATATTTCCCATATCTGATCGATAGCTGATCAGAATTCTGTCATTTTTGTCAATAATTGTTTGATTGAGTCATGTTTTAAGTCGATAAGTCGTTCACCGTTTCAATACAGCTAGACGTAAGCGTAAATATATCTCCACCTTTGAAGATCCCATATCGGGTAAAAATAAATGGTACAATATCATTGCTTATAACAGTACGAGTTGCATCTAAATCGTTCATACATTGCTCATAGTTTTTCTTCTTTCTTTTATTTATTTTATTATTATTTCTTTTTTTTTCGTTTTATACTCAAGATTTTTCTAAAACACATTATACCAAGATCAAGGCATTAATCAGACGTACCTGCTAGGATCGTTAAATTATTTATCACAAACAGTACCCAATTTTATTTGCTGTTTTTAACTCTTGTTTTCTTCTTATATATTATCGTCTTCCACAAAGAACAAACAAAATTCTCATTTTTTTTTTCAAAATGGCGTCAACAGTGTCCCTGGATTTATACATTTAAACTTCCTTCTTCGTCGTCAAACTATGCACAAAGATGACCTAGATTACGGATGAATTATTATGCAGCCATATATAAATCATCAACTTAGTTGGTAAAATACATTGAGAAATGTAACCGGCATATAAAGTTACAACTATGAGAGAACTCAACAAAGAGAGAATTCCATCGACGCGACAGTAAAAGTTTGTATTACATATTTTTTTTTATTAACAGATCCCGGGTCAAAAAGCTGAGATGCCCACCTTATGGACTACATGGGATGATCAAATCGAAGGCTGGTTCTGTATACGCCACTGGTTGTCATGTTCTTATAACGTGATTGTCCCTTATATGACTATAAGATCAAATAATGAGTGCTCTTTGTAATTCAAATTTTGGTTAATTAAAATATTTCCCAACCTATTTATGCACCAGACACCTATTTCCGATAGTAAATGCTCATTATCTCCACAAAATAAGCAAAGGAAGATGATTGGCGGCTCATGTCATGGCTTTATTTGAAATAGATATTCAATATTCAAAAGTTCAATGCACAATAGGCAAATGAATTAAATGCTCAGTAAGATGATTTTTCTTAGTTCTTGAATATAAGTTCAGTTCAATTGTTCACCAAGTTCAATGCTCAATAGTTCATAGTTCAATGCTCAATAGCTCATAAGTTGAAATTAAATATGTGCAATATTTCAATATCAATGAATCAATATTTCGACAATATAACTAAATCAATGGTCTATGTCGTAGATAATCAATACAAATCAATAATAAACCCCAATTATTGGCTCAGAGTCTGGAAGACAACAGAAACTGAAGCGAGGTTTCACAGCAAAATTCTGCCATAATGACTTTCGAGGATTATTGATGATAACCCTCGAAAGGCATCCGCCACAAAGCGGCCGATTTTGCAGAAACTGAGCGCCATGACAGAACTGCCATATTAAATACTACTATTTGATATTCGAAGGCATCATAGGCATAATAGAAAAATGCCACTTGATCGCAGTCTTCATTTATCGACAATATCGATTGTACGTATATGACGTATTTTTCTAAGTTGATGTAACGTCACGAAAGGCGACGGTTTCATTCTGATATATGAGGGGCTATGTAACAGGTATATAACGCTGACCTTGACCCTTTAACTGACTTTGACCCAATAATCAGCTTAGGGGTGAAACGTGATGCATAATGCTAATTTGTCATATTGTATGGTATGTAAAGCGATAAAGATCGTACCATATTTAGATACATGAAGGGCTCTAAGATGTAAATAATGTTGACCTTGACCCATTAATCATCTTACCTTAGGGGCGAACTGTGATCGCGTAAAGCTGATTTATCCTATTGGGTGTTATGTAAGGCGAATAAAGATCGCACCATATTTTGAAGAATATTCGATACGAGATACAAAGTGATCAATGAAATTCTACGATGCCGTTTACTGTAGATTATTAATTAAGCTCAGTCTAACGTGCCGTCTTTATGATACAGAACTGGCCCAAGTGATACAGATATGTAGGCTTCATGTGCATCACCTATCTCGAGACGCAGATCGCAAATATTGACGTCATTATTACGTGATCATCAAACGCCATATAAAGGACAAGGTAGATCGAAGCCGATTTTTTGTTTTTGTTTTTGTTTTTTGCTTTTTGTTTGTTTTTTTTTTTGCCAGTTATTAAGGGAAAAATTATTCTAGGTATTCCATAATTAATTCTGCCCTCCAGTTCTAAAATCCGTGCCAATATATACCTTTGTAATGTAGATAAAGCCCATATGTAAGGAATATAAGGGGGTAATTCTTATCGTTGTTGAATTAAGTAATTGTTAGGAAGGAATACCGTATCATCATAATGAATATCAGCATATATATTCATTCATGGTTATCAAAAATATCAAAAAGACGAAGAAATTCGGAAGAGAGGACTGGTTCATCTGTTGTGACTTTGGGCTCAGAGGATAACTTTTGGAAATAAGGGCGCAGACATGTCATGGCTTTTGTTTAACAAATGTTTGGAAAATATCTAGCAAACGTTTAACAATCATTCGGTTGTAAAGGGAACAGTTGTTTTATGCTCTCTGTTTCTTGGTTTTTTATTTATTACTATTATTATTTAACTTTATGTGATTTGTAGGATCATATAAATTATCATGCCAGTAAATATAACCTTTCATTAAAATTTTGTTAATGACTTCCAGAAGGCTTCGTGCTTGAATAATTTCTTTTTTGTCTTACATAATGATTAAAGGATAAACCTAAATTGATGAGGGAGATGGAATAGGAACCCCTTCCTGAAGAGGATTATTTCTTCATTGCTTTATTTATCTGTTTATTTATTATTATTATTATTATTTTTAATTTATGATATTGTTTAATGCTACTGGCATTTTAATAAATGTTCCTTTGTGTCAATTTATTGCATCAGACACGTGATCCTCGATAGTGGACTTTATATGAGAATGAGTGAGAGATCCTAGCGCACAGTGGTGTATCCAGAATAAAACTGATGTGTATGCACCAGAAAGGCTTGCGGTTAGGTGCCGTTGAATTTATCCTTTTTTAATCCTTGCATACAGCGGACCAGTAGGTTTTTTTTATTTATTTATTCATTCCTTTATTTATTTTTGAAAGGCAAGAGGATCTCTTTCCATTATCGGTAATTTTTTATACTTTATATAATGATAAGGGCAAACTGTACGATATAGTCGGGGAAAGTTGCATCATTTGAAAATTTTAACTTATTGGTCTTGGTGTAATGACAGCTACGTCAGTGACGCGCTATTCCGAAACGGATGCTTATGTGGTGGGAGTATGTCTATGAAAGAAAGCTCACTCCGCACACATAAATTATTATAAATATAATGTGAACTTTAATGTATATAATGTGATACATGTTAACATGGAATAGCGTCTCGTAAGTCAAGTATGGCTGGGCATCAAATTCTAAAATTATGTACTGATCCTATTGTAGTTAGACCTTGTAAATGAACTTGTAAATTTGACAGGCAACAGAGTATATTACTTCGGGTATTTCACAACCTGCATTTTATGGTGACATTATTAACAAGATAAGAAGGATCAAAGATAGACAACATCACTATCGAAAATGCGTCAGAATCATCAAACGCCTTTTATACCGTGGGTATGATCCTAATGTCACCAGACGGACACTAGGCTTGGTACTTGACCAGTATACAGTCTTGTACAAGCGCATTCTTAAAACTTGGACTCTGACTGACTGTGACGACGGGACTCCATGACGGGCCCTGTCCAAACCTCTTTAGAGAGGACAGGGCCCCTACCACATGTCCTCTCTGAATGTCAGTCGGACTCCTCGGGTGATAACATACATGAGCTTGCGGCGGCAGTGCACAGATTGTATTACGTACGCCCTCTTTTTATATCCATTTACATATTCATCTGTGTTGCTTGGGCCCCTGAGTTTTGCGGTCTTGTTTGTGTGTGGTCATCTGACAGTGAGGAGGTTGTTTTACACCACAATTGTGCGTTCTTCGAGACCTCTGGGTAATCGGAAAAGTGGAAGGGTTGTGCGCACGTAATCTAGGACAACCATACCTTCTGCTATTTCCGTGGCAGATGGCCGTCCTAAGTCGGCACCGGTTGCCCATTGGTCTCGTTGGTTTATGGGTAGTCCTTTGTGTTTGATGTTTCTGTGTTTTGCGTTGACGTTCCTTGTCCCTTACGCGTCTCTTTGTGCTTGTCAGCTTTATGTTTTTTGCATTGGGTGTTTTGGGGTTTTGCTGTGGGTGCTACAACCTGGTGTTGTTGGAGATCTCCTCCTTTGTTCAATTAAATGATTTCTGATTCAAATATATTTACGAGATTAGTAATTACATATATGATATTCGTATAAGTTTGATGTTATTTTAAATTATTTTCTGTTTTAGCTTTAATCGTACTAGTTTATCTGCAGTTTTGTTTTTTGTTTGATTGCTTTTGTTGTATCTGGTACAAAGAATAAAGTATCATCGATTATGTTAATTGCATGACTTCCGAAGATTCAAGACATTTCAACGATAGTATGATGACAGTAACTTCAAGTTAGAAATGACTTACATGTATACATTTATTACACTAATTAACACGAGAATGTGCTGCGAACATGTAACAAAGCTGCATGGCTGGCAGGTGGCAGGTACTTGTTACATCGCACGAGAATTTATTACACTGTAACAAATATTGACATCAGTGATACTTGGACAGCCTATTCGAAGTGCACATGCACTCGTTTTGAGATTTATAAAAAAAATGATAAAAATATGTGAAATTGATCTTGAATGTTTCGGATAAGTTTGTTGTCTAGAAGGGTTTGAGAATTTTTTAAATTTATTTATTTATTTTATTTATTTAATTATTTTTTCGGTCATAACTGCATATTAAACATTATTTCAGGATCTGACTTATTTATTTATGAGTCCCATATCGAATATGAGGTATTGATCAATGATATGATAGTTCTCATAATTACAATAAACTCAATACCAATAATGTTAACATTGTATACCCAGACACACTAGGAATATAAGTTATGAGAAGGAAGCTACATGTATGCGTGAGCACCTCATTTGTGCATACTTAGCCTTAAAAAACTTCAGTCTAAAGTTTTATCTAATTCTATGAAAGAATGAATAAGCAAATGGACAGATATCTGCGGTAGATAAATAAATAAATAAATAAATAAATAAATAAATAAATAAATAAATAAATAAATAAATAAATAAATAAATAATAAATAAATAAATAAATGATATAACATATATGACAGCCTGATTGGCTGATTTTTTTTAACACACTAATCAACTAAAATGTTTGTTGTTGTTGATTTTAATATTTTAGACTATTATAGAACTATACTCTAACGGGGGATTCGACATTAACACCATGAAGCGCATCGATACAAATGTAGATGGGTAGATGAATTTATTACAAATGTAGACAGGTAGATGAATAAGTAAATACAAAAGATGTCATCATGAATAAGTAAATAACTAAATAAACAGATGTAACTGATTAATAAACATACAAACATTACATATATAAACATAGATGTAAATATAATATAAAATGCAAACTGTACAAGAAATCAATCAGAGACTGAGAGAGTGATATAAAATTGCTAGTGTGACTAACACTGCCATTATTATTATTATTGGTTTTTGTTGTAGTTTTTTTTTTTAAGGACTGACCTTGTAAAAAGGAAATTGACGATATTTAAAGTGGAGCAAATGATCGCAAATAGTTTTAAAACATTGCATCATGCATGGGGTAAGGTTGTTTTCAATATAACCGATATTGTGACACAGGTGAGCTTCTAAATAACTTACGAGTGGACTTTTTTTTTTAATTTATCACCTCATGTACAATTCGATAAAAAAGGAGATAAGAAAAACCAAATTTGACGTCAAAAGTCATTCAAATCTATTGATATATTCCCCAATTTTGTATATTCTGCTATTTTCCCCCAATTTCAAAGGCCCCGACCATGATCCCAAATATTAAAGGGTTTAAAAGCTCTAGAATAACTTAGATTTTTAGACCCAATCAAAACTGTTGGAAGAAAATACATAGAACTTGATAGAAGTCGTGTTTTCAATCAAACTAGGCGAGCTCACGTGTGTACAATTCACTCTTACCTACTGACCTGTCTGAAAAATAAAATTGGACGATACTATACGTTACCGACTTTGGGTAACCATTATTAAACCAAACTATCTAAATACTTAGGGATAGGAAGACGCAACACATCCCGTTGTCCAGACAAAGCAAGCATCACCCGAGTCTAATAGCAGGCGTTGTAGGAGCGAGGTCAACAACACACCCGTGCTGTACCCGTACTGCTGAACTGTAGGTGCACTGGTCAGATGAATTGATATAAGTCCAATGGCAGCAGGAAGTCGTACACAGTGATAGAAAGAAATGAAATGTTCGCATTTGGCAACAGATAACGAAATATTTTAGTTAAATATTCTAGTTTTTCCTCTGAAGAGAGCACGCCATCTCGAAATGCGCAGTTTATGTTTCTATTTGAAGAAACCAATACGTACATACATGTACGTTCCGGATTATACTGAGATATGACTGAAGGAGTTATCTTCCTTGGTCAGTTTAATATACGTATAATAAACAAATTATGCTTATTCGTTGAGATAACGTGCAGTTATGCTTTAGGGCATAACTACAATTATTGATAGTTTCAGCCAATTTGATTTTCAGACACAGTCAAAATTGATTTCAGTCCTTACGTTTTTATTATTTTTTTCTTAGCTTAAATTTGTACTATGTATTTAATTTACAGAGAGGGCGTGGCTTCAAATTTTATGAAGGGTCGATTCAGTGGCAAAATTGAAGAACATGTATGACCAAATAGCGTCGGAGGGATGATGTTCAGATGTAAACCTCCTTTAACAACGAAGCTATTTTTTATGAAACAACAAGTTTCCGAAATAGTCAAGCAACATTTATTATGTGAAATTGATAAAGGGCCAAAACAAAGTGTAACGTGAAATTGTCCGAGCGGAATTAAAGTACATGGATCACCTCTAAGTTTACATGAGCGTCTCATAGATATAGAGGTTACTTCTATACGAGTTTTGATTTTTCGGGTATCAATGCTAAAAGTAGAATAATTCGTTATTTCTGATGAAAGCTGAACGAAGAATATATCTTTATTGTGTTTTTAGATAAAGGTACAGAGGAAAAGCTTTTATTAGCGAAGATTCTGACCCATCAATGAATTCTAAATGTCATTTGTGTTTCTATTTGAAGAAACCAATAGGTTGTTTTACACCATAATTGTGCGTTCTTCGAGACCTCTGGGAAATCGGAATAGTGGGAGGGTTGTTCGCACGTAATCCAGGATAACCACACCGTCTGCTATTTACGTGGCAGATGGCCGTCCTAAGTCGGCACCGGTTGCCCATTGGTCTCGTTGGTTTATGTGTAGTCTTTTATGTTTCATGTTTCTATGTTGTGAGTTGGTGTTCCTTGTCCCTTTTGCGTCTCTTTCTGTGGGTATCTGTTCTGTGTTTTTTGCATGGGTGTTTTGGGATTTTGCTGTGGGTGCTGCAACCTAGTGTTGTTGGAGATCCCCTCCTTTCTTTTATATCTACACTTATTTCGTGTTGCAGTGTGGAGTTGGTAATACAATTCCCCGTGACCCGATGTTTGAAGTGTTTTAATTCCATTTTGTTCTCTAACTTGACTTTGTTGTAGTGTCTTCCATGCATGATCTCTACTCACCCTTCTTTGATCATCTCACTATGGCATTTTTAAGGTCGCCTCGTATTAAACTTACTCCTTTGAGATTACCCTCTATCACTACAGTAACTTTCCCATCATCGACTTTTAACAGTAATAAACTTTTTTCCTCACCCAGAGTACTTCTTTCACCTCTTAAATTTAAATCCCGTAGACGTATTACACCTACTTCTCCATCTGCAGGCTCTACATTTAACAACAAACATAGAGGGTTCTCAGCAGTTTCTACGTGCAAAGGGAAAAGATGCGGTATGTGTCCGCTCATCAATTGCAATTCCACAATTAAATCAAGTGTTAACGGGCAGACGTTTAAAATTGAGATTGAAAACGACATCGATTGATCGTACCAAGATGTCATTTATGTTATAACATGAAACGCTAGGGGATGTGGCGCCCAATATGTTGGAGAAACAGGTCAGGCCTTAAAATCTCGTTTTAGAAGTCATTCGTATCAGATAAGAAACTCACATCACAAAAAACAAAGAAATTTCCTTTATAATCACTTCGTTAAATACAATCATTCTATTTCGGATATAACTATTACACCGGTTCAGTCTTTTTCTAAACTTAAAAATCTTAGTAAAACGGAAATTAAAAAACGCCGACTACAAGCTGAACTTGCCTGGATCACAAAACTCCAAACTGCGTACCCCCTTGGCCTAAACGATCAAATTTATGGACAAGGAAACATTTCCTCGACGTCAACTAATATTAATGTATTTTCAATCCGCCCAAACACTAAACGGAAGCATAGGTCTCACGGAAGACGAAGAAACCGAAAACTCAGAATAAGATCTAGATTACACCGTACCCTCAACGATCTTCTGATCATTGCTCGCAACGGCGGCAGACATGAACTGCTTCATGCTCTCTCATCAGTTCCAGTAGTCCAATTGAAATCTATCTTGGATGAAGCACTGGCTGCATTCTTAAGAAATACTGATTGATTCAGACTTAATATCATTGTTGCATTCGCACAGAATAAACTTTATCCAGTTGTTAAAAACGTCCCACCTAAAAAACGATTCTTAAAAATTTCATTTATTAACAAAGGATTCGATCTTCTTAACATCTCTAATATTTTTCGGGATCATCGTGTACAAAGTGCTATTCCTCAATATTTTGAAAATTTAGAACCCCCTCTTATTTGTTACAAATATAAGAGACCTATTCGAAATTTCGTTTTTAACTACAACAAAGTTACATCAGATCCTAAAATACTTGAATCATGTCCTGCTTCTTGAGAATGTGCAACATCTGAATATCTATATAAACCAGCTGGTCATATTATTACAGGTGACTTTTCAATTATCCAAGACAGGCAGCTCCGTGGTCTTCTCAAAAAAGGACCTAAGTATAGAATCCCATCCAAGATAGATTTTATTAAATGTCGCGAAGTACTAAAGGAAGCCTTAGATAACTATACCAAACGATGGTGTAAATCGGAAGGAGTCGAATCGCATTCTCTGAATGACTGGAAAAACCTCATTTTGGACATTATTGACATTCGAATAGACAACTTCCACAAAAATCCTCATCTTTTTGAAAATCCAAGTTCTAGATCTGAAAGATATTTTAAATCCAAATTACGTAATTTACATGAAAAATTTGTCTTCGCTCCTGCAGATAAAGCAGCCAACAACACCATAATCATATGAAAACTTTACTATATATCAACTTTAGTTTCGGAACTTTCGTCTACAAATACTTATATCAAAAGCAATGAAAGTGTCCCTAAAATTTTGAGCAAACATAGCAGTGAAATTTCTTCATTCAACATCCCTATTTCTAAATTGGATCTTCCTACAATATACTGCATACCAAAACTGCACAAATCTCCTTACAAATTTAGATACATTGCTAATTCTAGCAACTGCTCAACTACAAGTTTGTCTAGACATCTGACGACAGCCCTCACGGCGGTAAAGGAACACGTTGCAAAATATTGTGAAACTGTTCTTAACAGGAATGATGTGAATTTATTTTGGTCTATAAAAAATTCCGGGGATGTGATTGACAAGATAAAATCTAGAAATTTTTAAGCCAATACGATTGCTTCATACGATTTTTCAAATATGTACACCACGCTTCCTCACGACAAGATCAATGATCAATTGTCCAAACTCATTAAATGGTGCTATAATCGAGAGGGGAAAATTTATATTTGTACATCTGAATCAAAGGGTTTCTTTTCCGCTACAGAATACAAATCATACAAATCATGGACATGTAGCGACCTGTGTAGTGCCTTGTCCTTCCTCTTGGACAACATTTATGTAAGATTTGGTGAGAATCTCTACAAGCAGGTTGTAGGGATTCCTATGGGTACAAATTGTGCGCCTCTTGTTGCAGATTTATTTTTATACACATATGAAAAGGAATTTATTCAAAATCTTCAAAAGCAAAGAAAACATGATGATGTGAAATGCTTCACTGGTACGTCTAGGTACCTGGATGATATTCTTACTATCGATAATCCTGTTTTTGAAAAGTATAAAGATGTTATTTATCCACAAGAATTGACTCTAAACAAGGCAAACTTTACAGACACTGAAACACTATTTTTGGACCTAAATATCAAAATTGTCAATGGAGAAATTCATACAAGTGTATATGACAAACGAGATGATTTTGGATTCAACATAGTAAATTTTCCCTGGCTTGACGGTGATGTCCCTAGATTACCGTCATACGGTATCTACATTTCACAGCTCATCCGGTATGCTAGAGCATGTACTGATGTTTTGGATTTTCATAATAGAAATCTACAAATTACAAAGAAACTTTTAGGTCAAGGTTTTCGCTTTCACAAACTAGTAAAGACTTTCTGGAAATTTTACAAAAATTATGATCAACTTCTTTTGAAATTCGGACCCATACAAGCAACGGAGTATATTACTTTGGGTATTTCACAACCTGCATTTTATGGTGACATAATTAACAAAATAAGAAGGATCAAAGGTAGACAGCATATGTATCGAAAATGCGTCAGAGTCATCAAACGCCTTTTATACCGTGGATATGATCCTTATGTCACCAGACGGACACTAAGCTTGGTACTTGACCAATATACAGTCTTGTACGAGCGCATTCTTAAGACTTGCACTCTGACTGACTGTGACGACGGGACTCCATGACGGGCCCTGTCCAAACCTCTTTAGAGAAGACAGGGCCCCGACCACCTGTCCTCTCTGAATGTCAGTCGGACTCCTCGGGTGATAACATATATGAGCTCGCTACAGCCGGCAGAGCACGGACTGTATTACGCACGTCCTCTTTTTATATCCATTTACATATTCATCTGTGTTGCTTGGACCCCTGTCTTTTACGGTCTTGTTTGTGTGTGGTCACCTAACAGTGAGGAGGTTGTTTTACACCATAATTGTGCGTTCTTCGAGACCTCTGGGAAATCGGAATAGTGGGAGGGTTGTGCGCACGTAATCCAGGATAACCACACCGTCTGCTATTTACGTGGCAGATGGCCGTCCTAAGTCGGCACCGGTTGCCCATTGGTCTCGTTGGTTTATGTGTAGTCTTTTATGTTTCATGTTTCTATGTTGTGAGTTGGTGTTCCTTGTCCCTTTTGCGTCTCTTTCTGTGGGTATCTGTTCTGTGTTTTTTTGCATGGGTGTTTTGGGATTTTGCTGTGGGTGCTGCAACCTAGTGTTGTTGGAGATCCCCTCCTTTCTTTTATATCTACACTTATTTCGTGTTGCTGAGTGGAGTTGGTAATACAATTCCCCGTGACCTGATGTTTGAAGTGTTTTAATTCCATTTTGTTCTCTAACTTGACTTTGTTGTAGTGTCTTCCATGCAGGATCTCTACTCACCCTTCTTTGATCATCTCACTATGGCATTTTTAAGGTCGCCTCGTATTAAACTTACTCCTTTGAGATTACCCTCTATCACTACAGTTACTTTCCCATCATCGACTTTTAACAGTAATAAACTTTTTTCCTCACCCAGAGTACTTCTTTCACCTCTTAAATTTAAATCCCGTAGACGTATTACACCTACTTCTCCATCTGCAGGCTCTACATTTAACAACAAACATAGAGGGTTCTCAGCAGTTTCTACGTGCAAAGGGAAAAGATGCGGTATGTGTCCGCTCATCAATTGCAATTCCACAATTAAATCAAGTGTTAACGGGCAGACGTTTAAAATTGAGATTGAAAACGACATCGATTGATCGTACCAAGATGTCATTTATGTTATAACATGAAACGCTAGGGGATGTGGCGCCCAATATGTTGGAGAAACAGGTCAGGCCTTAAAATCTCGTTTTAGAAGTCATTCGTATCAGATAAGAAACTCACATCACAAAAAACAAAGAAATTTCCTTTATAATCACTTCGTTAAATACAATCATTCTATTTCGGATATAACTATTACACCGGTTCAGTCTTTTTCTAAACTTAAAAATCTTAGTAAAACGGAAATTAAAAAACGCCGACTACAAGCTGAACTTGCCTGGATCACAAAACTCCAAACTGCGTACCCCCTTGGCCTAAACGATCAAATTTATGGACAAGGAAACATTTCCTCGACGTCAACTAATATTAATGTATTTTCAATCCGCCCAAACACTAAACGGAAGCATAGGTCTCACGGAAGACGAAGAAACCGAAAACTCAGAATAAGATCTAGATTACACCGTACCCTCAACGATCTTCTGATCATTGCTCGCAACGGCGGCAGACATGAACTGCTTCATGCTCTCTCATCAGTTCCAGTAGTCCAATTGAAATCTATCTTGGATGAAGCACTGGCTGCATTCTTAAGAAATACTGATTGATTCAGACTTAATATCATTGTTGCATTCGCACAGAATAAACTTTATCCAGTTGTTAAAAACGTCCCACCTAAAAAACGATTCTTAAAAATTTCATTTATTAACAAAGGATTCGATCTTCTTAACATCTCTAATATTTTTCGGGATCATCGTGTACAAAGTGCTATTCCTCAATATTTTGAAAATTTAGAACCCCCTCTTATTTGTTACAAATATAAGAGACCTATTCGAAATTTCGTTTTTAACTACAACAAAGTTACATCAGATCCTAAAATACTTGAATCATGTCCTGCTTCTTGAGAATGTGCAACATCTGAATATCTATATAAACCAGCTGGTCATATTATTACAGGTGACTTTTCAATTATCCAAGACAGGCAGCTCCGTGGTCTTCTCAAAAAAGGACCTAAGTATAGAATCCCATCCAAGATAGATTTTATTAAATGTCGCGAAGTACTAAAGGAAGCCTTAGATAACTATACCAAACGATGGTGTAAATCGGAAGGAGTCGAATCGCATTCTCTGAATGACTGGAAAAACCTCATTTTGGACATTACTGACATTCGAATAGACAACTTCCACAAAAATCCTCATCTTTTTGAAAATCCAAGTTCTAGATCTGAAAGATATTTTAAATCCAAATTACGTAATTTACATGAAAAATTTGTCTTCGCTCCTGCAGATAAAGCAGCCAACAACACCATAATCATATGAAAACTTTACTATATATCAACTTTAGTTTCGGAACTTTCGTCTACAAATACTTATATCAAAAGCAATGAAAGTGTCCCTAACATTTTGAGCAAACATAGCAGTGAAATTTCTTCATTCAACATCCCTATTTCTAAATTGGATCTTCCTACAATATACTGCATACCAAAACTGCACAAATCTCCTTACAAATTTAGATACATTGCTAATTCTAGTAACTGCTCAACTACAAGTTTGTCTAGACATCTGACGTCAGCCCTCACGGCGGTAAAGGAACACGTTGCAAAATATTGTGAAACTGTTCTTAACAGGAATGATGTGAATTTATTTTGGTCTATAAAAAATTCCGGGGATGTGATTGACAAGATAAAATCTAGAAATTTTCAAGCCAATACGATTGCTTCATACGATTTTTCAAATATGTACACCACGCTTCCTCACGACAAGATCAATGATCAATTGTCCAAACTCATTAAATGGTGCTATAATCGAGAGGGGAAAATTTATATTTGTACATCTGAATCAAAGGGTTTCTTTTCCGCTACAGAATACAAATCATACAAATCATGGACATGTAGCGACCTGTGTAGTGCCTTGTCCTTCCTCTTGGACAACATTTATGTAAGATTTGGTGAGAATCTCTACAAGCAGGTTGTAGGGATTCCTATGGGTACAAATTGTGCGCCTCTTGTTGCAGATTTATTTTTATACACATATGAAAAGGAATTTATTCAAAATCTTCAAAAGCAAAGAAAAAATGATGATGTGAAATGCTTCACTGGTACGTCTAGGTACCTGGATGATATTCTTACTATCGATAATCCTGTTTTTGAAAAGTATAAAGATGTTATTTATCCACAAGAATTGACTCTAAACAAGGCAAACTTTACAGACACTGAAACACTATTTTTGGACCTAAATATCAAAATTGTCAATGGAGAAATTCATACAAGTGTATATGACAAACGAGATGATTTTGGATTCAACATAGTAAATTTTCCCTGGCTTGACGGTGATGTCCCTAGATTACCGTCATACGGTATCTACATTTCACAGCTCATCCGGTATGCTAGAGCATGTACTGATGTTTTGGATTTTCATAATAGAAATCTACAAATTACAAAGAAACTTTTAGGTCAAGGTTTTCGCTTTCACAAACTAGTAAAGACTTTCTGGAAATTTTACAAAAATTATGATCAACTTCTTTTGAAATTCGGACCCATACAAGCAACGGAGTATATTACTTTGGGTATTTCACAACCTGCATTTTATGGTGACATAATTAACAAAATAAGAAGGATCAAAGGTAGACAGCATATGTATCGAAAATGCGTCAGAGTCATCAAACGCCTTTTATACCGTGGATATGATCCTTATGTCACCAGACGGACACTAAGCTTGGTACTTGACCAATATACAGTCTTGTACGAGCGCATTCTTAAGACTTGCACTCTGACTGACTGTGACGACGGGACTCCATGACGGGCCCTGTCCAAACCTCTTTAGAGAAGACAGGGCCCCGACCACCTGTCCTCTCTGAATGTCAGTCGGACTCCTCGGGTGATAACATATATGTGCTCGCTACAGCCGGCAGAGCACGGACTGTATTACGTACGTCCTCTTTTTATATCCATTTACATATTCATCTGTGTTGCTTGGACCCCTGTGTTTTACGGTCTTGTTTGTGTGTGGTCACCTAACAGTGAGGAGGTTGTTTTACACCATAATTGTGCGTTCTTCGAGACCTCTGGGAAATCGGAATAGTGGGAGGGTTGTGCGCACGTAATCCAGGATAACCACACCGTCTGCTATTTACGTGGCAGATGGCCGTCCTAAGTCGGCACCGGTTGCCCATTGGTCTCGTTGGTTTATGTGTAGTCTTTTATGTTTCATGTTTCTATGTTGTGAGTTGGTGTTCCTTGTCCCTTTTGCGTCTCTTTCTGTGGGTATCTGTTCTGTGTTTTTTGCATGGGTGTTTTGGGATTTTGCTGTGGGTGCTGCAACCTAGTGTTGTTGGAGATCCCCTCCTTTCTTTTGTGACCTTGAAGTGGTGACGTAGACCTACTTAGTATTTGTTTTTGTTTGGTTGCTTGTTGTTTGCTTTTTTTGTATGTATATTTATTTTCAGTGTGATTGACGTTCTGCAACAAATCGTGATATACATGTACAGTTTGGACTCAATATGCTGAAAGTCTTTTTTCTTTGGAGTATATAAAGAAAATATATGAATTCACGAAATATGGATAAACATAGGTGCAATATCTGCAATATACGGGGGAAACATTTTAATCGATTATTTTACATAGTAAAATTCAAATTAAAACAGAAAGTAAATCATTTCCTCACGGGATCGCCCATAAAATTAAGAACTAACGATAAATTCGTTTTCATTCATTTCTCGAGGTACATGTACTTTTATGAAACATTGCATAATTTTCTTTAAGTTAAATCTGTTTGAAAGGGTCCAAACCACAGGAGCTCGATGTCGACAACCCTCACTGACACCCATGCCGATATTCTTGTGGATCGTTGGTATCGGGCTCCTTTGATCAAAACAAATAAAATTTCTGTTTTTCCTTTTCATGATTATTAAAGACGGATCCAGAAGACGGATCTTGAAGGGCAACTTGAATCATTTAAGTTTTCAAAATAGTATTACATCTATTATATAAAGTTACAAATATGAGATAACTCAACAAAGAGAGAAATCCATCGAAAAAACATTAAAACGTTTGTGTTACATATTTTTTATTCACAGATCCTAGGTCAAAAAGCTGAGAACTAGATGACTGAAATCAATTTGGACTGTGTCTGAAAATCACATTGGCTGGAAGCATCTCTAATGAAGATTTACAAGTGGCGGATTTAGAGGGTCGCCCCCCCCCCTTTTTTTTCACCCAAAGTTATTCATTCAGAATACTCTTTTTATGCTTAATCTCTTTACTTTTGGGGGAAATTTTCGGCTCGCGTAATTCGCTCGCCGCACTTAAGTTTTCATTAGCTGTCTATTTTGGCGTCTTCACTTTGTCTTCACCTTTCTTTGTCATCGTGTTTGAACGGATTCATATGTCATAATGGTATACAAAATTCAAAATCAAATTAACACTTGAATAATTACCAAATGCTACATTTTCATGGGCCGATCTAACCAGGTAGACAGGTTGATAGTGGGGTTGCAATGCCCTAATCTTCCCAACCTTCCCCAATTGGTCAATCAAAAATAGAGCATGGAAAATGAGAGGGAGATTGTATTCTTAGACAAAATGTAACCATCTATTCCAAAAATTTTACGGCTCGCTCCGCTCGCCATTATGGAATAAAATTGTATAACAAAATGAATACTTTATATCTTAAAATTTTCCGGCTCGCCACTCTCGCCAGTCTACCAAATGTATCAAGAAACTTTACACCATGTACATGCAGTGGAAATGAACTCCCCCCTCCCTCCCCCACTTCTTAATTGGATCATCAGTCTTGAGATTCACGTTTTTCGTCTTCGATTTTTTTTTGCTTGTCAAATTTTCTGTGAACAATTTTCTTCGAGCTGAAACCTTGCCCCCCCCCCCTTTCTGAAATCCTAGATCCGCCACTTGTCTGGTGCATAAATTGGTTTGGAAATATTTTTGGAAAGTATTCATTATTTTGATCTTTAAGCGTCCATGCAGGACTAGCGGCCGTGGAGCATCGTCAAACATGGAAAGAGCTGTCAGTCCAGGGGACCGGTCCGACCAAGTTTGAGTTCATGATACGACTTATATGACAATACGCAGCAGCATACACCATATTCACACGAATAGGAAGGGATCCCTAAAAAGGAATGCAATGTTGTTTTTCCAGAAAAAATACAAAATAAGCAAATAATGCTTACAAAATAAGCTGACATACGCAAAGTTTATCATATTTTGACACATTTGATATTTCCCATATCTGATCGATGGTTGGTCAGAAGTCTGTCATTTTTGTTAAACTTTCATTCCTTCGTCTTTATCACAAACATTTTACAAAAGTTTGCTGGTTTTTTTTTCTTCTTAATATTATCGTCTTCCACAAAGAACAAACAAAATCCTCATTTTTTTAGTGACCTCGTCGTCAAACTATGTACAGAAACTATCTAGATTACAGATAAATTATCTTCATATTTAAATCACCAACTCGCGTGCGTAATAACAGTAGGGTAAATACATTGAGAAATGTAACCGGCATATAAAGTTACAACTATGAGAGAAATCAACAAAGAGAGAATTCCATCGACGCGACAGGTACATTTTTGTGTTACATATCCTTGTCATTCACAGATCCCGGGCCAAAAAGCTGAGATGTCAACCTTAAGAACTATATGGGATGATCAAATCCAAGGCTGGTTCTGTATACGCCACTGGTTGTCATGTTCGTATTACGTGGATGTCCCTTATATGATTATAAGATAAAATAATGAGTGCTTTTTGTAAAAGAAAGGAGGGGATTCTCCAACAACACTAGGTTGCAGCACCCACAGCAAAATCCCAAAACACCCATGCAAAAAACACAGAACAGATACCCACAGAAAGAGACGCAAAAGGGACAAGGAACACCAACTCGTAACATAGAAACATGAAACATAAAAGACTACACATAAACCAACGAGACCAATGGGCAACCGGTGCCGACTTAGGACGGCCATCTGCCACGTAAATAGCAGACGGTGTGGTTATCCTGGATTACGTGCGCACAACCCTCCCACTATTCCGATTTCCAAGAGGTCTCGAAGAACGCACAATTGTGATGTAAAACAACCTCCTCACTGTTAGGTGACCACACACAAACAAGACCGTAAAACACAGGGGTCCAAGCAACACAGTTCACATTTTGGTTAATTAAAATATTTCCAAACCTCTTTATACACCAGACACTTGTTTCTTACATAGTTTAGATTGTGGATTACTGACGAGGGTTACATACCCGAAACGTGCATGTCTGGTCCATGCTGTAAAGGAGAAGGGTCACTAACCATCATAATCGGTCCTCTTGCCGTTTTTGAAGAAAATTTACGTATATATAATACAACATTTCTAGTTTCTAAAAATGTAAGCATTGTGAAAATCTGACAAAGGGTAAGCGTTTCATGACCCAGCGAAGTTGGCATTGTGAAACGTCAAAATGCGCTTTCTTTCACCATGACGCCATGACGTAAAATGACAATTTACAACAACTAAAAACTCTACACTAAAGGTATAACTGTTCTATTTTTGTTGCAGTGAAATTAATTCAGAGGATAAAGTTGATACATATAATGTTTTTAAAGAATATTATTATTTGGATTTCAGTGTTAAATAAATTGGGAAAAGATCTCCGAGAGATATCAGAAGCATCTGAATCGCAATGAAACTGTATCTTCGCTCTCAAATGGCTTCGCGTCAAATTATTCATTTTTGAATTCTAGATTCTTATGGAAAGCGGTTACATATATACACATTTGAAACATGCACTTTTTTGTAGAGGAAGGGGCAGGGACTCTCAATAAATTTTAAAGTAGCTGGATACCCTGAAGGGAGATACATAGAAACAGAAAATTCTTGATTTTAACATGTTTAATACCTTTACAATAGAAATTATAGGCGACGGCTTTTCTCACAGTAGGTGGTGACTTTTCGCCAGCTTCCAGCTTATGAAGGGGGGTGGGGGCTGTCATTATATACTTTTCAGAATAAGCAAGTTAGAATTTTCTCTGACATTAATGAGGTCAGGCTACATGTCCAAATCAGATTTAGGAGCGGATCCAGAAACTCAAATGCCGGATGCACATACAACTTGTTATTGGGATGAATTGCAACACAATGTAGAAGGACTGAGAGTCCGGACGGGAACTTATATATGTCATCAATGTTTTTGTATAGACTGCTCTTACAATATTTAAAAACGCAATAATTATCTGAAAAATTCAAAACAATGCAATTTAGGACAAGGAAGAGGGTAAGGTTCATTACGCATTCGCGTAACCAAATTTTAAAAAAAAAGGAAGAAAGGGCAAGCTGTTAGCGACTGTGATCGTCATTTTTTTTTTTTTTTTTTTGTTTTTTTTTTCGACGAGAGGGCTTCACGTGAAGTTGAGAGAGAGGGATAGAGATCCATCACATAAGAATTATTCAATATACATCTTTTTCGTTTTAAATATGAATTAATTTCTTATACTTACAACACTATATCGAATTAACAGTAAATTTCAGTGATAATTCCATCTATATGTGATTGGGAAATTTAGAGCCACAATTGGCGAAAAGGGGTACTATTTTTCATTGGGAATGGGTCCGAATAACGGCCCCAAAAGGGGGGAGGGGATCCCAGAATATTATCTGACATGGACGTAAATGTAGCTTAGGGTGTTTTCGATGTCGACGCCTACATGTGTAGTCGCCAACGACAGGAGCGGACCTAGAACCTCAAATACAAGGGACACATTCTTTTTTTATGAGGATGACTTGTAAAGTCAAAGTAAGGGACAATATGGAAGTAAGTTTCCCTCTTTCATTGTTAGGGGATAGGGGATCGGTCAGATAAAAGTTTGAGAAAGTGAAGCAAATTCGGGGCTATTGAACGTATTTCAACTGCATTTAAAAAGGATCAAGAGCACGAAACGTATCTAAGATAAAGGAAATATCCGATATGCCGATATGAACATAAAATCAATGTTGTATTCTTTTTTAAATTAAAAATAATAAAACTAAGGACATCATCTGTCCAAAATCGACCGCGCGCACATTGTTAGCGCGAATTTCTACGCCTGAGAAAACTGGAAAAAAAAAATCAAAACGATCATTATTGAGTGTTTTTGGACTATATCACTGATATCACTTTTATTATTTCGGGGGAAATAGCGGGGTCTATTTATCTCTTTCCCTTCTTCTTTTTGCGAAAAAATTGTGAACGTTTTTGCGTACAAATGTACGCCTGGCTACGCCCGTGAAATCTCCGTCTTCACAAATCTGTAGAATTTATATATTCTTCATTGTTTTTATCGATGACATGGGATGTTTTTATTTAATTAAAGTGTCGGTATGAGCAATTATAATATTTGTCAGTGACAAGCCTACGTATTTAGTTTGAATTTCGTCTTTTTGTTGTCGGTTACCGAAGTAACTCTGCGATCGGAAAGAACATGTACACCGTGGGGTATCACGTGATACACAAATGATATAATCCACGGGAATCCCCTTTGATTGAACCAAGTAAATACTGTCTAAATCTACTTAATATGAATTTATTTTAGGCCTATCATATGGTCATTATTATATATTATATGATGGTAATTTATTCTGGTCAAGAATAGACGTAGTAGTATAAAAATAGGGAGGTCAGGACAGGCTTCACCGTCAGCCATATTGGCTGACGTCAGTCAGTCAGTACAGGCTTCACCGTCAGCCATATTGACTGACGTCAGTCTATCAACTCATCAGTCAGTCAGTCAGTCAGTCTGTCTGTCTACCATATTTATTAGATGTCAATCATTCTTTACATATTTTTCTGACAAGTATAAGTCAACCAGAATATAACATTAGTAAACAGACAAATATGTAAAGAATGCTAACCTGAGAAAACAATGGACCCATTCATTCGTGATGTTACAATATCCTCAGGCTTAAAACTAACTACATTATACTTTGAAGTAAAATACGTGTAATATCTATTAAAATTCATTGTACAACAAACAGTGAACCAAGAAACATCACCAAAAGATGGATGAAAGAGAACCCTCTATCTCATCCAACAGTCATATGACAAACTTCGATGAAATACTTGAAATATCTCAACATTCAATGAAAGACTGTGAAAAAATGTCAAAGGCATACACAAAACGTTGTAAAACGACTATTTTGTTTAGCATGTTTGTAATGTTATATGTAAGTGCTCTAGTTGGTAGTCTAGCAAACATTATTCTATCAAATAAATCAAATCAAGCACTTGATTGTAATACAAAATTAGTAGCAATGCAAATCATTAACACTTCATCCTGGGTTGAATATAATAAGTTTCCGCTGACAAATAATATGTTTGCTTCAGTATGCTCAGAAGACAATTATATTTTTGTACAAATTATCAAAGATCATACCATGATTGAATTGGATAAGATCCAATGGCTATACCTTAAAAATCTATATCTCACATCGAAAGTGCAATTTTCGGACTTAGAAAGATCTCTAAAACTATTTGACAAATTTAAAGTATGTGAGAAATTTAAAATATTTGAGGAATTTATTCAATGTCAGGAATGTTAAGAATGTACTGGATACCACTATAAATATGAACTACAAGAATTGTTGATACAAATCAGATTTTCAATCTTCAACTGCACACTTATCTATCTTGAGAATAGATTATATATCAACTTGCATAGGAATGGATTATACATCAACTTGTATAGAGGCTTCACAAACATCGACTTGCAGTACTCAACAAATAGAAGAAAAACGAATCATCAATGAGTATAAAGAACTATGTATGTTGCATCTTGGCGATGATTATTATTTAACAGCGAGCTTAAAAAATGGAAATGAAATACAAATTCATCTAAGACAATACCAACGGTATTCAAAGGAGGGAAAGCTATATCCGTCAAAAAAAAGGTGTAATCCTTTCACCTGCAGATTGGCTTATGTTAGAATGCTATGCTGGACAAATTGATAAAGTTTTTGAAACATTGGTGAAGTTAAAACCTGTAGAGAGGCAAAGGCAACAATGGCATCTTGGCAATGACATATACGTTACAGTGGATGACGCTTTTCCTCTGCTTGACATAAGAAGATACTGGAAACCAGAGGACCAATATGTTCCAACGACTAAAGGTGTAAAGCTTACCATGAGAAGATGGGAAAGTTTGAAAAATTGTACAGCTGTTATTCGTGATTTTGTACCTAATTTGAAGTTTGCAGCAACAAATCATCACGAAGATTCAAATGACTCTCAACTTCCTGTTGACCACATTCATTTGAGTGACCTCCAATGTGACTGTTAAAGAATCATGCATTTACAGTAAAATGGACACATCATTTTGACTAGTATCAAATTCATATCATTGTTATACTATTTACCTATATGTATCTAGATATCTATATATCTTGTATAACTTTCACATCAACTTAGGATGTATTATGTGTTTTAAATCATTGCTTATTCTTCAATAAATATGACATGTTACAAAGTTTTCTGTCATTCCTCATACGTAAAGATGGAGAAGATAGATAAAATTTTAGAACATATTTATCACACAACAGCAAAGGCTGGAGCATATTTGGGTCCAGAAAAACTTTATAGAGTTTTGAAACAAAGAGGCATTAAAAATATCGGAAGAAAAACTATTCGAAATTGGTTACAGCAACAAGATGACTATACAATACAAAAACCTGCACGATACAACTTTAAAAGGGCACGAGTTCGAGTACCATCAATAGATGCACAATTTGATGCCGACCTCGCTGATATGCAGAAGCTATCTAAATTTAATGATGGAATTAAATACCTTTTGATTGTTATTGACATATTATCTCGATATCTTTGGGTAGCTCCTATTAAAAGCAAAAACAACAAAGAAATCATCAAAGGTTTTAAAAGTGTATTCAGAAGTGGACGCAAATGTAAACGATTGAGAACCGATAAAGGTTCTGAATTCACTGGTCATGCTACACAAGATTATTTTAAAAAAGAAGACATATATTTCTTTACTACACAGAATTCAGAAACTAAAGCAAATTATGCTGAGAGAGTTATTCTCACTTTAAAGCGTATAATATATCGCTACCTTAAACACAAAAGAACAAGTCGCTACATAGACAATCTAGAAAACTTCGTTAAAACATATAATGCGACACCTCATAGATCTTTAGGAAATCTAGCACCTAAAGATGTAAGTCATAAAAATGAGGCAGACATTTGGGCAGCGCAATATTTAAATCCCTTGAAGACGAAAGAATTGAAAAGGCAACCATTTATATTTAAAATCGGAGACTTTGTTAGAGTATCCTACAGTAACACAAAATTCAAGCGTGCTTACCAAGAACAATTTAGTACGGAGATTTACATTATTCAAAGCAGGATAAGAATGCAAGGTATTCCAATGTATAAAATTAAGGATTTTAAAGACAGAAAAATCAAAGGAAATTTTTATGCTTCAGAATTAACCAAAGTCGATAAAGACGCGAATACAATGTGGTTCATTGAAAAGAAAATTAGAAAAAGAATAAACAATGGACAAGTGGAATATTTGGTCAAATTTGAAGGTTGGAGTAATGAATATAATCAGTGGATGTCAGAGAAAGATATAGTGAGTGAAGAACCCTAGAACAAAGAACATGAGTTTCTATGTAATTTTAAATAGTAACAAATCCCTAAACTATTTTCCCAACAATACTGGATTTAAGTTCATATCCCATTTAGAAGCCCCTTTAATATTAGAAGGGAAATGGAAGGTAGCTGTTGTTGAAACATTCATCGCAAGTTCCTATTCGAAATTCGATCAGATGATATATATTTCGTCTAATATCTGTGAAGAATCTATAATAGACGGTACTAAGCAACCATACTTGAGGCGACTTACAGCAAACAACGTTGGAAATTGGAATGAAGTATTTAACAATGTACATTACATTAATGTGAAGAACAGTGAAATAGCTGATATAGATATTAATATAACAACTGAATCAGGACAATATGCATCATTTCTTGATCAAGCATCAAGCATAACACTTCATTTCAGAGCATTTCCATTTTTCTAATATGGATAAAATGTATGTACCTGACCCTGACAAATGGGTCAAATACTATCAAAATGTTATTCAAGGTGAATCAAACCCTTATAACAGTATAAAAAGTCAAAAGGGAGGATCAATCAAAGCCAGATTCAATCAATTCATAATACCTGTCGGGCGAAAATCTAATTCAACGCCGTCGAATTCTCCAAACATCAAATTAGAATTAGTTTCTCCTGCTCAACAAGTGACTGAACAAGCTAAGGATGAAATCAAACCATTAAGGAAATACAATAAAAGGAAATACAATAAAAGGAAAGGAAAACCAAATTCATTCATTTCATCCAAAAGACGTAGAAGAGTAAAGAAGAAGGGCATTAAGAAGAAAAATATTCCTAAAAGGAAGCCAACAAAAAACAGAAATCGCAAAACAAAAACTACAACTAAGGTTGGAAATAGAAAGGTTAACTTAAAACGAAAAGATAAAGACAAGACAGAAAAGCAAACCCTGGATATATTTGATTAAAATGACAACCTTTATACCTGATCAATTTCAAGAAGCTCAACCTAGTGGTATGATGCTATTTTCCCTCCCTCCTACACAAACTGCTGTAGAGAGAATTTTTTATCAAGAAGTTAGACCTATCTCCCAGACTTCCGGAAATGCACCTATAGAGTTTGTCATATCTGGACAAAATGGAATGGAGTACATGGATTTGAAAAAAAGTAAACTTTTCGTTAAAGTTCGGATAACTCATGCTGATGGATCAAAACTACTAGATACAGAATATGTTGGACCTATAAATTTGCTGTTGCAATCAATGTTCTCTCAAGTGGATGTTACATTGCAAGGAAAAACTGTTACTTCAACGACAAATCATTATCTATATAAATGCATGATAGAAACTCTTCTATCTTTTGGATTAGATGCCAAAGAAAGTCAGTTGACTTCACAATTATTTCAAAAAGATTCGAATGGTCATTTTGATGATAGTGATGTTAATTCTGGACAAAATATGGGGTTGTATATGAGATCTAAACATTTCGAAGCCAATAAATCTGTAGATTTGGAAGGACCATTAATGGCCGACTTATTTTCGATGGATAGATTCATTCTAAATCAAGTAGCAGTTGGAATACGATTGTATAGATCTAAGGGAGAGTTTTGTCTTATGACAAATGAATTGGGACCAGACTTTCGTGTTCATATCGAAGATATTATTTTAAAAGTTTGTAAACTTCAGGTAAATCCGGCAGTCATCTACGGGCACTCAGTTATTATGAAAACAAATCCAGCTTTGTATCCGTACACACGTACGGAAGTGAAAATGATGGCAATTCCTGCTGGTCAAGTAAATTTTACTTGGGATAACATGTTTCAGGGTATACGACCAAATAAACTTGTTATCGGATTTGTGGATTCTGAGGCAGTGGCAGGACCATACTCTAAAAACCCATTTAATTTTCAACATTTTGATTTGAGCAGTTTAACACTTTATATTGATAATTTACCTGTGGGAGGAAATGCATTACGTTTGAATTTCGATGACAAAAACGGAGTCAGCAGTGTGTCAGCATTTGCAAATATGTTTGAAATTACTGGAAAATGGGGAACTGATTCTGGAAATCAACTAAGCCGAGAAGATTTTGCAGAAGGAAATGCACTCTATTGTTTTGATATTGAACCTAACTTTGAATCAAATATTCACTATCTTACGCTTTTAAAACAAGGTAATGCACGCATTGAGGCACATTTCAACAAGGCCCTCGAGCAGACAACTACATGTATAGTCTATGCCACATTTCCATCATTATTTTCAATCACAGGTGCTCGAGACGTAGTTCTAGAATGAATACACATCAATTAAACTGTGTAATTAACTCGGACTATTATATGTATAAACATGTCATAGGAGTATTTGCATCTGATGAAATACCTTTACTTAATATATCAAGTGGGGTAATAGTCAATACAGATTCAAAACAAAAACAAGGGCAACATTGGGTTGCTTTCTATCTGAATTGATACGAGCAATTAGATTTTGATTCATTTGGGAAGTATCCAGGAGTATACTCAGCTCATTTATTAAAATATATAAAGTGATATCGTCATTATCCATATTTGTCATCCAAAAGTAAAAATAATTAGAAAAAGACTCCAGGGTTTTGGAAGTACAGTGTGTGGACAATACTGTGTTTTTTATTTGTACTGTAGAGTTAGAGGATATTCATATCATGACATTGTGAATGAATTTAGTGTCAATCATTCAGTTAATGATCAATTTGTTTTTGATTTTGTACAAAATGAATTTACTTGTTGCTTTCATCATTGTAACAAAGGTCAAATATGTATTTGCGAAAATAAAATGAATTATTAAAATGTATTTGTTTTACTTAAAGACATCATTTAAATCATGTCTTCACAGCAGGAAAGCAGATGGTGGGAAAACGAATCGTTGGTGAAAATTGAATCACCAACATCAATTTTAATTGTTGGACCCAGTGGTTCAGGAAAGACGGAACTTTCAAAACAAATATTACAAAACGCCAATGGTATTTTCAAAGAGAAACCGAAGAAGATTATGATATGTTATAGCATATGGCAAAGTACATACGATGACATACAAAAGATATTGTCTAATGTGACTTTTTATCAAGGTCTACCTGGAATGGTAGAAATTGAGGAATGGGATAGTACTAAACAACATAAAGTTATCTTGTTTGGTGATTTAATGACAGAATCCTCTGAAAGTTCAGATGCAATGCACATGTTTTGTGTAGGATCTCATCATTTGAATATAACTGTGATTCAGCTCATTCAAAATCTTTACATTAGAAGTAAACTGATGAGAACTATCTCACTGAATTGCCATTATTTTATCTTATTCAAAAACAATAGAGATGAACTTCAAATTCAAACCTTTGGACGGCAAGTATTTCCAAACAAACTTAAATATTTCATGGATGCTTATTCAAAAGCAACAACAGAGAAATATGGATATCTCATGATAGATTTAAGCCCGCACTCGGATCGTAAATATCAGTTACGAACAAAAATTCTACCCAACGAGACGACAGTGGTGTATGATCCTTTAATCAAAATGACATCTTATGTGAGTGGATTTCTGAGTTTGACAGACAAACAGAGAGCATCATTAATCAAATGTATCACCGAAGAACAACTTAGATACATCGTTGAAATAGTTTACAATATACTCCAAGGTATCTGTAAAATTAATAACAATGAGAAAAAGGAATTTAAAAGGTATATAAAAGCTATGCGACTTCTTACCTCTCCAAAGTTATCATTCTTACAGAGGAAGAAACACCTTTCAAAGTTGAAGAAGATTCTTAATGTAGTATTTGGAGCCTACATTCGTCATGTCAAGAGAATTAATTCTTCTTCCGAAAGTTAAGTACGAAGAATTGATAAGAAGAGAAAATGAAGAAATAATTCAACCGAAAGGGGATACAGATGAAAAGAAAATAGAGATAAAAACTGATGAGTGCAAAGGAAATGACAAAGACAATGAAAACAATATAGAAAATAATTCAGATGTAGATTCAAATCAAATTGGAAATGGTAATGTGGAAAACTTTAACTACCTAAATATGAATCCAACATCGTTTTTAAAGATTCAGAAGAAAAGAAAAACAAAAACAAGAAAACCTACTTGGTTACATTTTTCATTTGACTGAAAATGTTACAACTATGCAAAGGTGAAAATATTTGACAATTGAAAATATGTAATGTGTTCAATGTTTTAGAGTTGTTATTAAAGTGTGAATATTTGTACAAAGTGTTGTTATTAATCAGTGTAATGTTATCTCGAAGTAAAAAGGAATCCCTCAGGCTATTGTCAATTGTCTGTTTACAAGTGCAATCGTCACCTTATTGAATATTTGCGACTTGCAATGATTGGAATTCATGCAATGATTGGGATTCAAGGAATTTCATTTGCATGTTTGTATTTGAATACAAACTGTATATAAACCTTCAAACAATATAATCATTTCATTTTCTGCCTTGCATTTCATCATGACAAACCCTGCGTTCTATGACAATCTTATTAAAGAGATAGAAAAATACAGGAAGACGCTTGAACATGTACCGGAATTTGATGACGAGAGGAAATCTCTCAAACGAAAATCGCCTGACACATTAAGAGCCTCGTGTGATACGAAAAGAAAGCAACATAAACCTGATACAAAAGATGGTACCTCGTACTTGTGTCACTGCGGAAAAGTATATAAACATCGTCAGAGTTTGCATAAACACAAGAAAAAATGCGTATTGCTTACAACCTGTTTGGAGCAAAACGATTCCAGTAACGTAAATCACTCCAGAATACCATGTCAGGGAGATGAACAACCTGCTAATGATATGCAAACAAGACATGTCGGTGAACAACCTTTCAAATGCAGACACTGTGGAATACCTTTTCAAAGCTTCCAAAAACTTGTTACCCATGTAGAACATCAACATCCTTTATCGCAACAAGTTGGTGATGGGAATGTTCCTGTAATCAGTGGAAATGATGAAAATAATGTGCATACACATCTTCCCGTTGTTAAGAAAAGTCTTAATTCAAGTAAACAGTCATCAAAACCACGTACCAAAAGGAGAGGGCGACAAAGAACTACAAAGAAAGCAATTAACAATAATGTGCAAAAGGTTGAATTGCGACCATCTAATATTTCTGAAAAAGAGGACATTCTATTATTTTTCGCAAATACGAAATCGGAAGTACGTAACATTTTGACTGAAAGACGTGGAATATCAAGAGACATCAAATTCTATATTAATACCCGTGTCAAAATGGTAAGGGATGAAAATGAAGCTGATTCTACCACAAGTCCTTATTTTCGCAGTTCAACGTATACATCACTAGAACACGAGGACTTTGAACATGATCTGAATTCAGCATATCAACAGATGAACAATCATTTGGAAGAATTTATCAACAGAGGTTCCGACTGGACATTGGACGAAGTCATTAGCATGGAAATCGTTACAGTTCCCTATATACCTCTTGACGGATCAAGTTTTTTACCATTGCCACCAGATTTTCAAAACATTCGGAGTGTTGTTAACATAAAAAATAACGACAATAAATGTTTTTTGTGGTCCGTATTAGCAGCCTTACATCCAGCACCCTTCCACGCAGAACGTGTTAGTCATTATCTTCAATTTGAAGATGAACTTGACATGTCAGGTATTGATTATCCAGTTCCACTTCACAAACTTCACACATTTGAGCTAAAAAATAGTATATCAGTGAATGTTTTTGGAATTGAAAAAAAGAGTATTTTCCCAATGTATCTATCCAAATTGGACATTTCTAAAAAGGAGATTGACTTACTGTTTCTTAAAGATGGAGAAACAACACATTACTGTCTAATAAAGGATCTTAACGCGTTTCTTGGCTTAATTAAAAAAGCAAAAATAAGACATTGGTTCTGTCGGAGATGTCTTCATGGGTTTGTTCGAAAGGATTTGTTAGATGAACACTCACCATATTGTCAGCAATTCGACTTCCAGCATGTAAAATATCCAAAAGAAGGCGACAATGTTTTAGAATTCAAAAATCATTGTAAAAAGCTTCGAGTGCCTTTTGCAATTTATGCTGATTTTGAAACGCTTGTAGAGAAATCAAACCAAACAAACTTGGATGACAATCAACATGATTGTCACTTTAAGCCCTGTGGATATGCTTACAAAGTCGTTTGTAGCAATGAAAATTACACGAGAGCACCCGTAGTGTATAGGGGTGAAAATGCAGTGGAGGATTTTCTTACTAATATGAAAAAAGAAGAAGAAAACATTAAAAACATTCTGTCGCATAGTGAACCTTTAGTTATGACAGAGGTAACAGAACAACATTTCCAGAATGCAACATCGTGTCATATCTGCAGTTTTCCTTTTGACTCGAAAAAAATTAAGGTACGAGACCATTCACACGTTGGACTAACAGGAGATTTCAATGATCCAAATTATAGTAATTATCGCGGTGCTGCCTGTCAAGATTGTAATCTATCTTTTAGAGAACCAAATTTTATACCTGTGTTTTTTCATAATCTCAAGGGATTTGATGGTCACCTTTTGTGTCAGGCCATTGGAAAGTACAAAGAAACTGATATCAAATGCATTGCTCAAAATATGAACCGGTATATTTCAGTTTCACTAGGAGATCTTAGATTTCTTGATTCTTATGCATTTATGCAAGATTCTTTAGAGTCGCTGGTAGAAAATCTAAAAGGTGAAGGAATAGAAAACTTCAAACATTTTCGAGATTTTTTTCGTGATGAAGATACGATGCATTTGTTGTTACGTAAAAATGTGTATTGTTACGATTATTTCGACGATTTTCGAAAATTTGAAGAGCGTCAACTACCTCCAAAATCAGTCTTTTACAATCGTCTTAAACAGGAAGACATAACGGATGCAGATTATGAACAAGTGAAAAAAGTCTGGTCTACTCTTAATATGGAAAACCTTGGAGATTTGCATGATAATTATGTATTGACAGATGTCCTCCTTTTGGCCGACGTATTTGAAAAGTTTAGAAACATGACACTTGATTATTATGGATTAGATGCTGCTCACTACTTCACTGCACCCGGGCTTGCATGGGATGCTTCGTTGAAAATGACTGGAGCATGTCTTGACCTAATTACTGATCCTCTCATGTATAATTTTTTTGAATTAGGATTAAGAGGTTGTGTGTCCATGGTCAGTAAAAGGTTTAGCAAAGCCAATAATAAAAATGTCTCTGACTTCGATCAAACATTACCTGCTAAATATATCATGTATTATGATGCAAATAATCTCTATGGAGGTGTTATGAGAATGCCACTCCCTGTAGGAATGTTCCGATGGCTTTCCGAGGAGGAACTATCCAACTTCTCGTTGAATTCAGTAAGAGCAGACAGTGATATTGGATATACTCTTGAAGTTGATTTAGATTATCCAGATGAACTACACGACAACCACAACTGCTTTCCCCTTGCACCACACCACAAAGAAGTGCTAAAGGAGGAATTGTCACCATATAATGCTGATTTGTGGACCAAAATTAATGGTGAAAAGAAAAAATCGCCAAGGATACAAAAACTTATCCCTACCCTCGAAAACAAAAAGAACTACGTTGTTCATTATAGAACACTACAACTCTACCTCGAATTGGGTTTGAAATGCACGAAAATTCATAAAATTTTAGAGTACAAACAGGAGCCTTGGTTGAGAAAATATATTGACTTTAACTCGGAAAAAAGAAAAAATGCCAGATCAAAATTTGAAAAGAATTTTTTCAAATTAATGAACAATTCAGTGTTCGGTAAAACTATGGAAAATCTCAGAGATCGTGTTGATATAAAGCTCATCAACAGCGAAAAAAGACTGAAAAAATATTGTGCAAAACCTTCCTTCAAGAGAATTGAAATTTTTAATGAAGACTTGGTAGGGGTGGAAAATTCAAAGGTTAAACTAGTGTTGAATAAACCTGTTTACGTTGGCCAGACAATTTTAGACTTGTCTAAGCTTGTGATGTACAATTTTCATTACAATGTCATGAAACGTAAATATGAGAATAATATACAGCTTCTTTACACCGACACAGATAGTTTGATTTATGAGATTGAAACTGATGATGTATATCAAGATATGTTTGAGCAACATAATTTATATGACATTTCAGATTATCCTTGCGATCATTTTTTGTATGATACCAAAAATCAAAAGGTTGTTTTGAAAATGAAAGATGAAACTGCAGGTGTTCCTATTCGAGAATTTTGTGCTGTTCGCTCAAAAATGTATTCAATTCTAAAAGAAGATAATAAAGAAATACGAACTGCAAAGGGTATATCAAAAAATGTCATCTCAAAACATCTTCACCATAATCTTTATAAAGACTGTCTTTTTAACAGAACCAGAACAATTAACGAAATGTTTTTGATTACCAACAAAAAGCATTATGTGTATGGTGACAAAATTAGAAAAGTTGGTTTATTTGGGTTTGATGATAAACGTTACATCCAGCCATGTGGTATAAAATCGTATGCATACGGACATTATGCAATTAGAGACCAGATTAATGCTAATCTTCTGCAGTCAATGTTTATGTAAATATTAGTATGTATTTTGTATTTGTAATTCAAGCTATAGTGTGTGTATATATAGTATTACCATGATTACATGTATATACCTTACATTTATTAATTTATAAGTTTTTATTGTGTATGAATAAAAAAAAAAGTTGACGTTTTATAGTTGTCATCTTCACTGTTATCCTTTACTTACAGCTCTGAGAAAACGTTTTGAAACGATGGGTTTGAAATGCAAGAAAATTCATAAAACTCTATTTCATGATGTTAGCATCATGTGTATTCTTAAACACTCTACCGCAGACAAAAAGAACAGTATATTTGTCTTAATGTCGATGTATGTTGATAGACATGACTATGGATGGATGAAATAGTCAAAACAACACATATCATAAGTAAAACTACATACACTCAAGTACACAAATTTTTAACTCTGTACCCTTTATCAAGCATAGAAACGACAAAGGATTTATTTCCCTTAGTGAACATACATTTTTTACATTTGACAAAGCTTGAGGAGTTAAAAGTTCCTGTACCCAAGCGTTTGGTCTTTTGCTTTGTGTCGCGATTTCCTCTTGCTGGAAGAACATACTCTAATCTAATAAATACAAATAATGAGAACAAATAATATTCTTATTCGCATTTAATCACTTTTCTTAAATTTCAAGTTTGAAAGCTCGAACAATTCATCCAGAGGATTTTTGTCCAATTTCCTCTTAGATACCTGTTGAAGTTTGTTATCAATTACTTCAAATCTTACAAAATCACAATCATCATCATCATCATCATCACTACTTTCAATATTTACAGCATCCCCTACAGACTTACATGTATCATATGTAAAGAAATGATTGCTTTCTCTAATTTCCTCAATCAACTGATTATGAAGATCGTCAATGTTTTCGACAAAATCAAACTTTCTGTCCGCTGTTGAAGTTTGGTTTTGTTCATCTTCAAGACTCTGGGAGATTCCAATCGAAAAATCCATTTCATCCAGTTCTTTCCTCAACAGCTGTTGGAGATCATCAATGGTGTTATTATCTGACTGTTCTTCCTAAAACGAACATTAAGTATGTTTAAATAACACTATAATGGAATGTTTAAATTACACGATTGAAGTCAGTTATAGATAAAACTCGAATATTTCTTCAATTGTCAAATTTCATAGGAAATTTTAAGGTTTTCGTATAAATATAAGTCTTACTTTCTTTTCTTCTTCTTTTTCTCCTTCTTTTTCTTCTTCAATATCCTCCAAGGGAATGATGTTTCTTGACTTGAGCTTGCTTTGTTGTTCCTCCTTCAATGAAATTGTAACATGTTAAAAATAATGAAATAAAATAATTTGTTAAATTTCTGTTGAAAACTCATAATTGTCAAATCAAATTGATAACTTTCTGTAAGTTTCAGTAAAGTATAAAAGGCTTACTTTCTCTTCTTCTTCTTTTTCTTCTTCTTTCTCTTCTTCCAAATCCTCCCAGAAGTTGAAATTTATTGAGCTTAGCTTGCTTTGTTCTTCTTCCTTTAATGAAATTTTAACATGTTAAAATACTAAAATTAAATAATTTGTTCAATTTCTGTCGATCAAACCTCATATGTGTCAAATCAAATCAAATTGATAACTTTTTGTAAGTTTCCGTAAAGTATAGCAGTCTTACTTTCTCTTCTTCTTTTTCTTCTTCATTATCGTCCTTCCCGTCTGAGCTGAGCTCGCTTTGATTTTCATCCTTAAATAAAATTGTAACATGTTAAAATATTACTCTCACATAATTTGTGTAATTTCTATTAAAACCACATATTTGCCAAATTAAATTGATAAATGTCAAATTTCGTGAAGTCTTACTTTCTTTTCAACTTCTTCATCATCATCTTCTTCTTCTCTTTCTTCTTCTTTTTCTACTTCGTTGTCATCCCCATGGTTGATGTCTCTACTGAGCTCGCATTGTTTTTCTTCCTGAAATGGAATTATGACTTGTTATGATAACACTATAAAATGATATGTTTTATTTCTATCAAAACCGCAGATTTGTCAATTAAAATTGATAAATTTCAAATTTCCGTAAAGTATAGAAGTCTTACACCTACTTCTCTTTTTTCATGTCCATCAATTGCGCCTTCTTCATCGTCTTCTCTTATCCATGAATATCTATCTGTTATAACCATCTGGAATTGATTTACATGAAAGAGTTTAAATTATGATTATCATAATATTTCTTCTTTTGTTTTGTTTTTAAGAGGAAATTTTACACTATAAATATCAATATGATATGTCTAATAATCTTACCTTTCCATTTTTAACAAGAACTTTAAGTTTCTTGTATCCCCCTGATTTGTTGGTACTTTGAATATTTGAGACAAAGGGTTCGCACCAATATTCATATGTCCCATCTCCATAGTATCTGACAATAATAAACCCCGTTCGAACGGAAAAAATCTTCGGGAAGGGCTGAAAAAAGTAAATATTTAAAAATAATGATTTACGTACGATCTCTTCTTTATTTGGATCAATTTACAATCGTTTGAAATTCTTAAATATCTATTAAAAGATAAGAAAAAGTATCTTACGTGTCTGAAAAATGCCTCCAGTCTATTAAACGTTGTTGTAACGATGGCCAACTCCTCAAGATCCAAGGCGCTAAATATCAAATCTCCACCAGACGATGGAGAGTTTGATTGGAAAATCCTAACAAACCGCTCCTGAGTATTCGGATTAATTCGCGTAAGAACTGTAGTAGTGCCAAGTTCTTTCTTTAACTGAATTAATTTATGCTCATTGTCAAGAGTAAATTTTACGACAACAACAGTTGCATTATAAGAAAACATATTGTCAAGTACTGGAAGTAGAAAAAAAAATTATTGAAATAAAAGTTTTGTATACAGTATGGAAGCTAGCCACGAGGGTATTGAATTGATATTCTCCTGAGTTTATATACCCTATCTTAGAATATAATAGAATATTTGTTTCAATCAGAATTTCATAACAATGAAAACAATTACTAGCTCTGTACATAGAGCAAGGGTTATAGACTGACCGGAACTTTCTGTCAAAATTAATGTATGTAAATTGTACACACACACAATAACATTTTAATCTATTTCCCATAATTAATGTATGTAAAATTGCACACATACAATAACATTTTAATATATTTCCCATTTGCAACAATGTATACTGTATCGTCTGCCTGCTGACACTAATTATTTGACCAAATTTTATTAGACCTTAATTTTGTCTTTTGACTATTGACTAATTAAAAACAACAAAAATTGGTTGACTGAAATTTATTCGACCTTGTTCATTTGACCGAAATTTATTACATCACATTTCTTTTTTTTTTTTTTTTTTTTTTCTTTTCTTTTTTTTTTTTTTTTTTTTTTTTTCTTTTTTTCTTTTTTTTTCTAAGTATATGTTGAAATATATAAAGATATGTATAAAGAAGTAACGAATGTGTTCTAGGATGAATAATTTTTCAGTCGAAACTGGGAATGTGTGCGAATGGAATTGTGGGATAGCTTGGGATAAACATTACGAAACGTAAACATGTCCACGAAAATGGGTTTTCTGCTACTAAGTTTGATAGGCATTGCCTTAGCCTCTTCAATGTCAATAAACATCCATACATGCCAGTTAAGAGGGGATGAATTAGACTGCTTTTTGAGCCAGGAGACAAGTTATGCCTCGCCAGATAGATCATTGCAGGGAGTGAAGACCCTCGTCCTGCGAGGCAATGTCGCAGGTACGACGATTGAGTTGGAAAGATCCAAATGCCCCACTCTGAGAATGGTTTCTATTCCTAATGGAACCCCAGCAGTTTGTAGAAACATCGTTACTCATGGAGAAGGAATTAGGATAGTAACCGGGATTCATGTATGCTCAGCTCAGAGATCAGATCAGGTACATGTATGTTAATGTTTCTTTATCTATATCAATTGATTATGATACACATGCATGTTTGTCAAATTTCTTCAATATTGTGTTGAAATTCTTCTTGAAATATGATCTCCCTACCTATATCTGTTCCAAACACAGGGATTTGTGCATCCCTCTGTATTTGACTCATCCTCTATACATGTATAATATTCTTCTTCTTCAGACAACCAAATCATGGAAAGATGAGGTAGAGAAGAAATCTGAGCAGACAACTCAGTCCCCTCTAATGACGATAATAGAAAACTTTCGGAGTATCGTTATTGTTTTAGGCGGTGAGATTTATTTTTTCCCTGTCATGAAAATTTTTTGACTAATATCTTAACATTGTCGAATTATATTAATATTTCCTTCTCAATTTTAAAGATTTACAAGTTAATTCAATAATTATTTCTATTAGTATTATAATTTGTGAATGTACCACCTATTTAATTTTCTTGACGATTTGTAGTACACATATCTCTTTTTCTCATTAATATAGTTAGCTGCATGGTACTAACTGGAGTAATGGTTTACTGTACTATTAAATGCATCAAGAGAAGGAGGAAGACCCAAAATCGCATGAATGAGTTAAATGCTTCATCTGAGTCTGTTTTGAACATGCAAACCTTAAGACAACATAAGGACTGATAATGGTACATTGCTTTTTTTTTTTTTAATATTGTTAAAAAGTTGAAATGTATGTTACATAATTGTTAGTTCATAATTTAAAAACTTTTCATACCTACATGTAAATTGTTCATTTTCAAAATTATTTCCATTTACATGTACTAGTACTTTAGATTATAATAATTTGAAAATAAAGATTGATAAAGAATACACATACAAAATGGTTGAGTTTAAATTTCATATTATATAGACAATTGAAAAAAAAAAAACAAGAAGGTATCTACATCATGATTTTTTTTTTTCATTTATTTACAGATTTCATTAAGACAACAACATTACTTGTGACAGCTGTTACAGTACTTTTAACAGTATATAGACAAGGAGGATCCAGACAGCAGCGGAATCTGCATCAGAATCAGAATGTGCAGCCCTCTACTAATACCTTGCGTAGATCAACAAGGAGGAGACAGCCACCAAATCGACTCACTTATTGTTGAATGTAAATAATTGTATGCATGTAACTGTGGAAAGGTAGTTAGCTTGTTTTCTCTCATATTTTTTTAAAAGTTTGATCTTAAAGTTTTTTGGGGTTTTTTTTCTGTTTGGAGTATAAGCTTTTTTTTTTCTAGTGCTACATATTGGGAAATAATAAGTTTTAGGCTAGTGCTAAAAACATCTCCTTTGATTAACAAAGTGTAAAAGATACAATGAAAGGAAAAAAAAAACATTTTATTAAAACATTTAAATTGAAAAATGTGATTCCATAAATCAGTATTTTATTTTATTTCATTTTGTATTTCATAAAACTGAACGGTGCTTTTAAAAATACATCGCTATCAAAAAATTTTTTTTTCTAGGTTGTGTGTATGAGTGAGTAAGTGTGTTAGTATTTGAAAGTTGTATTAGATGAAGGGTATGTGTGAATGTGAAGTGTCATGTGTAATGATGTTTTTGTTTTTCTTTGTATAGGTTAATGTTTGTACATTTGGTGCTAAATAACAGTTTTATAAATAGTTTTTTTTATGTGTTACAATGTTCTTTGATGAAATGGTTTTATAAGCTGGATTTTTTTTTTTACAGTCTATGTTGAAGAATCTCAGTTTGGAGTTACATGTATATGCTCATTCCATAAATGTTATATACTTGAACCAGTGATGAAAATTTGCTCTTTGTTTTGTGTACAGGGTATCAGAAAACTACCTCATGTTATTGACCAATGATGAAGTTTTGCTCACTTTTTTATGAAACTACATGTACCTCATGTTTTTGTGTACAGGGTATCAGAAAACTACCTCATGTTATTGACCAATGATGAAGTTTTGCTCACTATTTTTTATGAAAACTACATGTACCTCATGTTATTGTTATGCTTCCATGTTCAGATATATTAGCTTATATGAGTTTACACTTGGAACACTCATTTTAAAATAATTATTGAAGTTCATAGATAATGACTTCCTATTTCATCCATTTCAAACTACAAAGTAAACTCATTACAGCATATGATCTCATTTTGTTTTGTTGTTTTTTTTTTGTGTATATATTTGTTCAGAAAAATGTTTTAAAAGTTAGATTAAATGTAAAACCTGAATCTTTGTTGTTAATGTTCTTTCTGTAAATATCTGTGTATGAGGATGTCAAAACAAGTTTGATTTGTGTTAAGCAAAGCTAATGATTTCCATTATGACAATGGAAAGATGGAATGCATAGCCACTATTTGTTGGAATTTGAATACAAGTTGTATGATATCAGTGTTAAGGAGGTATGTGTGTGTCATACCTGTACTTTTTAACACATCAGCAGCAACTACTTCACATACTCAGATGATATGGTGATAGCAGCTTATCACAGATCAGAATCGCTTGATAGCAATACATTTATGAGACAATGAAGCTGAGAACATAACATTCATCATATGAAAGAAAAGATAAAACAATGCATTTATAGTTGAAAGAAGTTTTATTCGGTATGCATCTATATATGTATAATGTAGATAGCATAAAAGAGTTAAAACAATCGACATTGTCTGATATACATATTATATACAATATTTACACAACAAAATATTAGTCTGTCTCTTGTGCAAATAAATAATTCCTAATATCAGTCAATATATATCCCAGAAAGTTTGTTCCTCGCCAGAATTGTTTATGTTGTGCACGTTTATCAGACTTGTGAAGTCCAATACCCCAAATACTGTCGTATGGACTAGCTTCAACAAGAGTTTTTGGAAAAGTAGACATCAATTTTCTCCGCAAATATTTGTTTTGTTTGAATTTTTCAAGATTCCCTTTCTTCACAATATCTATACAGTGTTTATCCCACAATAATTGGTTCCAGTTTTGAACACGACGGCCAAGATACTTTTGAGCTCTGGGATTCCTTTCTTCTAAAATTTGAGAGGCTATATTATCATCACCCATGAGAACTGCTTTTTTATACATCATGTACTGCTCTGCACAGTTGAAAGTTAAACCATCAATTGTCATATCTGCAAAATACCACTGACTGAATGGAGAATCTGATGACCAAAAGAATTCATATTGTTCATTTACATCTGATGAGGTATTTCCTTTTGTTGTACACATCGCCATGGTTTGATATTAGACTGCATAGAATAGAAAATTGTGCTGTACCTATATACCACTAACAGGAATTCTTGGCATATTTAAAATTTTATCCATTCAGAGCTTCAGTATGACCAATGGCCAGGATTATCCAAAGGTATTATAATGTTCTTAAAATACAAGTCTTTTCCTCAATATCAGTAAATTATTTACAGCCGTAAATGTCTTCTCCAAAAGGAAGTCACTTCTCAGACATAATGGTCTCATCAGTGGGTGTGTCAGAACATCTTTCAAGGTACATAGTTGCGATTTTGTCAGTTTCTCAGATTTTTCCATTGCATGGTAAAGTTCATCAAAGAAGGTGGTATTAAGTGTTCTTTCCAGCAAAGAAACATAGTCTTCAAAACTTAACATGTCCACACCCTCAGGCAGATATTTATGAATATGACTTACACATAGAAGGTTGTAAGTCGAAATAAGATGTCTCATATTGTAATCAAAGTTCATGACTGAATATATGTATGAGTATGAAGATTCACATAAATGATGTTAATAGAATTTATAAGACATAAAGGAATTGCATGAATTTGGAATATCCAAGTTATTTAGTTATTAGCCTTGGGCTATTATAACAATTTTGTAACATTAGGAATGAATTGGTCTATTGTTTTCTCAGATGACCATTCTTAGTTTGCAACATTAGGAATGAATTGGTCCATTGTTTTCTCAGATGAACATTCTTTACATATTTGTCTGTTTACTGTTGCATTCTGGTTGACTTATATTTGTCGGACAAATATTTAAAATATGTCTGACATTATTTAAAATGGCTGACTGGAAGATTGGCTGACTGACTGACTGATGTCAGCCAATATGGCTGACGGTGAAGCCTGTACTGACTGACTGACGTCAGCCAATATGGCTGACGGTGAAGCCTGTCCTGACCTCCCTATTTTTATACTACTAGACGTATATTTGGAGAACACTTAAACAGAAAATTTTGTAATTGTCCGTGCACCATATCATAACATGTAGCGAGCACTGAAAAAGTTCTGTTTAAGTGTTCTCCGAATACATGTTTTTTCTTGACCAGAATAAATTACCATCATATAATTGATGATAATGATCACATGATAGGCCTAAAATAAATTCATATGAAGCATATTTAGACAGTATTAACTTGGTTCAATCAAAGGGGATTCCCGTGGAACATATCATTTGTGCATCACGTGATACCCCACAGTGATGTATATATCCTTTATTTATTATGACCTTTAACTGTACTCACTTCTAACTATTAAATTCTGAATTTCATGTCTACATGGATATATTCTCTACGAAAGCAAACAGGAAATCAGTTTAACAGGAGCTCGAAAAAAAAGCAAAACAAACAAACAAAAACACATACACACACACACAAAATGAATAAATAAATAAATAAATAAATAAATAAATAAATAAATAGATAAATAATGAAAAGATATGAAATAAAACTAGTAACTCCGAGTCGATCGAGAAAACCCTCTTTCCACCCAGCATTCGACTTGGTACAAGGAAGATTAATCACATGATTCGTTTATTTTCATTTGTTTTTCCTTACACACCTGTGACATCATAAATAAAATCAAAATAAAGAAGTTTACAAAACAATGTGCTGAAAAAACAATCAACAATGTAACATTATTGTGTAATGGTCAAGCATTATTCATCGACCTTTTCTTCTCATGTCGCCTGAAACGCAAGAGCGACAAAAAGAGATCACTTTGCACGGCGTCCGTCTGTCTGTAGGTCATACTTTCATATACATGTATTTCGCTAGAACAAATAAACTTGATACACATCAGACATCTTTTGAATTTTGTCGGAATTGTAGAGCATGATGAGACTCGGCATCCAATGAAGGTCAAGGTCACTTTAAAGTTCAAAATCACGTACTTCAGGGAGAGGGCATTTATAATGTTGGTATAACTTTTGACCAATCCCATTTTCATGTTTGGAAAATAAAATATGTTTAAATTAAATTTAGGATCAAAGGTGCAACAAGCAACATGCCTGTTCTTGAACAATACTTGCTAGTATATAGACTGACCTGTCATGCTTTACTGGTAACAGTTTTGCCCCCCTCCCTCCCAAATATTGTGCTTTTTACGCAAATACTCATGTCTAGTTCCATGTTCGTTAATGAAAATCAGAGGGAAAGAAAAAGATAAACGGCGTGTTTAAACCGAGAGGCCAACATTTGATTTATGATATAAACGTAATTCCCTTTGGGGAGGATTCATTCCGTAAACGGCGGCGTGTAAAATTTTGACGTCCCAGTTCAATAAATTAACGTCATTCAACTCGCTCATTCTCGATAATGTGTGAAGTATTTTGTATAATGCATACATCTTTGAACAAAGCAGGGTTGAAACTAAAATCAACTCGCTCAAAGTTTCCAAATGAGGACATTTTATTTGATATAATTAACATTTTGCTGCAAAGTACGAAAGTTAAAAAAAATGGAGAAAAATCCTTATAATCAAAGATAATTAAAGATACCAAACTTTTGATATATGTTACCCAATATATCGTTTAATCGATAAACTTAAATTTTCTTTCCCGGTTTCATCAATACAAAACATGTCAAAATCCGCCAAGAAACAAATAAGAGGAATTTGTGCACCGAAACTAAAGAAGGACACGCAGCGATCGGTAAAACGACTCCTGTGACCCCTACTGCAATCAGATGGTTGAAAGTAAAATATCGTAACATTTTAAAGGTTTTCATATAGAGCACAAGTAGGTACGTAAATGAAAATTCGTTTATATTGAGAATATGTCAAAATTGTTTATCTAAAATAAAAATTAGGAACGTACCCGCCTGTGTTGTTAGCGAAAAACTGCAAATAATGTATGAAAATTAACGAAAAATACGGATATTACCGTACCGTCACCAGTTTCTGACGTCATAAATGACGTCATGGAGCGCAATGTTTCGCAAACTTTTTACCGTTGACAAATAACGATGTTGATAGCTAGATTTACATCAAAATGATTCAAAATTATATCTTGTTAAAAAGTCACTAAATACAGGGCCGTAAATCACGGTTAGTGGACCTTCTCCTTTATCTGCTCTAAAATGATGCTAATAAATTTGAAGACGTTAAACATTTGTACCACTTGGCGAGTGTCAATGCTGGTGGACCAGGAGTCCCCGAGGGCACTTTTATCCAAGTTCTATCAATTTCGGTTGGTCGTTTCTTCAAACGCATTTGAACATTTCTGTTAACAACATTTTCTCAAATTTTAAAAACCTTGGTCCTGTAGCATCAGATCACAGCTATCTTGCTACGTCTTTCGGTATATTTAGGACATAGTTTTCACAGATTTTGGCCATATTACATTGTTTAGATTGAGGATCACTAACGATGGTTTATTACCCATAACGTGCATGTCTGGTCCATGCTGAAAATTTATCTGCTCTAAAATGATGCTTATCAATTTGAAGACGTTAAACATCCGATAGTACATTGTAAATCCTCATTAGTGATGCTTCCAGCAAATGTAATTTTCCGACTCAGTCAAAATGGATTTCAGTCCTCTAGTTATTATTATTTGTTTCCTAGTTTAACGGAATATCACACGCGTTTCAGTAGCGTCCCTTAGACGAGAATTTTAAAGAAATATCCACGCTGCAGATTTCCGATTTTCGTAACTTCTTTTCGTAACTTCTTTCGTAACTTCTTTTCATGTGGTGGAGGTTTTTGTTTGTTTGCTTTGGTTCCTGTTTTGTCCTGATTTTGTATGCCTTCGGTTTCTGATTTTCTGAATTATCGATTTTGTGCTGTATACAGGGATATGGTCATTATCCATATTTGTCATTAAAATGTCATGATGTTGTGGTCATGTAATAATCACTCAATCGGCAAGCGATCCAGTAGCTCAGAGATAGAGCTCTCGTCAACTATGTGGCAGGATCGTCGTTCGAGTATGTACCGTAGGGAAATTTTCAGATTTTATTCGTATGTGGACACCTACGTTTATGTTTTGTGTGTTGCTTTATTGTGCAAAGTAATGGTAAGCCTAGAGATACCAACAATAGTCGAATTATTGCTGGAATTGAAATTATTTGAAAAGTATTTTGTCTTCCGAAATGGAAGTAACCGGATGTGACAGTTCTACCTAATTGAAGCGGCGGTTGTTGCATGCAAGCTGGAGATGCTTACTCTTCCTTGGCACATGGGCTCACTCTCATATCGGGAGTCCGCTTTTTTTTCATACGGTGGATATTTTTGTTTCTTTGCTTTGGTTCCTGTTTTATCCTGATTTTGTATGCCTTCGGTTTCTGATTTTCAGAATTATCGATTTTGTGCTGTAAACAGGGATATGGTCATTATCAATATTTGTCATTGAAGACGTTAAACATTTGTACTACTTGGTAAGTACCCTAATACTAACCCTAACCCTTTACAAAATTGTCTCAAATTTCTAACCTCTGGTTCCTGTAGCATAATATCCCAGCTATCTTGCTTAGTCTTTCGGTAAATTTATCTGCTCTAATATGATGCTAATGAATTTGACGACGTTAAACATTTGTACCACTTGGTGAGTGTCACTGCTGGTTGACCAGGAGTGCCCGAGGGCACATGTAGCCAAGTTTGATCAATTTCAGGTGGTCGTTCCTTGAAACGCATTTGAAAATTGTCTGTATACAAATTGTCTCAAATTTCTAAAACCTGGGTCCATTAGCATCATATCCCAGCTATCTTGCTTAGTCTTTCTGTATATTTAGGACATAATTTTCACAGATTTTGGGCATAGTACATTGCTTAGATTGAGGATCACTGACGAAGGTTAAATACCCGAAGCGTGAATGTCTGGTCCATGCCGTAAATTTATATGCTCTAAAATTATGCTAATGAATTTGAAGACGTTAAATAAAAAAAATATAGCAAAGAAATGAGCACTTCCATTACAATGAACATAATTATATCGAGGTTCTTTACCGCAAACGCAAACAACACACAACATCTTGGTGTTTAGCTCACCTCGACGAAGTAGCGGAGGGCTAATGCTATCGTCCCGTCGTCGGCGTCCCCACTATAGGTTAATCAAAACGACACAGGTCCGTTCCTTGCCTAACTAAAAGTCCTACATCAACCATACTTACATGGATGATGCATCTTATGATGGTCACAACAGTGCATGGAATAGAGGCCGCAGCTGACCAACATTTCTCGATTGAGTGAGTAGATAGGTAAAATGGGACAGATTCGTTCCTGCCTTACTATCAGTCCTACATCAACCATACTTACATCCCATCCAAGATTAGATTTTCTCAAATGCCGTAAGGTGCTTACGGAAGCCTTAGATAATTATACGAAAAGATGGTGTAAATCAGAAGGAGTCGAACCGCATGCTCTGAATGACTGGAAAAACCTCAGTTTAGATATAACAGATATTCGAATAGATAACTTCCATAAAAACCCTCATCTTTTTCAAAATCCACGTTCCAAATCAGAAAGATATTTCAAATCCAAACTAAGAAAATTACATGAAAAATATGTCTTTGCACCAGCTGATAAAGCAGCCAACAACACCATTATCATTTGAAAACGTTACTACATATCAACTTTGGTTTCAGAACTTTCGTCTACTAATACATATATCAAAAGCAATGAAAGTGCATCTAACATTTTAAGCAAGAAGGGAGAAGGTCTCCAACAAGCACAACAGTGAACTGTCTTCATTCAATATCTCCATTTCTAAATTGGATCTCCCAACACTATATTGCATACCGAAGCTTCGCAAGTCTCCTTACAAATTTCGATTTATTGCTAATTCTAGTAACTGCTCAACTACCATTTTGTCTAGAAATCTGACGTCAGCACTTACTGCTATTAAAGAACACATATTAACTAGATATTGTGAAACGGGTTTAAACAGGAACGATGTAAATTCATTTTGGTCTATTAAGAAATCAGGGGATGTGATTGACAAAATGAAATCTGGAAATTTCCAAGCCAATACGATTTCTTCATACGACTTCTCTAATATGTACACCATACTTTCTCGTGACAAAATTAATGATCGATTATCTAATCTCATTAAATGGTGTTTTGATCGAGAGCGAAAAACTTACATTTGTACATCTGAATCGAAGGGTTTCTTTTCCTCGACAGACTACAAATCATACAAATCATGGACATGTAGTGACCTGTGTAATGCCTTGTCCTTCCTCTTGGACAATATTTATGTTAGATTTGGTGAGGATCTATACAAAGGGGTTGTAAGAATTCCTATGGGTACTTACTGTTCGCTTCTTGTTGCAGATTTATTTTTATACACTTATGAAGAATAATTTATCCAAAATCTTCAAAAGCAAAGAAAATTTGATGATCTGAAATGTTTCCATAATACTTCTAGTTGTTTGGATGATATTCTAACCATTGACAATCATGCTTTTGAATTATATAAGAATGAAATTTATCCACAAGAATTAACACTTAACAAGGCAAACCTTTCAAATACAGAAACACCGTTTTTGGACCTTAATATCAAAATTGTAAACGGATAGTGTATATGACAAAAGGGATGATTTTGGATTCAACATAGTAAATTTCCCCTGGCTTGACAGTGATGTTCCAAGATTACCGTCATACAGCATTTACATATCACAGCTCATCTGGTACGCTAGAGCATGTACTGATATTTTGGATTTCCACAGTAGAAATTTACAAATTACCAAAAAACTTTTAGGTCAAGGTTTCCGCTTTCATAAACTAGTTAAGACTTTCTGGGAATTTTACAAAAATTACAGTCAACTTCTTTTGAAATTCGGATCTATACACCAGAGTACATTACTTTGGGTATTACACAACCTGTCTTTTATGGTGATATGATAAACAAAATAAGAAGGATCAAAAGTAGGCAGCATCTCAGCTAACACAGAAATGTTTTTAAAATGTTTAAAAAATATTCTAAAATGGTTTGGAAAATATTTCTTTGAAATGTTTTGAAAACGTTATTTTGTTGAGTTTTAATAACATTTTAAAAACATTTGGAATTAATGTTACACTATAATGTTTACATGACATTCTTTTTAAATATTGTCGAGAAAACATTTCTAAAACGTGTTTCAAAAACATTTAAAAAACGTTACTTGAAAGTTTTCAATAATATTTTAAAAACTTTTCTAGTAACATTTTGTCAAAAATATTTTAAAAACATTATTTTGTAAGGTTTCAATAATATTTTAGAAACTTTTCTGGTAACATTTTGTCAAAATGTTTTTGAAACCTTTGGCTTATATGTTTTCAGCAAACATTTAGGAAATGTTTCACGAAAATGTTTTGAAAACGTGATTTTGTGAAGTTTTAATAACATTTTAAAAACATTTTGACCAAACATTTTATTGCAATGTTTAAGTGACATTCTTCTTAAATGTTTATACAACTTGTTTCAAAAATGTTTTAAAAACATTATTTTGTAAGGTTTCAATAACATTTTAAAAACTTTTCTAGCAACATTTTGTCAAAATGTTTTTGAAACATTTGACTTATATGTTTTAAGCAAACATTTAGGAAATGTTTCACGAAAATGTTTTGAAAACGTGATTTTGTGGAGTTTTAATAACATTTTAAAAACATTTTGAATAAACATTTTATTGCAATGTTTAAGAGACATTCTTTTAAAATGTTTATAGAACTTGTTTCAAAAATATTTTAAAAACGTTATTTTGTAGGGTTTCAGTAACATTTCAAAAATTTCTTTTGAAACATTTTGTCAAAATGTTTTTTTAACATTTAGCTAACATGTTTAAAGCAAACATTAAGGAAATGTTTCACAAAAACGTGATTTTGTGGAGTTTTAATAACATTTTGAATAAGCATTATATTGCAATGTTTCAGTCACATTTTATTATAACGTTTTTGAAGAAACATTTCTAAAACGTGTCTGAAAAACATTTTTTTAAATGTTTCAGTATAATAAAAAAAAAGATGTGTTTGTAACATTTAACTCATATGTTTTAAGCAAATATTAATGAAATGTAATGAAATGTAATGAAATGTAATGAAATGTTTCATAATAAATGTTTTGAAAATGAGATTCTGTGGAGTTTTAATAACATTTCTAAATGATTTTGAATAAACATTAGATTGCAATGTTTCAGTAACAATTTTTTTCATGCTTTCGAAGAAACATTTTTTAAACGTGTTTGAAAAATATTAAAAAAAAAAACATTTTGTTGTAAGGTCTCAATAGCATTTCAAAGACTTTTCTGATAACATTTTGTCAAAATCTTTTTGGAAAATCTAACTTAAATGTTTGAAGCAAATATTTGGAAATTTAATAAAAATAACATTTTCAAGGTGTTTTCTGAAACATTTTGTCAAAATAATTGTAAACATTTAGGGAATAATAAGGATCTATTCTGGATCAGTGGAGCTTGAAGACACCATATCGAAATAGAAATATGTTTTAGAAATATTCATGAGATGTAATAGATTAAGTTTAAGTATTTATTCTAAAAATTCTTCAAAAACTTTTTGATAAACTTTGAAAATGTTTCCAAATTTAACATGTTTTATCTTTTTAGCTCACCTGAGCGAAGCTCAACGAGCTATTGTCATATCGTAACGTCCGGCATCTGTCCGTCCGTTCGTCGTAAACTATTCGCATTTTCGACTTCATCTCTAGAACGACTGAAGTGATTTTGAATGTTGTTCATTCCGAGGTTCGCAACCATTCCGAAGGGAATTCTCACGAATTTGCCTTGTCTTCTCCACTTTGAGACTGAATAATAGTTCGGTACTTTCTTATGTTTATTTGATGAACCTTGGTAGGTATGAAATACAATTGATCCCCTACAGGTGCTGTTGTGTTTCGTCCGGATCCGTCACAGGCAAAAGTAGGTCACGGTGGTAATTCTCTTTAAACTTCTTAATCCATCAACAGTGAAGCGAAAACAAACCGAAAGCATCAGGATGATCTAGCGAGATGGTTTGAAAAGTATTATTTTCCGTCGATGCTGAATTCTGTGCTCTATTGTGAGTGCTGTTGAGATTATCGTCAGGATCTCCTTTAACTCTTTAGGTTCCACTCCGAATTTAAATTCTTGACGCGTGTCTTTTCGGACTTAGTCAGAAATGTCCAATTTTGCACTATCTGTCTGATTTACTGCATATTTGACAATTTAAAAACAAAGGAGGGGATCTCCAACAACGCCAGGTTGTAGCATCCACAGCAAAGCCCCAAAACACCCAATGAAAAAACACAAAGCAGATAAGCACAAAAAGAGACGCGTTAGGGACAAGGAACGTCAACGCACAACACAGAAACATCAAACACAAAGCACTAAACATAAACTAACCAGACCAATGGGCAAACAGTGCCGACTTAGGACGGCCATCTGCCACGGAAGTATCAGAAGGTATGGTTATCCTGGATTACGTGCGCACAACCCTCCTACTTTTCCGATTACCCAGAGGTCTCGAAGAACGTACAATTGTGGTGTAAAACAACCTCCTCACTGTCAGATGACCACACACAAACAAGACCGCAAAACGCAGGGGCCCAAGCAACACAGATGAATATGTAAATGCATATGAAAAGAGGGCGTACGTAATACAATCCGTGCTCTGCCGCCGCGAGCTCATGTTTGTTATCTCCTCCCTTCTTTTTATCACCCGAGGAGTCCGACTGACATTCAGAGAGGACAGGTAGTCGGTCCCTGTCTTCTCTAAAGAGGTTTGGGCAGGGCCCGTCATGGAGTCCCGTCGTCACAGTCAGTCAGAGTGCAAGTTTTAAGAATGCGCTTGTACAAGACTGTAGATTGGTCAAGTACCAAGCCTAGTGTCCGTCTGGTAACGTTAGGATCATACCCACGGTAAAAAAGGCGTTTGATGATTCTGACGCATTTTCGATTGTGATGTTGTCTATCTTTGATCCTTCTTATCTTGTTAATAATGTCACCATAAAATGCAGGTTGTGAAATACCCAAAGTAATATACTCTGTTGCCTTGGTTGGTCCGAATTTCAGAAGAAGTTGACAATAATTTTTGCAAAATTTCCAGAAAGTCTTTACTAGTTTGTGAAAGCGAAACCTTGTCCTAAAAGTTTCTTGGTAATTTGTAAATTTCTACTATGAAAATCCAAAACATCAGTACATGATCTAGCATACCGGATGAGCTGTGAAATATAGATTCCATAGGACGGTAATCTAGGAACATCACCTTCAAGCGAGGGGAAATTTACTATGTTCAATCCAAAATCATCTCTTTTGTCATACACACTTGAATGGATCTCTCCATTAATAAGTTTGATATTTAGGTCCAAAAAGGGTGTTTCTGTGTTTGAAACGTTTGCCTTGTTACAATCAATTCTTGTGGATAAATAACATTTTTATATTTCTCAAAAACAGGATTGTCGGTAGTAAGAATATCATTCAGGTACCTAGAAGTACCAATGAAACATTTCACATCATCATTTTTTCTTTGTTTTTGAAGATTTTGGATAAATTCCTTTTCATACGTGTATAAAAATAAATCTGCAACAAGAGGCGCACAATTAGTACCCATTGGAATCCCTACAACCTGCTTGTAGAGTTTCTCACCAAATCTTACATAAATATTGTCTAAAAGGAAGGACAAGGCAATACACAGGTCACCACATGTCCATGATTTGTATGATTTGTAATCTGTGGCGGAAAAGAAACCCTTCGATTCAGAAGTACAAATATAAGTTTTCCCCTCTCGATCAAAACACCATTTAATGAGTTTGGACAGTCGAGCATTTATTTTGTCGTGAGGAAGCGTGGTGTACATATTAGAAAAGCCGTATGAAGATATCGTATTTGCTTCAAAATTTCTCGATTTCATTTTGTCAATCACATCCCCTGAATTTTTAATAGACCAAAAGAAGTTTACGCCATTCCTGTTCTTGACAGTTTCACAGTATTTTGCCACGTGTTCTTTTAAAGCCGAGAGTGCTGACAACAGATTTCTACACAAAATTGTTGTTGAGCAGTTGCTAGAATTAGCAATGTATCGAAACTTGTAAGGAGACCTGTGAAGTGTTGGTATACAGTTATATTATAGGGAGATCCAATTTAGAAATAGGGTTGTTAAAAGAAGAAATTTCACTGTTATGTTTGTTCAAAATATTGGGAACACTTTCGTTGCTTTCGATATAAGTATTAGTAGAAGAAAGTTCCGAAACTAAAGTTGATATGTAGAATCGTTTTCAAATAATTATAGTGTTGTTGGCTGCTTTGTCTGCAGGCGCGAAGACATATTTTTCTTGTAAAAGAAAGGAGGGGATCTCCAACAACACTAGGTTGCAGCACCCACAGCAAAATCCCAAAACAAAGGAGGGGATCTCCAACAACACCCGGTTGCAGCAACCACAGCAAAACCCCAAAACACCCAATGCAAAAACACATTTTATTTCATCATCCACGAAGAAACATGCGCCTACAGACCACCGTGTTTCACAACCCCTGAAGGCGCGGAACTGGAAAGAGGATCGCACTCATGGAGGGGGGGGGTGCGTTTTATTCCCCCATATGTGGCAAAAAAACAAAAACAAAACAAAATGCCATTAATCACATTTCTGTCTTAGTAATAGATGAATAAAATAATTGCATAGATTTACTGAATGTCGATCGAAAAGGGGAGGGGGAGGGTAAGTCCCTCAGGCACCCTATTGGATCCGCACATTATTTCTCTGTCAATACAGATGCCCCTGGATTTAATGAATGATTTCTACCTGCTACAATTTATATCACGAAAAACAATGTGAAAATTAAAAATTACTAAACATCCCGGAAGTGGAGCGAATCTGAAAAAAAGAAGGGAGGAGATCTCCAACAAGACCCCGTTGCAGCATCAACAGTAAAACACCAAAACACCCGATGCGAAAACACAAAAGACGAGTACAGCACGAGACGGAAAAGAGACACACGACATGTAAACATCAAACACAAAAGACTACACATAAACCGACGAGACCAATTGGTAACCGGTGCCGACTTTGGACGGCCATCTGTCACGCAAGTAGCAAATGGTGTGAGTACTGAGTACTGGAAACGCTTGAAGTGAAGCGTGACCTTAATTCAAAACAGAAACTTACGTCAATCAAGCGATTCAATTTTCACATCAAATATTATTTAATGTTTGAACAACACGATTGCATTCAATCAGTAATACAAACTTCGCTGCACTATTTGATCTACACGTGCGCTGGCAACAAAAATTCCCGATCTTGTTAGAGTTTCTGTATAAAGGACTTCATTAATACACGTACAGACGCTATGATAAAAGGCAAGCTATAACGGGTGTGAGAAAACACCAGGTCTACATGTCATATAACTGAGTTTTCTTGAGTTTCTGCAAAACCTGCAAATATCATTCAGACTGGCATAGCCTGCTTGGTCATAGATGATTTTAATCACAAACAAGGGACTGGATCTGGGTTTCTAAAGATCCGATGTCCATCATATGTAAACTGGTCAATGCTCTGAATGGTGTCCAGCGGAATGTTGACCATAGAATGTCCACTAAAAATAGCCATTCTAGATTTTTTTCTGTGTCAAAAATCTGAATCAGAGAAAAGTATTGGTACAAAGACATTTTTGATGCATCGGCACACAAGTATGCATGGTAGCTACACCACTGACTGTAATATTTCTTCTTCTCTTTTCAATGTAAACCACTGGCAGAAGGTTTGGTATAATTACAATATACACGAGTGAAATATTTCAAAATTTCATATCAATTGAGCTAGTTCCACAACTTTATTTTTACCATAAAATACATTAGAATCAGCATTCTTCAGTATGACATTTTGCTTAAATTTGTTCTGTTCATCTGTCTGTCTGTCTTAGCACTCAGCTTGTGATTAAAAACAAATAAAAAGAAACATAAAACAATGTACGTAGAACATGGAAAAATTGGCATTTTTAACACCATGTTCTAGGGGATCCAGTCCTCCTCCTCTAGTTTTAAGCAATCTTATTCAATATGATAAACATGGTGAACTTACCTTTCTCACGTTCTTTCTTCGCTCTATGTATATGTACATGTAACTAGCTCTTTGCAAAGTAAATGCACAAATTTAAATTTAAATTGAAAATAAAACCAAAGGGCGCTACTGAAATTAATTTTGGCAGTGCCTGAAAATCACCTTCGCTGGAAGCATCACCATTGAGGATTTACTGCCCGAAACTCGTGTCTGGTGCATGAAAATTGGTTTGAAATTTTCTTCAGGAAGGTATAGTGTTGGTCCAGGAACACTTCCGTATTATCATAATTATACGCGAACTGTAATGAAATAAAAAAAAAATCTAGTTAAATGTATTCGAAATGTTTCCCTAAATTTCTTGAACTGCATTGTGTCTGAGCCATGATTTATTTCAAAATATCTACCATCATAAATTCTTATGTTCCCGGCGCTGTTGTGGAAAAACAATTTTTAGCTGTTGTATGTCACCTTAGAACGGTAAGGAACTTTAATCAGTAGATAGCTCTGTGTTCTACGTTAATGAAGCAAATAGTTTGAAAATTAACGCCCCATTCCTACACATGTACACAGAGAAATGTTTCTGCCAGCCTTTCGCCAAAAAAAACTCGAAACACGCGTGAGATCTCGAGAGTGAGCGCCAATAAAATGGCGGTCTTGACAAGATGTATGCTTCCGTGTGACAAATTGGCATAGAAGTCTCTAAAACCCAGAACAATAACGGACAAATTAGTAGAAAGAATCCGGAGAATTCCCATTGTCTCTATATAATTGCATTAGGTTTCCTATTTGTTCCAGGTTTTTGCTTTGCTTCCGGAATTCCTCTTTGGGACAAGTAATGTTTCTATATCCCATTGTCAGCATCCCCATCTTTTTTTTATCCTGTAACATGTCTATATTTCCAATCTGTGCTCCTGCGGGCTGTTCCAAAATACCCCCTACACACCAAACATCAATCAAGATCGTATCATCTGATACGTACAGATGTGCGGAAAGGGATGGGGGGTCTTGAATTTCAAGAAAATGCCGAAATTGTTTAATTTCCACATTTTTTTAATGTATGTATAATATACTTTCTCCAAATCGTATAGGCAACCAATTTCTCTTTATGAACTGCGCTTGACAACCTCCCCTCTCCATTGAAAATATTCTAGATACGTTAATGTTTGCTTTTTATTCAAAGTTAAATAATTTTAAGCATTTTTAAAACATCTTATTTTTAAGTACAGGTCCGCGTAAAAATCAGACAGGTGAAATATCTTCAAATTTTTGCAAAATTTTTCTCTATCGAAATGTGCTCAGATCAACACCAAACATTTGTCTCGAAGGAATTTTCTACAAACATGGATGATGAAAAAAAGTCAAAAGGGCACTAAATTTGGTTGAATTATACATACAGATAAAATTTCCTCGCCAAAGTTTTCCCTTCATCATCCTTTATAAATTATGAGGTGAATATCTCGTTTCACCATCGCTACCTTGAGAAATGTTCATATGTTTGATTTGTACCACATATATGTCTCAAAACAGATATAAACAGTTTTGAAAAAAAAATGTATCACCCCTGCCTGATTCTTCCTTGAACCAATGCTTAAATCATTTTTAAGTGGCTCGAACTGTCCTTCTGTCTGGCTGTCCGTCCGTGTAACACCTAATACACATAGTTTCTGTAGGATCTTCATACTACAATGCAGGTGCATCAACTAATTCTTCATAAAGGTCAAAGGTCAAGGTCATGATGTCGATCAATCACATATAAAAGCAATGTGTGTTAGATGGAGTATGTGATATGAAGAATAATACATAAAAATAGCTCTTTACGGTCAAGGCCATGGGACAAAGGTCGATGTCACAATATAATAACAATGAAAAAAATGTTTTTTTTTTAAAATAATTTAATATACAAGGGTTATTCAAATTTGGTACATAAATTTAGATCATCAAGGTCACAAATCAAGGTCTCAGCTCATAAAACATCTGCAATTATTGGTGGCGTTTATTGGGGCAGAATTTATTCCGTCCTTCCTTAATTGTAAACATTAATGTAGAATGTACAGGTGTGTGTTAAATGTGTATTGCTTGCTGTCTGTAATATGAGAAATAAATGTTGCCATAGTATTGTTTGTTTTGGTTATGTTTGTTTTTTCTTGTTTGGTTGGTTTTTCTTTTCTTTTTGTTTTGTTTTTAAATTTTTAGGGGGGGGGGTTTAGTTATAGAGACAGAACTACACTATTACTAACAAAACATTTCTACTTAGATTCTTGCTAGCCTTCCACTTCAGTACCGCGTTTAAAGGTCATTCTTGGGTAAAATAGGAGACAAATTATAGAAACTTTTTTTTTAATCCTCCGTAGCCACCTTCAACGAATTATACGATTGACAGTAAGCAAAGAACATCAACCCATCACCTTCCGTTATATCATACTACCTCTTGTTGGATGCCAAACGTATCACCCGCAGCTATAAAGGAGCTGTTAAGATAAGGCGTAAAATCTGCCCTGAAAAGTCGAAATTTCAAAATGCAAAATTTGAGAATCTTTTACGGTAGAAATTTCAAGTAACTTTGACCACATATGAATCTGCTGTCAGATGGGATAATTTATGCAAAATAAGACTCGTATTTGGGTCAAAATAAGCGTTTTTTACACAGAAATCAATGGAAAACGGAAAAGTTTTATACAACATCGTCCCCCCCCCCTCGCTTTACAATGCCACTTTTACCAAAGGTGTATATCAATAAAACACACTTTCTGGCCAAGTGGGGTTCTGAAGCGAGGGGGGGGGGAACGATGTCCCACAGGCGAAAAACTAAAAAAGGGGGGATGGATGACTATTTTTAAATTTGCCTCTGGAGCGATAAAGTGGGTTATATTGCCATATTTTCCACTTTATATCACGGAACAATCTATTCAGAGTGTGTTCCGATCAAATATTTAACTGTTTGGAAGGAAATAAACGAGAAAGTTGTCTATCTCTACATCATGTGTATTTCGCGCCAGAAAGCTACATAAGTGGCTGAGAAGAACGAAATAAAACCGTTTTTCAGTTTCCGGATTGCAGAGTTTGCCGATTATATTGATATAATAACCTCAAAGTTAATTTCGATTATCCAATTTTGACATGAAAAGGTAACAGAAGTATAATAAAAGTAAAAACTGTGTAAAATAATGCATTTTCGATCGATATTCGTAATTACAACATCTTTCACCAAATTTATTTAAATAAAATACCTACTATGAATATTATAATACTTTATATTTTTCTCCTGACCAACTTTTATCTAAATTGGAAGGACAGCGCACGAGAAATAATCGAGTGATTTCAGGGCTAAATACGGCCCTTATCTTAACAGCTCCTTCACCAATTTCATTGGTTCCGTAGTGAGGTCCACCGGACCAATGAGAATTGACCTTAATCGTCCTGATTAACACACGAAGCGAAGGTTTGATAACAATATGACCGCTCCAATGGAAGCTGTCTAATATGCGAGTGCGATTTAAATAAGAGGGACAAACGTACAATTTTCAGAGGATACGTTTCTAGAATGCTCACAAGGTGGCGTTCATGGAATAGTGGAAAATTTATTTGAAATCCGACAAGGGTGAGTAAGAAAATACGTACACTTGTCTCAGGAAGATGCAACCCATGGACAAGTAAAAGGATTGAATTCAAGGCATAAATCATTTGTTAACATGAGCTCTTTATACTGAATGTTTTGTGATAAGCGAGGATTAAAACAAGTGACCGGTACGGGAATCGAACTGAATACCTATCAAAGGTTGCACTGGCAGTTGCTTTCTTAAGAAAAAACCCTCGTATATATTATTTGAGTCTTTTTTTATAGAATTTTTCAGTTTGAAAGATGGCGGCAAAGTATTATCCGTGTATGTCTTTGAATGGTAGAAATAAAACGAAAACATAAAATGTAGTGACTGCAGTAACTTATATAGAGAACGACTGTGTTACGGAAAAAACCATTTTTTCACTTTGATGAGCTTTTTCTCGTATAAATGTATGCTAATCTCTTGGCGATATTTTCTTGTTGTGTGAACGCACGATACAATCCGAATTAGATTAAATCAGTCGTGCTTAGGGTAATTACACGCAAAAAAATGCATTAATTTCCCAGAATTCTTTTATCATCATTACCCATGATGCCTTTGATCTTTGCCATGGTGACAGCAGGACGCCACTTTTAGGATTTATTTGCTGTTATGTTTTATGTACTCTATAACAAAACATAAAACTTGCAAGATCAGTTTTAATCTTAACTTATCGATTGTAATTTGTACGTGAATCCGTGACAACTTATCGATTGTAATTTGTACGTGAATCCGTGACAACTTATCGATTGTAATTTGTGCGTTAATCCGTGACAACTTGTCGATTGTAATTTGTACGTTAATCCGTGACAACTTATCGATTGTAATTTGTACGTTAATCCGTGACAACTTATCGATTGTAATTTGTACGTTAATCCGTGACAACTTATCGATTGTAATTTGTACGTTAATCCATGACAACTTATCGATTGTAATTCGTACGTTAATCCGTGACAACTTATCGATTGTAATTTGTACGTTAATCCGTGACAACTTATCGATTGTAATTTGTACGTTAATCCATGACAACTTATCGATTTAATTGTTATTTAATCCGTGACAACTTTCCATGACAACTTATCGATTGTAATTTGTACGTTAATCCGTGACAACTTATCGATTGTAATTTGTACGTTAATCCGTGACAACTTATCGATTGTAATTTATACGTTAATCCGTGACAACTTATCGATTGTAATTTGTACGTTAATCCGTGACAACTTATCGATTGTAATTTGTACGTTAATCCGTGACAACTTATCGATTGTAATTTGTACGTTAATCCGTGACAACTTATCGATTGTAATTTGTACGTTAATCCGTGACAACTTATCGATTGTAATTTGTACGTTAATCCGTGACAACTTATCGATTGTAATTTGTACGTTAATCCGTGACAACTTATCGATTGTAATTTGTACGTTAATCCGTGACAACTTATCGATTGTAATTTGTACGTTAATCCGTGACAACTTATCGATTGTAATTTGTACGTTAATCCGTGACCAACTTTTTGGATCAGTTTTGATGTCATTTTGTGCATTTCATTAAAACTCTCTATTTATCCCATTGTACTGCATTGTTTTATTTTAAGCTCACCCGTCGCATTTTCTACATCTCTGCAACCGCTGAACAGAATTTAACAAAGCCTTGCAGGAAGCGAGTGCTCAGGGTACTCTACCAAGTTTGTGTTTTTCATGCCGATCGGTCAACAAATACTGTATGCATGGCTGCAGAGGGCTCTGATTTGTTGGCATATTCTCGACTTCTCATCTGGAACCGCTGCACAGAATTTCACGAAACCTTACAGGAAGCAAGTACTTAATATACTCGTGCATATCGGTCAGCAGATATGGCTACCGAGGGCTCTAGTTGGCTGACAAATTTTCAACATCTCCTCTGCTAAACTTTACTTGTTGTTGTGATAGTGCAGTACGAGTCAAGGGTTGTGGGTTTAAGTCCCGTCACCGGCACCAAAAATATTTTTCTTCCCTTTTCATTTTCCCCTATTGTTTCATTTTTTTGCATTGTTAACCAATTTGTTTTCTTGCATTTTCATTTTTTCACTTTGCACACTCATTTATTGTTTATTTGTCATATCAAAGTCACTTTGTGCTGTGATATTATATATTTTATGCCTAAATGATATTTTAATTTTTATGAATTAAAAATGATATATATGACTTATGTGCATATGAACCCAAAGGTTGTGGGCTCAAATCCTGATACTGACAATATAATTATGTCAAGAGCTTTCATTGGTATCAGGTGAGAGTTGTTTCCCTTGGGGCTCTTGTTTTTTAATTTTTTGTTTCTTGAATGAATCATTAAAAAGCTGATTTAGATTAATAAAATGAAAATACGGGTATATTTGTACTTCAGGAACAAATATTTCACACGGAAATGAATACAAGAAATACCTAATCAAGCAGGTTTTAACGTGATACCTAAATGCTCCTTTATTTAATGTTTCAATTAATATTGGATAACGGCGGCGTTAATTTCACTCGATTAATCATGTATTACCCATTTTGCTAAATAAAGTGGAAGCTTTTGAAACATTTCTTTCTACCTCACCGCGTTTGTAATTTAAATTTCTTTTACTTCATCAAAATATGACATCATAGTTAAGTGAAACAGCTAAAAGTTTAATCATAACTCGGAAGTGAAATAATAAACGGGCAAGTGCGTCTCCCTGCAGGACACCACATATAAAATGGAAACCGTAGACGGACTGCCGGAGACGGCAGATGCCGTAATATGGTAGAGGATATTGAAATATGATTGTGAAAGGAAAGTTTTAACTGTTATATCAATATTAGATGGCGGAGTCAAGTCGTGTAGGTAACTTTTCGTTCTTGATTACTGTCGGAGGTAATGGCGCGTGAAGGCAGATTACAAAAATATAAATTGCAACTAAATCTGCTCGTAAAAGCATTGAATAAAGGTATTTAATGTTATATGAGAAAAATGCAAACGTAAAGAATAAAAAAAAAAGAATAGTATATAAAACTTTACTGGTAGAAATTAATATTCTGGAACAAATCTTTTTTAATTTCCTCGAAGAATGAAAAAATAATTTACTTCGTATACCAAAAAAAAAAAAAAAAAACGCGTACTTTAAGTTACCATTCAACAATATTTTGTTACAAATGTAAGAGACCTAGTCGAAATTTCGTTTTTAACTACAACAAAGTTACATCAGATCCTAAAATACTTGAATCATGTCCTGCTACTTGAGAATATGCAACGTTTTAATTTGTTACAGGTGATTTTTTCAATTATCCAAGACAGGCAGCTCCGTTGTCTTCTCAAAAAAGGACCTAATTACAAAACACATCCAAGATATAAAATGTCGTGAAGTGCTAAAGGAAACCTTAGATAACTATACCAAACAATGGTGTACATCGGAAGAAGTCGAATCGCATGCTCTGAATGACTAAAAAAAAAACAACCTCATTTTGGATATTACCGAATAGATAACTTCCACATTAATCCTCATCTTTTTTTAAAATCCAAGTTCTAAATCTGAAAGATATTTGGAATTGAAAGATACGTAATTTACATGAAAATGTATCTTCCCACCTGCAGACAAAGCTGCCAACAACACCATAATCATTTGAAAACGCTACTACATATCAACTTTAGTGTCGGAACTTTTCCCAACATTTTGAGCAAACATAACAGTGAAAGGATATTTATAAATTTATCTGGCGGCTGCTACATCATTATCTGGCGGCCGCCACATAATTATCTTGCAGCCGCCACTTAATTTATCTGAGGCCGCCACATAATCATCTGGCGGCCGCCAGATAATTAAGTGGCGGCCGACAGATAATTAAGTGGCGGTCGCCAGATAATGATGTAGCAGCCGCCAGATAAATTAAGTGGCGGCCGCCATTTAAATTAAGTGGCGGCCGCCAAATAAATATATGGCGGCCGCCACTTAATCTATCTTGCGGCCGCCACATAATTATCTGCCGCCAGATAAATCTTTTGTTACATTTCATCTGGTTATTTTGTATCTGTCGTATCAAAAAGATTAAAAGAGATGATGAATTTAGCACCCTAGAACAGAAAGAACATGTTATGCATTGATTTTTTCATTTAAATGTAAATAATGTGGCCGCCAAATTATATGGCGTCCGCCAGATAATTATGTGGCGGCAGCTAGTCCCCCACCCACGCCTTTGCAGGGGGTTTTTCTCCGGGTACTCCGGTTTCCTCCTGCTCCTTGGACCCCCTCACGCCAACATCTGAGCCAACATGAGACATTAATATAAGTTGTGTAACTTGTTTGTTCAACGTTGTCAAATAAATAAAGATTAAATTTTTTATTTTTTTTCAAAGTTCTTCCTTCAATATCCCTATTTCTAAATTGGATCTCCCTACAATATATTGCATACCAACACTGCATAAGTCTCATTACAAATTTCGATACATTGGTAAATCTAGCAACTGCTCATCTACAATTTTAACTAGAAATCTGACGTCAGCACTCAAGACTATATAAAGGAGCACGTGGAAAACTATTGTGAAACTGTTCTAAACAGGAATGATTTAAACATCTTTTGGTCTATTAAAAATTCAGAGGATGTAAATGACAAAATAAAATCAAGAAATTTTCAAGTAAATACGATTTCTTCATGCCACTTTTCTAATATGTACGCTTCCTCACGACAAAATTAATTATCGATTGTCCAAACACATTAAATGGTGTTTTGATCGAGAGAAGAAAACTGATTTTTGTACATCTGAATCAAAGGGTTTCTTTTCCGCTACAGAACGTAAATCATACAATTCATGGACATGTAGTGACCTGTGTATTGCCTTGTCCTTCCTCGTGAACAACTACAAGCATGTTGTAGGAATCCCTATGTGTACTTACTGTGCGCCTCTTGTTGCATATTTATTTTTATATACGTATGACAAAGAATTTATCCAAAATCTTCAAAAGCAAAGAAAACATGATGATTTGAAATGTTTCAATGGTACTTCTTTTTGATGTTTGTCAAGTGTATTGATTACTTCTTTCCAGCTCTGTCACCTTTAAGAAGCTTTGTTTTGGCCTTATATCAATGTGACATCATATTTACATGTATATTTTTTGCTATTTCGGAAACTAGCCATTTCACCGATAAATATCATCAAAATTAAAGGAGTTTAACATCTTAGCACCATCCCTCCAATGCTATTTTGAACATAGATTTTATTTGGATTAATTACTGAATCGACCCTACAGGAAATTTGGAGCCGCGCACCCTCTGTAATGTAAATGTAAAAATCGAAATTCAAAAAAAATAAAGAGGGAGCCACTGAAAGTATTTTTGGTGGCCGCTAGAAGCATCACTGATGAGAATTTAATATTCGAAACACGTGTCTGGTTCATGGAAATTGGTTTGGAATTTTATTCAAGAAGGTATAGAATTGGAACCATTCGACATACTTCTAGGTACCTGAATGACATTCTTACTGTCGACAATCCTGTTTTGGAAAAGTATAGAAATGTTATCAATCTACAAGAATTGACTCTAAGCAAGGCTAACATTACAAACACAGAAACACCATTTTTGGACATAAATATCAAAAGTGTTTATGGAGAGATTCATACGAGTGTGTATGACAAACGAGATGATTTTGGATACAACATAGTATATTTTCCCTGGCTTGACGGTGATGTTCCTAGATTACCGTCATACAGTTCACATCTCATCGGGTATGCTAGAGCATGTACTGATGTTTTGGATTTTCATAGAAATTTAGGTCAAAGTTTTCGCTTTCACAAACTAGTGAAGACTTTCTGGATATTTTACAAAAGTTATTGTCAACTTCTTTTGAAATTCGGACCCATACAAGCAACGGAGTATATTACATTAGGTAATTCACAACCTGCATTTAATAGTAACATAATTTACAAAATAAGAAGGATAAAAGGTAGAAAGAATTACCATCGAAATTGTGTTATAATAATTAAACGACTTTATACCGTGGATATGATCCTTCTTTCACCAGACGGACACTTGGCTTGGTTCTGGACCAATATACTGTCTTGTACCAGCGCATTCTTAGGACTTGCACTCTCACTGACTGTGACGACGGGACTCCATGACGGACCTTGAACACACAGAGCTCCTACCGACAGTCTTCTCTGAACGTCAGTCGGACTCACCCGATGACATGCATGAGCTCGCTACAGCCGGTAGAGCACGGACTGTATTTCGTATGCCTTCTGTTTTTTGTACATATCTTTGTATTTCTTGGGCCCCTGCGTCATGCTGTCTGTTTGTATGTTCATCTTACAGTGAAGTTATTTACACGACAGTGAGACCTCTGTGTAATCGGAAAAGTAAGAGGGTTGTGTGCACGTAATCTGGATAACCACATCGTCTGCTCCTTGCAACTAAGTATAATATCCCATCAAATATAGATTTCAGTAAATGTCGCGAAGTGCTGAATGAATCCTTAGATATCTAAACCTAGAGATGGTGTAAATCGGAAGGAGTCGAATCTCATGCTCTGAATGACTGGACAAACTCATCTGAGATATAACGGATATTCGTATAGATAACTTTAATAAAAATCCTCATTTCTTTGAAAATCAACGTTCCAAATCTGAAAGATACTTCAAATCGTTGTTAAGTAAATAACATGAAAAATTTCCTTTTTGCACCTGCAGATAAAGCAGCCAACAACACCAACGTTACTACATATCAACTTTAGTTTCGGAACTTTCGTCTACAAGTACTTTGACTGTGTTTTGAATATTTTTCCCTGACGTGGTCGCCATAACACTTTCTAATTAGACATAACATCAGACAGTGCAATGCATGTGTTTTTTATATTTTTTTTATTTTCGTGCATGAACATCGACGGCGGATGCGGCTAGCCAACAGGGGATGCTTACTCCTCCTGGGCACCTTGTCCCACCTCTAGTTTGATAGGGGTCCGTCGATGCTCAATGTGATGCTCTATTGAGAGTGCTGTTGAGATTATCGTCAGGATCTTTCTTAACTCATTTATATCAAAAGCAATGAAAGTGTCTCTAATATTTTGCACAAGCATAACAGTAAACTGTCTTCATTCGACATCTCTATTTCTAAATTGGATCTTCCGACCATACTTAAACTGCACAAGTCTCCTTTGCTAATTCTAGCAACTGTTCAACTACAGTTTTGTATAGAAATCTTACATCAGCTCTTACGGCGATACATGAACACGTAACAAAATATTGTGAAACTGTTCTTAACAGGAACGATGTTAATTTCTTATGGTCTATGAACAATTCAGGGGATGTGATTGACAAAATCAAAACTGAAATTTTCCAAGCAAAAACCATTTCTTCATACGACCTCTGTAATATGTACACCACTCTTCTTCACGACAAAATTAATTATCGGTTGTCTAAACAATTTAAATGGTGTTTTGATCGAGAGGGGAATATTTTCATTTGTACATCTGAATCAAAGGATTTCTTTTCTTCAACAGATTGCAAATCATTTAAATCATGGACATGTAGCGACCTGTGTAATGCATTGTCCTTCCTCTTGGACAATATTTATGTTAGATTTGGTGAGGATCTTAACAAACAGGTTGTAGGGATTCATATGAGTACAAACTGTGCGCCTCTTGTTGCAGATCTAGATCTATTTTTATACTCTTATGAAAAAGAATTTATCCAAAATCTTCAAAAACAAAGAAAACATGATGATGTGAAATGTTTCATTGGTACTTCTGGGTACCTGGATGATATTCTTACTATCGACAATCCTGTTTTTGAAAAGTATAAAAATGTTATCCATCCACAAATACTGACTCTAAACAAGGCAAATGTGAAAAACCGACCACCTGTCCTCTCTGAATGTCAGTCGGACTGATGGGGTGATAACATACATGAGCTTGCGTCGGCAGAGCACGAATTGTGTTACGCATGCCCTCCTTTTACGTATATCCATTTACATATTAATCTGTGTTGCTTAGGCGCCTGCAACTTGCGGTCTTGTTTGTGTGTGTTCATCTGACAATGAGGAGATTGTTTTACACCACAATTGTATGTTCTTTGAGACCTCTTGGAAATCGAAAAAAGTGGGAGGGTTGTGCGCACGTAATCAAGGATAACCACACCGTCTGCTACTGACGTGGCAGATGACCGTCCTAAGTCGGCACCGATTGCCCATTGGTCTCGTCGGTTTATGTGTCTTCTCTGTGTTTGATGTTTCTCTGTAATTTGATCCCCGTACCATTACGTCTTTTCTGTGCGGGTAGCGTTGGTTTATGTGTTGTCTTTTATGTTCGATGTTTGATGTCTGGTTTGCTGTTCCTTGTATTTTGCTTTGTGTCTTTTCTGTGTTTTCACTTGGGGTGTTTGGTGTGTTGCTGTTCCTTGCCTCTTGCTGTGTGTGTCTTTTCTGTGTTTTTACTTTGGGTGGTTGGTGTGTTGTTGTTCCTTGTATTTTGCTTTGTGTCTTCTCTATGTTTTCACTTGGGGTGGTTGGTGTGTTGCTGTTCCTTGTCTCTTGCTGTGTGTGTCTTCTCTATGTTTTCACTTGGGGTGTTTGGTGTGTTGCTGTATGTGTCTTCTCTGTGTTTTCACTTGGGGTGTTTGGTGTGTTGCTGTTGGTGCTGCAACCGAGCCTTAATGGAGATCCCCTCCTTTCTTGAATGGAAGATGTCCGTCCTTAGTCGATACCGGTGTCCCATTGGTCTCGTTGGTTTTTGTGTGGTCTTTTGTGTTTAATGTTTCAATGGCGTGAGTTGGAGTCCTTGTCCCTTTTGTGACTCTTTCTGTGAGTGTCTGCTCTGTGTTTTTGCTGTGGGTGCTGCAACCTAGTGTTGTTGGAGATTCCCTCCTTTGTTTTACAACTGACTACTTGCATTTACTAATGACTATTGAATTGAAGACGTTTAACATTTTTCCACTTGGTGAGTGTCACTGCTGGTGGACTAGGAGTCCCCACCTAAGGCACATGTAGCCAAGTTCCATCAACTTCGGTTGATCGTTTCTTTAACGCATTCGAAAATTTCTGCCATCAAAATTTCTTGAAATGTCTAAAACGTGAGTCCTGTAGCATCATATCCTACCAATCCTGCTACGTCTTTCGGTACATATTTGGACATAATAAATTAAGAATCATAAGTACCATAAACGTACACGTCTGGTCAATGCTGCAAATTTATCTGTTCGTAAGCGATGCTATTGAATATGAAGACGTTTAACATCGTCAACTTTCAGCGTCAGTTTTGAGGAATTTACGTCTTCATCATTTCAGGTATAATTCACGCATAGTTTACCCCAGTGGTATTACTCCAATATGAATGATTTTCTATATAGCATAAGGCACACCCCTCCTTATTATCTTTTGTATCTGGAACAGGGAATTTAAGAGAAGAAGTCATGTTCAAAAGATCCGGAGAAGTTTATATTTTTCACTTAATTCAGAATGTTTTACAATACAGTTGAATGAATAATACTATTGATAATCTCAACAGCACTCACAATAGAGCAACAATTGAGCATCGAAGGACCCCTAGCAAGCTAGAGGTGGGACCAAGTGCCCGTGAGGAGTAAGCATCCCCTGTTGGCTAGCCGCATCCGCCGTCGATGTTCATGCACGACAATGAAAACAATATATAAAATACATGCATTTCACTGTCTGAGGTTATGTCTATATAGAAAGTGTTATGGCGACTATGTCAGGGAAACATATTCAAAACACTTACTGTCAAACCTCTTGCGGGGTGCTCAATATTTGCATATCCTCGATTTACATCATTTTGGAGATACACACAAAGGCATTTATATGTACATGTATGTTAAACCTCTTCAAGTAGCTACATGTATACCTTATTGGAAAAGCAATATATTACTCACAGAATATGTTATGCATGCAAGATTTCTACTCGATAAGAAAAAAATATGAATCCCTGCAAAGTCTAGGAAATGAGATTTTTTGTTCCAACCCAAGGAGTCACGAAAGTTGATTTGTTACTTTTATCCAATTAGTAATCATTTTCTTCGGCTTCGCTTCGATAGAATTAATACTTTTATTAATGAAATTGAGAATAAATAGATCTCACGCAATGTCCCTAACAAAGAGATTGAAATTAAAACAGCGTGTAGAATAGCACCTTGGATGACTCCGCAACAGATGATCTCACGGTTAATTCTAAAACATGGTCTTGTATATATGCGCATACTGATAGAACTTGTTTTTGTCTTCTTCAGAACACCTTATGCTGATTAGTTTTACATCTTGAGGACAACAACGTGGCGATTGGCCTGAATCACCCTTGTCAGTGGCAGTTTTAAGGAATCATTATTAAATATTGAAGGAAAACTGCAATATGTTCGTTGCCTTTGAGGTTGTCAAACATATACTTCCGGATTTTGTTGACACAGGTTTCACTTCATCTTTTGAACCAATGAAAATGACGTTTACATACTGAAAGTAAATATTACAAGACTTTACTCTTCAAATTTATAATCATATAAAGACAGATAAATTTGCAGTATAAACAAGACGTGTTCGTTCATGATACTTAACCCTCGTCAGTGATCCTCAATCCAAACAATGAAATATAGCCAAACACTCAGAGTTATGTCTACAAATACCGGAAGACGTAGGAGGATGGTGGAATATGATGCTACAGGACCCACTTTCAGAATTTTCAGGGAAAAATGTGTGAACAAACTTTTCATATGCGGATTGTATTACGTACGCCCTCCTTTTATACCCATTTACATATTCTTCTGTGTTATTTTGGCCCCTGCGTTTTGCGATCTTGTTTGTGTGTGGTCATCTGACAGTGAGAAGGTTGTTTTACACCACAATTGTACGTTCTTCGAGACCTCTGGGTAATCGGAAAAGTGGGAGGGTTGTGCGCACGTTATACAGGATAACCACACCTTCTGCTATTTCCGTGGCAGATGGCCGTCCTAAGTCGGCACCGGTTGCCCATTGGTCTCGTTGGTTTATGTGTAGTCCTTTGTGTTTGATGTTTCTGTGTTGTGCGTTGACGTTCCTTGTCACTTACGCGTCTCTTTCTGTGCTTGTCTGCTTTGTGTTTTTGCATTGGGTGTTTTGCTGTGGGTGCTGCAACCGGGTGTTGTTGGAGATCCCTTCCTTTGTTTTGAGGAAAAGGAAGAAACGATCAACCGAAGTTGATCGGACTTGGCTTGATTCAAAGACCATACCAATTTCTATAAAGATGTTAAGTACCCGAAACGTGCATGTCTGGTCCATGTTGCCAATTTATCTGTTCTTAAATGATGCTATTCAATTCAATTTGAAGACGTTTGCATTTATACCACTTGGTGAGTGTCACTGCTGGTGGACCAGGAGTCCCCGAGGGCACATGTAGCCAAGTTTGATCAATTTCGTTTGATCGTTTCTTCAACGCATTCTAAAATTTCTGTTATCAAAATTTCTTGAAATTTCTAAAACGTGGGTCCTGTAGCATCATATCCCACCCATCCTGCTACGTCTTTCGGCACGCTTTTTCGACATAGTAACTTTCATACTTCTTTGGCATATTACATTGTTTAGATTTGAGGATCACTGACGAGGGTTAAGTACCCGAAACGTGCATGTCTGGTCCATGTTGCCAATTTATCTGTTCTTAAATGATGCTATTCAATTTGAAGACGTTTGCATTTATACCACTTGGTGAGTGTCACTGCTGGTGGACCAGGAGTCCCCGAGGGCACATGTAGCCAAGTTTGATCAATTTCGTTTGATCGTTTCTTCAACGCATTCTAAAATTTCTGTTATCAAAATTTCTTGAAATTTCTAAAACGTGGGTCCTGTAGCATCATATCCCACCCATCCTGCTACGTCTTTCGGCACGCTTTTTCGACATAGTAACTTTCATACTTCTTTGGCATATTACATTGTTTAGATTTGAGGATCACTGACGAGGGTTAAGTACCCGAAACGTGCATGTCTGGTCCATGTTGCCAATTTATCTGTTCTTAAATGATGCTATTCAATTTGAAGACGTTTGCATTTATACCACTTGGTGAGTGTCACTGCTGGTGGACCAGGAGTCCCCGAGGGCACATGTAGCCAAGTTTGATCAATTTCGTTTGATCGTTTCTTCAACGCATTCTAAAATTTCTGTTATCAAAATTTCTTGAAATTTCTAAAACGTGGGTCCTGTAGCATCATATCCCACCCATCCTGCTACGTCTTTCGGCACGCTTTTTCGACATAGTAACTTTCATACTTCTTTGGCATATTACATTGTTTAGATTTGAGGATCACTGACGAGGGTTAAGTACCCGAAACGTGCATGTCTGGTCCATGTTGCCAATTTATCTGTTCTTAAATGATGCTATTCAATTTGAAGACGTTTGCATTTATACCACTTGGTGAGTGTCACTGCTGGTGGACCAGGAGTCCCCGAGGGCACATGTAGCCAAGTTTGATCAATTTCGTTTGATCGTTTCTTCAACGCATTCTAAAATTTCTGTTATCAAAATTTCTTGAAATTTCTAAAACGTGGGTCCTGTAGCATCATATCCCACCCATCCTGCTACGTCTTTCGGCACGCTTTTTCGACATAGTAACTTTCATACTTCTTTGGCATATTACATTGTTTAGATTTGAGGATCACTGACGAGGGTTAAGTACCCGAAACGTGCATGTCTGGTCCATGTTGCCAATTTATCTGTTCTTAAATGATGCTATTCAATTTGAAGACGTTTGCATTTATACCACTTGGTGAGTGTCACTGCTGGTGGACCAGGAGTCCCCGAGGGCACATGTAGCCAAGTTTGATCAATTTCGTTTGATCGTTTCTTCAACGCATTCTAAAATTTCTGTTATCAAAATTTCTTGAAATTTCTAAAACGTGGGTCCTGTAGCATCATATCCCACCCATCCTGCTACGTCTTTCGGCACGCTTTTTCGACATATTAACTTTCATACTTCTTTGGCATATTACATTGTTTAGATTTGAGGATCACTGACGAGGGTTAAGTACCCGAAACGTGCATGTCTGGTCCATGTTGCCAATTTATCTGTTCTTAAATGATGCTATTCAATTTGAAGACGTTTGCATTTATACCACTTGGTGAGTGTCACTGCTGGTGGACCAGGAGTCCCCGAGGGCACATGTAGCCAAGTTTGATCAATTTCGTTTGATCGTTTCTTCAACGCATTCTAAAATTTCTGTTATCAAAATTTCTTGAAATTTCTAAAACGTGGGTCCTGTAGCATCATATCCCACCCATCCTGCTACGTCTTTCGGCACGCTTTTTCGACATAGTAACTTTCATACTTCTTTGGCATATTACATTGTTTAGATTTGAGGATCACTGACGAGGGTTAAGTACCCGAAACGTGCATGTCTGGTCCATGTTGCCAATTTATCTGTTCTTAAATGATGCTATTCAATTTGAAGACGTTTGCATTTAAGGATTACAGACCAGACCATTATTTAGAGCTAACCTTGATCCAATATCGATTGTTGTGGTGTATCCTGTCACGGGCGATTGGCATCTTGTAATTCAGGTTTTGTTGTCAGGTTGTATTATATTTTAGATCTATAACAAACACCTGAAATTATTTTCTTATGTATTTTGATGTTTAATCGTAGACCTATCATTATATTTGGTCAGTCTATGAGATATTATGGGGTGAGGGGTCAGTCTATGAGATATTATGGGATGAGGGATCAGTCTTTTAGATATTATGGGGTGAAGGGGTCAGTCTATTAGATATTATGGGGTGAGGGGTCAGTCTATTAGATATTATGGGGTGAGGGGTCAGTCTATTAGATATTATGGGCTGAGGGGTCAGTCTATTAGATATTATGGGGTGAGGGGTCAGTCTATTAGATATTATGGGGTGAGGGGGCGCTTTGGGTCAGTCTATAAGATATTATGGGTTGAGGGGGCGCTTTGGGTTTTCCGAGAAAAAAATTGATCCGAATATTGAAAAAATGGAGGAAAATGGGTATGTTGTGGCAGAAAAACATCCTTGCTCTTATGAGTCTGTTTATCTGATTTTGAAAAACAACAAAATTCGATTGTATTTTTCTTAAACTTTCGCTTCAATCGCCGCTGTTTTAAATCTCAAAAATACTTTGGTTCGCTTCGCTCGGCATATTTTTTTTTATCTAAGCAAGATTTCCTTAATTGCAAAATTCATTTAATTTTAAAATTAAAAGTCGTGTCCGGGCATGTATAGGGAAGGACTGTTAAAAGTCGTGTCCGGACATGTATAGGGAAGGACTGTTAAAAGTCGTGTCCGGACATGTATAGGGAAGGACTGTTAAAAGTCGTGTCCGGGCATGTATAGGGAAGGACTGTTCAAAGGGTTATCAACATTGAGTCAATCTTATATACAAGCTTTGAAGCAGAAAATAACCCCCGCCCCTCCAAAAAAACTACAGTTTTAGACACATTTTTACTTTCGGAGGCCCTCGAACAGACGTAGGTACAAGAATAGACATTCAACAAGGTAAACTTTACAAACACAGAAACACCATTTTTGGACCTAGATATCAAAATTGTTAACGGGGAGATTCATACAAGTGAGATGATTTTGGATTCAACATAGTTAATTTCCCCTGGTTCGACGGTGATGTTCATAGACTTCTGTCAAATGGCATTTTTCATATCGCAGCTCATCCGTTTTGGATTTCCCCGGTAGAAATTTACATATTACCAAGAAACTTTTAGGTCAAAGATTTGGCTTCTATAAACTAGTTAAGTCTTTCTGGAAACTTTATAATAATAACTGACAGCGTCTTTTAAAATTCGGACATGTACAAGCAACAGTGTATATTATTATAAATGATGCTATTGAATTTTGAAGACGTTTAACATTTGTACTACTAGAAAATAAGAATCGGACAAATAAACGGAGACAATACCACAGCACCATTAACACACAAAGGGCGACAATAAACAAATGTACTGTAAGTGGCGCTAATACGCGAGGAATTGCATGAATAAGTAAAGTATGTAAATATCGCGTGAATCATTTTTTACTTATATATTTAAGTAGATAAGAAAGTAGGATCGAAAAGGAAGCCTATTTAAAAATTTTCCCTCTCTGTATTATTGAAAAACAAGGTTGTCCACTAAGGCCCCTTATTCAGACCACAGGCGCCGGATTCCAAAAAAAAAATCAAAACCACATCTTAAACTCCCGTTTCTCTTCTCTTTACTCTTTCCTTAAGGCATGACAGCTTCCATATTTAAACACCATCCCCCTTCTTTACCCCCTCAATATCTTAAGTTTCAACAGGATTTCAGCATTAAGCTATATATCATTATTTTCAACATATATTTTTCTTCACGATCGTAACCTACTTGTCATTGATTATACTTGCATTTAGCCGCAATTAATCCAAAAACATGAAATGGAGTCGAAACCTACACTTCACGTTATTCTTAGCATGCGCAGTATGTTAGTTGGAGTTGTCATCCTTGCCGCTAACGGTAAAGTGTAGGTTTCGACTCGATTTAAAACATGGGAGCTGTCATGCCTTGTAAAAGGATAAAGAGAAGAGAAAGGGCGTTTTAGATGGGTTATAGTTTTCTCTCTAGGAATCTGGTACCTGTTATTCAGACCAGGACCAACAAAAACAATTTGAACCATAACAACATTGTAAGTGGCGACACCTAGCATGGATAAATTCAATAAAGAAAAAAGAGGTACACTTACACTAAAGTTCAAATATACAATTCTACCACGTTCTTAATTTATGGCGAGAAGTGGAGACGTGTACACAGTTCCTGAACGACTATATGCGACATCTTTTCGACGTCTCCTCGACATGCGCACGACCTGAAAACTCGCACGACAATTTTAAACTGTTTACAATTCTCGCCGCCTCTTACCGAATTCTGGCGACATGAGGCGATATTTCTTCGACATATGACGACATGTGTAAGAAACAAAGGAGGGGATCTCCAACAACACCAGGTTGTTACGAGTTTTACGCGACATAATTATGACCAGTATACACTACACGAGGCAGACATGTGTACGCGACATGTGTACGAGTTTCATATGTGTACGACATATAACTCGTAGCCTAAACTCGCGGCAGTGTGACAGGGGCTTTAGGGGACATCGTAACTTCGCAACGTAACTTCGCTTTTTCGCATCGTGCCCCAAAATTTGATTTAATACTGAAGCTACTCAGAAATGTAAATTTGAATGATCTAATTTGAAATTATTAAAAAAAATGCTGATGCTGGCTTTTTTTATGTACATGTGCTCGACAGGAATACCTGTGCTCGGCAGAAATACATGTGCTCAGCAGAAAAACGTGTGCTTCGAACGGCAGAAATATATGAGTTCAACAGAAACACATTTGCTATAATACATATGCTCGACAGAAATACATGTACTAACAGAAGCACATTTGCTATAATACATATGCTCGACAGAAATACATGTACTAACAGAGGTACATGTGCTATAATACATATACTCGACAGAAATACATGTACTAACAGAGGTACATGTGCTATAATACATATACTCGACAGAAAAACATGTACTAACAGAGGTACATGTGCTATAATACATATGCTCGACAGAAATACATGTACTGACAGAGGTACATGTGCTATAATACATATGCTCGACAGAAATACATGTACTGACAGAGGTACATGTGCTATAATACATATGCTCGACAGAAATACATGTACTAACAGAGGTACATGTGCTTCGGCAAAACAAAAACAACTTAGATATTGTATATTTTGCGCAAAAAAAATGAAAATGTTAAACGTCTTCAAATTCAATAGCATCATTTAAGAACAGATAAATTGACAATATGAACCAGCCATGCACGTTTCGGGTACTTAACCCTCGTCAGTGATCCTCAATCTAAACAATGTAATATGGCCAAAGAGATTGAAAAATATTATGTCCAAAAATGTACCGAAAACTTAACAGGCTAAGACGATTGTTCTGTGTTGCGTGATTAACCACTGTGTTTTAAGAATACCTATTGACTTTGAACATGTGAGAGGCTTGACTTTGAACTTACTAGAACATTGAATCTGAAATTGTTGGAGCTTTGATTTTGAACTTGCTGGAGCTTTGAATTTGTTGGAGCTTTGACTTTGGTTTTGTTTGAGGGCTGACTTTTGTGATATCAAAAATAAATTTGTCACCGTTTGAATATTTATTCCTATTTTTTTGATATATTTGATATAAAAAAATCGATCATTTGATATCACAAATTGTAATTTTTTATATCAAAAAATCTTATCGATTTTGTATATCACAAATTCGATTTTTCTATATTTCACAAATGCAATTCTTTGATATAACAAATTCTGTTTTATTTTGTGATATCACAAATTTTAAGATATCACAATATTGACTTTGAATTTGTGAAATTTACCTCTTCTTAAATGATGCCATTGAATTTGAAGACGTTTAACACTGGATGTGTGAAGGAGCTATTAAGATAAGGGCCGGATTTAGCCCTGAAATCACTCAATTATATCTCGTGTGTTGTCCTTCCAATTTAGATAAAAGTTGGTCAGGATAAAAATATAAAGTATTATAAGATTTCTAGTAGGTATTTTATGTGAATAAATTTGGTGAAAGATGTTAGGATTACGAGTTGAAAAGGTAGAGGTACAGATGACGGAAAACGTCGAATATCGAACGAAAATGGACAAAAAATGCATTATTTTACACATTTGTTTATGTTTATTATACTTCTGTTACCTTTTCAAGTCTCAATGGATAAGAGAAATTAACTTTGAGGTTATTATATCAATATAATCGGTTTTATTTCGTTCTTCTCAGCCACTTATGTAGGTTTCTGGTGCGAAATACACACGGTGTAGAAATAGACAACTTTCTCGTTTATTTCATTACAAACGGTTAAATATTTGATCAGAACACACTCTGAATATAATGTTCCATGATATAGAATGAAAAAAAACAAATCAATTATAACCTATTTTATCGCTCTAGAGACACATTTAAAAATTGTCATCCATCCCCCTTTTTTGTCGTTTTACGCCTGTGGGACATTGTCCCCCCCTCGCTTCAGAACCCAACTTGGTCAGAAAACGTGTTTTATTGATATATACCTTTGGTGAAAGTTGCATTGTAAAGCGAGGAGGAACGATGTTATATAAAACTTTTCCGTTTTCCATTGATTTCTGTGTAAAAAAAAAAAACCCGCTTATTTTGACCAAAATATCGGTCTTATTTTGAGTATATTAGCCCATCTGAGAGCAGATTCATATGTGGACCAATTTACTTGACATTTCTACCGAACAAGAAAAAAAATCTTAAATTTTGCATTTTGAAATTTCGACTTTTCATGGCAGATTTTACGCCTTATCTTAACAGCTCCTTATACCTTTGACTTGGAGACATTTGACTATGACTATGTTTAACTTTTGACTTTGAACTTGCTATAATTTGACTGTGAATTTTAAATTGCTGGAATTTGACTTTGAACTTGATTGACTTTGACTTTGAGCTTGCAGGAGTTTGACTTTGATTATGAACTTGTTGGATTTTGACTTTGGACTTACTGGAGTTTGACTTTGAACTTGCTGGAATTTGACTTTGACTTTAAACTTGCTGGAGTTTGACTTTGACTTTGAACTTGCTGGAGTTTGACTTTGACTTTAAACTTGCTGTAATTTGACTGTGAATTTTAAATTGCAGGAATTTGACTTTGAACTTGATTGACTTTGACTTTGAGCTTGCAGGAGTTTGACTTTGATTATGAACTTGCTGGATTTTGACTTTGGACTTACTGGAGTTTGACTTTGAATTTGCTGGAGTTTGACTTTGACTTTAAACTTGCTGGAGTTTGACTTTGATTATGAACTTGCTGGAGTTTGACTTTGATTATGAACTTGCTGGAGTTTGACTTTGATTATGGACTTACTGGAGTTTGACTTTGATTATGGACTTACTGGAGTTTGACTTTGATTATGGACTTACTGGAGTTTGACTTTGAACTTGCTGGAGTTTGACTTTGACTTTAAACTTTCTGGAGTTTGCCTTTGACTTTAAACTTTCTGGAGTTTGACTTTGATTATGAACTTGCTGGGTTTTGACTTTGGACTTACTGGAATTTGACTTTGGACTTTGAACTTGCTGGAGTTTGACTTTGACTTTAGACTTGCTGGACTTTGACATTGAACTTGCTGGATTTTGACTTTGACTTTGGACTTACTGGAGTTTGACTTTGAACTTGCTGGAGTTTGACTTTGACTTTGAACTTGCTGGATTTTGACTTTGACTTTGAACTTGCTGGATTTTGACTTTGACTTTGGACTAACTGGAGTTTGACTTTGAACTTGGACTTTCTGAAGTTTGACTTTGACTTTGAACTTGCTGGAGTTTGACTTTGACTTTGAACTTGCTGGAGTTTGACTTTGAACTTGCTGGAGTCTGACTTTGAACTTGCTGGAGTTTGACTTTGACTTTGAACTTTCTGGAGTTTGACTTTGATTATGAACTTGCTGGATTTTGACTTTGGACTTACTGGAGTTTGACTTTGGACTTGCTGGAATTTGACTTTGGACTTGCTGGATGTGTGAGTTTGACCTTGACAGATGTGTGAGTTTGACCTTGACAGAGATTCAATTTTGACCTTGACAGAGATTCAATTTTGACGTAGCTTGAGGTTAGACTTAGTTCACCAACAAAATATGCTGAGGGAAGGAGCGTTGTGTTTCATAAAACATGTACAGCTTTTATTGCCTCCTTGTGATCGCCGCAATATAATTATCCTTTATTCTATATAAAGCGATTGAAGTAGAAATAGACGACAAATTCGATGAAGACGACGATGTCGATGACGACATGCGCGGACGATTTAAAGCCGTATATATAATCTGTCCGTAAGCGAGAGAAACGCCTACCTCGTGACCGATGGTAAACCAATTAACATTCCCTCTGAACATTACCGTACGATTTTGTCATGTTTTTCTCGCATTATTGTAGATAGTAATTTTCTGCCAGTTTAGATGTATAAAAACTCGACGAAATAAAACAAAGAGAGAAAATAGAAAATTGACAAGACCAGCGTTTACTGCGCCTCAGAGTAATTTGTTGTTCCATTATGATGAGTTTTACATGTGTGTACATATCTATAATAAAACCTCTCGTCTCATGTATTGATGCTTTCCCACAGTTTTACATCTATCTAGAGTTTTCGTCATCAAGAGTGAATCTAGAGAGAGAGAAAAGGGTAGGAGGTGTGGTGGGGGTCAGAATCCCCGGAACCTCCTCTCCTGGAATGTTGACTTCTCCCGGCTGGTAAACATTGGACATGACCTTTCAGGAGGCAGAACAGATGAAATCTTGAACAGAGGATACATCAAAATTAAGCATATAACATAATATTTTGGGAATGAAATATTCCATACAATTTTTTTTTCATTTCACATAAATTATTCCATGCACGCGCAAGCTCTTACTTGACGCTAATTCCGGCATCTGCATCAATTAGACGGTCTAATCTAAACCCGTCTCATCATCCTATCAAATAATTGTCTTTGAACCGGAAAAAACTTTCACGTTTTCATTTTACATACCAGATTGTTATTAAAGTATATCCGTTTCCCAAATTCATTATTTTGCAGCAGACCGTAAATGGCGCCAAAGTTAATGCGCCTCTGGATTTGCTCATTGTTTTATAATATCAGATAATAATAGTTGCTTCATTAATAAACAGGTTGTGGTCGCTTCGGATCATGTATACATATCTTTCGTTATTAAGGTAGAGCATCCCTCATGTCTCAGATGCCGTTATACATGTAACTTTACATTGTACCCTATGGAAAAAGTAAGGAAAATCCCTTTTTAGAGGCGATAAAATGTAATTTTAGTAGTTTTTTCCCAAAGCCATATTAGTTTGATAATCTGAACAATATTCTGAAGAGGAAAAATAAGGTATCCAGGCAAAACATTTCTAACAATTCTGACCTAAGGGATACGCTACCTTAAACTGCATATGCTGTATTGTGCCGAATTCCCCATGTTTTTTTTATATAGATGTATTTTTGGTCTGAATTAAAGTATATCACTCTGTCCTGTGAAATGAGGGAGAGGGGGTATATAGTAATGCACTTGTCCGTGCGTGCGTCCGTGCGTGCGTCCGTGCGTGCGTCCGTCCCACCTGTGGTTTCCGGACATTTTAAGGAAAACAATTACAGATAATCAATTCATTTCTTGTATATAGCTTTTACACCAAAAAATGCAGGTCAAGTTCGAATATGGGTCATGTCCCTCAATTTGGTGCAGAGTTATGCCCCTTGAAACTTTCAAAATTTTGTGTTTTCCGGACGTTTAAAGGAAAACCATTACAGATAATCAATTCAATTCTTGCAAATAGCTATTATACCAAGAAATACAGATCAAGTTCGAATATGGGTCATGTCCCTCAATTTGGTGCAGAGTTATGCCCCTTGAAACTTAGAAAATTTCAAAATTTTGTGGTTTCCGGACATTTAAAGGAAACCCATTACAGATGATCAATTCATTTCTTGCATATTGCTATTACACCCAGAAATACAGGTCAAGTTCGAATATGGGTCATGTCCCTCAATTTGGTGCAGAGTTATGCCCTTTGAAACTTAGAAAATCTCAAAATTTTGTGGTTTCCGGACGTTTAAAGGAAAACCATAACAGATAATCAATTCATTTCTTGCATATAGCTATTACACAAAGAAATACAGGTCAAGTTCAAATATGGGTCATGTCCCTCAATTTGGTGCAGAGTTATGCCCCTTGATACTTAGAAAATCTCAAAATTTTGTGGTTTCCGGACATTTAAAGGAAAACCATAACAGATAATCAATTCATTTCTTGCATATTGCTATTACACCAAGAAATACAGGTCAAGTTCGAATATGGGTCATGTCCCTCAATTTGGTGTAGTGTAGAGTTATGCCCCTTGAAACTTTCAAAATTTTGTGGTTTCCGGACATTTAAAGGAAACCCATTACAGATGATCAATTCATTTCTTGCATATTGCTATTACACCAAGAAATACAGATCAAGTTCGAATATATGTCATGACCCTCAATTACGTGCAGAGTTATGCCCCTTGAAACTTAGAAAAATTCACAGTTTTGTGGTTTCTGGACATTAGAAGGACAACTGTAACAGATCATAAATTCATTTGTTGAATGTAGCTATTATTTCAGAAATTGCAGATTAGGTTTGAATATGACTCAATTTTATGCAGAGTTGTGCCCCTTTGAATACAGGTCATGTTCAAATAAAGGGTCATGTTCCTTAATTTTGTGTTGAATTGTGCCCCTTCCAACTTTTTATACATTGCTTATATGTAAAAGATTCCGGGCGGGGGTATCATTGATCCTTAGATCAACAATAAATTTCATTCAAATTCGGAAAAGAAAATACCACATCATATTTACCTTGTAAAAAGTCCATAATTGTATAATATCTATGATATTACAAACCTTCATATGCGATTCTTTTGATATTCACCAATTTTATTTTATAAAGACCAAGGTCGATTTCATTTATACGAAGGTTTATGAACATTATGATTCAATAAAAAGGTACGGGGCGGAGAAAAGAAAATTATTTCAGTAGCGGGTTCTTGTGAATTGTTTTGATAATTGTAATTATTCGTCCAAAGTAAATAACATATTGTGTTTCAAGCGAAAAGGGGATGCTTACTCCTCCCGGGCACCTGGTTCCACCTCTTGCTTGTTAGGGTCAGTCGATGCTCAATTTGTTGCTCTATTGTGAGTGCTCTTGAGATTATCTTCTGTAACTCATATATGCAACACTTATGCCCTTTGCCGTGTGGAGCTCGAAAAAAAGTTCCCCGCGAGGACAGTAACAGTAAGTGTTTTGAATATTTTCCCCTGACATTGTTGCCATTGCACTTTCTATATAGACATAACCCCAGACAGTGCATGTACTTTATATATATTTTTTTCATTTTTCGTGCATGAACATCGACGGTGGGTGCGGCTAGCCAGCAGGGGATGCTTACTCATCCCGGGTACCTGGTCCCACCTCTAGCTTGCTAGGGGTCCGTCGAAGCTCAATTTGGTGCTCTATTTTCAGTGATGTTGAGAGTATCGTCAGGATCTTCTTTAACTCATTTACGCCCGCTTTTCGTAAAGGAAAACATAAGAAGCATGGATTTTACATTCTCGCAGGTCTACCGCCTGAAAGGTCACGTCTAATGAAATGTATCTGAATTCCCCGGTTGGGACATAGATAGAACCATTCCACCTCGATTGATATTTTCAAATCTAATAGTGTTAGATTCTATGAATCCAGATACGCTCAGAATGCCATCTCAAACCATTGTACTTCCATTTTTTTGTGTTTTGCTGTTGGTGCTGACATAGGGTCTTGTTGGAGATCCCCTCCCGTCTTCCATATAGCGATCCTTGTTGAGATTGCTTTTTTTTGGTCTCCTCTGAAATGATGCTAATGAATTTGAAGACTTTAAACATTATCTCGTTTGTGTCACACTTATGCCCTTTGCCGTGTGGAGATCTTGAAAAGGTCCCCGCGAGGGGTTTGACAGTAAGTGTTTTGAATATTTCTCCCTGACATGGTCTCGATAGCACTTTTTATATAGGCATAACCTTAGACACTGCATGTTTTGTCAGTCGGACTCCTCGGATGATAACATACATGAGCTCGCTACAGCCGGCAGAACACGGACTGTATTACGTACGCCCTCTTGACAAATTTACGTCACAGGAAAGGGGATGTCACTTCATTGAAAATCAACGATTTTTGAAGAAAATATTGGAAAATATAAAGCCTTGTAATATTTTAATCCTCAATTCAATTTTTCCCATTAAATCCTGAAATCATCACTGGACATTCTGGATAATTTGATAGCTTTTGATAAGTTTTGACAGATTCATCAACAGGATTCCTAATAATTTACCAGCAACTATAGTAAATTGGATGAAAATTGTAATTTTTTAGCGACAGTGTTATCTTTTATTCATATAACTGGAATGACACTTTCAATATTATGACGTCATCAAGAAATTCACGAAAACGTCGATTAATGCATATTTCAAAGTCTCGTAGAAAATTTTCCTGTGGATAGAATCAGATATAAGTTTGTATTGTCAAGGACAGACAAGAAATATAATTTATGAAAATTTTAAGAAAAATTGAATTGTTCAATACCTCCTTAAATGAGAATAAAACTCGATGTGTATCATTTATTTTCTTATATGACGATCAAAGACAGTGTACCGGTCAGGATCTAAAATAAACTGTTTTATTACTATGGTCTTATAATCGTTACCGTTGCGTATTTCCACCTGATAATTTACATGGTCAGTTTCATTTTGAAAAGCAGGGGTGTATTAAATATTTGGATTTTTATTTTTATGAAAATTGAAGAAAATCTGAAGTTTGTAAGTCAGATAAAGTTCTCGTTCAGGTTTATGTGAAGGTAAGATGCCCACGTAGAGAACTGGGTGGTATTTAATTATTCAGTTTTAGTAATCAGGCTTAGTAAAGATATTTTCACCAAAAAAATTTATGCAATTTCTTTTCAATAAATGTAAATTACAATATTTCGAATGATTTTTTCCGGACGTTTGTATTCAAAGAAACAGATGGCAATTATCACTTTACAGTTTTATAAGATTGCTAGTACATAAGTACTGGTATACTGATTATATACTTTGATTAATATCAGGATTTTTGTTTGAAAGGTACTCAACCAGCCCATCTTAAGACCTGAAATATCACATATACTAGTACATAAATTCAAATAACTGAATTGGGAATGGAAGAATGAAAACAAAAATGATTTTTTTTTTCAATTGAGGTGAATGATACTATGGTTTTATTTCTAGAAGAGTCACAATTATTTTAAAAATACATAAAAACATTCCAGCGTGGACATGTACATCTACTGAGATGTTTTATGATTTGAGGGTGACTTCTAGATGTTAAATGAGTGTCGGAGGTTTTTCTTTCTTTTTGTCCACAAAGGTACCCAGGCGCACGTAAAGAGAAAAAAATCTCATGAATATGGCATGAGTAATTGTACCTACCAGAGGGCACTAATGAAAAACATTTTGTTGTGGCTGAAAACCACGTCAGCATTTAAATATGTACCGTTGAAGGGGATTTACTAACCGAAACACGTATCTGGTGCTTTAAATATCGTTTGAAATTACGATGATTTTCAATTTGAAGACGTTTAACAATTTTACCTTTGAGAGGGCGTTATCTAAATACGTTTGGTTGTGTCTGAAAATCATTTTGGCAGAAGAGGATTGTCTACGTGTCTACGTGTCTACTGTCTACGTGTCTACTGTCTACGTGTCTACGTGTCTGTGTGTCTACGTGTCTACTGTCTACGTGTCTACCTGTCTACGTGTCTACGTGTCTACTGTCTACGTGTCTACTGTCTACGTGTCTACGTGTCTACTGCATAAAATTGGTTTGAAATTTTCATCAAGAAGGTAAAACGTTGGAACTCTCTGAATGTCAGTCGGACTCCTCGGGTGATAACATACATCAGCTCGCTACAGCCGGCAGAGCACGGATTTTATTACATATGCCCTCTTTTGATACCCATTTACATATTCATCTGTGTTGCTTGGGCCCCCTGCGTTTTGCGGTCTTGTTTGTGTGTGGTCATCTGACAGTGCGCGAGGAGGTTGTTTTACACCACAACTGTACGTTCTTCGAGACCTCTGGGTAATCGGAAAAGTGGGTGCGTTGTGCGCACGTAATCAATAACAACACCATTTGCTACTTGTGTGGCAAACGACCGTCAAAAGTCGGCACCGGTTACCATTGGTCTCGTTGGTTTATGTGTAGTTTTTTGTGTTTGATATTTATATGTTTCTTTTTCGTCTCTTAGTATGCTCGTCCTTATGCAAGCAGGAAATGCTTACTCTTTCTGGGCACCTGGTCTCACTCCCATATCGGGAGTTCGCTTCTTTTCATATTGTGGAGGTTTTTCTTTGTTTGCTTTGTTTGTTGTTTTGTCCTGATTTTGTATGCCTTCGGTTTCTGATTTTCTGAATTGTCGATTTTGTGCTGTATACAGAGTATGGTCATTATCCATATTTGTCATTGTTTGTTTGCTTTGGTTCCTGTTTTATCCTGATTTTGTATGCCTTCGGTTTCTGATTTTCTGAATTATCGATTTTGTGCTGTATACAGGGATATTGTCATCATCCATATTTGTCATTTTTGTTTTCGAATCGGGTCTTTTGGTGTTTTGTTGTTCGTGCTGCAACAGGGTCTTATTGGAGATCCCCTCCCTTCTTTTATTCTAGTCTCTGAACTCGCAATAAAATTCGGAGAAACCTCGACCTTTTTCTTACATGCCGTAACTAGTAAAGGGCGAGGGGATCCGAAAGTTGCAAAAGTATCAAATCGATTTAGACGTATTTTTCCGCAATAGACGTCAAGTTTATTTTACTGTGACGTAACGAGAGTCAGTACTTGCTTGTCTAGCTGTAATGTTTGTACAACCCTCCAAATTCTGGGTCACCCATTGGTCTCTAATAACGCACAATTGTTGTGTATGATGACTCCCACACTGTACGCCGACTACACAAACAAGCATATCGTAGGGGCAACACACAGATTAATTTTGTAAATAGATTAAAAGAAAAACAAAGTGTATGCGAAAAACAGTCCGTGCTCTGCCGGCTGTAGCAAACTCAAGCATGTTATCATCCGAATTCAAAAATACAAGTGGTCGGGGCCCTGTCTTCTTTAAAAGAGATTTGGACAGAGTTCTGCCTTCACAGTCAGACAGAGTATAATTCTTAAGACTGCATTAGAACAAGGCTGTAGACTGGTCAATTGCCACGTCCACGTCCGTTTTGTGACTGCAGGATCATATCCAAAGGCATGTGATAATACTGAAGTATTTTCGATGGTAATTCTGTCCACCATTGATCCTTCTAATTACGTTTATCATGTCACCATTACATGTAGGTTCTGAAATACTCTCTCGCATGTAAGATAGGTCCGAATTTCAGAAGACTTTCAGAGAAATTCTAGCAACCTTGCAACTGGCTTGAAAGTTACTTGGTAATGTGTAAAATTCTATTTTGAAAATCCAGATATCCAAAAAATAAGGAAAAAAAAGAGAAAAAAAACACCGGACCTTTTTTATTGACTTTCACTGAAAAATATGGAATAAAAACAACCGTGTAGATCTTTCTTCTCGATTCATTTTAAAGTTTTATCTAACATGGGTAGATAACTTACCAAAATGAACCTCTTAAAATAAATTTATACGATACCTACCTCTCTAGTACAAAAATTAGTAAAATATCAGAAAAAAGACATATGAAATAAATATAACATTTTGGTCTCGATTTCTATCATTAAACATCTAATACCTCAAGAGAAACGTATACTGTCTATTATATTTACGCATCTATTTTGTAAAAATCCTCTATGAAGTACATATCTATTCAAATTATTTTCTTATTTTCATGATATAAAAACAGATAACTGTAATGTTGCAATTTTTGGGCCATGTGTAGACTATGGAGAAAGAACGATAACTATTAAAAATAGATTTATAAATATTTTATTCTCGTATATATAGCAGAAACTCGATCACACATTGTGAAATATAGGTAAAACTTTACAGTAAAGTGGCAGAAACTTGTTAGAAACTACAAAATTACACCCGTGTTTACCTTTCGGAATTTGAGCACCATTTTTGGACCTAAATTTCAAAATTGTAAATGATAGATTCATACAAGCGTAATGATTTTGGATTCAACATAGTATATTTTCCCTGGTTTGACGGTTCCTAGATTAATGTCATACGGTATCTACATTTTGCAGATCATCCTGTATGCTAGAGCATGTGCTGATGTTTTAGATTTTTGGTAGTAGAAATTTACAAATTACCAAGAAACTTTTAGCCCAAGGTTTTCGCTTTCACAAACTAGTAAAAACTTTCTGCAAATGTTCCAAAAATTATTGTCAACTTCTTGTGAAATTCAATTCCATAAAAGCAACAGAGTATACTACTTTGAGTATTTCACAACCTGCATTTTATCGTAACATAATTCACAGGATAAGAAGGATAAAAGGTGGACAATATTGCCATCGAAATTGTGTTAGAATTATCAGATGCCTTCTACAAAGTGGATATGATCCTTCAGCCACCAGACGGACACTTGGGTTGTGTACTGGACTTAACTACAGCCTCATACCAGCGCATTTTTAAGAATTGCACTTTGAATGACTGTGACGACAGGACTCCATGACGGGCCCTGTTAAAACCTCTTTAGAGGAGATGGAGCCCCGATCATCTGTCCTCTCTGAATCTCAGTCCGACTCCCCGGGTGATTACATGCATGAGCTCGCTACAACCGACAGAGCACGGACTGTATATCGTAAGCCTTCTGTTTCTATATCCATTTACATATTCATTAGCATTTTGGCCATTAGCAGACGCTGTGGTTATCCTACATTACTTGCACACAACACTCCCACTTTTCGGATTTCCGATTACCGAGATGTCTCGAAGAGTGTAAATCAGCCTCCTCATTGTTAGATGACCACACAAAAACAAGACCGCAAAACACTAGAAGTACCTATGAAACATTTCAAATCATCATGTTCTCTTTGCTTTTGAATGATAAATACGGAAAAAAACCATATCCCTATCAAGAATGACAAATATGCAAAAAAAAAAAAAAACAAAAAAAACAAAAGGCCACTGTCATTGGTGTTTCTGTGCGTCTGTTTCGATTGTTTTGTATGATGTTCTGTTCAATAGTGTTGCGTCGTTTAGCCATATGCGCATGTACTTTTGTCTGATGTCATTTATGTGTCACTTTCCTGTGGGTTTGTTTCTTAAGAATACCAGCGCATGACGGGCCCTGTCCAAACCTCTTTATAGAAGACAGGTCCCCGACCACCTGTCCTCTCTGAATCTCAGTCGGACTTCTCGGGTTGTTACATGCATAATCTCGATACGGCTGGCAGAAAACGGACTGTATTTCGTACGCCTTCTGTTTTTATATATGTTTTATTTCATATTCATCTGTGTGTTTTTGGGGCCCATGCTTTCTGTTTGTATGTTCATTTTACAGTATCGACTCACTGTTTTTAGAAACAGGATGGGATAGTTTAAAAGACCGACGAGAAAAAAGAAAACTCTCACACTTCTACAAAATTGAAAACGGTTTGATACCTGACGAAAATTAAGCAACAACCCAATATTTTTGAGACCTTTTACTTTGAACGATAGCACCTGTTATATTTGAGTTTAAAATGTTGTCCAAGAGTTACTCCTCTTTGTCTACAAACTGTGTAATGTACTTATCACATGTAGTATTGATTAGAGCCTCGTTTTGATTATTGAATAAATGGTAGCCCGAGAACTCACGCTTGTTTGTGTTTCTCACAAGATTCGGCCCTTCTTAGTGCCTGTGGCCGACCGGCACCACCAATCACTTAATATTACATGGTGTCAGAGTCCAAACGGACCCAGAATAACTGCAGATCAGTGAAATACAGCAGAAATGGCGGATCTATCAGGACTCCCCATACCCAAGATGGATTGGGAAAATTCTAACTTGCCCGAAACATGGCGGAAATTCCAAAGTACGGTCGAACTGATGTTCAAAGGACCTTTATCAGCTAAGGAAGAAGAAATCCACGTAACATATCTCTTACTATGGGTAGGAGAAAAGGGCAGAGAAATCGCCGACACATGGACGGACATGAGCGCCGACGACAAGAAGCAGCTCGCCCCCCATTACGAACGATTCAAAAATCACGTACAGCCGAAGCTTAACCCAATATTTGCAAGGTACAAATTCAACCTGTCAACGCAAGGAAATGACTCCATTGAGCAGTACGTAACCAGACTCCGAACATTGGCAAAGGATTGCAGTTTTACGAACAAAGACGAAATGATCCGGGACAGGATTGTCTTTGGTGTGACGCAAGAAAAAGCTCGCGAAAAGCTCATTAACGTCGGAGCTGATTTGACTCTAGATAGAGCCATCCAGATTGTACAGACATATGAATACAGCCAATTACAACTCAAAACTATGAAAGGAGAAGTAGATGAGATCCATGCAAAGTCTCGTGATCGTGGTCGCTCCGCACACCCTGTACATAGCGAACACCGCAGACGTACTACCCACCGAACTCCGTTCCATAAGCAGAGGCCGCAGCCGCAGAAAACGTATGTTCCAAAAACAGAACACGCGCCGCCTAAACCAAAGGCCAAGCCGAACAAATCCGCGTTAAAAGTGCCCGAATGCGATAAGTGTGGTTACAGCCACAGATCAACAGAGCACTGTCCAGCCAAAGGAGAGCAGTGTGCCAAGTGCAAAAAATATAATCATTTTGCCAAATTATGTAAATCAGTCTATGCATTGAATGTAAATGATGATGTGAATGACGAAATGTATGATTATGATGATGTCTATGCATATGAATGTGATGATGATGTAGAATCTGAATCAGATAGCTTTGTTATTGATAGTATCTCCAATGTTTCTGAAATCACATGTACAAATGATCAAGCATTTTGTGTACTTAAAGTTGAAACCCTTACCGAGCCAAAGTCTGTCAGGTTCAAAATTGATACTGGCTCCCAAGTCAATATTATGCCTAAGAGAATTTTTGATGTACTTAAGCTAGATGAAAATCACAATGTTCAGATTACACCCAGTAATGCTAGACTTACCTCATATAGTGGCGAATCATTAGATTCACTAGGATGTTGTAATCTCAAATGTTCTTATTCTGAGAAATCTATGTTTGTGAGATTTCATATTATTGACACATGCTCATCAGCTATATTAGGATTGAAAGATTGTCTAGCATTTAAGCTCATAAAGCTGGTGTACCAATGCGATACCCAAAGTCCGCCAACCCCCAGTAGATCTAGAGAAGCCCCTAAAGAGAAAGTAGAGATTAAAACCCCCAAGCAGATCCTTAGTAAAGGTACCCTTGATAAAGACAAAGTACTGTCTGAATACAGTGACATATTTGAAGGGATAGGAAAGTTCCCAGGGGAATGCAATATTCAAATTGACCCGGCTATACCCCCAGTGGTCCACCCCCCTCGTAAGGTACCCCTGGCACTCCATGATAGACTTGCACAAGAATTGACCCGCATGGAAACTGAAGGTATCATAACAAAGGTCACAGAACCTACACAGTGGGTAAACTCCCTTGTTGTTGTTGAGACTAGTAGCGGTAAATTGAGAGTATGCCTAGACCCCAGGGACTTAAATAAGGCAATTCAGAGGCCCCATTACCCAATGAGAACATTGGAAGACACACTTCCCGAACTATCTGGTGCTAAAATATTCACCAAACTTGATCTTCGTTGTGGATATTGGACCATACCCTTGTCTAAGGACTCCTCATATTTGACCACTTTCAATACCCCCTTCGGGAGATATAGGTATCTAAGATTACCATTTGGCCTAAAATCGTCACAAGATGAATTCCAGAGAAAGGTCGATGAATGCTTCGAGGGCATCCCCGGAGTTGTAGCCCTTGTAGACGATATACTTGTCTTTGGGAAAAATCAAGCAGATCATGACCTAGCTCTTAGGAAGGTACTTGACAAAGCCCGACAAACAGGGCTCAAATTCAACAGCGATAAGTTGTACGTAGCAGTTGACAAGGTCAAATATTTTGGTCACATACTGACATCCACTGGTATCGAACCTGATCCCGACAAAGTTGCTGCCATACTCCACATGCCCCCACCTACTAACAAGGCAGAACTACAAACTATGCTCGGAATGATGACCTACTTATCAAAGTTTGCCCCGAATTTATCTAGTCTGACCAGTCCTATGCGCAAACTACTTGCTAAAGATACTGTGTTTGTCTGGGACGAACCCCAGCAACATGCGCTTGAAAAGGTCAAAATTGTTCTGACATCTAGCCCTGGACCTATTCTCAGGTACTTTGACCCATCTCAGCCCATTGTACTCCAAGTTGACGCATCCAAACATGGCCTCGGTGCAGCCCTTTTACAAGAAGGCAAGCCCATTGCTTATGCCTCGAAATCTTTGACCCCTAGTGAGTGCGACTACGCACAAATAGAAAAAGAACTTTTTGCGATCGTTTTTGGTTGTAAACGATTTCATCAATATATCTACGGTCGCAAGGTCACCGTTCAATCGGACCATAAACCCCTCGTCCCTATTTTCAAGAAACCCCTCCATGCAGCCCCTCCTCGTCTTCAAAGAATGTTGTTGCAGTTGGGCAACTATGACCTTGACATCACATATGTTCCAGGCACCAAGATACCCTTGGCCGATACACTTTCTCGCAAACACTTGCCAAACACCTTTCCAAAGTACTCGAAAGGTATGGACTCTCATGTCCACAGTATCCTGAGCCACATGCCGATATCTAATCGAAAGCTTGATGAAATACGCACAGCTACAGCTAATGACCTTGACCTCCAAACTCTCATTAAGGTCATACTCAATGGTTGGCCAAGTGAAAGAAGGTCATATGACCCCTCCCTCATAGAATTTTGGAATCACAGAGATGAATTGACCTACTTAGATGGACTTGTATTGAAAGGTCACAAAATTCTCATCCCAAGGTCACTGAGAAAGATGATGCTAGAACACCTTCATATAGGTCATGCAGGAATTGAAAGGACCCTACGCAGAGCCCGTACTACCTTATTTTTGCCAGGTCTTTCTAATGATGTATGTAATCTTGTTTCAAGCTGCCCAGAGTGCTTGACATATAAAAACTCTAATCCTAAGGAACCCCTTACCCCCCACTCTGTTCCTGATTACCCTTGGCAGACTGTCGCCACTGACTTGTTTCATTGGGATGACAAAGAATACTTAGTCATAGTTGATTACTACAGTAGATATTTTGAAGTCTGTCATCTTAACAGCACAACTAGTAAATCTGTCATAAAACAAATGAAATCTGTGTTCTCGAGATTTGGTATACCTGAAAAAGTAGTATCTGACAATGGCCCCCAGTACAGCTCTTCAGATTTCACGAAACTCTCATCTGATTATGGCTTCATGCACACTACCTCCAGTCCCAGGTACCCCCAATCAAATGGCCTAGCTGAAAGAACTGTCCAGACTATCAAACGAATCTTTCAAAAAGCTAAAGACAGTAAAAGTGACCCCTACCTTGGACTCTTAGAATATCGAAATACTCCTATTGACAATTCTGGCTACTCCCCTGCGGAATTACTGCAAGGTCGCCAATTAAGGTCTATATTACCTATATTGCCATCACAGCTGACCCCAAAGGTCATGGATCACAGCCGTGCAAGGTCAATCATGCAAGCCAACAAAGATAGAACAACCAAGGTCTATAACAGGTCAAGTCACATTCTTCCACCTTTAAAGGAAGGAGAAATTGCTCGTTTACAACAAGACTCCAGAATATGGAAACCTTGCCAAATCATTAGTCGCTTGAATGATAAAAGCTACGCTATTAAAACTCCTAACGGTACTACATTCAGACGCAACAGACGCCATCTTACTAAATCAAATGAAGAATTTCACTCAAACCTCCACTCCGCTCCAAACATTTTTGATAATGCCCACAGCAGCCCAGTACCCCCACCCCCCTCCCAGGAGCAAACACTCCCTCAGCCAACACCAGTAGAACAACCTACTATTAATGATGATACTGCCAGTTCTCCCCCTATTGTTAAGCCATATGTTACCAGGAGTGGCAGAGTATGCAAACCAAAAAAGATTGTTGATATGTAGTTCATTTCTTTATTTAATCATTAACAATATAAAATTTCTATTGACTCCTACAATTGACATTCAATGATATTCACAATGGACATTTCATGATATAATGTTACAGAATTGATTTGCATTTGAAATAATTATCATTTAATTCAAATAATGTGTTAACAATTAAATTACATTCTTATTTTAATCACTTCATAAATCTGAAGAAGGGAGATGTTATATTTGAGTTTAAAATGTTGTCCAAGAGTTACTCCTCTTTGTCTACAAACTGTGTAATGTACTTATCACATGTAGTATTGATTAGAGCCTCGTTTTGATTATTGAATAAATGGTAGCCCGAGAACTCACGCTTGTTTGTGTTTCTCACAAGATTCGGCCCTTCTTAGTGCCTGTGGCCGACCGGCACCACCAATCACTTAATATTACAACACCGCGAAGTTTTTGTGACATATTTCAAATACCAATTCTTTTGTAGAAGACTGTACACCTATTGTTAACATATAACACTAAACTGATATCGAAATTGAAACAATTACCTTTGGTAGAGCCTTAAATGAAAAGAATGTACTTTAGAGGGAAAATAATGAAGAATAAAGTTTGAAGAGAAGCCTTGAAAAATTAAGGTAACAGGTACTTGAGATAAACCACATTAGGCTCATGATTTACGAATCTAATACGGTTTTCTTTCAAAAATTTAGTATTATCTTCTTTCAGCCGACTTCCGGTTGAGGTTTATTCCATCTACCCTCTTTCAATCGCTTTTGCTAATAAATTGCCGATAATTCCCATTAAAGACATTTGTTGCTCATAATTGCTCTTTATTCCATGTTAAGCGATGTTAATGATGACTTTCAGCCAAATTATGCCGCAATTTTGTCGAACGGGATGCACATCCGGTTTTTAATTTTTTCATAAAAAGAGCAATTTTACGATTCGACGGATTAATCTCTTTAACCAGAAGTGACATTTTGGCAGGTGGTTGTCCTACATGAAGATTGATATCGATCGAACTATGATTGATTAAAAAATGAAGAAAATGGTGATCACGAAGGTGTTATTTTAAAGAAAATACAGAAAAAAAAGCATCCAAAAAGTTATCGTCGTTAAACTTTATTTCTTTGATAGAAAAGATAGTTATAAAAATACAACTGTTACATCAAAATATCTTATTCATGGTCTAAATGTTTGTCTGATTATAAATTTAGTTCTACTGGTACGTAGGCGCTTAACTTCACTTCCGGTTTCATAAACGCACTTTTTGACACGATATATTTTTAACGATGACTCCCAATTCCTAAGAGATAATTCACATCAGATTAACAATTTGATTCATTACAATCATACTGAACAGCGAATTCTACGAGATGAATTAACTCCATGAACTTAATGTCTAACTTGAATTGTTTAAAATAATACCTGACCAATTCAGATTCCGATTTAAAATAAGTATAAATAGCTGATACCTCATATTGTTCCTGATGACAGACAGACAAAACACAGAGTGTATACTATACATAACTTATACCTCATATCGTTCCTGATGACAAACAAAACACAGCGTGTATTCTATAAAAAGCTGATATCTCATATCGTTCGTGATGACAGTCAGACAAAATATAGAGTGTATTCTTTAAATAGCTTATATCTCATATCGTTCCTGACGACAGACAGACAAAATATAGAGTGTATTCTATAAACAGGTGATATCTCATATCGTTCCTGATGACAGACATACAAAATATAGAGTGTATTCTATAAATAGGTGATATCTCGTATCGTTCCTGATGACAGACATATAAAATATAGAGTGTATTCTTTAAATAGCTTATATCTCATATCGTTCCTGACGACAGACAGACAAAACACAGAGTGTATCCTATAAATAGGTGATATCTCATTTCGTTCCTGATGACAGACAGACAAAAGAAAGAGTGTATTCTATAAATAGCTGATATCGTATATCGTTCCTGATGACAGACAAGCAAAACACAGAGTGTATTCATAAACAGCTGATATCATATATCGTTCTTGATGACAGACAGACAAAACACAGAGTGTATTCTTTAAATAACTGACATCTCATATCGTTCATGTTGACAGACGGACAAAACACAGAGTGTATTCTATTAATAGCTGTTATCTCATATCGTTCCTGATGAATGATACACAAAACACAGAGTATATTCTATAGATAGCTGACATCCAATATCGTTCCTGATGACACACAGACAAAACAGAGAATGTGTTCTATATATGTCTGATATCACATGTTGTTCCTGATGATAGACAGACAAAACACGGAGTGATTTCTATAAATAGCTGATATCTCATATCGTTCCTGATGACAGACGGAGAAAACACAGAGTGTGTTCTATAAATAGCTGATATCTCATATCGTTCCTGATGAAAGACAGACAAAACACAGAGTGTATTCTATAAATAGCTTATAACTCATATGGTTCCTTATGACAGATAGACAAAATATAGAGTGTATTCTATAAATCACTGATATATCATATCGCTCCTGATGACAAACAAACAAAACACAGAGTTTATTAAAAAAAAACTGATATCTCATATCGTTCCTTGTGACAGAGGGTCAACACACAGAGTGTATGATATAAATAGCTGATAACTCATTTTGTCTCTGGTAAATAACAGATATTCAAAACACAGAGTGTATTCTATAAATAGCTGATATCTCATATCGTTCCTGATGACAGACAGACAAAACACAGAGTGTATTCTATAAATAGCTGATATCTCACATTGTTCCTCATTACAGACAGACAAAATACAGAGTGTATTCTATAAATAGCTGATATCTGAAATCGTTCGTGATGACAGACAAAACACAGAGCGTATTCTATAAATAGCTGATATCTCATATCATTCCTAATGACAGACAGACAAAACACAGAGTGTTTTTATAAATAGCTAATATCTATTATCGTTACTGATGACATATAGATAAAACACTAAGTGCATTCTATAAATAGCTGATATCTCATTTTGTCTCTGGTGCCAGACAGAGAAACACAGAGTGTATTCTATCAACAGCTGATATCGCACAATGTTCCTTATGACAGACAGACAAAATACAGTGTGTATTCATAAACAGCTGATATCATATATCGTTCTTGATGACAGACAGACAAAACACAGAGTGTATTCTATAAATAACTGACATCTCATATCGTTCATGTTGACAGACGGACAAAACACAGAGTGTATTCTATTAATAGCTGTTATCTCATATCGTTCCTGATGAATGATACACAAAACACAGAGTGTATTCTATAGATAGCTGACATCCAATATCGTTCCTGATGACACACAGACAAAACAGAGAGTGTATTCTATATATGTCTGATATCACATGTTGTTCCTGATGATAGACAGACAAAACACAGAGTGATTTCTATAAATAGCTGATATCTATATCGTTCCTGATGACAGACGGAGAAAACACAGAGTGTATTCTATAAATAGCTTATATCTAATATCGATCATGACGACAGACAGACAAAACACATAGTGTATTCTATAAATAGCTGATATCACATATTGTTCCTGATGACAGACAGACAAAATATTGAGTGTATTCTATCAATACCGGATATAACATATTTTTCCTGATGACAGACAGACAAAATATAGAGTGTATTCTGTAAATAGCTGACATCTCATATCGTTCCTGATGACAGACAGAAAAACACAGAGTGTATTCTATAAATAGCTGATATAACATATTTTTCCTGATGATAGAAAGACAAAACACAGAGTGTATTCTATAAACAACTGATGTCATATATCGTTCCTGATGACAGACAGATAAGACACAGAGTGCATTCTATAAATAGCTGATATCTCATATCGTTCCTGATGACAGAAAGACAAAACACAGAGTGTATTCTATAAATAGTTGATATCACATATTGTTCCAGATGACAGACAGACAAAACACAGAGTGTATTCTATAAATAGCTGATATCTCATATCCTTCCTGATGACAGACAGACAAAACACAGAGTGTATTCTATAAATAGCTGATATCTCATATCGTTCCTGATGACAGACAAAAAAAAGAGCGTATTATATAATTAGCTGACATCTAACATCGTTCCTGATGACAGACAGACAAACACAGAGTGTATTCTATAAATAGCTGATATCTCATATTGTTCCTGATGACCGACAGACGAAATACAGAGTGTATTAAAAAATAGCTGATAACTCATTTTGTCCCTGGTGCCAGACAGAGAAACACAGAGTGTATTCGATAAATAGCTGATATTTCATAATGTTCCTTATGACAGACAGACAAAATACAGTGTGTATTCTATAAATAGCTGATATCTCATATCGTTCCTGATGACAGAAAGACAAAACACAGAGTGTATTCTATAAATAGCAGATATCTCACATTGTTCCTTATTACAGACAAACAAAATACAGAGTGTATTGTATAAATAGCTGACATCTCATATCGTTCCTGATGACAGGCAGACAAAACACAGAGTGTATTCTATAAATAGCTGATATCTCATATAGTTTCTGATGACAGACAGATAAAACACAGGGTGTATTCTATAAATAGCTGATATCTCACATTGTTCCTTTTTACAGACAGACAAAATACAGTGTGTATTCTATAAATAGCTGATATCTTCTATTGTTCCTGATGACAGACGGACAAAACACAGAGTGTACTGTATAAATAGCTGATATCTCATATCGTTCCTGATGACAGACAGACAAAACACAGAGTGTATTCTATAAATAGCTTATAACTTATATGGTTCCTTATGACAGACAGACAAAACACAGAGTATATTCTATAAATAGCTGATATTTCATAATGTTCCTTATGACAGACAGACAAAATACAGTGTGTATTCTATAGATAGCTGATATCTCATATCGTTCCTGATAACAGGCAGACAAAACACAGAGTGTATTCTATAAATAGCTGATATCTCATATCGTTTCTGATGACAGACAGATAAAACACAGTGTGTATTCTATAAATAGCTGATATCTCACATTGTTCCTTTTTACAGACAGACAAAATACAGTGTGTATTCTATAAATAGCTGATATTTCATAATGTTCCTTATGACAGACAGACAAAATATAGAGTGTATTCTATAAATCACTGATATATCATATCGCTCCTGATGACAAACAACCAAAACACAGGGCTTATTTAAAAAAAACTGATATCTCATACCGTTCCTTGTGACAGAGGGTCAACAAACAGAGTGAATGATATAAATAGCTGATAACTCATTTTGTCCCTGGTAAATGACAGATATTCAAAACACAGAGTGTATTCTATAAATAGCTGATATCTCATATCGTTCCTGATGACAGACAGACAAAACACAGAGTGTATTCTATAAATAGCTGATATCTCACATTGTTCCTTATTACAGACAGACAAAATACAGAGTGTATTCTATAAATAGCTCACATCTCATATCGTTCCTGATGACAGACAGACAGAAAAAGAGAGTATTCCATAAATAGCTGACATCTCAAATTGTTCCTGATTACAGACAGACAAAACACAGAGTGTATTCTATAAATAGCTGATATCTCATATTGTTCCTCATTACAGACAGACAAAATACAGAGTGTATTCTATAAATAGCTGATATCTCAAATCGTTCCTGATGACAGACAAAACACAGAGCGTATTCTATAATTAGCTGACATCTAATATCGTTCCTGGTGCCAGACAGAGAAACACAGAGTGTATTCTATCAATAGCTGATATCTCACAATGTTCCTTATGACAGACAGACAAAACACAGAGTGTATTGTATAAATAGCTGACATCTCGTATCGTTCCTGATGACAGTCAGACAAAACACAGAGTGTATTCTATAAATAGCTGATATCTCATATCGTTCCTGATGACAGACAGACAAAACACAGAGTGTATTGTATAAATAGCTGAAATCTCGTATTGTTCCTGATTACAGTCAGACAAAACACAGAGTGTATTCTATAAATAGCTGATATCTCATATCGTTCCTGATGACAGACATACAAAACACAGATTGTTTTCTTTATATGGCTGATATCTCATATTGTTCCTGATGACAGAAAGACAAAACACAGAGTATATTCTATAAATAGCTGATGTCATATCGTTCCTGATGACAGACAGACAAAACACAGAGTGTATTCTATCAATAGCTGATAACTTATATCGTTCCTGATAACAGACAGACAAAACACGGAGTGTATTCTATGAATAGCTGATATCTCATATCATTCCTAATGACAGAGAGACAAAACACAGAGTGTATTCTATAAATAGCTGATATCTATTATCGTTCCTGATGACAGACAGACAAAACACAAAGTGTATTCTATAAATAGATGATATCTTATATCGTTCCTGATGACAGAAAGACAAAACACAGAGTGTTTTCTATAAATACCTGATATTTCATATCCTTCCTGATGACAGATGATCAAAGCACAGAGCGTATTCAACAAATATCTGATATCTCATATCGTTCCTGATGACAGACGGACAAAACACAGAGTGTATTCTATAAATAGCTGATATCTTATATCGTTCCTGATGACAGAAAGACAAAACACAGAGTGTATTTTATAAATAGCTGACATCCCATATCGTTCATGATGACAGACGGACAAAACACAGAGAGTATTCTATAAATAACAGATATCTCATATCGTTCCTGATGTATTATATAAATAGCTCATATCTCAAATAGTTCCTGATGAGAGACAGAAAAAAAGTGTATTCTTTATATGGCTGATATCACATATTGTTCCTGATGACAGAAAGACAAAACACAGAGTATATTCTATAAATAGCTGATGTCATATCGTTCCTGATGACAGACAGACAAAACACAAAGTGTATTCTATAAATAGATGATATCTTATATCTTTCCTGATGACAGACAGACAAAACACAGAGTGTTTTCTATAAATACCTGATATCTCATATCCTTCCTGATGACAGATGATCAAAACACAGAGCGTATTCAACAAATAGCTGATATCTCATATCGTTCCTGATGACAGACGGACAAAACACAGAGTGTATTCTATAAATAGCTGATATCTTATATCGTTCCTGATGACAGAAAGACAAAACACAGAGTGTATTTTATAAATAGCTGACATCCCATATCGTTCATGATGACAGACGGACAAAACACAGAGAGTATTCTATAAATAGCAGATATCTCATATCGTTCCTGATGTATTATATAAATAGCTCATATTTCAAATAGTTCCTGATGAGAGACAGAAAAAAAGTGTATTCTTTATATGGCTGATATCTCATATTGTTCCTGATGACAGAAAGACAAAACACAGAGTATATTCTATAAATAGCTGATGTCATATCGTTCCTGATGACAGACAAACAAAACACAGAGTGTATTTTATCAATAGCTGATATCTCATATCATTCCTAATGACAGAGGGACAAAACACAGAGTGTATTCTATAAATAGCGGATATCTCATATCATTCCTAATGACAGACAGACAAAACACAGAGTGTTTTTATAAATAGCTAATATCTATTATCGTTACTGATGACATATAGATAAAACACAAAGTGTATTCTATAAATAGATGATATCTTATATCGTTACTGATGACAGACAGACAAAACACAGAGTGTATTCTATAAAAATCTCACATCGGTTATCGTTCCTGATGACAGACGATCAAAACACAGAGTGTATTCAACAAATAGCTGATATCTCATATCGTTCCTGATGACAGACAGACAAAACACAGAGTGTATTCTATAAATAGCTGATATCTTTTATCGTTCCTGATAACAGACAGACAAAACACAGAGTGTATTCTGTATATGGCTGATATCTCATATTGTTCCAAATGACAGACAGACAAAACACAGAGTGTATTCTATAAATAGCTGACATCCCATATCGTTCATGATGACAGACGGACAAAACACAGAAAGTATTCTATAAATAACTGATATCTCATATCGTTCCTGATGACAGACAGACAAAACACAGAGTGTATTCTATTAATAGCTGATATCTCATATCGTTCCTGATGACAGACAGACAAAACACAGAGTGTATTCTATAAATAGCTGATATCTCATATCGTTCCTGATGACAGACAGATAAAACACAGAATGTATTCTATAAATAGCTGATATCTCATATCGTTCCTGATGACAGACGGAGAAAACACAGAGTGTATTCTATAAATAGCTGATATCTCATATCGTTCCTGATGACAGACAGATAAAACACAGAGTGTATTCTATAAATAGCTGATATCTCATATCGTTCCTGATGACAGACGGACAAAACACAGAGTGTATTGTATAAATAGCTGACATCTCATAGCGTTCCTGATGACAGGCAGACAAAACACAGAGTGTGTTCTATATATGGCTGATATCTCATATTGTCCCTGATGACAGACAGACAAATCACAGTGCCAAAATTAAAGATTATTGGGCAACAATGACATCGTTTTTTCAATGTGAGGAAACTATAACAGTAATAACTGATTAGAAATTAAGCCCAAAGGCACCCAATAAAGCACCGATTTGAATATATGTTTCAACATTTTCTCAAGTTTACCTACAATGATCGATAACAAAGTGCGAACAGCTACTTGATTGGAAAGAATGAATCAGGTCGTCACGTCCAAGATCTGTATGATGTAGACATACATTTTTTTCGAAAAAAGAATTTCATGGAAAGTTTTTTTCACTTTAGATAATGCTCATCGTTTGCTGACGACGAATCATATATTACATTTTTGCTATATACTTTCGACAAATTCAGCTCAAATATGCATCAAATGCATCAAATGCTACTAGTTTGGTTCATTTTATCAAAAATATTCCCAGAGGCCCCCAACCCGTAATAACAAGAAGAAAAACACCCTTCCATACTCTTCCACACTTGGCATTCCCAGTCTCACAAATAACCCCCCCCCCCCCCTAGCCCAAGTGCTGTATATTCATATTGAAATATTGAAGAGTATTGATATTTTCAATGCGTATCAATACACAAGTATCGGTCCTTTCAATACATTTGATACATATAAAATCCTAAGCTTTTAATTCCTTTTTTTTTTCTTTTTCCTATATTCCTTCTTTAATTCAAATCTTCTCCGATCACTTGAACGTTTACACATAAGACTTCAAATAAAGCTTTGGGGCACCTGGTTGCTTCTTTTCATGTTGTGGAGGTTTTTTTTTTTGTTTGTTTGCTTTGGTTCCTGTTTTATCCTGATTTTGTATGCCTTAAATTTATTGATTTTCTGCATGAATTATCAATTTTGTTTTGTGTATTATAGTGTTGTACATCGGAAGACTTTTAAGAATCGATTATCGGAAAATAATCGGAAAGAGTAAACCGATCGATTATCGATTTAAATCGGAATACAAAAGTCCATGAAACATGGGACAAAAAAAGATTGAAAAATAGTATTTTTCTGCATTAAATTCAGAAAACTTTTATGAAAACAAAATATAAAGCATTCAATTTCAAAGTGTCTGCCTGTTTACATGCAAGACAACAAATAACGGTTTATGTTACATAAGAAAAGAATAAAATAAATACCTTTACACAAAATACCTTTCTTTCAGCGACAATCGATTGTAAGAAAATGAAATCAATAATCGGAATAGAAAGAGTTTTAGCGATCGACAATCGATTGTCGGCGACAATTGGTTCATCACTAGTGTATTATTTGGGATATGGTATTTTTCCATATAATATTATGTCATCTTACATCTTTGTTGTATCTGACTGTTATGACAGTTTCCTGTTGTTGTATCTGACTGTTATGACAGTTTCCTGTTGTTGTATCTGACTTTTATGACAGTTTCCTGTAGTCGAATCTGATTGTAATGGTAGCTTCCTATGGTTGTATTCAAATTAATTTACCGTTTCTAGTGGTTGTATCTGACGTAAATGACAGTTGCCTTTGGTTGTACCTGACTATAATAATAATTTCCCGTTGTTATATCTGACTGTTATGACAGTTTCCTGTTGTTGTATCTGACTGTTATGACAGTTTCCTGTTGTTGTATCTGACTGTGATGACAGTTTCCTGTTGTTGTATCTAACTGTTATGACAGTTTCCTTTGTTGTATTTGACTGTTATGACAGTTTCCTGTTGTTGTATCTGACTGTTATGACAGTTTCCTGTGGTTGTATCTGACTGTTATGAGAGTTTCCTGTTGTTGTATCTGATTGTTATGACAGTTTCCTGTTGTTGTATCTGACTGTTATGACAGTTTCCTGTTGTTGTATCTGACTGTTATGACAGTTTCCTGTTGTTGTATCTGACTGTGATGACAGTTTCCTGTTGTTGTATCTAACTGTTATGACAGTTTCCTTTTGTTGTATCTGACTGTTATGACAGTTTCCTGTTGTTGTATCTGACTGTTATGACAGTTTCCTGTTGTTGTATCTGACTGTGATGACAGTTTCCTGTTGTTGTATCTAACTGTTATGACAGTTTCCTTTTGTTGTATCTGACTGTTATGACAGTTTCCTGTTGTTGTATCTGACTATTATGACAGTTTCCTGTTGTTGTATCTGACTGTTATGACAGTTTCCTTTTGTTGTATCTGACTGTGATGACAGTTTCCTGTTGTTGAATCTGATTGTAATGGTAGCTTCCTATGGTTGTATTCAAATTTATTTACCGTTTCTTGTGGTTGTATCTGACGTAAATGACAGTTGCCTTTGGTTGTACCTGACTATAATAATAATTTCCCGTTGTTATATCTGACTGTTATGACAGTTTCCTGTTGTTGTATCTGACTGTTATGACAGTTTGCCGTTGTTATATCTGACTGTTATGACAGTTTCCTGTTGTTGTATCTGACTGTTATGACAGTTTCCTGTTGTTGTATCTGACTGTGATGACAGTTTCCTGTTGTATCTGACTGTTATGACAGTTTCCTGTTGTTGTATCTGACTGTTATGACAGTTTCCTGTTGTTGTATCTGACTGTTATGACAGTTTCCTGTTGTTGTATCTGACTGTTATGACAGTTTCCTGTTGTTGTATCTGACTGTTATGACAGCTTCCTGTTGTTGTATCTGACTGTTATGACATTTTCCTGTTGTTGTATCTGACTGTTATGGCAGTTTCCTGTTGTTGTTTCTGACTGTTATGACAGATTCCTGTTGTTGTATCTCACTGGTATGACAGTTTCCTGTTGTTGTATCTGACTGTTATGACATTTTCCTGTTGTTGTATCTGACTGTTATGGCAGTTTCCTGTTGTTGTATCTGACTGTTATGACAGATTCCTGTTATTGTATCTGACTGGTATGACAGTTTCCTGTTGTTGTATCTGACTGTTATGACAGATTCCTGTTATTGTATCTGACTGGTATGACAGTTTCCTGTTGTTGTATCTGATTGTTATGACAGTTTCCTGTTGTTGTATCTGACTGTTATGACAGTTTCCTGTTGTTGTATCTGACTGTGATGACAGTTTCCTGTTGTTGTATCTGACTGTGATGACAGTTTCCTATTGTTTATCTGACTGTTATGACAGTTTCCTGTTATTGTATCTGACTGGTATGACAGTTTCCTGTTGTTGTATCTGATTGTTATGACAGTTTCCTGTTGTTGTATCTGACTGTTATGACAGATTCCTGTTGTTGAATCTGATTGTAATGGTAGCTTCCTATGGTTGTATTCAAATTTATTTACCGTTTCTAGTGGTTGTATCTGACGTAAATGACAGTTGCCTTTGGTTGTACCTGACTATAATAATAATTTCCCGTTGTTGTATCTGACTGTAATGACAGTTTTCTTTTGTTGATTCTGACTTTAATGTGAGTTTCCTGTTGTTCCATCTGACTGTAATGACAGTTTCTGTGATTGTATCTGACTTCATTAACAGTTTCCTGTAATTGTTTCTGACTTTAATGACAGCTTCCTGTGGTTATTTCTGAATTTAATTAGTTTTCTGTGGTATGTATTACTTTAATGAAAGTTTCCAGTGTTTATATCTAACTGTAATGATAGTTTTCTGTGTTTGTATGTGAGTTTAACGACCGTTTCCTGTTGTTGTATCTGATTGTTATGACAGTTTCCTGTTGTTGTATCTGACTGTTATGACAGTTTCCTGTTGTTGTATCTGACTGTGATGACAGTTTCCTGTTGTTGTATCTGACTGTGATGACAGTTTCCTATTTGTTTATCTGACTGTTATGACAGTTTCCTGTTATTGTATCTGACTGGTATGACAGTTTCCTGTTGTTGTATCTGATTGTTATGACAGTTTCCTGTTGTTGTATCTGACTGTTATGACAGATTCCTGTTGTTGAATCTGATTGTAATGGTAGCTTCCTATGGTTGTATTCAAATTTATTTACCGTTTCTAGTGGTTGTATCTGACGTAAATGACAGTTGCCTTTGGTTGTACCTGACTATAATAATAATTTCCCGTTGTTGTATCTGACTGTAATGACAGTTTTCTTTTGTTGATTCTGACTTTAATGTGAGTTTTTCCTGTTGTTCCATCTGACTGTAATGACAGTTTCTGTGATTGTATCTGACTTCATTAACAGTTTCCTGTAATTGTTTCTGACTTTAATGACAGCTTCCTGTGGTTATTTCTGAATTTAATTAGTTTTCTGTGGTATGTATTACTTTAATGAAAGTTTCCAGTGTTTATATCTAACTGTAATTATAGTTTTCTGTGTTTGTATGTGAGTTTAACGACCGTTTCCTGTTATTGTATCTGGGTTTAATGACAGGTTCCTGTGATTGTATTAGACTTTAATCAGAGTTTACTGTGGTTGAATCTGACTGTAATGACAGTTTGATATGGCTGTATATGACCGTAACGACAGTTTTCCGTTTATTTATCTGACCTTAATCACAGTTTCCTGTTGATGTATCTGATTTTATTACAGTTTCCTGTAGTTTTATCTGACTTTGATTATAGCTTTCTTGTGACTTTATCTGACCGTTATGACAGTTTCCTGTTATTGTATCTGACCGAGATGCTATTGAATTTGAAGATGTTGTGATATAATGAAAGTCTTCAGTGATTGTATCCGACTGTAATGATACTTTCTTGTATCTGGGTTTAATGACAGTTTCCTGTGGCTGTATATGGGTTTAATGACAGCTCCCTGTGGTTGTATCTGACTTAATAGACAGTTTCCTGTGGCTGTTTATGGGTTTAATGACAGTTCCCTGTGGTTGTATCTGACTTAATAGACAGTTACCACAGTTTCCTGTTATTGTATCTGACCGAGCTGCATATTTATCTGATCTTAAATGATGCTATTGAATTTGAAGATGTTTTGATATTATGAAAGTATTCAGTGATTGTATCCGACTGTTATGATACTTTCTTGTATCTGGGTTTAATGACAGCTTCCTGTGGTTGTATCTGACTTTAATGATAGTAACTTGTGATTGTACCTGACTCTAATGATAGTTTCCTGTAGTTGTTGTTGACTGTAATGACAGTTTCCTGTGGCTGTATATGGGTTTAATGACAGTTCCCTGTGGTTGTATCTGACTTAATAGACAGTTTCCTGTGGCTGAATCTGACTTTCAGGACAGTTTCCTGTGGTTGTATCTGATTTTCAGGAAAGTTCCCTGTTGTTGTGTCCGACTGTAATGACGGTTTCCTGTGGCTGTTTATCTGATTGTTATGACATTTTCCTGGTGTTCAATCTGACTGTAGTGACAGGTTCCTGTGGCTGTATTTGACGTTAATAAGTTTACTGTGATTGTATATGACTGATAATGGTTTCCTGTAGTTATGTCAGACTTTAATGATATAATCCTGTGGCTGTATCTGACTGTGATGACAGTGTCATGTGATCGTATCTGACTTTAATGAGTTTTCTGTTCTTGTATTTGGCTGGAATGACAGTTTCTTGTTGTTGAATCTGACTGTTATGACAGGTTCCTGTGGCTGTATTTGACGATACAAACATTTTCTAAGCTTTTATTTGACTTTATTGAAAGTTTACTGTGATTGTATATGACTTCAATGAGAGTTTCCTGTTGTTAAATCTGACTGTAATGACAGTTTCCTGTTGTTGAATCTGACTGTATCTGACCTTAATAACAGTTTCTTAGCATGTATTTGACTTTATTGAGAGTTTACTGTGATTGTATATGACTTCTTGCATTTCTGTCACACTTCAATGATAGTGTCCTGTGGCTGAATCTGACTGTGATGACAGTTTTCTCTGATGGTATCTGACTTTAATGAGTTTCCCGTTGCTGTCAGACTTTCGTGATAGTTTCCTGTGGCTGTATCTGACTGTAATGACAGTTTCTTGTTGTTGAATCTGACTGTTATGACAGTTTCCTGTGGCTGTATCTGACGTTAATGACAATTTCTAAGCTTGTATTTAATTTTATTGACAGCTAACTGTGATTGTATCTTACATTGATAATGGTTTTCTGTTGTTGTATCTGACTTTATTGACAGTTTCCTGTGGTTGCATCACACTTTAATGATAGTGTCCTATGGCTGTATCTGGGTTGAATGACAGTTTCCTGTGGTTGTATCTGACTTTATTGACAGTTTCCTGTGGTTTTATCTGACTCTAATGATAGTTTTCTGTGGTTGTTTTTACTGTAATGACGGTTTCCTGTGGTTGTATCTGACCTTAATGATAATGTCCTGTGGTTGTATCTGACTGTAATGATAGTGTCCTGTGGTTGTATCTGACCTTAATGATAGTTTTCTGTGGTTGTATCTGACCTTAATGATAGTGTCCTGTGGCAGTATCCGACTGTGATGGCAGTTTTCTGTGATTGTATATGACTTTTGTAAGAGTTTCCTGTTGTTGTATCTGACTGTAATGACAGTTAATCGTAATTATATTTGACTTTATTCACAATTTGCTGTGGTTGTATCTGACTTTAATAACTGTTTAATGTACTTGTATCTGACTTTAATGATAGTCTCCTGTTGTTGTATCTGACTGTAATGATAGTTTACTGTGATTGTAACGATAGTTTCCCGTTCCTGTATCTGACTTTTATTACTGTTTCCTGTGATTGTATCTGACTTTAATGATAGTTTCCTGTTGTTGTATCTGACTATAATGACAATTTCCTATTGTTGTATCTGACTGTAATGACTGTTACCTGTTGTTGTATCTGACTGTAATGACAGTTTCCTGTTGTTGTATCTGACTATAAGGACAATTTCCTGTTGTTGTATCTGACTTAAATGACAATTTCCTGTTGTTGTATCCGACTATAATGACAATTTCCTGTTGTTGTATCTGACTTTAATGATAGTTTCCTTTTGTTGTATCTGACTATAATGACAATTTCCTGTTGTTGTATCCGACTATAATGACAATTTCCTGTTGTTGTATCTGACTTTAATGATAGTTTCCTGTTGTTGTTTCTGACTATAATGACAACTTCCTGTTGTTGTATTTGACTTTAATGACAATTTCCTGTTGTTGTCTCTGACTTTAATGGTAGCTTCCTAAGATTGTATCTGACTTTCATGATAGTTTCCTGTTGTTGTATCTGACTATAATGACAATTTCCTGTTGTTGTATCTGACTTTAATGATAGTTTCCTGTTGTTGTATCTGGCTATAATGACAACTTCCAGTTGTTATATTTGACTTTAATGATAGTGTCCTGTTGTTGTATCTGACTATAATTACAACTTCCCGTTATTGTATCTGACTATAATGACAATTTCCTGTTGTTGTATCTGACTATAAGGACAATTTCATGCTGTTGTATCTGGCTATAATGACAATTTCCTGTTGTTGTATCTGACTATAATGACAATTTCCTGTTGTTGTATCTGACTATAATGACAATTTCCTGTTGTTGTATCTGACTATAATGACAATTTCATGTAATTGTATCTGACTATAATTACAACTTCCCGTTATTGTATCTGACTATAAGGACAATTTCATGTTGTTGTATCTGACTATAAGGACAGTTTCATGTTCTTGTATCTGACTATAAGGACAATTTCATGTTGTTGTATCTGACTATAAGGACAATTTCATGTTGTTGTATCTGACTATAAGGACAATTTCATGTTGTTGTATCTGACTATAAGGACAGTTTCATGTTGTTTTATCTGACTATAAGGACAATTTCATGTTGTTGTATCTGACTATAAGGACAGTTTCATGTTGTTGTATCTGACTATAAGGACAGTTTCATGTTGTTGTATCTGACTATAAGGACAGTTTCCTGTTGTTGTGTCTGACTATAAGGACAGTTTCCTGTTGTTGTATCTGACTATAAGGACAATTTCATGTTGTTGTAACTGACTATAAGGACAATTTCATGTTGTTGTATCTGACTATAAGGACAGTTTCATGTTGTTGTATCTGACTATAAGGACAGTTTCATGTTGTTGTATCTGACTATAAGGGCAGTTTCCTGTTGTTGTATCTGACTATAAGGACAATTTCATGTTGTTGTATCTGGCTATAATGACAACTTCCAGTTGTTATATTTGACTTTAATGATAGTGTCCTGTTGTTGTATCTGACTATAATTACAACTTCCCGTTATTGTATCTGACTATAATGACAATTTCCTGTTGTTGTATCTGACTATAAGGACAACAATTTCATGTTGTTGTATCTGGCTATAATGACAATATCCTGTTGTTGTATCTGACTATAATGACAATTTCTTGTTGTTAAATCTGACTATAATGACAATTTCCTGTTGTTGTATCTGACTAAAATGACAATTTCATGTTGTTGTATCTGACTATAATTACAACTTCCCGTTATTGTATCTGACTATAAGGATAATTTCATGTTGTTGTATCTGACTATAAGGACAGTTTCATGTTGTTGTATCTGACTATAAGGACAATTTCATGTTGTTGTATCTGACTATAAGGACAATTTCATGTTGTTGTATCTGACTATAAGGACAATTTAATGTTGTTGTATCTGACTATAAGGACAATTTCATGTTGTTGTATCTGACTATAAGGACAGTTTCATGTTGTTGTATCTGACTATAAGGACAGTTTCCTGTTGTTGTATCTGACTATAAGGACAATTTCCTGTTGTTGTATCTGACTATAAGGACAATTTCCTGTTGTTGTATCTGACTTAAATGACAATTTCCTGTTGTTGTATCCGACTATAATGACAATTTCCTGTTGTTGTATCTGACTTTAATGATAGTTTCCTGTTGTTATATCTGACTATAATGACAATTTCCTGTTGTTGTATCTGACTTTAATTATAGTTTCCTGTTGTTGTATCTGACTATAATGACAATTTCCTGTTGTTGTCTCTGACTGTAATGGTAGTTTCCTGTAATTGTATCTGACTTTAATGATAGTTTCCTTTTGTTGTATCTGACTATAGTGACAATTTCCTGTTGTTGTATCCGACTATAAGGACAGTTTCCTGTTGTTGTATCTGACTATAAGGACAGTTTCCTGTTGTTGTATCTGACTATAAGGACAATTTCATGTTGTTGTATCTGACTATAAGGACAGTTTCCTGTTGTTGTATCTGACTATAAGGACAATTTCATGTTGTTGTATCTGACTATAAGGACAATTTCATGTTGTTGTATCTGACTATAAGGACAATTTCATGTTGTTGTATCTGACTTTAATGACATTTTCATGTGATTGTATCTGATTGTAATGATATTTTCCTGTGATTGTAATGACAGTTTCCTGTTCCTTTATCTGATTTAATTACTGTTTCCTGTGATTGTATATGAATTTCATGATAGTTTCCTGTTGTTGTATCCGACTTTCGTGATAGTTTCCCGTTTCTGTATCTGACTTTATTGACAGTTTGTATTTATTTTACTTTATTTTTTTCATGTGCCGTTCTCTAAAATCAAATTATAGTTGCTCCATCATAACGACAGTAAACTGACCTAGAGACCCATATGAACCATGAAGATCTGTCTAAAGATCTAAAGATGCCAGCAAGTTCAGGTTAACTCCGATTTAACTTAAGGAAACTATCATTAAAGTCCAATACAACTACAGGAAACTGTCACAGAATCCAAACTGCAGCAGATAATGATGATAACTATATCGGACTTTGCTGAACTGTCATCCCTCTTTTCATATCATATTGTATCCGATAAAGACATCAAGTCGATAAAATATAATCTAGGCCTATAGCGACAAATTATAGGCATGGGTTTAACCTTAATTTTCTCCTAAATCGTCTAAAACGAACCTTGTGCAAGTTTGATACATGTACAAATTGTAGTTTTTAATGTAACATTCAATCGAAAAATCACTAGAATAATTAGGTCAAGTAAGACTGCACCACTGAAGACTTCATGTCTTGTTAGCAAATTAGAATGTAATATTAACATGCTTATTTGACATCAATTCCTGATTTGCATTTGATATTTAGAATGCATAAAAATACAACTCTTTTGGTCACGGCTCCAATAAGTATTTCTGGGGATGAATCCCCTTTATGATTCTTGCATCTCTGATCTCTGCATGTCGTTATATCCACTGTATAAAGTTTCATTGAAATCAACCAATTTGTTCACCAAAGCCCGAGGGCCATAATTCAGGCGTATTTTGTTATAAATCGTCCCCCTTTCTCCATGCAAATCTGCATTTCATGAGTGTTCCACTCGTAAATTTTAATCTAAATCCATCCCTAGTTTGAGGGGGGGGGGGGGCAATTGCGACGACAAAGATTAACATTCAAAATGCAAAAAAAAAAAAAAAATCAGGTCAAGTCCAAGTGCCATAATATAAGTGTTACTTTTTCGGCAACTATTCCCTTTCTTCGTTTCATGACATTTGAATGCATAAAAATCTAAGTTCATGTGTCATCACAATGGTATTTTTTTGTCGACAAATATCCCATGTACATGTCATTAATTGTGATCACATTCTGCTAGAGTTACCTCTCTTTGTCTATGAACAACGAATATTTCTGAAGTGTAATTTGATTATAAATTGACTTCATTTTCCTTTTTTATATACAAAGGACTCAAAATACACTATATATACAATACATAATTTTAATACCATGCACCAAAACGGATGTATAATATCAGCTCCCAGTTCCGTTACATATACAGGTTGTTAGAAAAAAATCTTCCCTTTTCCATGTTTTACGTACATGTATATATTTATCGATTTTTTTTCAAACTCATATGTTGAAACTATAACGAATTCCGAACTACGACATAAAATCATGAATTGCCGGCCTCCCCGGTAAACTAGCTCTTTTAAGGAATGCTGTCAAATGCGCTAGAATTAAGAACCTTGTCTTATCACCTACATGTAACAGACCCCCCCCTTTCCGCCCCCCAAGAACCTCATCTATATGTAACAGACCGCCCCCTCCCCTTTCCGCCCCCCAAGAACCTCATCTACATGTAACAGACCCCCCCCCCTTTTTCGCCCCCAAGAACCTCACCTACATGTAACAGACCGCCCCCCCCCTTTCCGCCCCCCCAAGAACCTCATCTACATGTAACAGACCCCTCCCCTTTCCACCCCCCATCCCCCCGAAAAAATAACCCCATAAAATTGTCTAGATCAGCCTACGACTCTAACTTTAAATGAAAACAGGAAAATATATTGAATGAAAAGAAATTAAATAAAACAAGACATCTCTGTATATTAGTAACATGTCGCCTGTCTATAACATAGCTATATCAAACTTTATTTATTATGTATATTTGGAAGGTAGCAGACAAATGTCATTTATCTATAATAATTATCTTTAACGACGACTTTCAAGGGTTACTTCCTGTATTTTTGTCATCTTTTCATAATCTTTAATATAATTTTTAAACATGGTAACAACCCCACCAATAGATCCGCCCATGATCAATACAACATTAATACACAGTACATTAAGTTCATCGGTTTTCAGAAAACATAAAATGTCCGTTTCCTCAGATTTCTGAAAACTCGTCAACCTGGAAATAAACATCGCGTACAAAACATTATGTAGCCTAACACAGTGTACAGATATGGTACTGGGAAATAACAGATAAAGAAAGCTTCATTTACAAACATAAATATTTTTTGTTTTACCATGTTTACTGGGAAAAGAAGCATAACTTATCGTAAGAAATACTGATTGGAAAATAAATTATATCTAACAAGATCTTAGATATTGAGTAATAAGTACTCACCTTTGTTTTCTTGTTCCACTCTGGTTTTTATTTTAAATTAAACATTTAAAATTAAACTGAATGAAATAAGAAATAATAAAAACTTACCTTGTAATAAACAAATCGAAACACAAACTGAAGAAAATAAGTAATATTAACTACATAATCAGCCATATTGACCTTGATACTGTGTTGACTTATGATAATTATAATATTTTATTTATAATAAAACAAAACAACTAACTTACCTTATTATAAATCTGTGATACACAGAGGAGTTGATTTATTGTAAACTTAACCTATTTAACAAGTCAGATTTAAGTTATAACAATATAATATTCATTGTGTGTCCTGTGTCAGTGGCCATACTCTGGTAAACTCTAACCAATCATCATCCCGTGTTACAGATAAATGTGGTGAGGAGTGTATAGTAGACACAGTATGTCTGTCTATGTTAGTGTCCTTCAGTCTAACAACAAACTGATGGTGGATATCAATAACAGACTGTAGCCACCTACCCCACCATGATGATGTCATATTTACTCTATGTAACCCTACCTCCTGTAACAATGTCATATTTGGTGTAAGGCCCAGGTCCCTGTCACTCAGTGTCACCTCATACAGCACTAACTCCTGTAACCTGTCACACTGACACAGTACAGGACCAGGTACCGTGTTAGTGTTAGCTACTTTAACATCCCACAGATCTAATGCCCTCAGTGACGGTCCATAGACCTTGTTTATAGTCATATCTGTGTCCTCACCATAAATATAGACCTTGATCAGTGACCTTGTACGGTGTGGATCACTGAGTAAGTTATTTACTACTGTGTTGGTTATACCACCCTCTCCGTCAGTAGGTACCCACCATAAACACAGTGACCTTATGTCTGTATGGTGATCAGACAGGAGTTCACTAGTCACCCTCACTGTCTCTATGTCACTGTTATACATAGACACATAAACATCTGATACATGGAATGTCACTGGGCTGTCTGTCACTGGGCTGTCTGTCTGTCCGTACTCTAACTCCCTGAGCCAACTTACCTGTAGTTTGTACAGTTCCTCCACTGTACTGTTATATCCCAGTGGTGATTTTCTGTATTCACTGATCTTTGTGTCACTGTCTGCCACACTTACAACACGCTGTGATATAACACTACCCAAACACGGACACATACCACATATAAACATAATAACATTAGATAACTCCATAATGACCTTGATATCACACAGATATTTACAGAATAAATCACTCACCTCTTTGTGGGTGACGATGTAAATAGCAGCCAGGAATTCCTGTACAGATTTGTGGAAGAAATGAACACTTACATTCTTTGTTGTAATACCATGGGCTTCCTTCTCACTAATCAAACCTACATCAAGGACGAACTGTAATTCTTTTTTGCCTATTTCTTTCTCTAGTTTTCTTTTCTGAAATTCTAAACTTTTTTTGTTAGATAATAATCCATTGTATGCTACTTTTCCCAACTTCAGTAATATAGAAATGTTAGCCACAATATTTTCCTTTTCTAATAGTGTTTCAGGGAGACCATATTCGGTCTCTTTGTTTTCTGTGATTTGATATTTTATATTTGCCAGAGCTCGTTCTATTAACATATCTGTTAATTCAGAATAAAAACTTGTCATAGAATCCCTTGTTTGTCTCCCCTCATACCATATCTGTACACAAACAACAGCTAATAAAGGTATCTTTATAAAGGATTTTACAGTTTTGTTTTTCAGTTTGTTTTTGATTTCTTTACATTTTGCCTTATATTCAGCAGTACCTGGTTTCATTTCATGATAATGCACGAGTACTTTTTCTATAACTGATTCGATACCTGCGTCGTCCAGTCCCAGTATTTCAATCACTCTATCTTCGCTGTTTACTCCCTGTACTTCAGAAAACTTCCATGGCCGCATTGTGGTGAAGATAACACAGTTTGACATGTTATCTATGTTAGGCATTCCTTTATACTTGAGACGATCTATGACGGACTGATCGGGCTTCCACTCGTCTAAGCCGTCCATCATTATAAAACACCGGTATTTCTTGCTAGATAACACGTGTTTGGCTGTTGCTTGGAGATCAGGATAAGATCCTAGAATGTCCTGACAAATCATCTCTATGACGTCAGCTCGTGACGGATCTACATGACGTAATGGTATATGGAAGACGAAATCAAACTGACTGAGAGCGTTTTCCCATTTGTTTAGCGGTCTGCCACTCATACCTGGCTGTTGAGAATTGCACCATGTTTTAAGGAACCACTTGCAGTACGTAGTTTTGCCGTGAGCGGCTTTCCCTAACATAAACACACGGGGGACCGGCTTACCGTCTTTAGTCAGCATATCCTCGGGACTTTTCACTTCTTTCCCTTCTTGCTGTTCCTCGCGCTGCGCTGACTTTTTCACCTTACGGTTCTCCTTGACATCCTCCCTGATAACCACAGACGAGAATAGGTGTTCTATAGGTAACTTATCCCCGTCCGTTGTTACCGGTGACAGGGGGATCTCTCGTGTCTCCTTGTTATTCTTCTCAATAAGCTTCTGTTTTAATTCACTGACGTCAGGCTCCACATCTACAAAGATAAAGAATACCAATTTTGATGATTATTTTTTACAAAGACAAGAAAAGGACTTAGCTATCACCTAATTAGGATATACTTTTACCTAATAAAGAGACACTATTACCTAATTAGGACATACTATCACCTAATTAGGAGTTTCTATCACCTAATTAGGAGATAGTATGTCCTATTTATGTGATAGTATCTCCTTATTATGTGATAGCTAAGTCCTAATTATGTAAAAGTATGTCCTAATTATGAGATAGTTAAAACCTAATTAGGTGATAGCTTAGTCCTAATTAGGTGATAGTATCTCCTAATTAGGTGATAGTATCTCGTACTTAGGAGATAAAAAATTCAGAATGTGGCATTAGGTGATAGCTAAGTCCTAAGTGGATGATGGTATGTCCTAATTAGGAAATAGCTCAGACCTAATTAGACCAAATAAGGTGATAGTTTCTCCTAATTAGGTGATAGCTAAGTCCTTATTAGGTGACAGTATCTCCTAATTAGGTAATACTAACTCCTATTAGGTGATAGCTAAGTCCTAATTAGGAGAAAGCTAAGACCTAATCAGACCTACTTAGGTGATAGTATCTCCTAATTAGGTGATAGCTAAGTCCTAATTAGGTGATAGTATCTCCTTATTAGGTGATACTTACTCCTACTTAGGTGATAGCTAAGTCTTAATTAGGTGATAACTAAGTCCTAATTAGTTGAAAGTTTCTCCTAATTAGGAGATACAAAAAATCAGAATGTGCCATGCGGCATTAGGACGCTTCTTTAATATTTCTCTAGATTAATAATTTTATTTCTTAGTGTCTGTATAACGCCTATATAAACGCACGGAGCGAGACTTCATCTATCACCTTCTATAACGTCACTAACATCGAGCGCCGCTACGTTAGGCTTGTTCAAATATTACTTCGCCAGTTTTGAACGTCAAAACCAATAATGCTAAAATGACGTCAGTTGCAAAATAAACTAGTTTATTTAAAAGTAATTTAATTAAATTATAAGGAATGACAGAGAGTTTCTTCTGTCTGTCGACATAGACAAAAACCGATGTACAAACAAAATGTAATTCGCTTCGCGGATTGTATAGTTTTTGCATCAGATTTTCAATAGACAGAAACATTATTACACTCATTTCTTCTCGTGTATCATATCATTTGCGTAACACGTGTTATATGACCGTGAATATAGAGCTCCTTACAGTGATTTTTTCTCCAAAGTTTCCCAGTCAGTGCAGAAATATGACTTGCAGTACTATGATTTGACTGTATTTAAACACACCTTGATCAACCTTCTACTGTCCGCGCGGCTCACTTCGGAAAGTGGATAAGTTTGGTAATTTTGTCATAGAAAAATTAAGATAAAATATATATCAGTCGTAAATTTTGGTATATGTTACATGGTCAAGGGTTTATGCAATCAAATTCTACAGATAATATAAATTTTAGATGGGACGTTTTCTGTGTTAAGTTTCAGCCTGACGTCGTCGAGTTAAACGTTGAGCCTATGGAAAGCGTCACGACGTCATGGGAAAAATTAGCATGGGAAATGTCCCATCTAAAATTTGTTTTGTCTATTAATCTGATTCTCATATAACTTATACCAAAATTTACAACTAAGCGAGATATACTGAATGATATCAATTTTATTTAAAGGTTTACATGATGAAATAGTCAAAGTCGCGTTTATCCAGTTTCCGAAGTGAACCGCGCGGACAGTAGATGCATTTGCAGATTAACGAGGGGGGGAGTTCCTTTTCTTTATGGAATTATCTGACATAAGAATACTGATATTTAATCTATTCTAAAAAGTTTTTAGGGAGCAACCATTTCGTTTTTAGGAGGGGGGGGGGGGGCAGAACGATTTTTGCCAGCCGGAATTTTTTTCAGCCAATTTAAGAGCCGGTGAGTATTTTTCGCCGACCCTATTTTTTTTTAATTTCCCAATGTTTAAAATTACTCTTAAAGTTTAAATAATAATTGCATCAATTCTAGAAAGTTTTTACACATTTACAATTTGCAAAAATTGGCCTGACAGTGACAAATATATTTGAAATATATTTGCCACTGTCAGGCCAGGGTTTTTTTTTTTTTTTCCTTGTTTTGGGGCCGAAGTTCGGCCCCTTCCCAATGCCAAATTTCCTCTATTTTTCCCAATAAATCACACTGAAATTCCCAAAGAGAAATTATGAAAAACCACATGAGAAAATAAGAATCAAAACCTGGAAGTCAGCACAAAATGTAATATTTCTAAGTGCATTTTAAGTCTTTTATTCATGCCTTGTTAAGTTCAAGCAAATCAATGGATTGGCAGTGTTGATAAATGATTAGTCTTTGTTGAGAATTTGTATAAAACTTTCCCAATTTCAGCAAAATGTCGCAAATTTTCCCAAATGGGACAGGCACCTTCCCCAAAATAAAAAAACCCCTGATTTCTGAAATGAAAGCAATCGATTCGTATATACTTTGCAAGGTTTTAAGGTAAGAGCGATCAATTTGATATTTACAATAAAAATAAGATATATCTCCCTTAAAACAATCCAGCAGGTCTCCTTTTTAATTGGTTATGGAAGATTATTTTGAGTTAATTTGATTTGCAGAATTTAAATTCTGCATAATCATATTAATACTTAGTAACAAATACACCCCCCCTCTCCAACTTGTTAAAAGTTACCCATCACGTACATGTAAATTACTTACCCTAGTAAATTACTTAGTTCTACACTAATTTATTTTACTTCAATCAAGCCCCGCAATATCACGCTTCATGGGTCAGGATTTAGAATGTCCACCAAACGACAATCAAACGTCATGTCTCTTCTGTAAATATTGATTCTGTCAAGAACGAAACTGACAACTTCGTGGAACTAACGATTTCAGAAAACCACATATAAACCGGGGGTATAGAGGGACCTAAAGGGAATTTCGAAAAAAAAAACGTATTTTCCAGTCACTCTAAATTACGTGCATGTTGTTGACATCTCAGTGCGCTAAGGTACTGAACTGAACAGAATTTATTACTCTTCACCTTTGCAACGCAATGATACACAGATAAACATAAAAATGAAGTGTGGCACGCGTGAACATAAACGGCATTTTTTATTATCAAAATATGGATACGATGATACAAACAAATAAAGATACTTAATTCAAAGGAGCAACTATATGAGAGTCAATGATGAAGTTGATTTAGTTTGAATTTCAATTTGAATTTGAATTTTAATTTGGGGAGCATTTATAAGAGATTTATTTTTCCAATAAATACACAAAGTTTTCTGAGGGAAGACTGTTTCTTGGAAGACAATACTTCTTAATAACTAATTATATTTCTATTTCTAATATTTTTATTTTACAAACATTTTTTTTTCGCTCTTCAGTTAATGTACTGCAATTTAGAATATAATGAAATTCATCTCCAATATCGTTTAAATTACATTTTTGACAAATTCTGTTTTCGCGAGGTATATTTTCCTAACGTCCTATTTCAATAGGTAAATGAGTATTACAAGTGCGAAATTTACAGAAAGTTATGGCATCTTTTTTTGTTAGTATATCTAAATAATTTTCAAATTTTAATTCATGTTTATAAATTCTGTAATTAAGTGCTTTAGGTGAGTTGTCTAAATTAGAGTAACAGGTTTGTTTAAATTGATCAATTAGAGCAAGTTTAACTTGTGCCTTTATCCATTTTAAGTAATTGATTTTGCCATAAGCCACAATTATTCAAAATATTTCGTACTTTTCCATTGTCTTCATTGATATTATGACTTAGTTTGTATAGCAATTGAGCTATTTTTGTCTCTTTACCAGTAATTAATTTAGCCCAATATGAAATGATACGAGTTTGTATTTGAATGTGTAGAGGATGTCGACCAAGCTCACCATATACCATGAAATCAGGAATGGATTGTTTTAAATGAAGCAAAAGTTTACAAAATTTTAGATGAATTCGTTCTATTTTAGAAACATTGGAAAACCCCATCACTTCGCATCCGTATAATAATATAGGCTGCACTATTTCATCGCAGAGGTCTAATTGACATTTAATTGAAAGGCTTTGCATTCGGCCTTTTTTTAACACATCATATAGAGCTTTTGTTGCATTTGATATTTGTTTCTGCTTAGCTTTATCAAATGAACCTGTTTTATCATGTTTATTTAAGATTAGTCCTAAGTAATAGACCCTTTCACGCTAACGAAGCGCTATCTTGCGGAGCATGCGCATTGAACGCACTGAGTGGATACTGGGTGTAGGCGAGAGCAATGTACAATAAAATACGTCCTTTACATGAAGCCAAAATCCTTTTCCCCTGTATCCTTTTCTATGTCTTTATTTGAATTTGAGCTAAGACTCCCTTGTCAAGTTTTCAAATGTCGTATTTATAGCATCGAGTCGTTCTAAACAAAGACCACAGGAGAAACCAGGAATCCAAAAGCGCATCATGTGACATCAAAAATATATGCTGAAATGTTTGGTATTTCAAAGTTTGTGGGCCCAATTCGTTTCAAATATTTTTTTCTCTCATTTTTTCTCTTTTTCCCGTTACATTTTTCTTTATTTTATATATATATATATATATATATGGTCTTGAACTGAGATGCCAAATGATCAAGACTGAGCCATTTCAAGGATTTTATAGACTTTTTTTCTATCGTGATTCGTATGTTGTCTATGCGTAAAATTAAAGATACATGGGCCTATAGAATAATAACAAATAAATGAAGAGCTGATCAAATATGTGCAAAATCGTAAGGAAGCATAGAGGGGATATGTGCGATTTTTTTATTATCTCGTGGCCACGAGATAATAAGTCGTGGCCACGACTTATTATCTCGTGGGCACGACTTTCTAACTCGTGGCCACGACATAATTATCTCGTGGCCACGACTTATTATGTCGTGGCCACGACTTAGTAACTCGTGGCCACGACTTAGTATCTCGTGGCCACGACTTATTAACTCGTGGCCACGAGTTACTATCTCGTGGCCACGACATAATTCTGCGTTTCTATTGGTTGATTATATCGTACGCACGACTTACTAAGTCATGGCCACGAAATAATTAACCAATTAAGTTAGTGAATATTTAAATATTCAAGAAAGTGACTGAGTATATTTTTAGAAATTTATACATGCGTTTTATTGTTTTTTGTTAAAGTCATATTAGCTCACTGGACAAATATTCAAAGAGTCATTGTCGTACCTAGCAATATCGGCAAATTTTCATATTTTTTTTTAACAAACAGACGTGTAGATAATCGTGAGATACGTGTCTTTTCATTACACATTGTAAATACATTATAAGACCGAATGTCTACTTTTCATTGAATTGACAGATTTCGACTCTTTTGATTCAATTCCATGTTCTCGTCCATATTTTTCTCGAGAAATAAAACGACAATACAAAGCGGAAATACAAAAAAAAAAAACTTTTTTTAAGTTGAATGTCCTGGCTTTTTCGTGTTTGCTGTCCTGCCTTTTGTATATTTCTTAAACAATCAAATAGAGTTAAACTAACTTTTAAGGGATTTCGTCATGACAGAAGCTCCACTTTCATATGAAACATTATTTTGCAAACCTTGTTTGTGACAAAAATCACTACATATATTTGTTGTTATGACTGAATTCAGTTGAAATTTGAATTTATTTGAAAGGCTTTCTGTGTCAATAGATGTTAGACGCTAAAAGATCTATATATATACATCAGATTAACAGTGGGTTGTGCTCACAATTTCCGGATATACACACCATTTTCTGTAAATAATGCAGAAGAATTACTAGTATTGATAGCTGCGTCCGTTCGATCGAATAATCATGTCAAGGTCCAGGGGGCGAAACTAACCTCCCGCGATGGGGTTTCAACAGATTTACTCAGCATATCTTAAATTTTATATGTGAGTTTTATTTTACGTTTGCTTACGTTTTATTTATTCATATTTTTCTTAAAACGTTAATAAATTGGTGTAGTCTTACAGTTCAATGTTTTGAATAAGTGTTGGTTGCGAACAGTAACTCAGATTTAGAGGAGGAAGACAGTGGGGCCGCCCTACCACCGTATTTGATATCATGCTCATCTTCAGCTCATGCATTATTTTTTTGCTTTGCTTGAATGGATCAATAACGAATCAAGTGCGGTCGTGTGGGTCGATCCCTATCCTCCTCTTTGGCGATCAATATTTTTTCAAACGTTATTTAATTTATTTGCTATTAAAATCTAAATAATTACGAATTTTCCTGTCAGTACATGTATTTGAAAAAAATTGTTGGCTCGCTGTCGCTCGCTGGTTTCGGTTACTATCACTTTCACATTGTTTAGCTTTACCAATGTACCCTCATTCCAACGAATTTCTTTTTTAAATATGCATGGACTTTGAGTTTTATGTAGAGACCCAAATACATTGGAATTAGATAGTACATGTGTATTTGTATTTCATTTTCATTTTAACTCTGAAAAATGTTTACCAATCATCTTTCAGTCTTATAAGACATTTATCAAGGAACCGAGCGGTAGGAATTAGAATTATTTCTATTTTCACTCGTCAGTTTTCCGTAAAAAATTCCTTGAAACTGGACTTTGCCCTCGCCCCTCCCCTATCTGAAATCCTAGATCCGCCACTGGTCACAAATTATTGTGTGTCGTAATGATATATTTGTATGTATAATTTTGTTATCTTGTTTGCATAGGAGGGGATACATTTAATTTGACTGGCCCCCTTCCCCCTTCCCCCTAACCACCAAACAAACAAAAAATAAATTAAAAGGACAAGAATCGAATGTATAGTCATTTGTTCTGTTGACGAAAGATCACCTTTTAAAATTCATGCTATATTACTATATTCATGCCATATTACCAACCTGCTCATACGCCCTTGAAAATATCTGTACAAAAAGAAGGCGCTGGGGGAGGAGAGTGCCTGACCCCCTCTCCTTTTGTGTGAAATGTAATAATCAAAATGTTGGATAATACGAAGAAAAGGAGAAAAAGATCATATGCGAAGTTGGTCAAACGTCAAGATCTTAAGGTTAAAATGTAAGATCAAGTTTAAAATTTTGTACTAGCACACGTAACAATTAAGGTATAACAATGGCGCTCTGAATATTTGTTCAGTAGAGCCAAGAGAAACGATTAGACAACAAAAGGATAGTACATGTATAAATATCTAAAAATCAGTCTTAAATATAAACTTCATGTACAGATTTCTATTGGTTAATTATTTCGTGGCCACGACTTAGTAAGTCGTGCGCACGAGATAATCAACCAATAGAAACGCAGAATTATGTCGTGGCCACGAAATAATAAGTCGTGGCCACGAGATAATAAGTCGTGGCCACGAGATATTAAGTCGTGGCCACGAATTAATAAGTCTTGGCCACGAGATAATAAGTCGTGGCCACGAGTTAATAAGTCGTGGCCACGAGTTAACAAGTCGTGGCCACGAGTTAATAAGTCGTGGTCACGAGATAATAAGTCGTGGCCACGACTTATTATCTCGTGGCCACGACATAATAAAAAAAAATGCACACGTCCCCTCTATGCTTCCGTAAAATCGCAATGATTGAGTACAGTTTTTCACATACATGTATTAGAGCAGCTCAACGTTTCTCCCACTAAATTTGAGGGCAATATCAATTATTGTTTTTTTTTTACGAGAGCCAAGATGCAATGACCAATATTGCTATTGATCTTTCTTTCTTTAGTTTCGACTTACCTACACCCCCTTCCCGCCAAAAAATCATATTAGGAAAGAAAAAGGGAAACAATATACAGTAAACGGAGTTGATTAACTAAGGGGATGGACAGGGTGAAAGGGAGGAGGAGGTAAGCGGTGGGAGGGGGAGAGGTACCCCTTTCCGCCCCCATTACTAATATATCGATACTTTTAAAACATGTTGCTTTAAAATGTAACATTTGTGGATTCAGCCGCCCTAGGGGGAGGGGAAAATGCCCAAAGAAAATGATTGTGAAACTTTTTTAGAACGAAATCAGTGAAATCAATTAGTCAGAATAGCCAAAGAACGATCGAGAAACTTGCCAGATTTAGGCAAAACAACAAAGGAATCGGGTCGCATTTCGGCTACTTATTACAATATTGCTTAATTGACAATCTTAGCATTATCAACATGATTAAGAGAAGGATGGAAATAACACACCAAAGATTTACTCAAGAATGTATGTTTTTTTTTTCGACATTACAGATAACAATCTCTGTGCTGATACAAGGAATGAGGTACCCGGCGTGACCTCGTGTTGTTCATCTACTCATTCTTTTCTCATTAACACTTAAAAGCGGGGATCTAGCCTGAGGGTTAGAATGGACCATCTCCAGCATGGAATTTGCAAAAATGCTCTATTTACGTAAACACGTGCATTTTTTTCTTCAAAATCATGGACCAAAATCCCTCCTTAAATGACTAGACCTACTCGCCCTCGTCTTAACTTAATCTTCTTGGTCCGCCAACTTCCCAGGGGAAACTAGAAGTTGTTGAAAGAATATAAGAAAATGTCCAAATTGATATAGATTTAATATACAGCATTGTTTACTGGCACTGAATCATGTGACTATATAGGAAGTTCAAACATGCATAATTTTTATCTAAATGTTATCGTGGTAGACCCCGAACCTTCTGCCTCCCATACCCACCCCTTCGGCCCTTGAACCGTTTCTTTCGGCCTCGCAAGTCAGCCCAACCTAAAAGTGTATGTGACCCCCCCTCCTCTCTTTCCCCAGTCGTTGGGACTTTGTAACATTCGATTGAAATGTATGTTTACTCTTCTGATGCAAATTGACGGGATAGAAAGAAGAATTATTTTTGCCTCAAACAGTGACAGATTAAGGGATGCGGGGTCGACACAATTTCTTACCAACTCTTAATTTTGGCCAATTTTCGGTAAATATCGGGAAACACACCCAACAATACTCTCGAGGAGTGATATACTAACCGCATAGATATTTATGCGAAATATATTAATATAATGAAAGTGACATACATGCAACAATCGATGTGATTGAAATGAATTGTTGAAGCACAAAATGCCCCCGTCGGCATCTATGTCAATATGAACACCATTTTGTGTTAATAAGGACAAACTCAGTGGGAAGAAGAAGTGTTAAAATGGGAAAAAATGATTATCAATACAAAGGATTTTTCTCAAGGAATGCATATATGTGAAATATGACAGCTCTATCTCTTACAATTCTTAAGTTTTGACCAGTGTTAAAATTTTATCAAAAGTAGGTCAAAGGTCACAGTCAAGGTCACAAGGTAAATAATATAAGTATCAATGGAAAGGTCTTCTCACAAGGAATATATATGTGGAATAAAGCTATATCACCTAGCTACCATTAAAAAGTAATGGTCATGTTAAAGTTTCTCAAAATGAGGTCAAAGGTCACGGTCAAGGTCACGAGGTAAAAAAATTTTAGTATCAATGGAAAGATCTTGGTATAATTATAAGGAATACATTTGTACACATGTGAAATATGAAAGCCGTATCACTTAACATTAAAATTTATGCCCAACGTTTTTGCAACGGACAAACAGACAGACAAACAAATGGTTAGGCCAAAAAAAAATAAAAAATAAAAACGAGGTATAATGAATTTCTTGATTTTACCATTATGCAAAAAAAGAGAAAAGACGATCGCCCTGTCTTAAAAAGCCTATATTGATGATGATGATGATGACGATTGATGATGATGATGATGATGATGATGATGATGATGATGATGATGATGATGATGATGATGATGATGATGATGATGATGATGATGATGATGATGATGATGATGATGGTGGTGGTGATGATGATGATGATGATGATGATGATGATGATGATAAATATCGAGTCTCCTTCCTGTATGTGACCATTTGTATTGTGTCTTCTCCCTGTATGTGATCATGCGTATTGAGTCTCCTCCCTGTATGTGACCATGCGTATTGGGTTTCCTCCCTGCATGTAACCGTATGTATTGTATCTCCTCCCTGTCTGTAACAGTGAGTATTCGGTCACCTTTGACCATGTGCATTGAGTCTCCTCAATGTATGTGACCATGCGTATTGAGTCTCCTCCCTGTATGTGACCATGCGTATTGATTCCCCTCCCTGTATGTGACCATGTGTATTAAGTCTCCTCCCTGTATGTGACCATGTGTATTGAGTCTCCTTCCTGTATGTTACCATGTGTATTGAGTCTCCTCCTTATATGTGACCATGTGTATTGGGTGTCCTCCCTGTATGTAACCATGTGTATTGAGTCTCCTCCCTGTATGTGACCATGGGTATTCGTTCTCCTTCCTGTATTTGACCATGTATATTGGGTCTCCTCCCTGTATGTGACCAAGTGTTTTGAGTCCTCCATGTTTTAACCATGTATATTTGGTCTCCTCCCTGTATGCTACCATGTGTATTGAGTCCTACTTGTATTTAACCATGTGTATTTGGTCTTCTCCCTGTATGTGACCATATGTATTGAGTCTCCTCCCTGTATATGACCAAGTGTATTGAGTCTCCTCCCCGTTTATGACCACGTGTATTGAGTCTCCTCCCTGTTTATGACAATTTGTGTTTGGTGCCCTCCCTGTGTGTGACAATGTGAATTAGGTCTGCTCATTGTATATGACCAAGTGTATTGAGTCTCCTCTCTGTATGTGACAATGTGTATTGGGTCTCCTCCCTGTATTTGACCATGTATATTGGGTCTCATTCCTGTATGTGACAATTTATATTGGGTCTCCTCCCTGTATGTGACCATGTGTATTGGGTCTCCTCCCTGTATGTGACCATGTGTATTGGGTCTCCTCCCTGTATGTGAAAATGTGTATTGGGTCTCCTCCCTGTATGTGACCATGTGTATTGGGTCTCCTCCCTGTATGTGACCATGTGTATTGAGTCTCCTGCCTGTATGTGACAATGTGCATTGGGTCTCCTCCCTGTATGTGACCATGTGTATTGAGTATCCTCCCTGTATGTGACCATGTGTATTGAGTCTCCTCCCTGTATGTGACCATGTGTATTGGGTCTCCTCCCTGTATGTGACCATGTGTATTGGGTCTCCTCCCTGTATGTGACCATGTGTATTGGGTCTCCTCCCTGTATGTGACCATGTGTATTGGGTCTCCTCCCTGTATGTGACCATGTGTATTGGGTCTCCTTCCTGTATTTGACCATGTATATTGGGTCTCCTCCCTGTATGTGACCAAGTGTTTTGAGTCCTCCATGTTTTAACCATGTATATTTGGTCTCCTCCCTGTATGCTACCATGTGTATTGAGTCCTACTTGTATTTAACCATGTGTATTTGGTCTTCTCCCTGTATGTGACCATATGTATTGAGTCTCCTCCCTGTATGTGACCATGTGTATTGAGTCTCCTGCCTGTATGTGACCATGTGTATTGGGTCTCCTCCCTGTATGTGACCATGTGTTTGAGTCTCCTCCCTGTATGTGACCATGTGTATTGAGTCTCCTCCCTGTATGTGACCATGTGTATTGGGTCTCCTCCCTGTATGTGACCATGTGTATTGGGTCTCCTCCCTGTATGTGACCATGTGTATTGGGTCTCCTCCCTGTATGTGACCATGTGTATTGGGTCTCCTCCCTGTATGTGACCATGTGTATTGAGTCTCCTGCCTGTAAGTGACAATGTGTATTGGGTCTCCTCCCTGTATGTGACCATGTGTATTGAGTCTCCTCCCTGTATCTGACCAAGTGTTTTGGGTCTCATCCCTGTATGTGACCATGTGTATTGAGTCTCCTCCCTGTATGTGATCATGTGTATTGGGTTGATTTTTGATTTGATTTGATTTGATTTATTTCAGGATTAAACCAAGCCACAGGGCAATATAAAAATATAATATATAAAATAAATGAAGCAATGAGTATTAACTAAATTTGATGATGACAATTGGAATTAAACACAAATAATATATATGAATATCACAGTTTAACACAGACAAGATATGACATATGTGAAGAAGCTCAATTGAAATATCACAGTGCAAGTAAATAATTTAAATAAAACTCAAGATAAGGTTTAATAGAAGCTGTTTGGAGAATGATAATAAATTATATATTGCACTATATTCTTGATTTGTCCCAAGGATAACCCATAAAGCTAACATGGCTTATTTCCAATGGGGTCCTTAGTAGTGACAATTCAAAGACATAAATGGTTGAATGATTGAATGAAGGTAGAGGAATGGAGGGAAGAGCATGGAGGAATGATTGAAGATTTTGGCTCAGACTAAAAAACAGAATTTGTGAGGGCAAATTAAATCAAAGGGGATAAAAACCCTGTAACTTTAAAATAACATTTCAATGTGAAAGAAATCTAAAAATAAATAAAATCAGCATTGTCGTCCCTTAGACTTTGATTTTGCAAATGCTGTTTTAAACTGGTCTTGAACAATGGTTTGCTGGTGATATTCTAAATGGATACAGGCAAGGTGTTCCAGTCTTTTATGGCATTATAATAAAATGTGCAAGTTTTGTAAGATGGTACGATGAAGTTGTGAGAGCTAGCAGATCTGGTTGAATATCTACTATTACCCGAAACAAGATTGAAATTTTGTTTCAAATATTCAGGACAAGTTTCATTGAATATATTGTGTACATGTTGTAATCTTAGTTGTTTCATCCTTTGTTCAACATTCAGCATAATAACTGATTCTAGAATGTTGGTATCAATTCTATGCCTAGGGCCTAAACTCAAAATGTATCTGACCACTTTATTTTGACAGATCTGCAGTTTTGATCTCAAACCTTTCTGTAGACCAGCGTACCAAGAGGAACATGAGTAGTCGAAGTAGCATTGTATGAGTGCTGATGATAGTGTCATCCTGTCCCTAACTTTTAAGAAATTTGCCCGCCTATATAGGAACTTAAGTCTAACATTGACCTTTTGGATTATTGATGAAACTATACTCTCCCCATTCAGGTGCTTATCAATATTGAGACCTAGGTATTTAACTTGATTTGTAGCTTTAATTGTGTGATCATTACAGACTATTGAAAATTCTGGGACCTTTTTAAGTTTTCGTTGAGAGCCAAATAACATACATTCTGTTTTTCCTAAATGTAAAGATAATTTGTTATCAATGAGCCACGAGGAGCATGATTCAAGAGTTTTTCCTAGCTTGTTCGAGATTACTTGTGGGTCCTTGTGGGCATACAGGATGGCACTATCATCAGCATAGAGTATGAGCTTACATTTGTTGTCAATGCTGATGGACATGTCATTGACATATATTAGAAATAATAGAGGGCCCAAGATACTACCTTGGGGCACCCCGCAACTGATAAATCCTGGTTTTGATGAAACTTGGTTAACGCAAACAAATTGCTTTCTCTCAGAGAGATACGACCTAAACCATTGGGTGGATTCTACCCCCATATAACTAAGTTTATTACACAGTATCTCGTGATCAACTGTGTCAAAAGCTTTTTGTAGGTCAAGCATAACCATACCGGTATATAAGCCTTTTGAAGTATTATCCTTAATGTAATCCAGGAGATGAATGAGACATGTATCCGTGGAGAACCGACTTCGGAAACCCGATTGGAATTCAAATAAAAGGTTATTTTTATCCAAAAATTCTGCAAGTTGATAGTAAATGCTTCGTTCGAGGACCGTTGACACGATGCTTAGAATACTTACTGGGCGATAGTTACCTACAGCTAAAGGACTACTCTTTTTGTACAGTGGTTTAACCCGGGCGACTTTCATGTCCTCTGGCTCCCTGTATGTGAACATATGTATTGAGTCTCCTCCCTGTATGTGACAATGTGTTTTGGGTCTCCTCCCTGTATGTGACCAAGTATTTTGGGTCTCATCCCTGTATTTGACCATGCGTATTGAGTCTCCTCCCTGTATGTGATCATGTGTATTGAGTCTCCTCCCTGTATGCGACCATGTGTATTGAGTCTGACTCTCTGTTTTTGACTATATACATTAGGTCTCCTTCCTGTATGTGACCATGTGTATTGAGTCTCCTCCCTATATATTCACCTCGAATCAGCCGCCTTTCAATTATTAATGATTATTTCATATAAGAACTTGTCAAAATGAACTTTGGCCTTCAAACTATTTTTCTTTTATACAAGATGAAATACGAGCATCATTTCAGTTTATGCAACAAGGAAGGGAAGTCGAAGTAGAAAATGATACAATGAGAAAAATGATTATACGTGTTCCAGTTTTATGAAATTGTATAAATAGACATTTTTCAAGTTGACGTACTTAGGACTTAGCACTCCGGACTTCCCATTTTAGGGGAAATATAAAAGAAATCATGTACGATTTGAAAAGTACATTCTTACGTAACACACAATGAACGAAATGACAGTGGAGATTTTAATACGTATTTTTACACATAAAAGCATACACCGTTTAACCAGACTTTTTCAAATTTCGCGATTTTTTAGAAAAATATGGTGTCTTTATTTTCGCGCGTACAATTTTTCGGGATTCCTAAATAACAAGCAAATATTTACGTATGATGTTTCTGTCTTGTACCTTTCATTATTGAAATTTTAGTAAGGTTTTTGATAAGAGTACACTCAATTTACTTCTATTTGCTTTTAAATGGAAAAAGTAAAGCATGATGCATGTACAATAAAGACGAAATGTAAATGATATCCTAATTTATGGTGTTTCCTATCAAACACAATTTTTCGAGAGAACAATTTTTCGCGATTCCATATCACTAGCGAATAAAGCGAAAATTAGTATCTAGCGAGAGATGGCGAAATTTTGAAAGCTCGGAGCGTTCGAAGATTTGAAAGTTTCAAGCTCTCAAAGATTTGGAAGGCGAATTCTCTAAAGCTTATTTTCGTCAGCGATTTCCTAGCTTTCGGAATTTTGTAAGCGATTTCAAATTTCGTAAGCAATCGCTTTCAAAATTTTGTCAGCGATTGCGTTAACGTCATCTCAGTAGCTTTCAAAATCATAAATGACGAAAAGAAAACGAAATTTCGAATTTACATGTAGTTTTCTAATTTTTGTCATCTCGGCGTTTAATTTTCGGCCGTTCGGGGCTAAATAAAAATAAGAACCAAAAACAAATTAAAAGTTTAGGATTTTAATTTTACCAAATGTATCGAAAGAATCTATACCCAGCGTTGGTGTATCAAAACGTATTGAAAATCTCAAAATATTGCTCCTCTTCAATATTTCAAAATATCAATATACAGCACTACTGTTAAAGGTTTGGTTTTGGTAAGATATCTCGGACTAGCACTTTGCCAGTCTCCGTCAAGTGGTCTTTTTTTCATATTCCGCTTCGTTTTTAGATAAAAACCCTCAAATGATTCTTAATCTATCCAAAAGAGTCAGGTACCGAAAGATGTAATGAGGAAGGAACCTCTTAGTTTTGTTTATAAGAATCCATACGCATATTTCATTATACATTTTATAAATTACTTGGTGAGTGTCACTGCTGGTGGACCAAGAGTCCCCGAGAGCACATGTAGCCAAGTTGGATCAACTTTAGTTGATCGTCTGTCTCTTCAACGCATTTGAAATTTTCTGTTACAAAATTTCTTGAAATTTCTGAAACGTGGGTCCTGTAGCATCATATCCCACCCGTTTTGCTACGTCTTTTGGTACATATTTGGACACAATAATTTTCATACTTTTTGGCCATATTACATTGTCTAGACTGAGGATCACTGACGAGGGTTTAGTACCCGAAACGTGCATGTCTGGTCCATGCTGTAAATTTATCAAGTTTCAAATGATGCTATTGAATTTAAAGAGGTTTAACATTTGAACTACTTGGTGATTATTATTGCTGGTGGACCAAGAGTCCCCGAGGGCACATGTAGCCAAGTTCGATCAACTTTGGTTGATCTTCTGTCTCTTCAACGCATTTGAAATGTTCTGTACAAAATTTCTTGAAATTTCTGAAACGTGGGTCCTGTAGTATCATGTACCACCCATTCTGCTACATCTTTTGGTACATTTTTGGACACAATAATTTTCATACTTTTTGGCCACATTTCATTGTTTAGACTAAGGATCACTGACGAGGGTTAAGTACCCGAAACGTGCATGTCAGGTCCATGCTGTAAATTTATCTGGTTTTAAATTATGCTATTGAATTTAAAGACGTTTATCATTATTGAAGCTTATTTAATGAAGCCTTTTTTTCAATGAATGCTTTACCTTATTTCTTACCTTGAACTGATTGTTTCTCGATAACTTGTAGTCTGATGTCTTCTATATCTCTTTTGCTTTTCTTCACCTCTATGTCTAGTCTATCTACTCCTCTGTCCAATTTCTCTACTCGTGTGTCCAGTTTCTCTACCCCTCTGTCCAGTCTCTCCACCCCTCTGTCCAGTCTCTCTCCTCTTCTTTCCAGTGTCTCCACTCGTGTATCCAGTCTCTCTACCCCTCTGTCCAGTCTCTCCACCCCTCTGTCCAGTCTCTCTCCTCCTCTTTCTAGTGTTCCCATTCGTGTGTCCAGTTTCTCCACCCCTCTGTCCAGTCTCTCTTCTCCTCTTTCCAGTGTCTCCACTCGTGTGTCCAGTCTCTCTACTCCTTCGTTTATTGTTGATATATCCTCTGGAAGAAAATCAATGAAAAGCACAATTTATAACTTAACCATTTAAATCATCTACTGATAATGCAATGTACTGGCAAACCAACTTTAACATTTGACCATTTTAATCTGCAGCTGATATAATGTCAGATCTATTCTGAGCAAACAATATACGCTATTCAACAACTTCCTTTAAGTCAATGAAATCTAGATCCCATGTTCTGAACTAATTTCAATTGTATCATCTCATTGTAACAAAACTTAATCTAAAACAGGAGTGTTACCATGAACTTGTTTCTCTAGTTTGGTCACAATCTCCTTTGTTATTTTCTCCTCCTCTACTTGTTTCTTGAGCTGCTGAATGAACACGTCTTGTTCTGGATCCATCGTCTCAGTAAGTAAAAAGTCCACTGCTTTCTCATATTTATTACTGTTACCTAAGAGCGAATCCATTGCTATAACAGCTATTTTAATTTCATGCAATAAAGCATTAAACTCAGTTTGAGTGACACTCGTGCTTGAAGAATGAACAACTCCGTTTCTAGCCTCACGGATTCTGTCAATACTCGCCGACAGAGAAGAGTCGGAGACATCTGGTGCATTTCCCCAACCATTAGTATGTGGAGGAATGTTACAAATATTTCTCAGTAGTAAGTACAGTAAGGAAAGATCCATATCACTGTAGTCACCAGAGTAACGTCCAGATCTAGGTAGGATAAGGTCCCTCTGAGGCTGCGTTAGACGAGGTAGGCTTGACCTATTACATGTTAAGACATGCTGGAAATTAGCTGGAGGCACCCGATGACGTAGTACGTCACGGAGTTGATCAGTGCATGGCCCAAGTAGTATTCTACTTGCCCTATTTGAGTAAGTTGTTTCTGGGGTTGAAGCATAAATACTTTTGGCCATGCTTTCTTCTAAGTCCAACACCTGAAAAAAAAAGCAAAGTAAATATCTGATTCAGACAAGTTTGAAGAGTACGCATGGATCCGACGATAGAACGGAATCTATATGCTATCAAAATCATATGTTCATATTGATTAAGCGTCGTTTCGCTCCGCTCGCCCTTCATTGATATTTCTTGTTTTCAACAAAATGATTCTTTCTGTAAATGCATGTTCATTACAAAGAAGGATAAAAGAAATATATATTTACATTTAAATTTCAAGTCTTCCAGGAATAGTAAATTGCATACTAACTATCTGTTCTTGTACTAATGACTTAACAAATCACAAATCTTTCACTTTGACGTACCCTTCTCCCCAAGTGCTGCGAAATTCAATTTAGAAACTACAGATGGGATCTTCTTATTTACATATCATATCCATATAGATCGCTATGCCCCAAAACCTTGCAGTTTTTTATACTTAGTTGAATTGAGTTGAAGTCAAATATAAAAAAAATCTGTTTGTATGTCTTGCAGTCTTTATCATGTACTTATCATTATCATTTTATTTTGGCAAATTGCGACTAATTAGAGGATGATTAGATATTCTGACCTCGAGATACTGGAAAATAAATAATCCAGCCAGCTCTGCGTTGAAAATAGATAATCTGTAAAATTTTGACAGCCCTCCCCCATGAATGAAATAGTCGTCCCCTTAGATATTTCCTGATAAAAGTGCTGTATGAAAAATAAAAACCCATGAAGATTTTTTTCTTTTCTTTAATTTTGTAGTCTATTTAAGATAACACTCGAAATGAAGTAGTTTGATACCTTGGTCAATGAGCGACCGCTTCCTTGTTTTCAAATAATGTGACAAGAGTAAATTTAAATGAGCACCAGGCTTCTATAATGGTTCAACTTAGCTGTATTATATATAAGAAAAGGAGAGGATCTCAAACACCTAGTTGCAGCACGAACAGCAAACCTCCAAAACACCTACTGTAAAAACACAAAGACGACACACACTGGTACAAGGAACGCCAAATCACAAAGAAACATCAAACATAAATGACTACACATAGAACTATAGAGACCATTTGGCAATCGGTGCCGACTTATGACGGCCATATTCCACGTCAAGAGCAGACGGTGTGGTTATCCTGGATTACGTGCACACAACCCTTCCACTTTTCCGATTACCCAGAGGTATCAAAGAACGAACTGTAAAATGAACATACAAATAGACATAATAACACAGGGACCAAAGAAATACGGATGGATATGTAAATGGATATAAAAAACTGAGGGCATTCCAAATACAATCCATGCTCTGCAGGCTGTAGCGATTTTAAAACGTCTTCAAATTCAATATCATCATTTAAGACCAGATAAATTTACAGCATGGACCAGACATGCACGTTTCGGGTACTTAACCCTCGTCAGTGATCCTCTGTCTAAACAATGTAATATGGCCAACGAGTGTGAAAATATTATGTCCAAAAATGTACCGAAAGATGTAGCAGAATGGGTAGGATATGATGCTGCAGGACCCACGTTTTAGAAAATTTCAGGAAATTTTTTAAGAGAAAATTTCAAATGCGTTGAAGAGACAGACGATCAACCGAAGTTGATCGAACTTGGCTACATGTGCCAAGATCATGTTTGTGATCACCCGAGGATGTGCATGTGCCAAGCCTACATGTGCCTACATGTACCAAGCTCCTGTATGTGATCACCCGATGATCACATGTGCCAAGCTCATGTATATGTGATCACCCGAGGAATATGACTGACATTCAGAGAGGATAGGTGGTCGGGGCCCTATCCTCTCTAAAGAGGTTTGGACAGGACCTGTCATGAAATCCTGTCGTCAAAGTCAATCGGAGTGTAACTCTTACGAATGCGCTAGTAGAATGCTTTAGATTGGTCCAGTACGAAGTCAAGTTTCCGCCTGGTGATAATACGATCATGCTCACGGTATAAAAGGCGTTTGATAATTCTAACACAATATGTCTACCTTTGATCCTTCTTATTTTGTTTATTCTTTTTATTTTGTCACCATAAAATGCAGGTTGTGAAACACCCAAAGAAATGTACACTGCTGCTTGTATAGGTCAGAATTGCAAAAGAAGTTGACACTAATTTCCAGATTGTCTTTACTAGTGTGTGGAAGCGAAAACCTTCGTAATTCATTTTGTCAATCACATCTTCTGAAATTTTTATAGATCAAAATATGTTTACATCATTCCTGTTTAAAACAGTGTCATAATATTTTTCTACGTGTTCCTTTATCATCGTTAGTGTTGACGTCAAATTTCTAGACAAAATTGTAACTGAACAGTTGCTAAAATTAGCATTGTTTCGAAATTTGTAAGAAGACTTGTGCAGTTTTGGTTTGCAGTATGTTGTAGGAAGATGCCATCTAGAAGTAGGGATAATGAAGAAATCTCACCGTTACTTCTAGACAATGGGACGTCAAAGTGTATGACGAGTTCCACGTATCGACTGTAGAACAACCTCATCGACGATGATAGTCGGTCACAAACGTATCCCTGTCTAAGAAGATTATACGAGAGACGCCTAGCCATACGAACCTTTTTTTCAGATCAAGTTAGTTATAATTCATATTTTTTAATCACATTTTACAAATTTCTATTATTTAGTGAATGTATTTCTAGCCATAGAGATGGAAAAAGGAAATTTTATTTTCAGTACAAGAAATATCGTAGATTATACTTTTTTCATGCAATAACAAAATATCTGAAATCCATTGAATTCTTAATTTTATCTTTTGCTAATAAACATTACAGAAGTACCCATCAGTTATTTAGTCTCATAGTCGAGAATGAAGCAACACCATCTTTGTTTCCAATTTGGCAAAAAAGGGAACACCATCTTTTCAGTAAATATTTTTTAAAATTACATTTCTCTGATTTTTTACAATAAGGTTTATTACTTGAAAAAACTTTTTGCTATTTCGGAAACTTGTCATTTCATCCAAAAATATAATCGAAATTAAAGAAGGTAAATATCTTAGCATCACCCCTCAGCCGCGCACTTTCTGTAAAGTAAATATACAAATTTAAATTCAAAAATAATACCAGAGGGCTACGGAAATGTATTTTTGCGGCTCCTGAAATCACTCTGGCTTGAAGCATCACTGGTGAGGATCTAATATCCGAAACATGTGTCGTGTGCATAATAAATTGGTTAGAAATTCTGTTCAATAGGGTATAGAGTTTGAACACTGTCGTATTAATATAAAGGTAAAGTAACAAACATTTTTAATCATCCTGAAATATATGTTCTATCGTTATTATTAGTGCACAATATGTACATTCCCACAAACGATAAATAATCAGTGATTCTCAAACCTATACATCGCTCATACGTGTACATGTCTACAGAAATCATTGACAGTATTGTATCACATTAAGAACAAGTGTAAATAAATACGAAGGAATCTATCTCGGGAAATGCAATTAGTACTGTATAAATTTGTGAAACACATCAATCCTCAAATTTGCTACTTCACAAAACAAGTTGTTTTTCCAACATGCCTAATATACATCAGGTTCATGGTAATACTATCTGTAGTTTCATCTATACTTTTAGACTATGATCTTCATGTTTTTATCTTTAACTGAATGTTTTGATTCATTTCGATTCCCACCCCCCCCCCCAAAAAAAAAAAAAATTCAACTCTGCTACTAGAGAGTGCCTTAATTATTTGCCTAAAAATTTGAAATCGGAGTACATGTACGTTTGCTATGCATGATTTTTTTTCAACATGCCTAACTGCAAAATTTTCTAACTAATCTCTTATCACTTTGAGTCTATAGGAGTCTATGACATGGATAAAGCATAGTTTGGTAATGGACTAGTCCAGAAATATTCTGTAACACCCCCACCTGGGAAGGACTTATCAAGTGAAACATCCCTCGGGAAATCCGGTACCTTCCAGGGGGCCAGATCTATCTGATATAGCCCAATCCCCATATGTCATAATGGGATACAACACATGATAAATATGGATAATGATCATATCCCAATACACAGTACAAAATCGATAACTTAAAACAAGAACCAAAGCAAACAAAGAAAAAAACCTACCATATGAAAACTTAAACTTAATCTTACACATTATGCCTCCCCCCTATTTCTTTGCCACGTAAGGAAAATTCCTAATTATTTTCAGAAAGCCCACTCGTTTTCTTTTTGTTCTTCAGTGTCAAAGCAAGTCTTTTCTAACTGATTCTATGTAAATGTAAAAGCAAAACGTCTATGAGATCCTATATGATACAAGAATATTTCAAACCCATAACGGACAATAAATGCAGGACTTTCTTTTTTGCACTTGGCCCCTCAGAAGCTACCCGCAAACTGCCGCTTAACAGAGAAAAACATTGGAGTGGCCTAGTTGTGGCCTAATTGTTCGTTCATAATTAGCGTAAAGCATGAAACACATCAGTATATCTAATGCAATAATTAACATATCGAAATTCCTGTGTCACGACTCTTACATATCTGACTCTTCTTGGTATCTCAGCCTTGTTGGGAGATCGCTTCTGTTCATATGGTGGAGGTTTTTGTTTATTTGATTTTATTCCTACTTTTGTCCTGATTTTGTATGCTTTAGGTTTATAATTTTCTAAATTATCGATTTTGTACTGTGTATTCAGATATGGTCATTATCCATATTTGTCATTTGAGATGTTTCATATTTGGGCCTGTAAAGACGTCATCTGATCAAGGTTAACAAAAGATTTAAATGTACAATATCGTGACTGTCATGTTCATAATGACTTGTAGATCATTATCTTTGTCTTACAGTTCAATGTAATTGCATTTGAATAGAATATAAGGACCAATGCGATGTTACAGGAGGTCTCATTTAAATTCCTCAATATAGTTTATTATGGGAATTATTTAGAATTTTTTTTAAACCTACGGTTCTTTTTTTCAAACGCACTACAGTTCTGCCTTGTGCTAGTTAGAACCAAATAGAGTGCAGAAATCGTGTCACATGCACGTCGTATAAATCTCTGTAGACCGCAAGTAATTCCCTTATTGCGATATAAATGAATTGGAAAGTAAGTGAAGTCGTGAAAACGTTAATTTTCGTAATGTTGTCTCAATGTATATTCCAATAAAGCGATAAACCAAGTTTCTTGTGAAAACAAATTTAAGAATAAAATATTTCGGGCACGGACTTTGGCTGTACTCGAGCAGGTTTGCGAAGACGACAGCCATATAATTTGTTCCTCGATAAAATAAAACGGTTATTACGTTTCCTCCTTACTGTCCATGTTTTCAATTAGCTTAATCAATCCGAGAAATCTCCGTTGACTGTCATTAACAAACCTGGTAATTAAAATTGGATATTCTTGCCGAAAAAAGATTGCTTAACATGCGAACCAGGGAGAGGATATATCCAACAAGACTCCGCTGAGCTGATTGGTTCTATAGCTTATTGTAACGAACTAGATATTGATATTGCACGGCCATCATGATCAGGAATATATTTTGATCTATTCAGGGTTGTTGTTTTATCATGAACTGTACATCAAATAAGATATTATCACGGGTTATAGGAGTCACCTACTGACTTTAGTTTGTTCATATATGTATAATCTTAAATAACCTTCGCATATACTGAATGATGAATTCGCCATTGAAACAATTACATCAATTAGGTGTTTTTGAAGTCCAATATAATGGTAATCGAGTCATTAAATGTTATCTGATCTTTTCAACGTTTTATTGCGCCTCCTTGTGTCATAAACTCAAAGGTTTATTCTTAATATGCTATTGAGCGTGAATCTTTAAATAGTTTAATATACGAATGCACATTTAAGGTATTCAATGGGTAATGAGAGGTAATTGGGCCATCCATTTATGGAATTCTGGCACCTTAAATCAATGCTTAGTTATAATGTAAAAATCAATTGAGTTTACATGGAACTCTATGGGAAAAAAATCTTCAGTTTTTCAACAGAATGACGAAAAGGTGATGATCTTCAGCATGGCCACCCTGCACTCACCCAGAGAAACAAACTCACAGGAAAGTGACACGTAAATGACATCAGACAAAACAAAAATATACGACAATAATTACTAGAACTTCATCAATCATTACTAGAACATCAGACAATCGAAACAGACGTACAGAAACATCAAACATTAATGACAACACATAAAGAAGGATACCGATGTACAACCGGCGCCGAATTTGGACGGCCATCTGCTATAAGCAAATGGTGTGGTTATCCGGATAACGTGCGCACAACCCTTCAAATATCCGGATACACAGAGGTATCCATAGACGAACAATAGTTGTAGAAACATAAAGTCCTCACTGTAAGGTGACGTCACAAACAAGGCGGTTAAACGCAGCGGATTTTTGTAGCACAAATTCAATGTCAAAAGGATCTAAATAAATATATGGCATGCGTATAACAGTCAGTGCTCTGCTGGCTGAAGCAAGCTCAAGATAAATCACTCGAGAAATCTCACAATCTTTCAGATAGGACAGAGAATCGGGACCTAGTCACAAATATCGATTGGTAAAAAAACTTCTGTAATACATATATATATATACAAATTTTGCTGAAAAATCAAAAGTTCACCAATTATTTTTTCTGCAATTATTTTTTCGATATTCTCATGAAAGGGATATAACTCATTAAATATATTTTTTATTCTTTTGTTATTTCTACTGGGATAGTATAAAAGTTTTGAAATATCATATGACACTGAAAAATATAAAATTATGAATTCACTTAATGTCATTCTTTTTGGCATAATTTCTTTCATTACCCACTGAATACCTTAAGTGGGTTGCAGCGACATTCCAAGCCACCCTTTTGTATCAGTCAATATGGTTTTCATCGATTTGTGATATTAGAAAAAAAAAACATATTACTGGTAAAAACAGAGATTGCGACATAATTCCCACAAATAACATGCAGCATTAATAGTATGTAGATTACATGGACATAATATACACAAAGCCTAACTAATGACAAGAATGAACTATAAAACAGAACAAATAACGGAGCAAATGAAATAATCAAGGAATCTATGAGTAAATGAAAACCATACACAAATGTCAGGCTTAGATTCCAAAACCCACATTGAAAAGGCTCACGAATTTTACAAAATGAACCAAAAACAAAACATGATAAAATAAAATTGTGCAAACCCACACAGATAATGGCACAGCTGCTCAGAAACACATAGGATAACTTAGTTATAGTTATAGTTATTATAGTACAATAAAGGTTACATTTGTTTTACATTTCAAAAACTGAATAAAAACTCATCGACGGAATGCTTAGCAATGAAGCAATGGGTGATGGTGTTAATAATTGGGATAATAGGAAAACAATTTTCACTCACCAATTTTTCAGTCGTTTCTTTATTCTCTTCGCTGTTTAAAGGTAATATTCATAATTCATATATAACTTCATACTTCAAGACGTCCTTATATTGCACTATTCTACATGTAAATGCCGGAGTATTCTTCTTACTAAAACATTTAAACACATCCATGGTAATTTGATAATAATCTTAATTGTGTTTCAGACCTTGACACGTAAGAATATATTTACTGTAAATACCTTGTGTTTCGAAAGAGGCATATTAAATTAAACATCAAAGAAGTACCTAACAGTTATTCAGTCTAAAAGTCGAGAAGGCAAGTTACGTGACCGATGGATCGTCCAATTATGCTCCGTTGATATTAAAAAAATCAAGAAATTATTTACATTTCATGCCATTTTTATCAATTCGGATTTGTTTTGTGTAGAGATGATTTATATAAGACATTTTCACAATGCTTTTTTATTTCATTTTCAATCAGCTTTCATGAGATCATTGCAATGTCATTATAGACAACATTACTTCAGCAATATTGCTTTGATAGCATAATACAAAAAATATCACGTTACGTCTACTAAGATCGTATAAGAGGGAAAAATAGAAGATTAAGATATGATTTAGTACTACGTCATCTCAACTGAACAAAAATTCACAGCTCCATCACTTTTTGAAACGAATGTTCACCTTTTTCCTGTAATTAAAATTAGCGATCTTCAACAACACTCGGTTGCAGCACTCACAGCAAAGTCTCAAAACACTCAATGCAAAAACACAGAGCAGACACTCTAAGAGAGAGACGCAAAAGGGAGAAAGAACACCGACGCACAGTAGAAACATGAATTACGAAAGATCACACATAAACCAACGAGATCAATGGGCAACCGGTGCCGACATAGGAAGGCCGTCTGTCACGCAGGCAGCAAACGATGAGGTTAATGGTTATCCCGATTACGTACGCACAACCCTCCTGCTTTACCGATTACCAAGAGGTCTTTAAAACGCACAATTGTGGTGTAAAATAACCTCCTCAGTGTGAGATGAACATAGAATCAGACAGCTTGATGCAGGGGCCCGCGAAAAAAAAGATTGGTATGTTAATGGATTTAAGAACAGAAGGCAGAAACACCCCCCCCCCCCCAATTATTCCATATTAACATATAATGATTTGCGTGCTTGTTACGACAATTGCTCAGTAAACACGAACAAAACACATACCAAATTTAAGCATTTAATCCACTTAAGTAGTACGCAAAAATGATTTCAAATCAAACTATACCGCGGTGACTTATCATCAAAATACCTTAACCATTGATAAAGATATAATAACATCTTTATCAATGGTATATGTTTTTTTCTTTAAATTTTAATGTATATTATATAAATGTATCTTGTTCGGAAAAAGCTCAGAATGTTCCACAGAATTTGAAGAAAAAATTCTCTTTTTTTAAATTGAGTCTTCTTTTTCAATTGATTCATGGAATTGACAACAAAGAATAATTTGTAATTTGACCCTTGACAAGTAGCTTACCTGTAAGCCCACTGGCTCTAGACTGTCCGCGCGCTCACTTCAGAAATCGGAAAATTTTTAAGTTTTCTCTACTTGGGCGGCAAATTTTGCAATTAAGATTTATATAGGGAGATAGATATCGAACTCTCTTAGCTAACGGTGTATGATATGTGTACCTACGACTAAAACTATGCTCACAGTAAAAGAAAATAGTAATAGAAAGGGAGTTTTCGATGTTAATATTACCGCGACGTTTAACACTAAATCAAGGAGAACGTCGACGACGTCACACTGAAATTAACATAGAAAAATCGCCATCTAAGATTGTTTTCTTTCACTGTGAGCATGGTATTGGTCGTACATGTACAGACATATAGCATACACTGTTAGTTATGAGAGTTTGAGATCTAACCCCCCCCCCCTAAAAACACTGGGCATGGTACTGGACCAATTTACAGTTTTGTAACCTCGTCAGAGAAGAAAGGTCCTGAATCTTTGTCTACGAAGACATCTGTGTATCCGGATAAGTGGGAGTGTTATGTACACCTTATCAGGATAACCACACCATTTGCTCATAGCAGATAGCCGTCCAAAGTCGGCGCCGGATGCACATTGGTCTATTTCCTTTTATGTGTTGTCATTGGTGTTTCTGTGCGTCTGTTTCGATTCTTTTGTATGATTTTCTGTTGAAAATTGTTGTGTCGTTTTGCGATATGTAGTTTTGTCTGATGTCATTTATGTGCCACTTTCCGGTGGATTTGTTGTTTTTTTAGGAATACCATCGCATTTTAGGAATTGCAATCTGACTGACTGTGACTCTTTAGAGAAGACAGACCCCCGACCACCTGTCCTCTCCGAATCTCAATCGGACTCATAGGGTTGTCACATGCATGAGCTCGCTACGGCAGGCAGAGTACGGACTGTATTTCGTATGCTTTCTGTTTTTATATTCATTTTCATATTCATCTGTGTGTGTTTTTGTTCAGCCCCGCGTCATGCTTTCTGTTTGTATGTTAATCTTACAGTGTCGACTCACTCTTTTTAGAAACAGGATGGGATAATTTAAAAAAACCGACGAGAAAAAAAAAACTCTCACTCTTATATAAAATTAAAACTGGTTTGACACCTGAGTATCTTAGAGGTGTATAACCTGAAACCTTCCAAGAAATAACTCCTTATAATCTGAGAAATAATTCAAAAGAAAGGAGGGGATCTCCAAAAACACCTAGTTGCAGCACCAACAGCAACCTCCCAAAACACCCACTGTAAAACACAAAGAAGACACGCACAGAAAGAGACTCAATGGTACAAGGAACGTCAAATCACAAAAAAAACAAAACAAAACACAAATGACTACACATAAACAAACGAGACCAATGAGCAAACGCTGCCGACTTAGGACAGCCATCTGTCACGTCATTGGCAGACGATGTGGTTATCCTGGATTACGTGCGCTCAACAATCGCGCTCCACATTTACGATTACAGAGTTCCTACATATCATACATTACGTCTATTTTACGACTATGGAGTAATTTATCAGACGAGACCAGGACCAACCAACGTATACCAAATTAAAATCTTCTTTAGACAATCTATACGCGAACAATAATTGTATTTTCTTCGAGACCTCTGGGTAATTGAAAAAGTGCGAGGGTTGTCCGCATGTAATCCAGAATAACCACGCTGTCTGCTATTCAGTATAAACCCCTATGAGGTATACCACTATTCAATATAAACCTCATTAACTAATATGGACGGACAGACGGACACCCAGGGTGGTTCTTATATAAACGTTGTTTACGAGCGGGAATAAACATCTTATACCTCAAGAGTATTAGATAGTATCTCTTATGTACGTATCTATTCAATATAAACCTCTATAAAGTACACATCTATTCAGTGTAAATCTCTATAAAGTACACATTTATTCAGTATAAACCTCTATGAAGTACACATCTATTCGGTATAAACCTTTATAAAGTACACATCTATTCAGTATAAACCTGTATAAAGTACACATCTTTTCAGCGAAAGTTTCGCCTTGAAATTCGAAATTTTCGTGTTATAACGCGAAAATTTGTAAGGATGCAGTATGTAAAAGAGTTCAAATCGGAGCCCCGGGAGGAGCTTCAGGATACCCCTAGCACAGAGTTGTTTCATAGCAAAGAAAGGAGGGGATCAACAACAACACTAGGTTACAACACCCACTGCAAAATCTCAAAACACCCGTGCCAAAAATAGAACAGACATCCACATAAAGAGACGCAAAAGGGACAAGGAACACCAACTTACACCATAGAAACATGAAAGACTACACAATAACAATTTATAAGATTAGTATGAAATACATGCATATATATATACGACGAAATTTCAATTAGAAAACAAAAGTAAATTTTTTTTAAGACAATGTCAAGATTTACTTGAAATACCTTGCCATTTCCAGGAACTACATGTTATGAATGATCGATATAGGCATTACACGAAATCCCTTAATTTCGGGAAGTACGCAAAATTCCTTATTATACTTATTCACTGTAATACATACAAATAATATCACGAAATCCCTTGATTTCAGGAATTTTAATATACATGTATATGTTATAGGGAATAAATGTAATTAGAGATTTTACGTGCTTCCTGAATTTAAGGGATTTCGTGTAATGCCTGTATCGATCAGTCATTACATGGAATTCCTGAAGTTGGCCAGGCGTTTCATGTATTTCCTGCTTTTTTCCTGAATTTTTACACTGTCGTGTATTTCCTAACCGTATTTTTATCTTCTTTTGACATTTGAAATCATTGCTTTTTCGGTCCTTTGATGCCCAATATCTTCTCTAACAAGTAAAAAGGAATGTTTATGTCAAATGATTAGAGATGTTCAAGCTAGACTTTAGGTAATCTCCATCAAAATATTGCTCAAATTTAGGGTTCATTTTATTATTTTTATGCAGGATGAACATAAAACCAAAGTATCAATCAAGAGCTTATCTAATATGATTGACGATTGAAGTACTTTTAAACATAAACCGAAAGTAGAAGAAACATTAGTATTTCAAAAACCATTAAGTTTTCTCGATAATGCTTAAAATACATTAAATGTGCTGATTTCCAACTACCTTTCAAGTGATACATATGCATCTGAATCTGATATTATGTATCGACTGATATTATGTATCAAAAAGTGATGAACGAACGCCCTGCCAAACATATCAGTATGAAATGTAATACGTCAATCATAGCTGTCTCCCGGTAAACACTAGGGACTAATGAAAGAGGGTAAAATTGACATAACTTTTATTTCTAGGTCATCTGGTTACCATGGCAACGGCCTTCAAAAATGGGAAAATGGCAAAATTGAGCTACTTTGAAGCTCTATAATTTGGTCTATATGCGAAATTAATTCAACATTTTTTATGTATCCTTAAGATTGGGACATAAAATTTTAAATAAGCTCACTAGTAGTGTCTGAAATTGTGAAATAGGCTGATAACCATGACAACATATCAAGCTAATTCTAATATATTCATTTTAAAATGCTGATTGTATTTTCCAATCGTCCTTCTCTCTTGATGGGTATGATAAGGAAATGTGATTTATTTTACAAAATGAGCAAATGCAAGATAAACCCACATGTTGCTATGTACATAGGTTACCTTGGCAACGGTAACTATGGTCTATAATATTAATATTTTTGCAAATTCAGAGCTTTTTTTATTAATTTTTGCATGATGATGAACAAATAAAAATTGCTTGGATATATCCAACACAAAGAGCTCTTTCAAAAACCGTGAAAAAGTTATAGGAAACATATGTTACCATGGCAACCATTTCTTATTATTTTTATAAACAGTAATGTTTAATCACAGGAAGATTAAATTCAACATTCATAAAAATCAAGTAAGCCTCTATGAAAATACAAGAAAAAACTTTCATATAATTTATGGTTGCTATAGTAATTTGGTCATACAATCTAAGAATAAGCATTTTTTGCCGCTTTTCTAAGCCTTTTCCTCAAAAAACGGAACAGTCTTACACAACATTTTTTTTACATATATGATAAAGCAAAGTCTAAACTTTAATTTAGATTTAGCATTTGTCAGATTACTCAACTTTGAAAGCCTGTATCCAAGGACTCAAAGTTGGCCTATGTGCAATTTTACACAATCGTTCTCATTGGCAACGGGCTATTTCCTGAATATTTTTTTTTAGAATTGTCTTCCATTCATGTTATGAAAGATCTACTTGAATACATTAATTAATTATCATCACTTTGAATTAAAATCCAATGATCTACTAAAAAAAAAGGAGTCTAAATATTGTTTAAAATTGCTTTCATTTTCACGATTTGAGTTCATGTTGCCATAGTAACGAACACAAACTTTATTCCGATGTGAATGTTTATGTTGTTTTAAATGCATTAAAAAAATCAAAAACGTAAGTTATTTATCATTGAACTTTGAAAAAATGCCCAAAACACTATTTTGATAGGTCACTTGTGTTGTTGCTTTGGAAACATAAAGGTAAGACCCTAAACCCAACATTATTTTTACAGTAACTTAACTTGAAAGAGCAATGATAGGGTACGATAATTTATCAGTGTTTATTTTAGATTATGCTGCATAAATGATGTATGTGATTTCAAAAATGCCCAAAAATGCATTTTTTTTTCAATATTTAAGGTCCGTTTCCATGGAAACCGGATATGATATTAAGAAAAATTTTAGTTTTGGGTCAGACCCAACCTTATGTATAAATTTTATCAAAATCGGAGACATGCCGTGCCATGCGTTCTTAATAAAAGTGCAAATGCTTACAGAGAATAGCTATTTTAAAAATACTAAGATTTTTAATTGCGACATATTTTGGGAAGAATCGAACATCCTTGTACTTTGGTACAAAAGTTTATATTGAGTTACATGGTCCAAGCAAGATTCGCCTTGGCGTAGAAGAGGGAAAGGGGGGCTTATGCGGCATAGGTGTCAGCACTCAAGAAAACGGGACCCATGTTTTCACGCTTGAGAAACAAGTTATGTGAAATATGGACAGGTCCTTCATCAGCATATCTTAAGTCTTAAATCAGCCAAAGTAGTGTGATTGATGCATCTACTCTAGAAAAGATGCATACTGTAATGCACTGTAATTATGCTGCATTTGACCTATATTGCATGCCTGAAAAATCTGTTTAAGTAAAATTGAACGGGTCCATTTCCAGTCTATTATAAGTCCTAGATCATCTAAATTTGTGTGGATGATCATCTAAGGATCCATCCTGCAATGTATGGTAGGGAAGCTGAATTTGACCTATATTATATTTTACACTTAATCGACCATGTTAAGTAAAGCAGGACAGATCCAGCTTATCAACCAAACTTGTATAGGAGATGTATCCGAGGATGCTTACTGCAATTCTGGTGTGGATGATCTGAATCATTCTTTATACTTGAGTGACCAGACTAGATAACTCCAAAATACATTCACCATGTTTACTATACTTTTAAACTGCACTCATTCTGACCTTAACTTTTGGCCTATATTTCATTTAAAGTCGAGAACATTGAACGAAGATAACTTTTATACTATCATTTTAAGGCCATTGATATAACTTACATATATTCATCGTGCAGAGCATGCTTATTGGTTTCGCGATACAATACGAAAGTTCTTGATATAACGCGTGAGTTTCACGATATAACGCGTAAAGTTCGCGTTATAACGCGAAAGTTCGCTATATAACGCGTAAAGTTCGCGTTATTACGCGAAAGTTCGCTATATTACGCGTAAATTTCGCGTTATAACGAGAAGTTTTGCGATATAACGAAACGTTTCTGCACGTTAATTTTCGCGATATTTCGCGAAAGTTTCGCGATAAAACGCGTTATTTCGCGTTATAACGCGTATAGTTCGCGATATCACGCGTAAGTTTCACGAGAAAACGCGTAAAGTTTGCGTTATAGCGGGAAAGTTCGCGATAAAACGCGTAAAGTTCGCGTTAAAACGCGAAAGTTCGCTATATAACGCGTAAAGTTCGCATAAAAACGCGAATGTTTCGCGTTAAAACGCGAATGTTTCCCGTTATAACGCAAACGTTTCTGTATGTTCATTTTCGCGATATTACGTGAAAGTTTCGCGATATAACGCATAAATTTCACGAAAAAACGGCTCACTCAACAGTAGCGTAAACACAAAAACAATAGAGTAAATGTAAGCGGTACCGGTAGGAGACCTGCAGAAAACGGAATCAAGACTCCGTGTACCTGCAATTGAGTAGAATTTTAACAAAAATAGATAGAAGTGTGATTTTCTTTATGCTATCCTTACTTTTAGCAAAGGAATTGCGTAATGGTCATGTGATAATATTAACATTTGTTTCATGAAATGAACTGTTCATGATCTGAATTCAATTCATCAAAAAATTTATACATGTCTGTTTGTATGTAGTAAATTTATTTTAATTCTTTTATATGTAACGTTTCTTTTGGGAGTCAGTATATGTCATGGATCCTAAGTCTGCTACGGTTCCTCATTAATCTTGTTGGTTTATATGTAGTCTTTTGTGCTTGGTGATTTGATGTCGAATTTGGTGTTTCGTGTCCCCTTTGCGTGTCTTTTCTGCGTTGTTATATACTTCTCTCCAGATCTGTAGCCTGAACGAAGCTTCGTTTTCGACCTTTATCAATTTGACATCATATATTTTTCGCCATTTCATCGAAAAATATCGAAATTAAACAGGTTTAAATTACATCTTAGCATCATAATTCAAATGCTATATTGAACATAGATTTGATTTGGATATGCTACTGTATCGACCCTTCAGGAATCTTGAAGCCGCGAACTCTCTGTGAAGTAAATGTACAAATTTGAATTCTAGAAATAAAACCAGAGGGCGCTAGTGAAATGAATTAGAGCGGCTTATGAAAATCACTTTGGCTGGAAGCATCGCTGATGAGAATTTAATATTCGAAACACATGTCTTGTGCATGAAAATTGGTTCGAAATTTTCTTCACGAAGGTATAGATTTATCCCTCACTACATCCACTTCCCTGCGAATGTTCTTCATCGGATTTCAACTACTCTCCTTGTGGTCACGTTATTACTGGTGACCTTAGTATAGTCAAGAACGACAAGTTGAGAGAATTGTTAAAAAAGGGTCCCAAATACAGAGAAAGTATGTCCTTTACATGGAACCAAAATGTCAAAATTATCATGGACTCTTGTGAGGAATATGCAAGACGTTGGGCAAAGAAAGAGGATGTACAGCTCGACACCCTTTCCGAATGGATAAAATTAATCAGAGGGTTACTTTTATCTAGAATTAACCGATTAAAATCAACTGTGAACACCAGATTCGTGTCTATATTTAAAGACCCTGATGTTATCACAGAACTTACCTACCTCCAAGAACATTATGTCATCACACCAGCGGACAAAGCCTCAAATAATTACACATTTACTTGCAAAAAGTACTATTTCGACAGTCTAGTTAAAGAGTTGGGTTTAAATTCGACACCTGGAAATCCCACTTACACCCCAACAAACCTTTCTGCCTCTGAAATAATAGATAACCACAAATCAGCTCTTGCTTCCTTTGGCTTCGACACTACCAATTTAGATTTTGATTTACCATACTTATACTGCATACCTAAAATGCATAAGAATCCGTACAAACAACGTTTCATCGCTGGTTCCTCAAAATGTTCTACCAAATCTGTATCGATCTTACTCACCAAAGTTTTATCTGAAATCAAATCTGGGCTACAAAAATATTGTTCGACAGTATATTCTCGCAGTGGTATCAACCAGATGTGGATTTTAAAGAATTCGAAGGAACTTTTAGAACATCTGAAATCCACTCATTTTAGTAGAGTCCATTCGATCAAAGCCTTTGATTTTTCGACACTTTACACTACAATTCCGCATTCTTAATTGAAAGAAAGACTCGCAAAAATTATAAGTAATGCGTTTACAAGTAAGAACGGTAATCGCAAATACAAATTTATTGTTGTTAACTATGACAAAACCTACTTTGTAAAAGAAAAGTCAGATTCTGAAAATAAGTACACTGAAACAGACATTATTCAGATGTTAAACTTTCTGATCGACAACATTTTTGTGGTGTTTGGAGGAAAGGTCTTCCAGCAAATTGTCGGAATTCCAATGGGGACCAATTGTGCCCCACTCCTTGCCGACATTTTCCTTTACTCGTACGAAGCTGAATTCATTCAATCTTTGGTCTCTGAAGGGAAAAGATACTTAGTTTCTGACTTCAACTTCACTTACAGATACATAGACGATGTGTTGTCCATCAATAATCCAAAATTCGCGGATTACCTTAGCAGTATCTATCCTTCGGAGCTTGAAGTCAAAGAAACTACAGAGACAAATAATTCAGCATCCTATTTGGACATAATGTTGTCCTACGACACTGATGGTCACATGAACACCTCACTCTATGACAAACGTGACGACTTCAATTTCAGCATTACGGACTTTTCTTTTCTGAGTAGTAACATCCCTTCATCGCCTGCTTATGGCGTGTTCATATCTCAGTTGATACGCTATGCCAGAGCAAGTACCAAATATACGGATTTTGTTCTGAGAGCTAGGCGTCTTTCAGATAAGCTTCTCAGTCAGGGATATGTTTGTGACCGACTAACATCGTCACTGAGGAAGTTCTACGGTCGATATGGGGAACTCGTCATACACTATGATGTCCCACTGTCCAGAATGGTGGATGATATTCTGTCATGGACCATTTGAACCATCCAACCAAAGATTGTACTCTATATCTTCCAAAATGGAAGTAACCGGATGTGACAGTTCTACCGAATTGAAGCGACGGGTGTTGCATGCAAGCAGGAGATGCTTACTCTTCCTGGGCACCTGGTCTCACTCTCATATCGGGAGTTCGCTTCTTTTCATATGGTGGAGGTTTTTGTTTTTGTTTGCTTTGGTTCCTGTTTTATCCTGATTTTGTATGCCTTCGGTTTCTGATTTTCTGAATTATCGATTTTGTACTGTAGACAGGGATATGGTCATTATCCATATTTGTCATTTGGAACACTTCCGTATTATTTACTTCGGGTATTTGGGTTCTGATACTGCAACGGTAGTTGTGGTGGAGATCCCCTAATTTTTAGCTCGTTCTTGTGGGCGGATATTGGTGATAAGATTGTTGATTTTGATGGGGAATTTTGAGGGCCAATCAATTGAGTTTGAAAATTACAGGGAAATAAAATATATAGATCAATTAGCCATTGAGATAATTGTATATGTTTATAGAATTACTCATTCTCTGGTAAGCTTTCATGAAACGCAACTTGAATATATAATGAAATAGAATTTAATGGTCATTTCTTTCATTTTATGAATTCTAGGAATTTAATTAAGGATTAACTTTAACAATTTTGCAATTTATTGAGATATAATATGGTTTGAGGCGGTACACACTTTTTTATCCGCGGATTTAATGGGGAAAATATTCCCACCTTAGTCCCATTTCTATCTAACTGTCTTGCGTTACAGACCCTCCAAAAAGAGGGACGGCTGTCATAAAATGGGGAAATTGGGGTTCTACACAGAAACTCAACGGAAAGAGGTCGCCATTTTGTTTAGAATTTGATCGTCATTTGGCGCGAAGATATTGACTTCACAATGGATATACGTCACGCAAACGTCATTAGTGGCACTACAACTACCGTATTTCCGGAAGTGGGCGTGTCCAATTAAGCAAACCAATTTATGGAGGTATAATTTGCTTCCAATGACCATTCAAAATCCTTGATACGAGTAAAAATTATTAACAGAGAAACGAAAACAAGGGATATCAGAAAGTTTTAGCTCACCTGAGCGAAGCTGAAGTTAGCTATTAATATCGTAGTGTGCCTTCCGGCGTCCGTTCTTTATTAACTTTTCAGATTTCTACTTTTTCTCCAGAACCAATGAAGAAATTTTGATGAAACTTGGTTGGAATGAAGTACTTATGGGCTCCTACAGGTTGTTGTTTTATATCCTGATCCGTCAACAGGCAAAAGTAAGTAATAGCGGTACCCTCCTTTGATAAACATCAAAGAAGTACCAAACACTAAATCGTGAGAAGTCCCATCGGAAAAAAAATCATACCGAAACACATATTGAAGAGATGATCGAAAAGGATGGTTTGAAAATTGTTGTTAGATTTGGTCACGTTGGTTTATATGTGGTACTTTTTTATGTTTCTGTGTTGTGTGTTGGTACGTATTCCTTGTCCCTTGACAAAATATGGTGTATGCTATAAATAGCTGCCTTATCTAATATCGTCCCTGATGACAGACAGACAGGTATGACATTATTAGTTATACAGTGTTTTACAGGGGGGATACAGAAATATATTGGGTCGATGAAAAAAGTTGTATTGGGCGAGGCGAAGCCGAGCCTAATACAACTTTTTTCATCGACCCAATATATTTTTGTATCCCTCTGTAAAACACTGTATAACGAATTTATCCCACCGATTGCTTTTGGCTTGTGTATGTAACGTCAACATATTTTAAAGCATTTCGGTGACGTCAATATCGTAAAGCGTCTTAGTGGAAGCAGGATATTAAAATAATATCATGTCAGTAAAATAATACAACATGATATTCGGTTCTTCTCGACCAATCAGATTTCAAGAAATTTGCCAGAGGTGGGATGAAGTGTTTTTTATGGTCATCTGATAGTGAGGAGGAGGTTGTTTTACACCAAAATTGTTCGTTCTTCGAGACCTCTGGGTTATCGGAAAAGTGGAAGGGTTGTGCACACATAAACAACGATAATCACACTTTCTGCTATTTTAGATGTCTAACTAAATCGGCACCGGTTGCCCATTGGTTTCAGTGTAGTCCTTTGTGTTTTGTTTTTCAGTGTTGTGCTTTAACGTTTCTTGTTCCTTTGCGTCTCTTTCTGTGCTTGTCTGCTCTGCGTTTCTGCACTGGGTGTTTGGGGTTTTGCCTTAGTCGCTGCAACCTCGTGTTGTTGGTGATCCCCTCCTTTGTTTTATATAAATAACTGTTATCTCATATCGTCCATGGCGACAGATAGGCATGCATTATATAGAGTTTATTATACAAATAACTGTCTCATATCTCATATCGTCCATGATGACAGACAAATAGATATAACAGTCAGAAAAAAGAACATAGAGTGTATTATATAAATAGCTGATAACTCATTTTGTCCCTGGAGACAGACAGACAAAACACAGAGTGTATTGTATAATTGACCTACATCTCATATAGTTCCTGACCACAGACAGACAAAAAACACAGAGTGTATTCTATAAATAGCTTATATCATATATCGTTCCTAATGACAGACAGACAAAACACAGTGTATTCAATAAATAGGTGATGTCACATATCGTTCCTGATGACAGACAGAAAAAACACAGAGTAAATTCTATAAATAGCTTACATCCCATATAGTTCCTGACGACAGACAGACAAAAAGCAGAGTGTATTCTATAAATAGCTTATTTCATATATCGTTCCTAATGACAGACAGACAAAACACAGAGTGTATTCTAGAAATAGCTGATATCTCATATCGTTCCTGATAACAGACAGACAAAACACAGAGTGTATTTTATAAATAGCTTATATCTCATATCATTCCTAATGACAGACAGATAAAACACAGAGATTATTCTATAAATAACTGATATTTCATATCTTTCCTGATGACAGACAGACAAAACATAGACTGTATTCTATATATAGCTGATATCTCATATCGTTCCTAATGACAGACAGGCCAAACACAGAGTGTATTCTATAAATAGCTGATATCACATATCGTTCCTGATGACAGAAAGAAAAAACACAGAGTGTATTCTTTAAATAGCTGATATCTTATATCGTTGCTGATGACAGACAGATAAAACACAGAGGGTATTCTATTAATAGCTGATATCTCATATCGTTCCTGATAACAGACAGACAAAACACAGAGTGTATTCTATGAATAGCTGATAACTCATTTTGTCCCTGGTGACAGACAGACAAAACACAGAGGGTTTTCTACAGATAGCTAATATCATATATCGTTCTAATGACAGACAGACAAAACACGTAGTGTATTCTTTAAATAGCTTATATCTCATATCGTTCCTAATGACGGACAGATAAAACACAGAGGGTATTCTTTAAATAGCTAATGATGACAGACAGACAAAACACAGAGTGTATTCAATAAATAGCTGATAACTCATTTTGTCCCTGGTGACAGACAGACAAAACACAGAGTGTATTCTATAAATAGGTGATATCTCATACCGTTCCTAATGAAAGACATACAAAACACAGAGTGTATTCTATAAATGGCTGATATATCCTATCATTCCTGATGACACACAAACAAAACACAGAGTGTATTCTATAAGTAGCTTATATCTCATATCGTTCCTAATGACAGACAGACAAAACAAAGAGTATATTCTATAAATAGATGATATCTCAAAGCGTTCCTAATGACAGACAGACAAAACACGTAGTGTATTCTATAAATAGCTGATATCTCCTATCGTTCCTAACGACAGACAGACAAAACACAGAGTGTATTCTATAAATAGCTGATATCTCATATCATTCCTATTGACAGACAGAAAGAAAAACAAAGTGTATTCTAGAAATAGCTGATATCTCATATCGTTCCTGATGACAGACAGACAAAACATAGAGTGTATTCTATAGATAGCTGATAACTCATATCGTTCCAGATGACAGACAGACAAAACACAGACTATATTCTATAAATATCTTCTATCTCATATGTTCCTGATGACAGAAAGACAAAATACAGAGTGTATTCTATAAATAGCTGATATCACATATCGTTCCTGATGACAGACAGACAAAACACAGAGTTTATTCTAGAAATAGCTGATATCTCATATCGTTCCTGATGACAGACATACAAAACACAGAGTGTATTCTATAAATAGCTGATAACTCATATCGTTCCTGATGACAGACAGACAAAATATAGAGAGTATTCTATAAATAGCTTACATCTCATATCGTTCCTGATGACACACAGACAAAACACAGACTATATTCTATAAATAGCTTATATCTCATATCGTTCCTGATCACAGACAGACAAAACATAGAGTGTATTCTATAAATAGCTGATAACTCATATCGTTCCTGATGACACAGAGACAAAACACAGACTATATTCTATAAATAGCTTCAATCTCATATCGTTCCTGATGACAGACAGACAAAACACAGAGTAGATTCTTTAAAAGTCTGATATCAAACATTTTTTCTGATGACAGACAGACAAAATATAGAGTGTATTCTATAAATAGCTAATATCACGAATCGTTCCTGATGACAGACAGACAAAACACAGAGTGTATTCTATGAAAAGCTGATAAGTCATTTTATCCCTGGTAACAGAAAAACACATAGTGCATGCTATGAATAGCTGATATCTCATATCGTTCCTGATGACAGACGGACAAAACATAGAGTGTATTTTATAAATAGCTGTTATCTCATATCGTTACTGATAACAGACAAAACACAAAGTGTATTCTATAAATAATTGATATCTCATATCGTTCTTGATGACAGAAAAAACACAGAGTGTGTTCTATAAATAGCTGACACTTTTGTCGTTCCCGACGACAGACAGACAAAACACCGAGTGGATTCTATAAAAAGCTGATATCTCGTATCGTTCCTGATGACAGAAAAAAATAAAAACACAACACAGAGTGTATTCTATTAATAGCTGATATCTCATATCGTTCATGACGACAGACAGACAAAACATAAACTGTATTCTATAAATAGCTGATATCACATATTGTTTCTGATGACAGAAAGACAAAATACAGAGTGTTTTCTATAAATAGCTGATATCACATATTGTTCCTAATGACAGACAGACAAAATATAGAGTCTATTTTATAAATAGCTGATATGTCATATCGTTCCTGATGAAAGACAGACAAAACACAGAGTGTATTCTATAAATAGCTGATAACTCATATCGTTCCTGATGACAGACAGACAAAACACAGAGTGTATTTTATGAATAGCTGATATCTCATATCATTCCTAATGACAGATAGACAAAACACAGAGTGTATTCTATATATAGCTGATATCTATTATCGTTACTGATGACAGACAGACAAAACACAAAGTGTACTCTATAAATAGATAATATCTTATATCGTCACTGATGACAGACAGACAAAACACAGAGTGTATTCTATACATATATGATATCTCATATCGTTCCTGATGACAGAAGATCAAAACACAGAGTGTATTCAAGAAATAGCTGATATCTCATATCGTTCCTGATGACAGACGGACAAAACACAGAGTGTATTCTATAAGTAGCTGATATCTTATATTGTTCCTGATGACAGACAGACAAAACACAAAGTGTATTCGTTATATTATGGCTGATATCTCATATTGTTCCTGATGACAGACAGACAAAACACAAAGTGTATTTTATAAAAAGCTGACATCCCATATCGTTCATGATGACAGACGGACAAAACACTGAGTATTCTATAAAAAACTGATATCTCATATCGTTCCTGATGACAGACAGACAAAACACAGAGTGTATTCTATAAATGAATGAAGACGTAGAGAAACGCAGAGTGTATTCTATAAATAGCTGATATCTCATATCGTTCCTAATGAAAGACGGACAAAACACAGAGTGTATTCTATAAAAAGCTGATATCTCATATCGTTCCTGATGACAGACAGACAAAACACAGAGTGTATTCTATAAAAAAGCTGATATCTCATATCGTTAATAGTGACAGACAGACAAAACACAGAGTGTATTCTATAAATAGATGATGTCAGATATTGTTCCTGATGATAAACAGAAACAAACACAGAGTGTATTCTATAAATAACTCTCATCTCATATCGTTCCTGATGACAGACAGATAAAACACAGAGTGTATTCTAAAAATAGCTGATATTTCACATCGTTCCTGATGACAGACGGACAAAACATAGAATGTATTCTATAAATAGCTGATATATCATAGCGTTCCTGATGACAGACAGACAAAACACAGATCGTGTTCTATAAATAGCTGATATCTCATATCGTTCCTGATGACAGACAGACAAAACACAGAGTGTATTCTATAAATAGCTGATATCTCATATCGTTACTAGTGACAGACAGACAAAACACAGAGTGTATTCTATAAATAGATGATATCACATATTGTTCCTGATGATAAACAGAAGCAAACACAGAGTGTATTCTATAAATAACTCACATCTCATATCGTTCCTGATGACAGACAGACAAAACACAGAGTGTATTCTATAAATAGCTGATATCTCATATCGTTCCTGATGACAGACGGACAAAACACAGAGTGTATTCTTTGAATAGCTGATATCTCATATCGTTCCTGATGACAGACGGACAAAACGCAGAGTTTTTTCTATAAATAGCTGATATCTCATATCGTTCCTGATAGAAGACAGACAAAACACAGAGTGTATTCTATATATGGCTGATATCTCATATCGCCTGATGACAGACAGACAAAACACAGAGTGTATTCTATATATATAGCTGATATCTCATATCATACCTAATGACAGACAGACAAAACACAGAGTGTATTCTGTCAATAGCTGATATCTCAAATAGTTCCTGATGACAGACAGAGAAAACGCAAAGTGTATTCTATAAATAGCTGATATCACATATCGTTCCTAACGACATACAGACAAAACACAGAGTGTATTCTATAAATAGCTGATATCTCTTATCGTTGCTGATGACAGGCAGACTGACCCGAAGTGTATTCTATAAATAGCTGATTTCTCATATCATTGCTGATGACAGACAAACCCAGAGTGTATTCTATAAATAACTGATATCTCATGTCATTCCTGATGACAGACAGACAAAACACAGAGTGTATTCTATAAATGGCTGATATCTCATATCGTTCCTGATGACAGACGGAGAAAACACAGAGTGTATTCTATAAATAGCTGATATCTCATATCGTTCCTGATGACAGACAGAAAAAACAAAGAGTGTATTCTATAAATAGCTGATATCCCATTTCGTTCCTGATGACACCCAGACAAAATACAGAGTGAATGTTATAAATGACTAATATCTCATATCGTTCATGATGACAGACGGACAAAACACAGGGAGTATTCTATAAATAACTGATATCTCATATCGTTTCTGGTGACAGACAGACAAAACACAGAGTGTATTCTATAAATGAATGAAGACGTAGAGAAACGCAGAGTGTATTCTATAAATAGCTGATATCTCATATCGTTCCTGATGACAGACAGACAAAACACAGAGTCTATTCTATGAATAGCTGATATCTCATATCGTTACTAGTGACAGACAGACAAAACACAGAGTGTATTCTATAAATAGATGATATCACATATTGTTCCTGATGTTAGACAGACCAAACACAGAGTGTATTCTATAAATAGCTGATATCTCATATCGTTCCTGATGACAGACACACAAGACACAGAGTGTATTCTATAAATAGCTTATATGTCAAATCGTTCCTGATGACAGACAGACAAAACACAGAGTGGGTTCTATATATGGCTGATATCTCATATTGTTCCTGATGACAGACAGACAAAACACAGAGTGTATTCTATAAATAGCTGATGTCATATCGTTCCTGATGACAGACAGATAAAAACACAGAGTGTATTCTATAAATAGCTGATATCTTTTATCGTTCCTGATGACAGACAGACAAAACACAGAGTGTATTGTATAAATAGCTAATATCTCATATCGTTCCTGATGACAGACAGACAAAACACAGAGTGTATTCTATATATGGCTGATATCTCAAATAGTTCCTGATGACAGACAGAGAAAATGCAAAGTGTATTCTATAAATAGCTGATATCACATATCGTTCTTGATGACATACAGACAAAACACAGAGTGTATTCTATAAATAGCTGATATCTCTTATCGCTCCTGATGACAGACAGACAAAACAAAGAGTGTATTCTATAAATAGCTGATTTCTCGTATCATTCCTGATGACAGACAAAACACAGAATGTATTCTATAAATAGCTGATATCTCATGTCATTCCTGATGACAGACAGACAAAACACAGAGTGTATTCTATTAATGGCTGATATCTCATATATTTCCTGATGACAGACGGAGAAAAGACAGAGTGTATTCTATAAATAGCTGATATCTCATATCGTTCCTGATGACAGAAAGACAAAACAAAGAGTGTGTTCTATAAATAGCTGACATCCCATATCGTTCCTGATGACAGACAGACAAAATACAGAGTGAATTTTATAAATGGCTAATATCTCATATCGTTTTCGTGTATACATATGTAGGCGGAATCACAGCATGATCTTTTCATAGTTAGATACATCCTAATAAATAATACAAATAAGATCAATTAACAGTTCACATCTTTGCAGTGCATTAAAGAATGTTGACCTGCAGACAACCTGGGTTTCAATTTTCACAAGAAAAATATTACACGTGTATTAACCACACCTCTTTAAAAAAAAGTTTCCAAACGTCTTTTTAAACCCTGCGGGTGGTTTGTACCAAAGATGAGTTCAACACATAACAAAAAGAATATGGACATTTAGATTGTCAACGCGTGTATGGGGCGCCATGGCGCATGTCCTTCATCACTGTACACTCCCTTTGTTACCTTTCTAAAGCAAGAGAGATCTGAAAAAAGGGAAGGGGACATTTTTTCCCTCTCGATCTGGCTGATTGAAAAAAAAGAAAGATATGTAGACAAATTTCACTGACTTAATTACCTGTGGTTTAGAGTATACCCCCCTGTCTATCATACCCTATAAATATATATATGATAGAGTGGGAGGGGGTACGAAACAAGTATCTGTGACCATACAGGGCTCTCGATCAGCCTAATTTGGGCCCCAGTCCCAATGCAAAATAGTATTTTTTTTTTTCCAATTTACTGACCATTATCCTCAATTTGAAACCCCATGGAAAATAAAAAAAATGTGTTAAGAATTCTCTTTTCCTAGTCAATAGACATCCAAAATTATCATATTTCCAAATTTTGAGAAAATGCCGCTATTTTCCCCAATTTTAAAAGGCCCCGGGCCTGGGCCCCAGTCTCAAAAAATGGGTGTGAGAGCCATGCAATATATTAAATTTGGCTATACATGTCTATCTCGATCCACGTGTACATAAGAGATACATTTAGTGTTTTTAGATTGTTTCACATGTAGAAGCATGTATAAGCTTTAACTTGATACTTCATTCATGTTTTTTAACCACAGGGCTAATTGACCTTGACCTAGTGACCTTCTCCGATTTGTTAAAATTCCAACCCTTTTACAAAATGAACTATCACCAAGATAAACTTAGTCATAGATGTACAAGGCATATTCCTTACCTCATCTCTGCAGTTATAGTCTATATTCTAAGGCACTAAATTATGTCGCTATAACGTTGAATTTCATTGGTTATTTGCTCCTTAGTTACAGCAGTAAAACAAGAACATACTAGGCTTTTATGTTGCTAACGTCACATTTCGCTGTATATTCACAAAAATATAGATTGCATTAGAATGGGAATAACTAGATACTGACTTTATGTTTGCGAACGGTAAATGCTGATTTTATTGGTACAGACCAACCAAATATCCAACGTCAGAAGCTAGTTTAATTCCCTAAGAGTAATTAAAGCATTTAGCAACATGAGCAATAAAGGTCAAACATACATGTTTTTCATAATTTGTCTCCACGTTTTCAGTTTTGACTTTTGTCCTTAGAATTGAGAGAGAAATACTCTTTCATGGTCTTCTACATACATCGTTTTCACCCTGGGGTCTCAAACTTTTTCCAAACCCCTTGCAAGCCTCATGTTTTACATGATGTTGAGACCCTCCTGGTAGAGGTGATGTAAACGTTCTTAGACCATGAAAGAGTCTTGTATTATCTTCATTCAACATCCATGATCTGATGATTTTTGTTATTTTTTTTTATTCAGAGTCTCACCATTCTCAACTACTATTTCATCAGAGATGGGTGTGTCAGAAGAAGCAATAACAGCGGAGCCTCCCCGCCTGATTGGAACAATCATATCAGAGACGGGCGACAATGTATCTGTGCATGATCATGCTGATGGAAAGACAGGTTTGAAAATACCTGAAAGTAAAAACTTTAAATGATACACGGTAGTGTTTATATTTAATAAAATCGCCCCTCTCTGGTCAATATGACCTGACAATGACAAGACATGTGACAGTTCTCAGCCAATGAGAGTGGGAATATAAATAGACTACTGTAAACGTGGAAATTTTTGCGTAGGGGTAATTTTCGCGAATCAATAGACATCGCGAAAAATCCCCCCACGCAAAAATATCCCTGCTGCATATTGACAATGTGATAGACATTTTTATCGCGGATATTTCCCCCATGCATAATATTGTTCCCCCATGCATAATATTGTCTAAATCTTAGAATCGCAAAATTTCCCCCGAGCAAATAATAACCAAGTTTACAGTATATTATATAAATTATAAACCTAGGCTAAGAGAGGTTAATTAGAAGGCTTGAATTAACCTGTATTCAATGTGCACATTAAAAAAGATGGATAGCACACCTGGTAGCACATGATCAATAATTGTATTGACAGATTTACTAGTACTGTAATATGTGAAATGAATTTTAATTCATGAATTATTGCTACCTTATAATGATTTTTCAGCTTTATCAAGAGAAGAACAATTGTTTGCAATAAAGGTAAATAAAAATGTTATACTGTCAGAATCAGGAGGTTTAATTGGAATGATATAGTTTTTAGTCTTTTTGTTTGTTGTGGAAAAAGAATAATTTTAGGCATATATATATATATATATATATATAAATATAAAAAGTGCAGATACAGAAGATATCAATTACAAAGCAAGGTCAGTTGAGGATTGATGTAGTATAATGAATTTTTTTTGCAACAAATATTCTGATTGCTGAAGTGACAAAAAATGCAATTTTTGCAATGACATGCATCCATGTGGTAATATCTTCAAAAGCAGGCGTTTTTATTAAGCAAATAATTACATGTAGAATGGTTATCTTACTGAAAATTATATTGCCTAGGCTATAGAGAACAACAATCTAGATGACCTCCTGCAGATTCCATCATTTCAAAAAATATCCAGGCACCTTTTGGCCTCAGAAGTAAGCAACCAATGCTTAGAGCTGACACTCCGTGGGAAGAATCCAAGTGTGCTGCTGAGGCGGAAGAGTGTGGAGGAATTGAAATCCTGGAAGGATATGTTCCATTATATATCAGAGGAGATTAGGTTGAGGTATATAATAAGAGCTCCATATTATGATATGTGAGCCCTATATAATAATATAGTATAATTAAACAAAGATTGGGGGGGGGGTATATAGGAAACACCCTGTCCGTCTGTCTATCTGTCAATCTGTTCGGTTAAGAAGTTCTTACAGAAGATAACTCTTCAAGTATAAGTGATACGGCATTCACCATAACAAGTACTACATTTTGATACCAAGACATATGACCTTGACCTTGAACTGTGACCTTATATTAATATTTTGGTTAAGAAGTTCTTATAGCATTTTTTTTTACACGTAAGTGATAGGGCTTTAATATTCCATACATACATAGCAAGTACTACATTTGGATACAGAGACATTTGACTTTGAACTAGTACTTTGACCTTGTAGAAGTATTTTGATTAAGAAGTTCTTAAAGCGAATATCTCATCAAGTATAAGTGATAAGGCTTTTATATTTCTCTAGATAAAGGGATAAACCATGTTTCTTGTGACAATATCAATATTTTTAAAATAAATATTTTGGGCACCAGGATTTAATGTAAGAGGAAATCACAGTGTGCCCCTTATGAAACCCGTTCTTAAGTAAATGGTGAGCAGGTTTGAAACTTGAGATTTGTTTTTTGTATAATTGCATTTTTCCTTGAGATTAATCTTCAATTATGTACATTTGAACTAACTTGTGATACTATTTTGCCTTTTTGTATACTGTGCTTAAATAAATAATATATAATTTTGTTATTTAGAATTCCATTTCTTCACTGCCTTATGTGTGTAGTTGGGAGTAGTAATTTGGAAAAAATAAATTTCAAGAAGGTTGAGGCCACCATATGTATGGCTGGTGTGTTCCCCATACGCCTACTCGGCTAAAATAACATTATGTTAATTGGGTGTGAATGGGGCCATCAAAAGGGTATGCTTTGCACTAATTAGTTACCTGTATTTAACTGTATTTGCATTACCTGTAAAGTGATCATTTCGCTTTATTACTTAATTCTAACTAGAAAGACAGAAGTGGTGGCTGAGTTTGCTTGCGGAAAATATTTCTTTTATTTTTTTTTAACTTTAAAAAATAAATGTTTCATAAATCAAGCTATTATTTAATTCTGATTAGGACCAAGAAGTATAATTTTCAATAACTAAAAAGACAGAAGTGGAAAATGTAACCTTAGATTCTGATTATGACCAAGATATATCAGCTTATTATGTTGTGGTGGCTGAGGCTGATTGCGGAAAATATTTCTTTTATCTAATTTTTTTTTAATTCTAAAAACTGAATATTTCATAAATCGAGTTTTTCCAGTGTTCTTGATTTTTTTCTGGAATAAATATATTTTTGAAATTTTTCTTCAAACAATTAAGATATATACAGATAAGATAAAAAGAATATCTCTCAAACTAGCTCCATAGGAATGCCATTATCTGTGCAATTAACAATTCCAAATCTCTTACATAATCAAAGGATAATTCAATCAATTATGATAATAGTGTACTGCAAACAGGAATACGTGTTAGATTCTGAGCAGTCCAAGCTCCAAATATTAACTTAAATGAATGATAATTTATTCATCTCTTACATAATCAAAGGATAATTACAATCAATTATGATAATAGTGCGCTGCAAACAAGAGTTACTGTGAAAGTGTCAGATTCTGAGCAGTCCAAGCTCCAAACATCCAATGAAATGACAGAGACGAAATAACCAATGAAATGACGAGTTTTGAGCTGTCCAAGCTGATGTTATCCGATGAAATGATGTGACTGTCTTTTCTTATCTCTGGGAAAAGCAATAAAAGGAGGAACATGACAGAGTATCATCATTCTATTTTCAACCATGACCAATGCTCAACTTGACACTAAGCTCATCCGCAACAAGAAAGGAGGCTTCAACCTAGCACGACAACCTCAGAGAACTCGCCTCTTCTGACACGTTCTACTGTGATGGTACTTTCTACACCTGCCCTACGCTATTCTACCATATTTACAGTGTCCACATCTACTCAGACGCATCATGAGACCTGTAGTCTTCGCCTTTCTACCCGGGAAGAGCCAATGCATCTACGCACGATTCTTCAGCCTCCTACTAAACTCCATTACCAAACTAGGCCTCACCTTCTCACCTACCAATGCCATGCAGGACTTCGAGACAGCAGCCCATACCGCCATCAAGGACGTCTTTCACGGGGTATCTACCACGGGATGCTTCTTCCATTTCACCCAGTGTATATGGCGGAAGGCCCAGTCGACTGGTCTGCAGATGCTATACCGGGACAACAGCGACGTAAAGATACTGGTTCGACGAGCAGCCATCTTACCTCTAGTACCCTTAGACGCAATCGAGGATGTATGGTTCCAAGCCCTGGAGGACAGAGACGATGCAGACATCAGCGACGTAACGCAAACCTTCACCGACTATGTGACGGACCAATGGGTTGATGGTGATCGCCTGCAATGGAACCACTTCGGGACAAACGGACCACGGACAACCAACAACCTTGAGGGATGGCACAGCAAGCTAAAAAAGATGGCCCAGCACTCACACCCCAACATCTTCAACTCAATCCAGATGATTAAAGACGTACAGAATGCCATTGAGATTAACGCCATGCAACGAGATGCGGGAGGAACCACCAGGCCAAAGTCGAAGAAATACGTGACGATCGACAGACGACTGACGACACTCAGGCAACGGTACCAAGACGGGATCATCGAACTGATGGATTACGCCGACTCAGCATCCGAGCTTCTCCACCTTGGCTAGTGAATTTGACATCCTTAGTGCATATTGTGATCTTGTGAACAAAAATGAACCAGTGACTGATTGTATTTTATTTGTAACATGTATTTATTATAAGCTGTTTGTATCTTTAACATGTGCTATTGGTTGTTGTTTATATTTGTTGATTTTATATATTCTTATGTCTAAATGTGGAAGTATGCATTTTGAACCATCAATTTCATTTATGTAATTTATAGTATGCAATGTGATTTGAATAAAAATTGTAAATTGTAAATTTATGAACTTGTAATTCTTTTAAGAATGGAATAATAATTCACGTACACGCACGTGCAGGTAGCGCTAATTAGTACATGCCTTCCCCTCTGAGGACCCCTTTTACACTCAATTATCTCAATGTGATTTTTAGCAAGTAGGCGTATGGGGAATAAACCGTATGGCTTATGCCATACTTATGTTTCAGAGAAACTGCGAATTCTCAGCTATTCAGAAGCTCATGACTGTCATATGTATAAAAGGCAATTTAGATGACAAGGCAATTAAAAAGCATTTGTATGTGTGTGTTTGATGTTAGAATGAAGGAAAAAAATCTTTAAATAAAAATGAAGTGATTTGCATGTCAATTTTTATTAATTATTTTTAATGTTGTCAACAATATGGTCAATGAAGGTGTGCAGTAATGAAGGCAAAGCAATTTTGCATTTCATTATTTGTGTATGATCTGCACCTGCACATCATCGTTGTTTTGAGTAAGTTATGTGCACTTTTAATGAATTAACAACTTGAAGGCTCTATATATACAGTAAAAAAGAATATAGATATAATTAATGATATCTTACTATTCTAAATTTTCCTCCATTTTATTGCTCAGATGAATATGTCATCGTATAAGATAAAAAGAAATATGTGATTTCCTCAGAAAAATCTACATTTATCAAAGCTTCCTTATCACAAGCCAAAAGTTAATATACCTAATAGTAAGTAATATTAGTTATAGTACAGTGTATAAACATTTAGAACAATTGTATGCTATGAATAGTGCATAAAAATGTATTGTTGGCTTTCTGTGATTATTATGTTTGCTTGTTGGAAAAGTGGGATACTTCTCATGGCTTTTTCTTTAGCCAAATAAAAAAAGAAGGGGGACGTGAGTCGGGGATCGAATCCCTCCTGGGAAGGGACCCTTCATCTCAATTTATTCCAAAGCCATATATGAGAGAGCCACTTTTATGTTTTTATGTTGATTTTTTTTAAAGAATTACAGTTAATAATTATTGCTATCAATAACTTCAATTTTCAGTATGTAAGCTTGGATTAACACAGCTTGATTGAAGTAATTTCAATAGTAGATATGAAGAAATTTCTATTAATTATGTCAAATTGTCAATGTATAGACAATGTAATTTGAGTTTGATTAGAATGCATCTGTAACGTGTCTTGTTTTCGTGGGGATGGCATGTTCTTAAATCATAGCGTAGTGTTAGTGTGTATTGTAAAATCCGAGCGGTATGATTCAAAGTACATGTATATTCCAGGGTAAAACTGTAATTTCCATAATTATAATCCAGTTGAAATGAGACATAAATCATGAATCTAGTTCACTACTGTAATATTTACATATATACAAGTGCGCACATAAAAGTTAAATCCAAGAAATATAGATCACGGCATTTTATAACAACAAGTCACAACAATATCAATCTACTCTATAAAGTCTGGCTAAAGAGAATCTTCTCATATTTATAGAAAAGTCACAGTACTCATCATGGGTATTATCAGTCATGTGACATGAGAGTACTCGCTTTGAGTAATAGTACCCACGGTGGGTAATCATAAATTATGAAATAAAACATCAACAATGAAGCAAAGATAATTCAAACAAACATATAAGTCGTAATATAAAATCTGAACGTCACAACTCCCCCCGACTTAAGCATTGACTCCCGTCAATTATCATCAAAGCACATTAATTAGATAATTAAAAACAAAGGGGAAACAACAAAGCAATTAAAATCTGACGTTCAGTAGTGGATCAAAGTATTTACAGTTCAAAGTCACGTAAATATAAATATCCTAAACATCGGCAGTCAATACAAAATCAATTAATAGTCAAATCCTACTCTCACAACTTTCACGTTTCTATTCTGCATGTGAATGTTAATTTCATAGAGGATTTCTAGTGTTCTTACGAAATCAACATTTCCAATATCTACGTCCTTTGAATATAATATATATTTTAGTGTCTCTCTTCGTAACTTCCCGGCCACTCGGATATTTGTCCTCCGTTTTCGTTAATTGGAGGCAAATAGGGTTTTCAGCGGTTTGCACTGGTTCCTCGTCGTGATCTCCATTTTCACTTACAGCGTCTTTTTCGCTATTATTATTAAGGTCACAGTCGTCATCACATGATCGCGAGTACCCGGGCTGGGTATCGTCATGAGCTTCATTATGATACTCATTCTGGGTATCGTCTTGATTTTCACTGTTGTACTCACTGCGGGCATCGTCCTTATTTTCACTATCTCCGACATGATCGTTTTCGTAGGCATCCACAAAGTCCAAATTGCGTTACCGTATACGGATATAATCAACCTCTCGGTGTCGCAAATGCCGTTTTCTCTTTATCACTTTCACGCATGGGTATTTGGTGGTATGCCATATTAAGATCCAAAGAACTAAACCACTTTGATCCTGATAATGCTTCCAAGTCATCTGTTACTCTTGGTATTGGATAAGCGTCTTTAATAGTGCGTGCATTTAACCTGCGATAGTCTACACATAATCTCCAGGTTTTGTCCTTCTTTTGGACTAACACGAGGGGAGAAGACCAAGGGCTGTAAGACTTCTCTATAAGTCCGTGCTCCTTTAATTTCTCTATCTCATTATCGAGAGTGTCCCTCTTGAATATCGGAATTCTCCTTGGTGGCTCCTTAAACGGGGTTTCATCGCTCAGTTTGATGACATGCTCCCCTATAGTCGCACGTTCCATTTTCTCTCCAGGAACAGCAAAGGAATCTTTCCTCTCTATCAGGAATTCCTTAAACTTCATCGCTTCTTCATGTGATAACTCCTTACAACCGTCATCAAATAACTCGTATAAGTGATCGGGTAATTCTCCGGAATTTCTGTTTCGCTTCACTTCAGTTGCACTATATGATTCCATAGGCTCACTGATGAAATCCACAGTTATCACTTGAGCTATTTCAGTATGTTTATTTATCCAAACATCTGAAACATCAGCATTATACACTCGCACAAACACAATATCATTTTGTGTATTTACGATCTGTTGAGCCACAATTAAGCCATGAGAATGCACAAACCGTTTAAATGGAAGTAACATTCCCTCACAACACGTCGGTTTTCCTTTGAAACCAGCCTTTATCACTGTTTCACAACCGGAAGGCACACATGTGTTTTCTTTACACATAACAACACACACATCGTCGGGGGTTTCACTTATCCTTGGATCTATGTTCATCACAAGATGATTTGTCTTGTAATCCCAGTTGCAGTTATACATTGATAAGAAATCATGTCCAAGTAGGTTACACTTTACTCCACCTACATATACTCTAAAATTCACACAAGTATGTCCAAAAGTCAAAATCATAAACGCAGTTCCGAGTAGATTCAATTTACTCCCGTCCGCTGTTTCAAATTTGTTCCGCACTTCTTGCAGACTCGGCCTTGTAATTGGAAGAATACTGTAATACGTATCTTCGGTTATGAATGTTCTACTGGCTCCTGTATCCATCTTCCATTCTATCGGACTACCTTCTATAAGCCCATCCACGATCATTCCAGATCTCCCTTTCACATTAAGGCTATAGATTTCAAAACTACCAGAATCAGAAGAAACACTTTTCTTTGAACCACATTCACTATCAGGTGTAGAAATGAAACTCTTCATAGACATATGAGCAGAAGAAATTTCAGACTCGGAAACTCTTCTATGTTCCAAACTATCACACTGACTTTTTGTATGAGAAACATCTTTCTCGATTACAGGCCTATCACGAACGGCGACCGACGCACGGCCTACCGCCTCGGTCCCTCCTCTTTTAATTGCTTCCTTTCACTCTTCTCACAGTGACTCCTTGGAAAATGACTTTGATAACTTCTTCTCTTTGGACAGTCTTTGAATAAATGTGTAGATGAATTACACGCAAAACATTTTCTGTTATCAATGTTCTTATTTTCTGCACTTCGGCTTTCATTCGATGCTTTGTCTTGGAACTTGAGGTTCTGTCTATTTTCGAAAGGTCCATTGTTTTCCCGCGCATCATGTTTTAATGCGAAAACTGGCCTTCGTATGTCCTTTTGTATATCAGACTTACGGCTTTCACTTACTCTGATGCATTCTTCTTGCATCGCAGTCGTAACAGCATCTTGTAATGTCTTTGGTCGAGTTCTCTTTACAGCTTATCTAAAGTCGTCTCGTTCGCTGCAATTGTCCATAAAAGTCTTCATACTGCTCTCGGCAATATATTCACGATTGTTTGGATATGCTCTACGATATAAATCTTCAAGCGCTTGTCCAAAATCTCTGAATGATTCTGATGATCTCTTTGTGCGAAGCCTTGCCTCGGCAATATAACTATCCTTCATTGTATGGTGTCCAAACCTATCGTTCATTCTTCCTTTCAGAGCAATCCAACTGTTTCTCTTTTCATTTGGAAGTCCGTATGCAAACGATTCAGCTTGGCCCCTTAGAACAGTGAAGAAGATCTTCTGTTTTCTATCTTCATCCCAATTATTTAGGGAACTGACATTCTCAAAGTACCTTATGAATTCAGACCAAGTGTCTCTGCTGTCACCATTGAAAGTACGCTTTATTGGCACATTACTGGTACTCATGTTCCCAGATATTGGTGAACTCATTGATAGGTTAGGGCTTCCATAGTTCTCCGGTATTGGTAATCTACTGCTCCTTGTGGGTATTGCTGATCTGGTGCTTCTTGCGGGTACTGAAGTCCTTCTATTCACAGGAGTGTTTACGGCTTGATTATAACGGCGCTTGCTCCTAACCAGTTTCAGAATAATACTACACAATATAATGCACAGTAATCCGAGTGATCCAGACACAAGTAATTCCTCAGTTAAGCACAAGAACAAATAACCCGGAAAATACTGGTACAAAGCACCAACACAAACACATCCTAATAGAAACACTATGAACCACGCGAACCAAAACCAGCTCCATTCGCTTGATTTCTGTTCGTCCATATCCACGCACATATTCTGCTCTGACAATGAAGGCAGATTTGTTACAGGAGGACTTTTTAAGAGCGTATCCTCATTTATATCACTAACAGGAGATTCCTGTCGTGCAGCTTCGTTAAATGCTGACATCAAATTCCGCCTTACGGTCGGGGGACTATTTTGTTCCCTCCCTTCAATTCCATCCAATGATACACCGGAAGTTAATTCCTGCTGTGAATAGCGTGTCCTATCCATATCCTTATTATCTTCGGTTCACTGTAGTTTTGTATCCGTACAACATACACAACACAGTATTAAACACATGTACAATTTATCCACTTACTATTCGCACTTCGGACACAAAACACTGTCACAATATCCTTTTGTAGGGCACTATTTACCGGCAGAATTTACAACATACGATTCCATGCACAATGCACAATAAGCTCATGATCGGTACAAAGTTATAGTAATCCATAAATCCAATACAAATAAATCAATAATTGCACATAAAATCCAAGCACAAAAATATTCCGAGAATATCACATTTAGTTACCCGGAAATGCCTTAATTCGGCACTTACACACAGGACAGACGTAATAACGGCTGACTACATTGCTCTTCGCGCCAATTCTGTTCACTATGTTGTCCTTTTTCTCAAACAGTACATAACAGTTTGGGCACTCTTTCATCTTTGACATATCAATTATCCTATCAAAATGAAATGATCCATCCTCATTTAAAGTATAAAATGGAACTAAATGTGAATTTGCCATTGTTTATATTTTCCTCGAACTAAAAGAAGATTTGATCAGATTCATGACACATTGGGCACATAAACACAAACACTTGCGCACAAACGCACTTCACAATCTTCTTATTTTTCGCAAGTCGTCTAGGAAAAGTGGAAAGGCACTTTTCACACTTCATTTCCACATTTCCGAAATCACAAATTGTTTTCACTGTAGCTTTTCCATTCGGGAAAATCTTATAAATCCTTATATAAGAAAATTCCATGTTCACAAAATTAAGAAAATTCCAAAGTCTTCCTGGAAATTGACACTAACACAATATTTCACAATAAATAATCTGCTATGCCATCCCACCGCTGCCACCAGTTGTAACGTGTCTTGTTTTCGTGGGGATGGCATGTTCTTAAAGCATAGCGTAGTGTTAGTGTGTATTGTAAAATCCGAGCGGTATGATTCAAAGTACATGTATATTCCAGGGTAAAACTGTAATTTCCATAATTATAATCCATGTGAAATGAGACATAAATCATGAATCTAGTTCACTACTGTAATATTTACATATATACAAGTGCGCACATAAAAGTTAAATCCAAGAAATATAGATCACGGCATTTTATAACAACAAGTCACAACAATATCAATCTACTCTATAAAGTCTGGCTAAAGAGAATCTTCTCATATTTATAGAAAAGTCACAGTACTCATCATGGGTATTATCAGTCATGTGACATGAGAGTACTCGCTTTGAGTAATAGTACCCACGGTGGGTAATCATAAATTATGAAATAAAACATCAACAATGAAGCAAAGATAATTCAAACAAACATATAAGTCGTAATATAAAATCTGAACGTCACACATCTTTCATTTATTAATGTAACATTTCAATTGTAATATTTGTTACGAAATATTGGTTCTGTTTTGTTATTGCAGGCTCTAACCAGATTGAAACAAGTTGGAATAACCATGTCACCAAGCTTCAAATTTCGAATTCTGGAGGAATGCAACAAATTCAATAACGACGCTTTGTTGATGCATATTAAAGACAATCCCTTGATAAAAATTACAGGTTTCAATGATAATACAACTTGAAGACTCTTTCACTGCATGACATGAAAGATACATTGGTTCCAACCGAGGGTCTGTACGTCATTAGAAACCCAAGGCTTAATTGGCAGGTTTTTTTTTTGCATGATTTTGATTTCTCAAGAGTGGAACCAATATATCTTTCATAGCAAACAAGAATGAGTATTTTCTCTCATACCTTAGAGCTAAAATAAAAGTTGAAGAAAGAAAGGGAGAACTATCAAGTTGAACCAATTGCAAACATTTTGTGATATTCAAATTTATCGCTCCCGAAAATGGTTTATTCTAAAAATAAATGAACCAGGAACTCGCCACTTTGCATCTTTGATGCATTTTAAGCTTATCAAAAATCAATAATATAATTTCTTAATCAACACATTTTTGAATTATTCAGTCTTTATTATTATTCTTCATATCAAAACAGAAATGTGAAGTTATACTATATGATTGAACACTTTTATCACAGGAGACAACTTGGACATTTATGTCAGAACATCAATGCAAGGAGTGGAAAGACAGCATAAGGATATGCACATGTTTGCATTAAACGTTCTTTCTACAAGGATTGCATCCACAGACACAGACAACACCCCTCTCAACTCTCAACCATTGCAACCAACATACCTAATTTTATCTGGATTCAGTGCCGATATTTTGAGGATGTCATATAAGATTTTGGTAAATTGCTGATACTTTACAAAATAGGTACTTTATTTCTCGAGCTATGTGGGCACGAGAAGAAAGTTCTCATACTGGTACTGTTATGAAAAGTGAAATTTAAATAGGGATTTCGTATAAAAATTCAATTACCCTTGTATTAATTCAAACCAAAATCAAGTTTGTGAAATGGTGAAATATATATGCATCTGTTTGTACCAACAATTTGAAATCTCTATTGTATCAATTATACTTCATGTGATATCAAATTTAAACTTTACATGGAGATAGGAAATACATGTAATGAGTTAGCTTGATTTCGGGAATCAACCTTGACCCAGAAATATGACCTCGACCTTGGAGATTGAATTCGACTAAACTGTAGTAATGTTTAAAAAAATAAATCATATTTAAACAGGGCATTGAGATATACAATGTACCACGCAAATGGGCCTGATTTCACTCTGTTGCTTTCCAAAGACATACATGTAGTATTTCAAAACAAAATCTGCTTACAGCAATCTGGCCTTTAATATTGTCTTTAGGGACGTCTGGTTATATTTGTTTTAATAGTTAATTTTCATCATCTTAAACTAATTACCAATATTATCGTTACTTTACATATGTAGATTAGTAGAATCCTCTCAGAAGTCTCGGAAAACAAATGGATGGAAGCAGTTTCTCCAAGCCATATGCCCCACCCATACAGAAAGGAGACGGCGGACAAGTCGTTCATTTTTCAGCTACCTTTGCTGTTAAAAAATGAATCAAAATATGAGGACTGCATTAGTATTATGAACTCCTATGAATCTACACTAACAAAGTTATTTCAAGATGGTAGAAATTATAGCCTCCATGTAAATATAGGGTTTACATCCATTATTTATAATGATAAAAAGCACACAGTTCTAGTACTGCAAGTATTTGGAGATCTTGACCTTTGATCCAAATTGTTAAGGAATCAATGCATGTTCAGCATGATCAGCTGTATCTATTTTTCTGAATTTTTTTTTATCTTGTTTCCTTATCAAATTCTCATATTTGAAGGAAATACAGACCTGCTTGACAAGTATAAAGTTACACTGGGCGGTGACCAATTAACAAGGGTCCGAATGCAGGGTGCCAAAGATTTGAAAGCACTATCGACAACAGCACAAGGGCGGCTTGCTCATCTTGAGCCTGTTGTCTGTGAGCTTTGGCATCTGAAACAAGATTTTCTAGAGGTAACGTCCAAATCCAATATTTTACTCACCAAAAAATTTCAGGGTGGCACATATTTGCTGTATATTTGTCTATGTGTCTACCCAAGTACATACATCAGAATATGATCACATTTCAAACAATGTTCAATAGGAATATTACACCCATACAAAGATTCCTTAGGTAATAAAAAATAACAGACATAGGCCATTTATGTTCATTTCTGAAAAGTCTAAAGATAATTAGAACTGTCAGAGAGTGACCATGAGTTTTTATTGATAATGTGTAAAAAAATTAACCTGGATATCAAAAATACAAGAGAAATTCAGAGAAACATTGTTAAAGGTACATGTATCACCAAAAAAAATTATACAAAGAATCATAGATTGACATGTCATGCAGATTTTAAAGTTCTGTCTCCCAACATGTAACCAAGCTTTAATTGATCAAAAACAAAGTAAACATCATTATGTGTTATTTTCTATTAATTTAACATAAGATTTCTACATTTTTATGGAAAATTTTTAAGAAATATGCTTTGTATGGAAAGTTCTTTTGCAGGGATATCAAATTCATGATTACAATGTATATCATTTGGTTTTATTTTTTTACAAAAAAAGTTGCTTCTAAATTACAAACATATGCCATTTAACCTGTCACTCAGCCAAAATATACATTACAGTAAAATTGTCATTGTAAAATTACATATTATTGAATTTTGATGTTTTTCATTTTAGAAACTCTATAAGACTTTTTATGGAAAAGCTACAGCAGCAGAACAAGGGACTCTTTTTCATCTTAAAACAATTCTGAAAAAAAAACAGATGTGAATGGGAAAGTGAAGTCAAATTTCAAGGCCTACTCAGAGTTTCTGTGCCTTGTGGTTAAAGAGCTCATCAGGGAACAGGCCTTAGACATTATGGATGCATGTGCCCCCCTCATTCCAGCCAACATCAGAGTTGCGACAAAGGATAGAAAATGTGTCATAAGAGATGAAATTGTCTTTAAGATGATGGAGATGTTTGGCTATAATGAGGGGGATACAAGCCTTCCCAATGGTGACCATGATGTGCTGTTTAACTACAGCTGCCAACTGTGTCAATGGGGGATTCATTTCTTGGCATTGGATGATACAGCGAAAGAGGGAGACATTATGCGAATCCAACCAAACTTGCTGAAGTGCATTCCCTTCTTTTACTCACACTCCAAGCTATCTAAATATTTGGTGGAGTGTGTGGACATTATTCTCAAATGCGAGTTAAGTTAACCATTATCTAGGATACGCATCCTAGAAGGGTTCTTTGTGAACAGAAAAGGAGGTCATGGGAATAATGTTGAAGCTGATTTGGTGCAAGAACATTCTGTAAGGCACCAAAAGGAGCTTATCAGGGCCCTCGGTGCCAATAAGTCTGACAAAGCAATACTGAAAGCAACAGGTGCTGCAAACTTGGTCACTTCTCTTGTAGAAAATTATGATACTGCTCTCAGTGTTCCCATAAAGGGTTCGAACCATGGTACTTGTACAAATGAGAAAGACATGACAGTTAGAATGTCTAAGGTCTACTAGACCTTTTAAGCATACCCCTGGTAGGAAATGCTCTCCTCACAAGTTTGTCCATCCAAATTCAATGTCAATGTTAGCAAGTTATTGATAGACGTAAAGGTCATCATTGATCGACTGTCATATGATTTGATTGATGGAGGAGGATGAACATGGAGAAAATGATGGTCTGCCAGACATCTGAAAACAAGTTCATAATGTAGAGTCTATACGTACATGTAACCAACTTCTTCCATATCATTTTCATGCAAAGAAATGAATCCTCGTAGTCCCATTATACAACCTGCCTACCTTTACAGTTTTGGCATATTCTTTATATATGTTGTACAAATGTAGGCTTACTCACCTCAGTTTACGCTCTTTTCTGTGGTTGCTCAAATTTATGCCTTAAAGTATTCTACAGCTAAATATTTTTTTTCCAGTTAATATAGCAAACAAATGAAATTGTTTACATTAATCTTTTTCATATATGAGAATGATTTCTTCTTTAATTGTCTGGGTAAGCTTGTCAATGATAAATAATTTTCATAATGTCAGAGCGTGAAAAACAATGTTTCATTCCTAAAAATAACCACATCACTGTTACAAATTACACCTTTTAAGGAAAATAAAACTGTTGTTAAGAAACAGGTAGGCAGGTCTGCATAACAGATACCAGTACTGTTTATGTATTATGGCTTACCGGTATGTTATGTCTGCAAGCCTGAGAATCATGCCTTAATATCTTGATGTCAGTAATGGCTAAAATTGTTTAAACTATATTCAGGTACATGTACAGCAGGGGGCACTGTGTTGATATAAATATAATATTTGTATTATATATACATGCAACTTTTTGAAATCATAATAACATACCCAGCACATAGTTTGCTAATTCAATATGATCTTGATGAAACTACATCTACATAATATAATAACCATATGTCTCTTGTTGATCAAATGATATTGCTCATGTTAAAGTTATTCAAAAGTACATGTTTATGTAGTTAAAGAATAATTCCGACAAATTTAAACCTGCCGGGCCGAATCAAGTGAAACACGTCAATGAATATGAAATATTTTCTGAAGATTTCAAATTCCAATGTCAAGGTCAAAGGTTTGACTAATATGAATTTGAAATTAATATGTTTAAACATAAGGTTCAACTGAACGTGCCAAATGTGTTTGTATAACAACACCTTGTCATACCGAAGACTATGAAATTTGTCATATACAGATGAAAGAGAGATTGACATTTGTGCCTTTATAGTATTGTAAGTCAAACTCTAATGTCAAGTTCATCAGATCAACTCAAAAAGCTTGACACAAGAAATTCACAATTGATAGTTAAGAGTTGCCAAGGTTAAAGTTTATAGATAAGAAAAACAGACAAGAAAAATATTAAAGGGTATACATTCACGAGGGCTGATTGATATCTTGTGAACCTTGTATCGAACGGTTTGAATTTTATCAGACATTTTGCATTCTTTTTCTACATAATCCCCTTCATTAACTATACAGTGCCTAGTGACCTCAATATCACTTTTAAAGACCTCTTACATCTACACACAAATATTGCAAGTGCAGGTCAGTTTGCAAATGCTACAGCATTTGCATCTTGCTGATGAATCAGATAACTTGCTGAATCCAAATGCTCCCAGCAACCTTGACCTTAAACACGAGTCTGATATGCAGTAATTGATGATATCAGTCTCAATTCCAGGTAAATTGCAAGCTATGTCAGAAATGTTGAAATATAAAGTATTTCTTGACTGTTGACCTCGCCTGCCAGCCCGACCTATTTCTTGGACATAATTTGTAAAAAAGACCTTGGAGGCTTTGCATGAATTATATTTGTAACAGAAGGTGAGTCATACCCCATACCAAGAACAGATGTAGTAAATACAAGTCTGTATTGAGGTGTATCTTTTTTTAAATCAGACAAGATTGTATTTACTACATCTGCATCTTGGTTGGCAAATACAGCTCCAAAAGGTGCACTGTTAAGATCTACATCGGCAAAACTTCTGCAAGCATATTTCATTGCGAATGACATATATTGCATGGGCAAAAACATAAGTGTTACAGGATAATTATTCTTTAGTGACTTTAACAACTGAATTTCCCTGATGAATGTTTCCTCATAAACATCTTCACTGCTTCCTTTGTCTTTCTTTATAACCTCGAAATATGTGTTTGGCACATCAGGACTCCTCTTGACTATTTTCGGCTTTATATTAAAACTTTTCACCAGATCTGTTAAGTGTGATTTTGATATGGTACCACTTAGGCACAAGAAAGTTAGGATTTCAGGTTGCCTATCTCAGAATAGGCTCTGCGAAATTCTTTACCCCTGCAAAACAAAATTTAATGCATTTCAAATCAAAGATTTACTTTGTCATTCCATCTTGTTATCTCACTTCACGAGCAAATACCTTTAGTGGAGCTGGTAGTGGACCAATAACCCAATAAAGTAAACTAGATTGTGTTGTTGTAAAACGACTACAATTACGAGGGTTGTTCGAAAAGTTCGTACACAACTGCAATTATTCATAAATGCGTGAAAGTAAGTGTACAATTTTCTGACCAAACACTCATCAGGTTTATTGCAATCAATCTATACAATACCAATGTAATTTAAAATATTCTGTCATTGTGGCTTTATTAATTGTAAATATGTAGTGAAGAATCATAATAATTTTGAATTCTTAAAAATGGTATATACAATTTTATAGACATTATAAACATTGAAAATTAGATTTTTGAAAACTTCAATTAACTGCATTTACTGGAACGTGAACTTTCATGCTGAAATGGAAAAGGAAAATTGAATTAACAAATGAACATATGACAACATGGAAAAGGTCAAATGATAACATAACAATAATTTTCTTAGATTTCAAAGTGTGTAATTTACCAATCCTCTACTTTATGGCATTCATCAATGCAAATGGCTCCAACTTTATTTCTTAAATGTATCAACAGTACATTCCCCACATCAGAACACAAAAGTGCCTCTGGATGACATATATAAATTTCACCTGTCTTTACAGCATCTATTTTAAATAAAAAGCATGTAGAAATCAAGTTGAGAGGAAGGGTTCCTTTCCATAAGGGATCCGATCCCAGGCTCACGCCACCCTTCTTTAATTACAATTTCGCATATGTTGAATAATGAATATTATGAATATAACAAATGTGAAAATGTAACACCAGACATTCTGCTTTCTTATTTTGTTAATGTCATGAACCAATATATTCCATTTTTCATTTTGTCATTTCCCATAACGACAAGTTATATTAAAAATCTATGTCAAATAAAAACCGAGGTTGTGAAACCTGAACGCCCCTGTCAGCATTTTCGTCAGTTTTATGCCATACCATTTTCCGTTCAGAAGGTCTATGGTCAAGGTCCCAAGGTTACAAACTTTGAAATCAATGGCAAGTGTTACCAAAAGGAATATACATGTAAAATATGAAAACCCTATCACTCACCATTCAATAGTTATGCCAAATGTTAAAGATTTTGAAAAGTAGGTCAGGTCAAGATCAAGGTCATGAGGTCAAAAATTTTGGTATCAATGGAAAAGTCTTGTCACAAGAAATACACATGTGAAATATGAAAGCCTTATCACTCGCCATTCAAAAATTGTGCACAATGTTAAAGTTTTTAAAAAGTAAGTCAAAGGTTAGGGTCAAAACTTTTGGTACTGATTGTACCGGATTTTTGTCACAAGGAATACACATCTGAAATATGATAGCCCTATCACTTTTCATTCAAACATACTCTATGAAAGAAGTAGTATTCACGGCACACAATTGTATTGCCTACAATAATTTTGACCATAACCAACAATTATTTTATGCATTAATGGCCTGTTCATAAAACATATCTAGTTTCAATAGAATATAACTTCGTTATGGTTTCAATCTTTGATGGTATGTGCAAGAAAATAATTTGTCACCATTTGAATTTAAAAAAAATATTTCAATAATATTCACATCTTCATTTGCAATTTAATAAGCAGAGGTGTCTGTAAAGTATATAAGGAAAGCTCTCATTGATATTTTTCATCTTCACTTACACTTATTATTTAAAACAGATGCTTAAAATAGATGGAATTACCCAAAATTTGATTTATATATTCCCTCTTTTTACCTATAATATTATATGCAACATCTGTCCCTTGAAATGAGACAAAATGATCTGTTGACCCATGGATCAATGATGCTCAATTGTATTTCATCTCTGAAACATTCTATTGTTAATTATATAAGTTATTTGAAGAGATATTTTCATATTAAACTTGGCACATACCCTGTACAATATTCATAGTGATATAATTCTGTAAATGGATGAATAAGGCCATGACATGTGCATATAGTTGCTAAAAAGCAATGACAAAGAAAGTAATAAAATTGTAACAACAACAAATTGTCTGAAAATTACATACACAAAAAATGTTCAAATTACTCTTACCAAAAACGAGTGTTTATAAGTTACAATATCTTAATTCAAATATTATGTCTACTGTAAAATGTAATGAAACTGGACCAAAACATTGATAGAACTAGTATTCAGGGAGGGTACTGATAATTTCTTTCACATTAACTTACCTTCCATGGAAGTCTTTTCATCGTCCAAAAAAATATTTCCTCCAATATCAATGAAAATGCTCTTTAGTCCTAGTTCTCTTAACCTCCTGAGCTGGTCATGGATGATGGTATTTAGAGGAGCTAATACAATAACTTTATCTGGCTTTTCTAAGAGTCTAAAGATGTCTGTAATGGAAAAATAATCCAGCAACAATTAAATATAATTTATTTATAATTTATTCATTGCAAATTATATACCGATTAAAATGTAAAATGAATAGAAAACTTGTATTTCGTATACTGCTTATTGATAATGATCACAAATGTATCATATCTATATTAAATGTATATTTAATGTACTACTCAATGACAGTGTTTTATTTCGAAATAGGACAGAGTGTCAAAGATGTTGAGGTCATTCAGTCAACACTAACGATATAAAACCTGTAAAATGGATCAGTTATATCAATCGGATCAAGTCTATACTTTATATAGACTATATTGGATTTAAAAAGGCTATTCTGGACTAATCTTAACAATGCTTGGACGCCAAGTGTTTTGAAAACACTTTTAGTGAATGTAGACTTAATTGTACTTACTATTTGATAATATTTAACTTTTAAGCACAAAGAATGGAAAACTGTGATGAGACAAATTCATCAATGTACATTTAATAAACTTTCAGCTTATTTGTCGATAAAGTCCTATTTGTTTCCATTCACTTGTGTACTTCTTGGCAAAGTGCTGTTTGTTTCAATTGATTTCAAGTGCTAGCATATGTGCAAATAAAGATAGCACAGAAGATGTTCAGAATTTACTTAGATATTTTTTGATTATCAATTTCTGACATTGATCGTGATAGACAGCTTTAAAATCAAATATTCAGAAAGTGGAACAAAATAATTTGCAGAACTGGCCAAAAAATAAATATCTATAGCCTACAGGGGCGTAGCAAAGCTTAGTAGTATGTCCACATCATTTTCGTAAAAATAAGGAAATTCAGTGTCTCTCCCGGCAGTGCCAAAATTAAAGATTAGTGGGCAACAATGACATCGTTTTTTCAATGTGAGGAAACTATAACAGTAATAACTGATTAGAAATTAAGCCCAAAGGCACCCAATAAAGCACCGATTTGAATATATTTTTCAACATTTTCTCAGGTTTACCTACAATGATCGATAACAAAGTGCGAACAGCTACTTGATTGGAAAGGATGAATCAGGTCGTCATGTCCAAGAGCTGTATGATGTAGACATACATGTTTTTCGAAAAAAGAATTTTATGGAAAGTTTTCTTCATCTTTAGATATGGCTCATCGTTTGCTGACGACGAATCATATACATTTTTACTATATACTTTCTACAAATTGAGCTCAAATATGCATCAAATGCATCAAATGCTACTAGTTTGTTTCATTTCATCACAAATATTCCCAGAGGCCACCAACCCATAATAACAAGAAGAGAAACACCCTTCCATACTCTCCACACTTGACATTCCCAGTCTCACAAATAACTCCCCCCCCCTTAGCCCTAGTGCTGTATATTCATATTGAAATATTGAAGAGATATTTTCAATGCGTATCAATACACAAGTATCGGTCCTTTCAATACATTTGATACATATAAAATCCTAAGCTTTTAGTTCCTTTTTCTTCTTTTTTCTATATTCCTTCTTTAATTCAAATCTTCTCCGATCACTTGAACGTTTACACATAAGACTTCAAATAAAGCTTTGGGGCACCTGGTTGCTTCTTTTCATGTTGTGGAGGGTTTTTTTTTTTTTGTTTGTTTGCTTTGGTTCCTGTTTTATCCTGATTTTGTATGCCTAAAATTTATTGATTTTCTGCATGAATTATCAATTTTGTTTTGTGTATTATAGTGTTGTACATCGGAAGACTTTTAAGAATCCATGATCGGAAAATAATCGGAAAGAGTAAACCGATCGATTATCGATTTAAATCGGAATACAAAAGTCCATGAAACATGGGACAAAAAAGATTGAAAACTACAAAGGTTTCTTGTTGCGGTTGCAACAAGAGTGTCTTCCTCCTATACAATTTTTGGTTTGGAAATATGAAGGACGTCACATTACATGTATTTACATTATATATTTAAGTTTTCAAATAGCAGTAACATTAAATTTTCAAACCGATAATTGTTGGTGAGCAACCATTTGATTTGGGGGGGGGGGGGGGGCAGGAATTCTATTGCCAGCCGGTAAAATTTTTTCAGCAATTTTCTGAGCAGGCCATTTTTTTCAGCCATTACCAGAGTCGGAGAAAAAATTTCGCCGGTTCTTCGGGCCGGATTTAAACAAATTGTCAAATGTTGTGAATGTCTGTGTAAGTTAAACTCCCCGCTGTTACAGAGTATGAGTTAATAACCGTTCCTTCAGATGTCTCTTTGCAATTAGCGAATTTCAGACAGATTGTATGATGTTTAAATAGAACCTTTTCTAGATTTTTGTGCCTATGCGTATTAGGTCTCTGGTAGATACAGCTATGTGAACAGTTTGTATTTATATTAATTAATTTTTTGACTTTAAATTGTCTGGCACAAAGGGCCAGCAAAAATTTCCATATCATGCAATGTATCCTTACTTTTGCATGGTCCGGGAAAAAAAATTGCCGGCCCTTTGGGCCGGAATATTTTTTTCAGCATTTTTCAGAGCCGGGAATTTTTTTTTGCAAATTCTTCCTGCCCCCTTCCCCCATAAAAAAGGCGAGCTCGTAGCTGTAGAACCAATTTTCTTGAGAAGAGAAATGGTAATAACAAGTTACGTTCAATATATACATATAAATACTATGAGGTTCTCGCTGTGCAGGTTCAAATTTGGACCCCCCCTTCCCTTTTTTCAAAGTTTATTTTGAATTTCCATCATGGCGACATCGTTCAATATAAACAGAACTGTTTTCGAAAAACGAGGGGAGGGAAGAATGTTGGAGAAATTGTTCATCAATTTGTAAATAAACCAACCGAAAATTATGTTCGAACGTTTGCTAGAATTAGAAATTAAACTTGATGTTCAAAATATAGTTATTGAAGTTTAGAAACAGGTTTGTAGGTTAGAAATCGGAATCAAACTACCACTTTTTGTGTGTAAATTCTGGTTTGTAGCTGATCTCTTCTAAATTAATCAACTGTTTTAAAATCAAATTGTGTATATCGAAATGTATTTATGAAATGCATATTCATCATTGCCGTGAAATCGGAATTTGAAAATCTCAACACTGCTTTTCTCGAGTCGGACTCGGACTACCAATTTTAGTGTGCGCCCGATCTTTTGGCGTGAAGGTGTATCGAAATACCCAACTCAAAATTTCGATGCTCATATCTTTTCAACAGTAAGAGATAGGAAAAATCAGAAAGACTAAATAAGACAGATATATGGATAAAAAATAATAATATTGAAATTTTTAGGAAACTTCATAAGCTTAATTTTTGTTTACTATTATAAGCAAAAAAGTGTCTTCCTCCTATGAACTTCTGAATTTGGAAATATGAAGGACGGTGAAGGACGTCATCGTAATAAATCGTTACAGTGTGCATCTAGCATTTCATATCTTGCATGGCTTTCGACTTTCAAACAGAATGGAAATTGTAGATAGCAAAATACGAGATATTTAAGCTTACAAATAGCAAAACATGAAATTTACTTTTGAGTAATTCGACGCTCCCGTCAAATATTTGAATCTACTAAAAAACATGATAAAAAAAATAACAGAGACCAAAAATAAAAAAGACCAATCTAGCTTTTACTCCAAACGTAACGTTGGAGAACTTTCATTGTCCTAGCTTACAGGGTTCTTGAGAAATCGCTGATCCAATTTTCCACGGTTACGAAAACAATAGGTCTTCCGACGGAAGTCGGAAGACCTAAATAGTATTTTTCTGCATTAAATTCAGAAAACTTTTATGAAAACAAAATATAAAGCATTCAATTTCAAAGTGTCTGCATGTTTACATGCAAGACAACAAATAACGGTATATGTTACATAAGAAAAGAATAAAATAAATACCTTTACACAAAATACCTTTCTTTCAGCGACAATCGATTGTAAGAAAATGAAATCAATAATCGGAATAGAAAGAGTTTTAGCGATCGACAATCGATTGTCGGCGACAATTGGTTCATCACTAGTGTATTATTTGGGATATGGTATTTTTCCATATATGTCATCTTACATCTTTGTTGTATCTGACCTTAATAACAAATTCCTGTTGTTGTATCTGACTGTTATGACAGTTTCCTGTTATTGTATCTGACTGTGATGACAGTTTCCTGTTGTTGTATCTGACTGTTATGACAGTTTCCTGTTGTTGTATCTGACTGTTATGACAGTTTCCTGTTGATGTATCTGACCGAGATGCTATGACTATAATAATAATTTCCCGTTGTTATATCTGACTGTTATGACAGTTTCCTGTTATTGTATCTGACTGTGATGACAGTTTCCTGTTGTTGTATCTGACTGTTATGACAGTTTCCTGTTGCTGTATCTGATTGTTATGACAGTTTCCTGTTGTTGTATCTGACTGTTATGACGGTTTCCTGTTGTTGAATCTGATTGTAATGGTAGCTTCCTATGGTTGTATTCAAATTTATTTACCGTTTCTAGTGGTTGTATCCGACGTAAATGACAGTTGCCTTTGGTTGTACCTGACTATAATAATAATTTCCCGTTGTTATATCTGACTGTTATGACAGTTTCCTGTTGTTGTATCTGACTGTTATGACAGTTTCCTGTTGTTGTATCTGACTGTGATGACAGTTTCCTGTTGTTGTATCTGATTGTAATGGTAGCTTCCTATGGTTGTATTCAAATCTATTTACTGTTTCTAGTGGTTGTATCTGACGTAAATGACAGTTGCCTTTGGTTGTACCTGACTATAATAATAATTTCCCGTTGTTATATCTGACTCTTATGACAGTTTCCTGTTGTTGTATCTGACTGTTATGACAGTTTCCTGTTGTTGTATCTGACTGTGATGACAGTTTCCTGTTGTTGTATCTGACTGTGATGACAGTTTCCTGTTGTTGTATCTGACTGTTATGACAGTTTCCTGTTGTTGTATCTGACTGTTATGACAGTTTCCTGTTGTTGTATATGACTGTTATGACAGTTTCCTGTTGTTGTATCTGACTGTTATGACAGTTTCCTGTTGTTGTATCTGACTGTTATGACAGTTTCCTGTTGTTGTATCTGACTGTTATGACAGTTTCCTGTAGTTGAATCTGATTGTAATGGTAGCTTCCTATGGTTGTATTCAAATTTACTTACCGTTCCTAGTGGTTGTATCTGACGTAAATGACAGTTGCCTTTGGTTGTACCTGACTATAATAATAATTTCCCGTTGTTGTATCTTACTGTTATGACAGTTTCCTGATGTTGTATCTGACTGTTATGACAGTTTCCTGTTGTTGTATCTGACTGTTATGACAGTTTCCTGTTGTTGTATCTGACTGTTATGACAGTTTCCTGTTGTTGTATCTGACTGTTATGACAGTTTCCTGTTGTTGTATCTGACTGTTATGACAGTTTCCTGTAGTTGAATCTGATTGTAATGGTAGCTTCCTATGGTTGTATTCAAATTTATTTACCGTTTCTAGTGGTTGTATCTGACGTAAATGACAGTTGCCTTTGGTTGTACCTGACTATAATAATAATTTCCCGTTGTTGTATCTTACTGTTATGACAGTTTCCTGTTGTTGTATCTGACTGTTATGACAGTTTCCTGTTGTTGTATCTGACTGTTATGACAGTTTCCTGTTGTTGTATCTGACTGTTATGACAGTTTCCTGTTGTTGTATCTGACTGTTATGACAGTTTCCTGTTGTTGTATCTGACTGTGATGACAGTTTCCTGTTGTTGTATCTGACTGTGATGACAGTTTCCTGTTGTTGTATCTGACTGTTATGACAGTTTCCTGTTGTTGTTTCTGACTGTGATGACAGTTTCCTGTTGTTGTATATGACTGTTATGACAGTTTCCTGTTGTTGTATCTGACTGTTATGACAGTTTCCTGTTGTTGTATCTGACTGTTATGACAGTTTCCTGTTGTTGTATCTGACTGTTATGACAGTTTCCTGTAGTTTAATCTGATTGTAATGGTAGCTTCCTATGGTTGTATTCAAATTTATTTACCGTTCCTAGTGGTTGTATCTGACGTAAATGACAGTTGCCTTTGGTTGTACCTGACTATAATAATAATTTCCCGTTGTTGTATCTTACTGTTATGACAGTTTCCTGTTGTTGTATCTGACTGTTATGACAGTTTCCTGTTGTTGTATCTGACTGTTATGACAGTTTCCTGTTGTTGTATCTGACTGTGATGACAGTTTCCTTTTGTTGTATCTGAATGTTATGACAGTTTCCTGTTGTTGTATCTGACTGTTATGACAAGTTCCTGTTGTTGTATCTGACTGTGATGACAGTTTCCTGTTGTTGTATCTGACTGTTATGACAGTTTCCTGTTGCTGTATCTGATTGTTATGACAGTTTCCTGTTGTTGTATCTGACTGTTATGACGGTTTCCTGTTGTTGAATCTGATTGTAATGGTAGCTTCCTATGGTTGTATTCAAATTTATTTACCGTTTCTAGTGGTTGTATCCGACGTAAATGACAGTTGCCTTTGGTTGTACCTGACTATAATAATAATTTCCCGTTGTTATATCTGACTGTTATGACAGTTTCCTGTTGTTGTATCTGACTGTGATGACAGTTTCCTGTTGTTGTATCTGACTGTGATGACAGTTTCCTGTTGTTGTATCTGATTGTAATGGTAGCTTCCTATGGTTGTATTCAAATCTATTTACTGTTTCTAGTGGTTGTATCTGACGTAAATGACAGTTGCCTTTGGTTGTACCTGACTATAATAATAATTTCCCGTTGTTATATCTGACTCTTATGACAGTTTCCTGTTGTTGTATCTGACTGTTATGACAGTTTCCTGTTGTTGTATCTGACTGTGATGACAGTTTCCTGTTGTTGTATCTGACTGTGATGACAGTTTCCTGTTGTTGTATCTGACTGTTATGACAGTTTCCTGTTGTTGTATCTGACTGTTATGACAGTTTCCTGTTGTTGTATATGACTGTTATGACAGTTTCCTGTTGTTGTATCTGACTGTTATGACAGTTTCCTGTTGTTGTATCTGACTGTTATGACAGTTTCCTGTTGTTGTATCTGACTGTTATGACAGTTTCCTGTAGTTGAATCTGATTGTAATGGTAGCTTCCTATGGTTGTATTCAAATTTACTTACCGTTCCTAGTGGTTGTATCTGACGTAAATGACAGTTGCCTTTGGTTGTACCTGACTATAATAATAATTTCCCGTTGTTGTATCTTACTGTTATGACAGTTTCCTGATGTTGTATCTGACTGTTATGACAGTTTCCTGTTGTTGTATCTGACTGTTATGACAGTTTCCCGTTGTTGTATCTGACTGTTATGACAGTTTCCTGTTGTTGTATCTGACTGTTATGACAGTTTCCTGTTGTTGTATCTGACTGTTATGACAGTTTCCTGTAGTTGAATCTGATTGTAATGGTAGCTTCCTATGGTTGTATTCAAATTTATTTACCGTTTCTAGTGGTTGTATCTGACGTAAATGACAGTTGCCTTTGGTTGTACCTGACTATAATAATAATTTCCCGTTGTTGTATCTTACTGTTATGACAGTTTCCTGTTGTTGTATCTGACTGTTATGACAGTTTCCTGTTGTTGTATCTGACTGTTATGACAGTTTCCTGTTGTTGTATCTGACTGTTATGACAGTTTCCTGTTGTTGTATCTGACTCTTATGACAGTTTCCTGTTGTTGTATCTGACTGTTATGACAGTTTCCTGTTGTTGTATCTGACTGTGATGACAGTTTCCTGTTGTTGTATCTGACTGTGATGACAGTTTCCTGTTGTTGTATCTGACTGTTATGACAGTTTCCTGTTGTTGTATCTGACTGTGATGACAGTTTCCTGTTGTTGTATATGACTGTTATGACAGTTTCCTGTTGTTGTATCTGACTGTTATGACAGTTTCCTGTTGTTGTATCTGACTGTTATGACAGTTTCCTGTTGTTGTATCTGACTGTTATGACAGTTTCCTGTAGTTTAATCTGATTGTAATGGTAGCTTCCTATGGTTGTATTCAAATTTATTTACCGTTCCTAGTGGTTGTATCTGACGTAAATGACAGTTGCCTTTGGTTGTACCTGACTATAATAATAATTTCCCGTTGTTGTATCTTACTGTTATGACAGTTTCCTGTTGTTGTATCTGACTGTTATGACAGTTTCCTGTTGTTGTATCTGACTGTTATGACAGTTTCCTGTTGTTGTATCTGACTGTGATGACAGTTTCCTTTTGTTGTATCTGAATGTTATGACAGTTTCCTGTTGTTGTATCTGACTGTTATGACAAGTTCCTGTTGTTGTATCTGACTGTTATGACAGTTTCCTGTTGTTGTATCTGACTGTTATGACAGTTTCCTGTAGTTGAATCTGATTGTAATGGTAGCTTCCTATGGTTGTATTCAAATTTATTTACCGTTCCTAGTGGTTGTATCTGACGTAAATGACAGTTGCCTTTGGTTGTACCTGACTATAATAATAATTTCCCGTTGTTGTATCTTACTGTTATGACAGTTTCCTGTTGTTGTATATGACTGTTATGACAGTTTCCTGTTGTTGTATCTGACTGTTATGACAGTTTCCTGTAGTTGAATCTGATTGTAATGGTAGCTTCCTATGGTTGTATTCAAATTTATTTACCGTTTCTAGTGGTTGTATCTGACGTAAATGACAGTTGCCTTTGGTTGTACCTGACTATAATAATAATTTCCCGTTGTTGTATCTGACTGTTATGACAGTTTCCTGTTGTTGTATCTGACTGTTATGACAGTTTCCTGTAGTTGAATCTGATTGTAATGGTAGCTTCCTATGGTTGTATTCAAATTTATTTACCGTTTCTAGTGGTTGTATCTGACGTAAATGACAGTTGCCTTTGGTTGTACCTGACTATAATAATACTTTCCCGTTGTTATATCTGACTGTTATGACAGTTTCCTGTTGTTGTATATGACTGTTATGACAGTTTCCTGTTGTTGTATCTGACTGTTATGACAGTTTCCTGTAGTTGAATCTGATTGTAATGGTAGCTTCCTATGGTTGTATTCAAATTTATTTACCGTTTCTAGTGGTTATGTCTGACGTAAATGACAGTTGCCTTTGGTTGTACCTGACTATAATAATAACTTCCTGTTGTTGTATCTGACTGTTATGACAGTTTCCTGTTGTTGTATCTGACTGTTATGACAGTTTCCTGTTGTTGTATCTGACTGTTATGACAGTTTCCTGTTGTTGTATCTGACTGTTATGACAGTTTCCTGTTGTTGTATCTGACTGTTATGACAGTTTCCTGTTGTTGTATCTGACTGTTATGACAGTTTCCTGTTGTTGTGTCTGATTGTTATGACAGTTTCCTGTTGTTGTATCTGACTGTTATGACAGATTCCTGTTGTTGAATCTGATTGTAATGGTAGCTTCCTATGGTTGTATTCAAATTTATTTACCATTTCTAGTGGTTGTATCTGACGTAAATGACAGTTGCCTTTGGTTGTACCTGACTATAATGATAATTTCCCGTTGTTGTATCTGACTGTAATGACAGTTTTCTTTTGTTGATTCTTACTTTAATGTGAGTTTCCTGTTGTTCCATCTGACTGTAATGACAGTTTCTGTGATTGTATCTGACTTCATTAACAGTTTCCTGTAATTGTTTCTGACTTTAATGACAGCTTCCTGTGGTTATTTCTGAATTTAATTAGTTTTCTGTGGTATGTATTACTTTAATGAAAGTTTCCAGTGTTTATATCTAACTGTAATGATAGTTTTCTGTGTTTGTATGTGAGTTTAACTACCGTTTCTTGTTATTGTATCTGGGTTTAATGACAGGTTCCTGTGATTGTATCAGACTTTAATCAGAGTTTACTGTGGTTGAATCTGACTGTAATGACAGTTTGATATGGCTGTATATGACCGTAACGACAGTTTTCCGTTTATTTATCTGACCTTAATCACAGTTTCCTGTTGATGTATCTGATTTTATTACAGTTTCCTGTAGTTTTATCTGACTTTGATTATAGTTTTCTTGTGACTTTATCTGACCGTTATGACAGTTTCCTGTTATTGTATCTGACCGAGATGCTATTGAATTTGAAGATGTTTTGATATAATGAAAGTCTTCAGTGATTGTATCCGACTGTAATGATACTTTCTTGTATCTGGGTTTAATGACAGTTTCCTGTGGCTGTATATGGGTTTAATGACAGCTCCCTGTGGTTGTATCTGACTTAATAGACAGTTTCCTGTGGCTGTTTATGGGTTTAATGACAGTTCCCTGTGGTTGTATCTGACTTAATAGACAGTTACCACAGTTTCCTGTTATTGTATCTGACCGAGCTGCATATTTATCTGATCTTAAATGATGCTATTGAATTTGAAGATGTTTTGATATTATGAAAGTATTCAGTGATTGTATCCGACTGTAATGATACTTTCTTGTATCTGGGTTTAATGACAGCTTCCTGTGGTTGTATCTGACTTTAATGATAGTAACTTGTGATTGTACCTGACTCTAATGATAGTTTCCTGTAGTTGTTGTTGACTGTAATGACAGTTTCCTGTGGCTGTATATGGGTTTAATGACAGTTCCCTGTGGTTGTATCTGACTTAATAGACAGTTTCCTGTGGCTGTATCTGACTTTCAGGACAGTTTCCTGTGGTTGTATCCGATTTTCAGGACAGTTCCCTGTTGTTGTGTCCGACTGTAATGACGGTTTCCTGTGGCTGTTTATCTGATTGTTATGACATTTTCCTGGTGTTCAATCTGACTGTAATGACAGGTTCCTGTGGCTGTATTTGACGTTAATAAGTTGACTGTGATTGTATATGACTTTGATAATGGTTTCCTGTAGTTATGTCAGACTTTAATGATATAATCCTGTGGCTGTATCTGACTGTGATGACAGTGTCATGTGATCGTATCTGACTTTAATGAGTTTTCTGTTCTTGTATTTGGCTGGAATGACAGTTTCTTGTTGTTGAATCTGACTGTTATGACAGGTTCCTGTGGCTGTATCTGACGATACAAACATTTTCTTAGCTTTTATTTGACTTTATTGACAGTTTACTGTGATTGTATATGACTTCAATGAGAGTTTCCTGTGAATGTGTTGACTCTGACTGTAATGATAGTTTCCTGTTGTTGACTCTGACTGTAATGATAGTTTCCTGTTGTTGACTCTGACTGTAATGACAGTTTCCTGTTGTTGACTCTGACTGTAATGATAGTTTCCTGTTGTTGACTCTGACTGTAATGACAGTTTCCTGTTGTTGACTCTGACTGTAATGACAGTTTCCTGTTGTTGACTCTGACTGTAATGACAGTTTCCTGTTGTTGACTCTGACTGTAATGATAGTTTCCTGTTGTTGACTCTGACTGTAATGACAGTTTCCTGTTGTTGACTCTGACTGTAATGATAGTTTCCTGTTGTTGACTCTGACTGTAATGACAGTTTCCTGTTGTTGACTCTGACTGTAATGATAGTTTCCTGTTGTTGACTCTGACTGTAATGACAGTTTCCTGTTGTTGACTCTGACTGTAATGATAGTTTCCTGTTGTTGACTCTGACTGTAATGATAGTTTCCTGTTGTTGACTCTGACTGTAATGACAGTTTCCTGTTGTTGACTCTGACTGTAATGACAGTTTCCTGTTGTTGACTCTGACTGTAATGATAGTTTCCTGTTGTTGACTCTGACTGTAATGACAGTTTCCTGTTGTTGACTCTGACTGTAATGATAGTTTCCTGTTGTTGACTCTGACTGTAATGACAGTTTCCTGTTGTTGACTCTGACTGTAATGATAGTTTCCTGTTGTTGACTCTGACTGTAATGACAGTTTCCTGTTGTTGACTCTGACTGTAATGATAGTTTCCTGTTGTTGACTCTGACTGTAATGATAGTTTCCTGTTGTTGACTCTGACTGTAATGACAGTTTCCTGTTGTTGACTCTGACTGTAATGACTAGTTTCCTGTTGTTGACTCTGACTGTAATGATAGTTTCCTGTTGTTGACTCTGACTGTAATGACAGTTTCCTGTTGTTGACTCTGACTGTAATGATAGTTTCCTGTTGTTGACTCTGACTGTAATGACAGTTTCCTGTTGTTGACTCTGACTGTAATGACAGTTTCCTGTTGTTGACTCTGACTGTAATGACAGTTTCCTGTTGTTGACTCTGACTGTAATGATAGTTTCCTGTTGTTGACTCTGACTGTAATGACAGTTTCCTGTTGTTGACTCTGACTGTAATGATAGTTTCCTGTTGTTGACTCTGACTGTAATGACAGTTTCCTGTTGTTGACTCTGACTGTAATGATAGTTTCCTGTTGTTGACTCTGACTGTAATGACAGTTTCCTGTTGTTGACTCTGACTGTAATGATAGTTTCCTGTTGTTGACTCTGACTGTAATGATAGTTTCCTGTTGATGACTCTGACTGTAATGACAGTTTCCTGTTGTTGACTCTGACTGTAATGACAGTTTCCTGTTGTTGACTCTGACTGCAATGATAGTTTCCTGTTGTTGACTCTGACTGTAATGACAGTTTCCTGTTGTTGACTCTGACTGTAATGATAGTTTTCTGTTGTTGACTCTGACTGTAATGACAGTTTCCTGTTGTTGACTCTGACTGTAATGATAGTTTCCTGTTGTTGACTCTGACTGTAATGACAGTTTCCTGTTGTTGACTCTGACTGTAATGACAGTTTCCTGTTGTTGACTCTGACTGTAATGACAGTTTCCTGTTGTTGACTCTGACTGTAATGACAGTTTCCTGTTGTTGACTCTGACTGTAATGACAGTTTCCTGTTGTTGACTCTGACTGTAATGATAGTTTCCTGTTGTTGACTCTGACTGTAATGATAGTCTCCTGTTGTTGACTCTGACTGTAATGACAGTTTCCTGTTGTTGACTCTGACTGTAATGACAGTTTTCTGTTGTTGACTCTGACTGTATCTGACCTTAATAACAGTTTCTTAGCATGTATTTGACTTTATTGAGAGTTTACTGTGATTGTATATGACTTCCTGCAGTTCTGTCACACTTCAATGATAGTGTCCTGTTGCTCTATCTGACTGTGATGACAGTTTCCTCTGATGGTATCTGACTTAAATGAGTTTCCCGTTGTTGTCAGACTTTCGTGATAGTTTCCTGTGGCTGTATCTGACTGTAATGGCAGTTTCTTGTTGTTGAATCTGACTGTTATGACAGTTTTCTGTGGCTGTATCTGACGTTAATGACAATTTCTAAGCTTGTATTTAATTTTATTGACAGCTAACTGTGATTGTATCTTACATTGATAACGGTTTTCTGTTGTTGTATCTGACTTTATTGACAGTTTCCTGTGGTTGCATCACACTTTAATGATAGTGTCCTATGGCTGTATCTGGGTTGAATGACAATTTCCTGTGGTTGTATCTGACTTTATTGACAGTTTCCTTTGGTTGTATCTTACTTTATTGACAGTTCCCTGTGTCTGTATCTGACTCTAATGATAGTTTTCTGTGGTTGTTTTTTACTGTAATGACGGTTTCCTGTGGTTGTATCTTACCTTAATGATAATGTCCTGTGTTTGTATCTGACTGTAATGATAGTGTGTTGTGGTTGTATCTGACCTTAATGATAGTTTCCTGTGGTTGTATCTGACCTTAATGATAGTGTCCTGTGGTTGTATCTGACCTTAATGATAGTGTCCTGTGGCAGTATGTGACTGTGATGGCAGTTTTCTGTGATTGTATATGACTTTTGTAAGAGTTTCCTGTTGTTGTATCTGACTGTAATGACAGTTAATCGTAATTATATTTGACTTTATTCACAATTTTCTGTGGTCGTATCTGACTGCAATGACAGTTTGCTGTGGTTGTATCTGACTTTAATAACTGTTTAATGTACTTGTATCTGACTTTAATGATAGTCTCCTGTTGTTGTATCTGACTGTAATGATAGTTTCCTGTGATTGTAACGATAGTTTCCCGTCCCTATATCTGACTTTTATTACTGTTTCCTGTGATTGTATCTTACTTTAATGATAGTTTCCTGTTGTTGTATCTGACTGTAATGACAGTTTCCTGTTGTTGTATCTGACTATAAGGACAATTTCCTGTTGTTGTATCTGACTTAAATGACAGTTTCCTGTTGTTGTATCCGACTATAATGACAATTTCCTGTTGTTGTATCTGACTTTAATGATAGTTTCCTGTTGTTATATCTGACTATAATGACAATTTCCTGTTGTTGTATATGACTTTAATTATAGTTTCCTGTGTTGTATCTGACTATAATGACAATTTCCTGTTGTTGTATCTGACTGTCATTGTAGTTTCATGTGATTGTATCTGACTTTAATGACAGTTTCCTGTTGTTGTATCTGACTATAAGGACAATTTCCTGTTGTTGTATCTGACTTAAATGACAGTTTCCTGTTGTTGTATCCGACTATAATGACAATTTCCTGTTGTTGTATCTGACTTTAATGATAGTTTCCTGTTGTTATATCTGACTATAATGACAATTTCCTGTTGTTGTATATGACTTTAATTATAGTTTCCTGTGTTGTATCTAACTATAATGACAATTTCCTGTTGTTGTCTCTAACTGTAATTGTAGTTTCATGTGATTGTATCTGACTTAAATGATAGTTTCCTGTTGTTGTATCTGACTATAATGACAACTTCCTGTTGTTATATTTGACTTTAATGATAGTGTCCTGTTGTTGTATCTGACTATAATTACAACTTCCCGTTATTGTATTTGACTATAATGACAATTTCCTGTTGTTGTCTCTGACTTTAATGGTAGTTTCCTTCTGATTGTATCTGACTTTCATGATAGTTTCCTGTTGTTGTATCTGACTATAAGGACAATTTCCTGTTGTTGTATCTGACTGTAATGACAGTTTCCTGTTGTTGTATTTGACTTTAATGACAATTTCCTGTTGTTGTATCTGACTATAAGGACAATTTTCTGTTGTTGTATCTGACTTTAATGATAGTTTCCTGTTGTTGTATTTGACTTTAATGATAGTTTTCTGTTGTTGTATCTGACTAGAATGACAATTTCCTGTTGTTGTATCTGACTATTAGGATAATTTCATGTTGTTGTATCTGACTTTAATGATAGTTTCCTGTTGTTGTATCTGATTGTAATGATATTTTCCTGTGATTGTAATGACAGTTTCCTGTTCCTTTATCTGACTTTAATTACTGTTTCCTGTGATTGTATCTGAATTTCATGATAGTTTCCTGTTGTTGTATCTGACTTTCATGATAGTTTCATGTTGTTGTATCTGACTATAAGGACAATTTCCTGTTGTTGTATCTGACTTTCATGACAGTTTCATGTTGTTGTATCTGACCATTATGACAATTTCCTGTTGTTGTATCTGACTTTAATGACAGTTTCATGTGATTGTATCTGATTGTAATGATATTTTCCTGTGATTGTAATGACAGTTTCCTGTTCCTTTATCTGACTTTAATTACTGTTTCCTGTGATTGTATCTGAATTTCATGATAGTTTCCTGTTGTTGTATCTGACTTTCATGATAGTTTCCCGTTTCTGTATCTGACTTTATTGACAGTTTGTATTTATTTTACTTTATTTTTTCATGTGCCGTTCTCTAAAATCAAATTATAGTTGCTCCATTATAACGACAGTAAACTGACCTAGAGACCCATATCAACCATGAAGATCTGTCTAAAGATCGAAAGATGCCAGTAAGTTCAGGTTAACTCCGATTTAACTAAAGGAAACTATCATTAAAGTCCAATACAACTACAGGAAATTGTCACAGAATCCAAACTGCAGCAGATAATGATGATAACTATATCGGACTTTGCTGAACTGTCATCCCTCTTTTCATATCATATTGTATCCGATAAAGACATCAGGTCGATAAAATCTAACCTAGGCCTATAGCGACAAATTATAGGCATGGGTTTAACCTTAATTTTCTCCTCAAACGTCTAAAACGAACCTTGTGCAAGTTTGATACATGTACCAATTGTAGTTTTTAATGTAACATTCAATCGAAAAATCACTAGAATAATTAGGTCAAGTAAGACTGCACCACTGAAAACTTCATATCTTGTTAGCAAATCAGAATGTAATATTAACATGCTTATTTGACATCAATTCCTGATTTGCATTTGATATTTAGAAAGCATAAAAATATAACTCTTTTGGTCACGGCTCCAATAAGTATTTCTGGGGATGAATCCCCTTTATGATTCTTGCATCTCTGCATGTCGTTATATCCACTGTATAAAGTTTCATTGAAATCAACCAATTTGTTCACCAAAGCCCGAGGGCCATAATTAACTTATTTTCTTATAAATCATCCCCCTTTCTCCATGCAAATCTGCATTTCATGAGTGTTCCACTCGTAAATTTTAATCTAAATCCATCCCTAATTTGAGGGGGGGGGGCAATTGCGACGACAAAGCTTAACATTCAAAATGCAAAAAAAAAAAAACAGTTCAAGCCATAATTTAATTTTTCGGCAACTATTCCCTTCCTTCGTTTCATGACATTTGAATGCATAAAAATCTAAGTTCATGCGTCATCACATGGGTATATTATCCCATGTACAAGTAATGACGCCTTTCTCATTAATTGTGATCACATTCTGCTAGAGTTACCTCTCTTTGTCTATGAACAACGAATATTTAATTATAAATCTACTTCAATATCCTTTTTTTATACAAAGGAATCAAAATACACTATATATACAACACATAATTATAATACAATGCACTAAAACGGATGTATAATATCAGCTCCCAGTTCCGTTACATATAGAGGTTGTTACAAAACAAATTTTCCTTTTCCCATGTTTTACGTATATATTTATCGATTTTTTTCAAACTCATATGTTGAAACTATAACGAATTCCGAACTACGACATAAAATCATGAATTGCCGGCCTCCCCGGTAAACTAGCTCTTTTAAGGAATGCTGTCAAATGCGCTAAAATTAAGAACCTCGTCTTATCACCTACATGTAACAGACCCCCCCCCCCTTTCCGCCCCCCAAGAACCTCAACTACATGTAACAGACCCCTCCCCTTTCCACCCCCCCCCCCGAAAAAATAACCCCATAAAATTGTCTAGATCAACCTACGACTCTAACTTTAAAAGAAAACAGGAAAACATATTGAATGAAAAGAAATCAAATAATACAAGACATCTAGATATGTATATTAGTAACATGTCGCCTGTCTATAATATCGCTATATCAAACTCTATAATAATTATCTTTAACGACAACTTTGAAGGGTTACTTCCTGTAATTATGTCATCTTTTCATAATCTTTAATATAATTTTTAAACATGGTAACAACCCCACCACTAGATCCGCCCATGATCAATACAACATTAATACACAGTACATTAAGTTCATCGGTTTTCAGAAAACATAAAATGTCCGTTTCCTCAGATTTCTGAAAACTCGTCAACCTGGAAATAAACATCGCGTACAAAACATTATGTAGCCTAACACAGTGTACAGATATGGTGCTGGGAAATAACAGATAAAGAAAGCTTCATTTACAAACACAAATATTTTTTGCTTTATCATGTTTACTGGGAAAAGTAGCATAACTTATCGTAAGAAATACTGATTGGAAAATAAATTATATCTAACAAGATCTTAGATATTGATTAATAAGTACTCACCTTTGTTTTCTTGTTTCACTCTGGATTTTATTTTAAATAACACATTTGAAATTAAACTGAATAAAATAAGAAATAATAAAAACTTACCTTGTAATAAACAAATCGAAACACAAACTGAAGAAAATAAGTAATATTAACTACATAATCAGCCATATTGACCTTGATACTGTGTTGACTTATGATAGTTATAATATTGTATTTATAATAAAACAAAACAACTAACTTACCTTATTATAAATCTGTAAAACCTAGAGGAGTTGATTTATTGTAAACTTACCTATTTAACCAGTCAGATTTAAGTTATAACAATATAATATTTATTGTGTGTCCTGTGTCAGTGGCCATACTCTGGTAAACTCTAAACTCCAATCATCATGTGTTACAGATAAATGTGGTGAGGAGCGTACAGTAGACACAGTATGTCTGTCTATGTTAGTGAGAAATAGCATAACAACAAACTGATGGTGGATATCAATAACAGACTGTAGCCACCTACCCCACCCTGATGATGTCATATTTACACTATCTAACGTTACCCACTGTAACAATGTCATATTTGGTGTAAGGCCCAGGTCCCTGTCACCCAGTGTCACGTTATACAGCCATAACCTCTGTAACCTGTCACACTGACACAGTACAGGACCAGGTACCGTGTTAGTGTTAGCTACTTTAACATCCGTCAGCCATAATGCCCTCAGTGACGGTCCACAGACCTTGTTTATAGTCCTATCTTTGTTACCACCATTAATATAGACCTTAGTCAGTGACCTTGTACGGTGTGGATCACTAAGTAAGTTATTTACTACTGTGTTGGTTATACCACCCTCTCCGTCAGTAGGTACCCACCATAAGTACAGTGACCTTATGTATATATATGGTGATCAGACAGGAGTTCCCTAGTCCCCCTCACTGTCTCTATGTCACTGTGAACATCAACATAAACATCTGATACATGGAATGTCACTGGGCTGTCTGTCACTGGGCTGTCTGTCTGTCCGTACTCTAACTCCCTGAGCCAACTTACCTGTAGTTTGTACAGTTCCTCCACTGTACTGTTATATCCCTGTGGTGATTTTCTGTATTCACTGATCTTTGTGTCACTGTCTGCCACACTTACAACACGCTGTGATATAACACTACCCAAACACGGACACATACCACATATAAACATAATAACATTAGATAACTCCATAATGACATTGATATCACACAGATATTTACAGAATAAATCACTCACCTCTTTGTGGGTGACGATGTAAATAGCAGCCAGGAATTCCTGTACAGATTTGTGGAAGAAATGAACACTTACATTCTTTGTTGTAATACCATGGGCTTCCTTCTCACTAATCAAACCTACATCAAGGACGAACTGTAATTCTTTTTTGCCTATTTCTTTCTCTAGTTTTCTTTTCTGAAATTCTAAACTTTTTTTGTTAGATAATAATCCATTGTATGCTACTTTTCCCAACTTCAGTAATATAGAAATGTTAGCCACAATATTTTCCTTTTCTAATAGTGTTTCAGGGAGACCATATTCGGTCTCTTTGTTTTCTGTGATTTGATATTTTATTTTTGCCAGAGCTCGTTCTATTAACATATCTGTTAATTCAGAATAAAAACTTGTCATAGAATCCCTTGTTTGTCTCCCCTCATACCATATCTGTACACAAACAACAGCTAATAAAGGTATCTTAACAAATGATTTTACAGTTTTGTTTTGCAGTTTGTTTTTGATTTCTTTACATTTTGCCTTATATTCAGCAGTGTCTAGTTTCATCTCATGATAATGAACGAGTACTTTTTCTATAACTGATTCGATACCTGCGTCGTCCAGTCCCAGTATTTCAATCACTCTATCTTCGCTGTTTACTCCCTGTACTTCAGAAAACTTCCATGGCCGCATTGTGGTGAAGATAACACAGTTTGACATGTTATCTATGTTAGGCATTCCTTTATACTTGAGACGATCTATGACGGACTGATCGGGCTTCCACTCGTCTAAGCCGTCCATCATTATAAAACACCGGTATTTCTTGCTAGATAACACGTGTTTGGCTGTTGCTTGGAGATCAGGATCAGATCCTAGAATGTCCTGACAAATCATCTCTATGACGTCAGCTCGTGACGGATCTACATGACGTAATGGTATATGGAAGACGAAATCAAACTGACTGAGAGCGTTTTCCCATTTGTTTAGCGGTCTGCCACTCATACCTGGCTGTTGAGAATTGCACCATGTTTTAAGGAACCACTTGCAGTACGTAGTTTTGCCGTGAGCGGCTTTCCCTAACATAAACACACGGGGGACCGGCTTACCGTCTTTAGTCAGCATATCCTCGGGACTTTTCACTTCTTTCCCTTCTTGCTGTTCCTCGCGCTGCGCTGACTTTTTCACCTTACGGTTCTCCTTGACATCCTCCCTGATAACCACAGACGAGAATAGGTGTTCTATAGGTAACTTATCCCCGTCCGTTGTTACCGGTGACAGGGGGATCTCTCGTGTCTCCTTGTTATTCTTCTCAATAAGCTTCTGTTTTAATTCACTGACGTCAGGCTCCACATCTACAAAGATAAAGAATACCAATTTTGATGATTATTTTTTACAAAGACAAGAAAAGGACTTAGCTATCACCTAATTAGGATATACTTTTACCTAATAAAGAGATACTATTACCTAATTAGGACATACTATCACCTAATTAGGAGTTTCTATCACCTAATTAGGAGATAGTATGTCCTATTTATGTGATAGTATCTCCTTATTATGTGATAGCTAAGTCCTAATTATGTAAAAGTATGTCCTAATTATGAGATAGTTAAAACCTAATTAGGTGATAGCTTAGTCCTAATTAGGTGATAGTATCTCCTAATTAGGTGATAGTATCTCGTACTTAAGAGATAAAAAATTCAGAATGTGGCATTAGGTGATAGCTAAGTCCTAAGTGGATGATGGTATGTCCTAATTAGGAAATAGCTCAGACCTAATTAGACCAAATAAGGTGATAGTTTCTCCTAATTAGGTGATAGCTAAGTCCTTATTAGGTGACAGTATCTCCTAATTAGGTAATACTAACTCCTATTAGGTGATAGCTAAGTCCTAATTAGGAGAAAGCTAAGACCTAATCAGACCTACTTAGGTGATAGTATCTCCTAATTAGGTGATAGCTAAGTCCTAATTAGGTGATAGTATCTCCTTATTAGGTGATACTTACTCCTACTTAGGTGATAGCTAAGTCTTAATTAGGTGATAGCTAAGTCCTAATTAGGCGAAAGTTTCTCCTAATTAGGAGATACAAAAATTCAGAATGTGCCATGCGGCATTAGGACGCTTCTTTAATATTTCTCTAGATTAATAATTTTATTTCGTAGTGTCTGTATAACGCCTACATAAACGCACAGAGCGAGACTTCATCCATCACCTTCCATAACGTCACTAAACTCGAGCTACGTTAGGCGTGTTCAAATATTATTCGCCAGTTTTGAACTTCATTAAATTATAAGGAATGACAGAGAGTTTCTTCTGTCTGTCGACATAGACAAAAACCGATGTACAAACTAGTGTTGTAACGATTATCGCCGACATCGGCGACATCATCGCTAATACCCTTCGATTTAGATTAATCGATTATGTTTCTAAGAATCGATTATAATCGGAAATATTCAACGTGGAAAAGAATGACATAGTATAATAAAACGAAAGTGGATCAACGATCGTTTCTACGAGTTAAAGATCCGGACGTAGCGTAAATAATTTGATAAGGATACACTTTCTAAGGCACACAATTGATGGAATTAGGATTCTCATTGAATTGAATGGTAGTGACAAGTACTCTTATAGAAAACTTCATCGTCAGATGCGATATGGGCCTGCGATTACGTCAATATCTACTCGTCTAGAAAAAAAAAACTTTTTAGGTTTTACGCCGATCTCCTGAGCTGACCTTCGTAAGGGACAAGGTCAGTGAATTTCACAGTATTGTTAGCCTAAACTCCACGAATATATTGCTTCATTTATTGAATGAACTCTTGGGTAGTATGCAACCCCCCCCCCCCACATCCCTGCATCTGCCGTATAAAGTTGTCGACTTTTACAAATACATATTTGTTTTGACTTCATTACTGCTGTGATCTTGACAAAATATTTCATTTACTAGACAGTTTTTTTTTCATTCTGTGGTTGGAGTTCTTTCAAGACATTTTGCTATGTATATTAGCATAAGATTTACTGAAGTTTATTCATTTCTTGTCATATTATTTTCTGTAAAAACAAGAAAGAATTGTTTCTGATTAAATCGAAATAATCGATTAATATCCTCTCCGATTATAAACCGATAATCGATTATGAAATTTTTCCAATTATACAACACTAGTACAAACAAAATGTAATTCGCTTCGCGGATTGTATAGATTTTGCATCAGATTTTCAGTAGACGGAAACATTATTACACTCATTTCTTCTCGTGGATCATATCATTTGCGTAACACGTGGTATATGACCGTGAATATAGAGCTCCTTATAATATATTTTACTTGTGATTTTTTTTCTCCAAAGTTTCCTAGTCAGTGCAGAAATATGACTTGCAGTACTATGATTTGACTATATTTAAACACACCTTTATCAACCTTCTACTGTCCGCGCGGCTCACTTCGGAAAGTGGATAAACGCGAGTTTGGTAATTTTGTCATGGAAAAATTAAGATAAAATATATATCACTGAATAGATCTCGCTTAGTCGTAAATTTTGGTAAATGTTACATGGTCGAGGGTTTATGCAATCAAATTCTACAGACAATATAAATTTTAGATGGGACGTTTTCTGTGTTAAGATTCAGCCTGACGTCGCCGAAAAATTAGCATGGGAAATAGCCCATCTAAAATTTGTTTTGTCTATTAATTTTGATTGCGTGCACTGATTCTCATATAACTTATACCAAAATTTACGACTAAGCGAGATCTACTGAATGATATAAATTTTATATAAAGGTTTACATGATGAAATAGTCAAAGTCGCGTTTATCCAGTTTCCGAAGTGAACCGCGCGGACAGTAGATGCATCTGCAGATTAACGAGGGGGGAGTTCCTTTTCTTTATGGAATTATCTGACATAAGAATACTGATATTTCATCTATTCTAGAAAGTTTTAGGGAGCAACCATTTCGTTTTTAGGGGGGATGCAGAAAGACTTTTGCCAGCCGGAATTTTTTTTCAGCCAATTTAAGAGCCGGAGAGTATTTTTCGCCGGCCCTATTTCTTTTAATTTCCCAACGTTGAAAATTACTCTTAAAGCTTTAATATTAATTGCGTCATTTCTAGAGAGTTTTTACACAATTACAATTTGCAAAAATTGGCCTGACAAATATATTTCTGAAATGAAAGCAATCGATTCGTATATACTTTGCAAGGTTTTAAGGTAAGAGCGATCAATTTGATGTTTACAATGAAAATAAGATATATCTCCCTTAAAACAATCCAGAAGGTCTCCTTTTTAATTGGTTATGAAAGATTATTTTGAGTTAATTTGATCTGCAGAATTTAGAATCTGCATTATATTAATATGATTATATTAATACTGTCCTGTAGCATCATATCCCACCCATTCTGCTACGTCTTTTGGTACATTTTTGGACATAATTTTCATACGTTTTGGCCATATTACATTGTTTAGACTTAGGATCACTGACGAGGGTTTAGTACCCGAAACGTGCATGTCTGGTCCATGCTGTAAATTTATCAGGTCTTAAATGATGCTATTGAATTTGAAGACGTTTAACATTAGTAACAAATTTACACCCCCCCCCTCTCCAACTTGTTAAAAGTTACCCATCACGTACATGTAAATCACTTACCCAAGTAAATTACTTAGTTCTACACTAATTTATTTTACTTCAATCAAGCCCCGCAATATCACGCTTCATGGGTCAGGATTTAGAATGTCCACCAAACGACAATCAAACGTCATGTCTCTTCTGTAAATATCGATTCTACCAAGAACGAAACTGACAACTTCGTGGAACTAACGATTTCAGAAAACCACATATAAACCGGGGGTATAGAGGGACCTAAAGGGAATTTCGAAAAAAAAAAAACGTATTTTCCAGTCACTCTAAATTACGTGTATGTTGTTGACATCTCAGTGCGCTAAGGTACTGAACTGAACTGAACTGAATTTATTACTCTTCACCTTTGCAACGCAATGATACACAGATAAACATATAATAAAAATGAAGTGTGGCATGCGTGAACATAAACGGCATTTTTTATTATCAAAATATGGATACGATAATACAAACAAATAAAGATACTTAATTCAAAGGAGCAACTATATGAGAGTCAATGATGAAGTTGATTTAGTTTGAATTTCAATTTGAATTTGAATTTTAATTAGGGGAGGATTTATAAGAGATTTATTTTTCCAATAAATACACAAAGTTTTCTGAGGGAAGACTGTTTCTTGGAAGACAATACTTCTTAATAACTAATTATATTTCTATTTCTAATATTTTTATTTTACAAACATTTTTTTTCGCTCTTCAGTTAATGTACTGCAATTTAGAATATAATGAAATTCATCTCCAATATCGTTTAAATTACATTTTTGACAAATTCTGTTTTCGCGAGGTATATTTTCCTAACGTCCTATTTCAATAGGTAAATGAGTATTACAAGTGCGAAATTTACAGAAAGTTATGGCATCTTTTTTTGTTAGTATATCTAAATAATTTTCAAATTTTAATTCATGTTTATAAATTCTGTAATTAAGTGCTTTAGGTGAGTTGTCTAAGTTAGAGTAACAGGTTTGTTTAAATTGATCAATTAGAGCAAGTTTAACTTGTGCCTTTATCCATTTAAAGTAATTGATTTCGCCATCAGCCACAATTATTCAAAATATTTCGTACATTTTGTATCCAGCAAAATTTTACATTGTCTTCATTGATATTATGACTTAGTTTGTATAGCAAATGAGCTATTTTTGTCTCTTTACCAGGAATTAATTTAGCCCAATATGAAATGATACGAGTTTGTATTTGAATGTGTAGAGGATGTCGACCACGCTCACCGTATACCATGAAATCAGGAATGGATTGTTTTAAATGAAGCAAAAGTTTACAAAATTTTAGATGAATTCGTTCTATTTTAGAAACATTGGCAAACCCCCTCACTTCGCATCCGTAGAATAATATAGGCTGCACTATTTCATCGCAGAGGTCTAATTGACAATTAATTGAAAGGCTTTGCATTCGGCCTTTTTTTAACACATCATATAGAGCTTTTGTTGCATTTGATATTTGTTCTGCTTAGCTTTTTCAAATGAACCTGTTTTATCATGTTTATTTAAGATTAGTCCTAAGTAATAGACCCTTTCACGCAAACGAAGCGCCATCTTGCGGAGCATGCGCATTGAACGCACTGAGTGGATACTGAGTGTAAGCGAGAGCAATGTACAATAAAATACGTCCTTTACATGAAGCCAAAATCCTTTTCCCCTGTATAGTTTTCTATGTCTTTATTTGAATTTGAGCTCAGACTCCCTTGTCAAGTTTTCAAATGTCGTATTTATAGCATCGAGTCGTTCTAAACAAAGACCACCAGTGGCGGATTCAGCCGGGGGGGGGGGGGGGGGGGGGGGCACGGGGGCACGTGCCCCCCGGCAGTGCCCAAAGAAGGGGCACTTATGACATGCTTTTTGAAGCTCTAAACTACTGTTTCTGTAATAAATCTATGAAACTTGTCAGAAATAGCCCCAAAACACCCCAGAAACCACCGATTTGAGTAAATTTTCCAAAAATTTCTCGGGGATAGATAGTCATGTCCATTGTCTGTACGTAGTTCGGAGACAACCTACATTGAATCATGTTCATATCGAATTTTCTTTATCTGAGGGATGAATTGGGAACTTTATATCCTATGCAAGGCATATTTAACACACATATTTCTTGACCAAATCTTCGATACAACCTCCTATAAACTTACATTTTTTAAACTCTAAATTTGAGGTCGTGATCAATCTTTTTAAAATGAACAATTGAAATTGTTTTGGCCAGATTTAAACCGGCTGCCTAAAAGAATTTTGAAAAGATAAAAATGCATGTTTTTCTTAATTTTTAGAATCAAAGTTATCATGATTACATTTTTGGTTAAGTCCCTAGGTAAATCAAAAACATAATTATGATAGAACTGCCAAGAAATAATTAAACCTTTCAATCTGGACGATGCAGGGAATGGGGCACCCGTGATCTCTAGTTTGTCAAGGAAATTTTTCATTTACAAGGGATTTTTTTAGGGTCCGTATGGGGCCGAAATTCGGTAAAAAGGGGTACTTTTCTCAAATTTTAGACCTTAAAATTCCCAATTCACTCTTTTCTCCAAAACGAGAAATTCATTTCCAATTTACGTATCATTAACTGAAAGGGAAACGAAAGTAGAACAAACATGCTCTAGGAGGGATTAAAAATATAGACAATTGATATGATAAAGGATAATTTGCATGAATATATTTTTTGTTGTTTGAAATTTATTTCCCATTTAGGTTAAAATGTTGCAAATTTCCCAATTTCATCGGCCCAGGCCCCTGACATCAGGGGCTAGAAAAAAAACCCTGTAATTACTTATTTTCTTTACATTTATACAAATATTAACAAACAAGCACGGATCTAGAGTAGTTTCGGGGGTCAAGTTCTGCCTGGAATTTGCATAAAATGCTGATTTTTCCTAGTTTTACGAGAATGTATGGCTGGATACCCCTCCCTCCCATGGGCTGACCTATCTGCCCTTTCAAAACTTCTCCTGATCCGCCCGTTATTTTAGGAAATCCTGAACATGTTGACTTCTGCATGCCGTGCAAGAACTATGTACAGCATCAGAAAATTTCGAAAATTTTCAAATATATTCTATATTAATAATAATTATTGTTACTGACATTGACTGAATCATGCGCGCCAAATACCTTCTAAATTCAGTTCAAATACGCTTCAGATGCCACCAAATTGCTTCAGTTTTTTCAAAATTTTCTCGGGGGAGGCCCCCGAACCCCCACCAATGGGAGGGGGAAACCCCCTCCCATACCCTCCCCCACTCGGCCCTTCGCGCCTCGCAAGTGATTTCCATAAAAATTGTATGTGCCCCCCCCCCGGCATTTGGGGTTCTGGATCCGCCCCTGACCACAGGAGAAACCAGAAATCCAAAGAGCATCATGTAACATCAAAAATATATATGCTGAAATGTTTGGTATTTCAAAGTTTGTGGGCCCTATTCGTTTCCAATATTTTTTTCTCTCATTTTTTCTCTTTTTCCCGTTACATTTTTCTTTATTTTATATATATATATATTTGGTCTTGAACTGAGATGCCAAATGATCAAGACTGAGCCATTTCATGGATTTTATAGACTTTTTTTCTATCGTGATTCGTATGTTGTCTATGCGTAAAATTAAAGATACATGGGCCTATAGAATAATAATAAATAAATAAAGAGCTGTTCAAATATGTGCAAAATCGCAATGATTGAGTGCAGTTTTTCACATACATGTATTAGAGTAGCTCAACGTTTCTCCCAATAAATTTGAGGGCAATATCAATGATCGTTTTGTTTTTTTACGAGAGCCAAGATGCAATGACCAATATTGCTATTGATCTTTCTTTCTTTAGTTTCGATCTACCTACACCCCCTTCCCGCCAATAAATCATATAAGGAAAGAAGAAAAAGGGAAACAATATACAGTAAACGGAGTTGATTAACTAAGGGGGTGGACAGGGTGAAAGGTAGGAAGAGGTAAGCGGTGGGAGGGTGGAAGAGGTACCCCTTTCCGCCCCCATTACTAATATATCGATACTTTAAAACATGTTGCTTTAAAATGTAACATTAGTGGATTCAGCCGCCGTAGGGGGAGGGGAAAGTGCCCAAAGAAAATGATTGTGAAACTTTTTTTAGAACGAAATCAGTGAAATCAATTAGTCAGAATAGCCAAAGAACGATCGAGAAACTTGCCAGATTTAGGCAAAACAACAAAGGAATCGGGTCGCATTTCGGCTACTTATTACAATATTGCTTAATTGACAATCTTAGTATTATCAACATGATTAAGAGAAGGATGGAAATAACACACCAAAGATTTTCTCAAGAATGTATGTTTTTTTTTTCGACATTACAGATAACAATCTCTGTGCTGTTACAGGGAATGAGGTACCCGGCGTGACCTCGTGTTGTTCATCTACTTATTCTTTTTTCATTAACACTTAAAAGCGGGGATCTAGCCTGAGGGTTAGAATGGACCATCTCCAGCCTGGAATTTGCAAAAATGCTCTATTTACGTAAACACGTGTATTTTTTTCTTCAAAATCATGGACCAAAATCCCCCCTTAAATGACTAGACCTACTCGCCCTCGTCATAACTTAATTTTCTTGGTCCGCCAACTTCCCAGGGGAAACTAGAAGCTGTTGAAAGAAAATAAGAAAATGTCCAAATTGATATATAGATTTAATATACAACATTGTTTACTGGCACTGAATCATGTGACTATATAGGAAGTTCAAACACGCATAATTTTTATCTAAATGTGGGAGACCCCGAACCTTCTGCCTCCCATAGCCACCCCTTCGGCCCTTGAACCGTTTCTTTCGGCCTCGCAAGTCATCCCAACCTAAAAGTGTATGTGAACCCCCCACCCCACCCCCAACCCCCCCCCCCCCCTTTTCCCCAGTCGTTGGAGCTTTGTAACATTCGATTGAAATGTATGTTTACTCTTCTCATGCAAATTGACGGGACAGAAAGAAGAATCATTTTTGCCCCAAACAGTGGCAGATTAAGGGATGCGGGATCGACCCAATTTCTTAACCAAAACTCTTAATTTTGGCCAATTTTTGGTTAATATCGGGAAACACGCCCAACAGTGCTCTCAAGGAGTGATATACTAACCGCATAGATATTTATGGGAAATATATTAATATAATGAAAGTGACATACATGCAACAATCGATGTGATTAAAATAAATTGTTGAAACACAAAATGCCCCCGTCGGCATCTTTGTCAATATGAACACCATTTTGTGTTAAGAAGGACAAACTCAGTGGGAAGAGGAAGTGTTAAAATGCTTTAAAAGTAGGTCAAAGGTCAATGTCACGAGGGAATAAAGATGATTATCAATATAAAGGATTTATCTCAAGGAATGCATATATGTGAAATGTGACAGCTCTATCTCTTACCATTCTTAAGTTTTGACCAGTGTTAAAATTTTATCAAAAGTAGGTCAATGGCCACAGTCAAGGTCACAAGGTAAATAATATTAGTATCAATGGAAAGGTCTTCTCACAAGGAATACATATGTGGAATAAAGCTATATCACCTAGCTACCATTAAAAGCCGTATCACTTAACATTAAAATTTATGCCCAACGTTTTTGCAACGGACAAACAGACAGACAAACAAATGGTTAGGCCAAAAGAAATGAAAAATAAACGAGGGATAATGAAAAGTGAGCATATTGATTCTTTCAAATAATATAAACGATTTATTTTGATTATTTTTTTAATATTTTGGTATATGTATGCATGGATTCATTAATATCGAGAAGGGTTCACTTATCTCTGAAATCCAACGTGTTGAATTGGGAAGCAATGGGGTATGAATGTCATTATTACATGTAATACCCTATATGCGACAATATTTTTTCATATACATGTATATGACCATTGTAATGTATACAGTAACATTATAATTATGAGCTTGAATAGCATTGCAAGCGCGTGCCATCCCCTCAAATAAGCAAAATAAATAAATAAATAACCATTTCTTGATTTTACCATTATGCAAAAAAAGAGAAAAGACGATCACCCTATCTTAAAAAGCCTATATTGATGATGATGATGATGATGATGATGATGATGATGATGATGATGATGATGATGATGATGATGATGATGATGATGATGATGATGGTGGTGGTGATGATGATGATTGTGGTGATGATGATGATGGTGGTGGTGGTGATGATGATGATGATGATGATGATGATGATGATGATGATGATGATGATGATGATGATGATGATGATGATGATGATGATGATGATGATGGTGATGATGATGATGATGGTGGTGATGATGATGATGGTGGTGATGATGATGATGGTGGTGATGATGATGATGACGATGATGATGGTGATGATGATGATGATGATGATGATGATGATGATGATGATGATGATGATGATGATGATGATGATGATGATGATGATGATGATGATGATGATGATGATGATGATGATGATGATGATGATGATGATGGTGGTGGTGGTGATGATGATGATTGTGGTGATGATGATGATGGTGGTGGTGATGATGGTGATGATGATGATGATGATGATGATGATGATGATGATGATGATGATGATGATGATGATGATGATGATGATGATGATGATGATGATGATGATGATGATTGAGTCTCCTCCTTGTATGTGCCCATTTCTATTGAGTCTCCTCCTTGTATGTGACCATGTGTATTGGGTATATTTACTGTATATGACCATAAATATCGAGTGTCCTCCATATATGTGACCATTTGTATTGTGTCTCCTCCCTGTATGTGATCATGTGTATTGGGTTTCCTCCCTGCATGTAACCGTATGTATTGTATCTCCTCCCTGTCTGTAACAGTGAGTATTCGGTCACCTGTGACCATGTGCATTGAGTCTCCTCCCTGTATGTGACCATGCGTATTGAGTCTTCTCCCTGTATGTGACCATGTGTATTGAGTCTCCTCCCTATATGTGACCATGTGTATTGAGTCTCCTCCCTGTATGTGACCATGTGTATTGAGTCTCCTCCCTGTATGTGACCATGTGTATTGAGTCTCCTCCCTATATGTGACCATGTGTATTGGGTGTCCTCCCTGTATGTAACCATGTGTATTGAGTCTCCTCCCTGTATGTGACCATGTGTATTGGGTCTCCTTACTGTATTTGACCATGTATATTGGGTCTCCTCCCTGTATGTGACCATGTGTTTTGAGTCCTCCATGTTTTAACCATGTATATTGGGTCTCCTCCCTGTATGCTACTATGTGTATTGAGTCCTGCTTGTATTTAACCATGTATATTGGGTCTCCTCCCTGTATATGACCATGTGTATTGAGTCTCCTCCCTGTATATGACAATGTGTATTTGGTCCCCTCCCTGTGTGTGACAATGTGAATTGGGTCTCCTCATTGTATATGACCAAGTGTATTGAGTCTACTCCCTGTTTTTGACCATGTGTATTAAGTCTCATTCCTGTATATGACAATGTGTATTTGGTCCCCTCCCTGTGTGTGACAATGTGAATTAGGTCTCCTCATTGTATATGACCAAGTGTATTGAGTCTCCTTCCCGTTATGTGACAATGTGTATTGGGTCTCCTCCCTGTATTTGACCATGTATATTGGGTCTTATTCCTGTATGTGACAATGTATATTGAGTCTCCTCCCTGTATGTGACCTTGTGCACACGGTCTCCTCCCTGTATGTGACCATGTGTGACAATGTGTATTGGGTCTCCTCCCTGTATTTGACCATGTATATTGGGTCTCATTCCTGTATGTGACACTGTATATTGAGTCTCCTCCCTGTATGTGACCTTGTGCACACGGTCTCCTCCCTGTATGTGACCATGTGTATTGGGTCTTCTCCCTGTATGTGACCATGCGTATTGGGTTTCCTCCCTGTATGTGACCATGTGTATTGGGTCTCCTCCCTGTATGTGACCATGTGTATTGAGTCTCCTGCCTGTATGTGACCTTGTGTATTGAGTCTCCTCTCTGTATGTGACCAAGTGCTTTGTGTACCATCCCTGTATGTGACCATGCGTATTGAGTCTCCTCCCTGTATGTGACAATGTGTATTAGGTCCCCTCTCTGTATGTGACCAAGTGTATTGAGTCTTCTCCTTGTATGTGACAATGTGTATTGGGTCTCCTCTCTGTATGTGACCAAGTGTTATGGGTATCATCCCTGTATGTGACCATGCGTATTGAGTCTCCTCCCTGTATGTGATCATGTGTATTGGGATGCTCCCTGTATGTGACCATATGTATTGAGTCTCCTCCCTGTATGTGACAATGTGTTTTGGGTCTCCTCCCTGTATGTGACCAAGTATTTTGGGTCTCATCCCTGTATTTGACCATGCGTATTGAGTCTCCTCCCTGTATGTGATCATGTGTATTGAGTCTCCTCCCTGTATGCGACCATGTGTATTGAGTCTCCTCTCTGTTTTTGACCATGTACATTAGGTCTCCTTCCTGTATGTGACCATGTGCATTGAGTCTCCTCCTTATATATTCACCTCGAAACAGCCGTCTTTCAATTATTAATGATAATTTCATACAAGAACTTGTCAAAATGAACTTTGGCCTTCAAACTATTTTTCTTTTATACAAGATGAAATACGAGCATCATGCAGAGTAAAAGTAATATGGTAGACAACGGAAAGTGGTTTACGACACGAGCTTGTTTGATGGTCATTACTTGCATTTTAAAACGGTTGACGAACACATATGATAAATTACTTAATTAGGCATCTTAAATTTTGTGTATAAAGGGGTAGGGGCAAAAGTGACCATTTTTGGCCCCAATCAGAATCTTTAAAAAAGTTATATTTTCGTATTCATTATGCTTATTCTAAACAAAAAATGACAAATTTTGTGTGATTTTTTGAAAACCGTGTCTTTCAGGGCAAAATGATTGAAAGTTTAGCACTATGTCTTCACATTAGAAATTCTTATTTTTAGCAAGGGACGCACATACCTACAGTTGTAAGCCCTAGAGCAAGGGCGTGTAACAGGTTCTTACTCATATGGGACATTCCTTTTTATATTCTGAATGTACATGGAAAGTATAAGTTTGTTACATGCGCTTGCTCTATATATACTATAAACTAATATTTTAAAATCTGATTGTTATCATTTTACTACTAATTTCTATAGTAGTGGGCAATTTTTGCGGGAAATGATACTCATATTAGTTGATTATATCTATTTTCGATTCAGTTTCAATAAACAACAATATATCTATTCTTATTTGAAAGATAAAAAATAGTATGATAACAATTTTTGAAAATAGCAAAAAATGGGGCCAAAAATGGCAGATTTTGCCCCTACCCCTTTCATTTTCTTGTTAACTTTTCCTTAAATGACTTTAAAGACAGGGCCCGACCACCTGTCCTCTCTGAATGTCATTCGGACTCCTCGGGTGATAACATACATTAGCTCGCTACAGCCGGCAGAGCACAGGTCGTATTACGCATGCCCTCTTTTTATATCAATTTACATATTCATCTGTGTTGCTTGGGCCCCTGCGTCTTGCGGTCTTGTTTGTGTGTGGTCATCTGACAGTGAGGAGGTTGTTTTACACCACAATTGTACGTTCTTCGAGACCTCTGGGTAATCGGAATAGTGGGAGGGTTGTGCGCACGTAATCCAGGATAACCACACCGTCTGCTACTGACGAGGCAGATGGCCGTCCTAAGTCGGCACCGTTTACCCATTGGTCTCGTTGGTTTATGTGTAGTCATTTGTGTTTTATGTTTTTCTGTGATTTGACGTTCATTGTACTACTGCGTCTCTTTCTGTGCGTGTCATTTTTGTGTTTTACATTGGGTGTTTTGGGAGGTTGCTGTTGATGCTGCAACTAGGTGTTGTTGGAGATCCCCTCCTTTCTTTCTTACTTAACACACAATGAACGAAATGACAGTGGAGATTTTGATACGTATTTTCACACATGAAACGAAATACCGTACAATCAGAAATTTTCGCGAGTATCATATTTCGCGATTTTATAGTAAAATAGGGTGTCTTTATTTTCGCGAGTAAATTTTTTCGGGATTCCTAAATAACAAGCAAATATTTACGTATGATGTTTCTGTCTTGTACGTTTCATTATTGAAATTTTAGTTAGGTCTGTGATAAGAGTACACTCAATTTACTTCTATTTGCTTTTAAATGGAAAAAGTAAGGCATGATGCATGTACAATAAAGACGAAATGTAAATGATATCCTAATTTATGTTGTTTCTTATCAAACACAATTTTTCGAGAGAACAATTTTTCGCGATTCCAAATCACTTGCGAATAAAGCGAAAATTAGTATCTAGCGAAAGATGGCGAAATTTTGAAAGCTCGGAGCGTTCGTAGATTTGAAAGTTTCAAGCTTTCAAAGATTTGGAAAGCGAATTCTCTAAAGCTTATTTTCGTCAGCGATTTCCTAGCTTTCGGAATTTTGTAAGCGATTAGCTATCAAAACTTTGAAAGCTAATAGCTGTCGAAATTTCAGTCAAGAAAACCAAAATGGCCGAAATTAAAGCAATCATCGTCACAATTTGCTTGATTAATGATAATGATGTTCATTCAGATTAATTATTAAAATATTATCCCATTGCAAAAACAATATGAAGCCCGAGTGTTCAAAAAGCTTTCCAAATTTTGCCCGCGATTTCAAATTTCGTTAGCAATTGCTTTCAAAATTTCGTCAGCGATTGCGTTCACGTCATCTCAGTAGCTTTCAAAATCATAAATGACGAAAAGAAAACGAAATTTCGAATTTACATGTAGTTTTCTAAAATCTCGGCGTTTAATTTTCGGCCGTTCGGGGCTCACTAAAAATAAGAACCAAAAGCAAATTAAAAGTTTAGGATTTTAATTTTACCAAATGTATTGAAAGAATCGATACTCAGCGTTGATGTATCAAAACGTATTGAAAATCACAAAATATTGCTACTCTTCAATATTTTAAAATATCAATATACAGCACTACTGTTAAAGGTTTGGTTTTGGTAAGATATCTCGGACTAGTACTTTGCCAGTCTCCGTCAAGTGGTCTTTTTTCAAATTCCGCTTCGTTTTTAAATAAAAACCCTCAAAAGATTCTTAATCTATCCAAAAGAGCCAGGTACCGAAAGATGTAATGAGGAAGGAACCTCTTAGTTTTGTTTATAAGAATCCATACGCATATTTCATTATACATTTTATAAATTACTTGGTGAGTGTCACTGCTGGTGGACCAAGAGTCCCCGAGGGCACATGTAACCAAGTTGGATCAACTTTAGTTGATCATCTGTCTCTTCAACGAATTTGAAATTTCTGAAACGTGGGTCCTGTAGTATCATATACCACCCATTCTGCTACGTCTTTTGGTACATTTTTGGACACAATAATTTTCATAATTTTGGCCACATTTCATTGTTTAGACTAAGGATCACTGACGAGGGTTAAGTACCCGAAACGTGCATGTCAGGACCATGCTGTAAATTTATCTGGTTTTAAATGATGCTATTGAATTTAAAGACGTTTATCATTATTGAAGCTTATTTAATGAAGCCTTTTTTTCAATGAATGCTTTACCTTATTTCTTACCTTGTACTGATTGTTTCTCGATAACTTGTAGTCTGATGTCTTCTATATCTCTTTTGCTTTTCTTCACCTCTATGTCCAGTCTCTCTACTCCTCTGTCCAATCTCTCCACCCCTCTGTCCAGTCCCTCCACCCCTCTGTCCAGTCTCTCTACCCCTCTGTCCAGTCTCTCCATCCCTCTGTCCAGTCTCTCTTCTCCTCTTTCCAGTGTCTCCACTCGTGTGTCCAGTCTCTCTACTCCTTCGTTTATTGTTGATATATCCTCTGGAAGAAAATCAATGAAAAGCACAATTTATAACTTAACAATATAAATCATCTACTGATTATGCAATGTACTGGCAAACCAACTTTAACATTTGACCATTTTAATCTACAGCTGATATAATGTCAGATCTATTCTGAGCAAACAATATACGTTATTCAACAACTTCCTTTAAATCAATGAAATCTAGATCCCATGTTCTCAACTAATTTCAATTGTATCATCTCATTGTAACAAAACGAAATCTAAAACCGGAGTGTTACCATGAATTTGTTTCTCTAGTTTGGTCACAATCTCCTTTGTTATTTTCTCTTCCTCTACTTGTTTTTTGAGTTGCTGAATGAACACGTCTTGTTCTGGATCCATCGTCTCAGTGAGTAAAAAGTCCACTGCCTTCTCATAGTGATTTATGTTGCCTAAGTACGAGTCCATTGCTATAACAGCCATTTTTATTTCCGCCAATAAAAGATTAAACTCAATTTGAGTGAGAACAGTGCTTGAAGAGTGAACAACTCCGTTTCTAGCTTCACGAATTCTGTCAATACTCGCTGACAGAGAAGAGTCGGAGACATCTGGTGCATTTCCCCAACCTTTGGTATGTGGTGAAATGTTACATATATTTCTTAGTAGTAAGTACAGTAAAGAAATATCCATATCACTGTAGTCACCAGAGTAACGCCCTGATCTAGGTAAGATAAGTTCTTTCTGAGGTTGGGTAAGACGAGGTAGGTTTGACCTAATACGTGTTAAGACATGATGGAAATTAGCTGGAGGTACCCGATGACGTAGAACATCACGGAGTTGATCAGTGCATGGCCCAAGTAGTATTCTACTTGCCCTATTTGAGTTTGTTGTTTCTGTGGTTGAAGCATAAATACTTGTAGCCATGCTTTCTTCTAAAACCAACACCTGAAAAATACAACAACAAAAAATCTGATTCTGTCATGTTTGAATAAAACGCATGGATCCGACGACAGAACGAAATCTATATGCTTTAACATTTTTATCATCGTATTGAAAAAGCGTCGTTTGCAAGGAATTCCCCTTTTCTTATGTAATATTATTTGCATCTTGCTTTATTTTATCTAATTACCTACACATTGAGACATCAATTGCCTTCTATCCGTTCCATCTAATTACCTACACAACCTACACATTGAGACATCAATTGTCTTCTATCCGTTCCATCTAATTACCTACACAACCTACACATTAAGACATCAATTGCCTTCTATCCGTTCCATTTAATTACCTACACAACCTACACATTGAGACATCAATTACCTTCTATCCGTTCCATTTAATTACCTACACAACCTACACATTGAGACATCAATTGCCTTCTATCCGTTCCATCTAATTACCTACACAACCTACACATTGAGACATCAATTGCCTTCTATCCGTTCCATTTAATTACCTACACAACCTACATATTGAGACATCAATTGCCTTCTATCCATTCAATCTAATTACCTACACAACCTACACATTGAGACATCAATTGCCTTCTATCCATTCCATCTAATTACCTACACAACCTACACATTGAGACATCAATTGCCTTCTATCCATACCATCTTATTACCTACACATCCTACAATTCGAGACATCAATTGCCTTCTATCCATTCCATCTAATTACCTACACAACCTACACATTGAGACATCAATTGCCTTCTATCCGTTCCATCTAATTACCTACACAACCTACACATAGAGACATCAATTGCCTTCTATCCGTTCCATTTAATTACCTACACAACCTACACATTGGGACATCAATTGCCTTCTATCCGTTCCATCTAATTACCTACACAACCTACACATTGAGACATCAATTGCCTTCTATCCATACCATCTAATTACCTACACAACCTACACATTGAGACATCAATTGCCTTCTATCAATTCCATCTAATTACCTACACAACCTACACATTGAGACATCAATTGCCTTCTATCCGTTCCATTTAATTACCTACACAACCTACACATTGAGACATCAATTGCCTTCTATCCGTTCCATTTAATTACCTACACAACCTACACATTGAGACATCAATTGCCTTCTATCCGTTCCATTTAATTACCTACCCAACCTACACATTGAGACATCAATTGCCTTCTATCCATACCATCTAATTACCTACACAACCTACACATTGAGACATCAATTGCCTTCTATCCGTTCCATCTAATTACCTACACAACCTACACATTGAGACATTAATTGCCTTCTATCCATACCATCTAATTACCTACACAACCTACACATTAAGACATCAATTGCCTTCTATCCGTTCCATTTAATTACCTACACAATCTTCACATTAAGACATCAATTGCCTTCTATCCATACCATCTAATTACCTACACAACCTACACATTGAGACATCAATTGCCTTCTATCCGTTCAATCTAATTACCTACACAACCTACACATTGAGACATCAATTGCCTTCTATCCGTTCCATCTAATTACCTACACAACCTACACATTGAGACATCAATTGCCTTCTATCCATACCATCTAAGTACCTACACAACCTACACATTAAGAGATCAATTGCCTTCTATCCATACCATCTAATTACCTACACAACCTACACATTAAGACATCAATTGCCTTCTATCCATACCATCTAATTACCTACACAACCTACACATTGAGACATCAATTGCCTTCTATCCGTTCTATCTAATTACCTACACAACCTACACATTGAGACATCAATTGCCTTCTATCCGTTCCATCTAATTACCTACACAACCTACACATTGAGACATCAATTGCCTTCTATCCGTTCCATTTAATTACCTACACAACCTACACATTGAGACATCAATTGCCTTCTATCCATTCCATCTAATTACCTACACAACCTACACATTGAGACATCAATTGCCTTCTATCCATTCCATCTAATTACCTACACAACCTACACATTGAGACATCAATTGCCTTCTATCCATACCATCTAATTACCTACACATCCTACACATTGAGACATCAATTGCCTTCTATCCATTCCATCTAATTACCTACACAACCTACACATTGAGACATCAATTGCCTTCTATCCGTTCCATCTAATTACCTACACAACCTACACATAGAGACATCAATTGCCTTCTATCCGTTCCATTTAATTACCTACACAACCTACACATTGGGACATCAATTGCCTTCTATCCGTTCCATCTAATTACCTACACAACCTACACATTGAGAAATCAATTGCCTTCTATCCATTCCATCTAATTACCTACACAACCTACACATTGAGACATCAATTGCCTTCTATCCATACCATTTAAATACCTACACAACCTACACATTGAGACATCAATTGCCTTCTATCCATACCGTCTAATTACCTACACAACCTACACATTGAAACATCAATTGCCTTCTATCCATACCATCTAATTACCTACACAACCTACACATTGAGACATCAATTGCCTTCTATCCAGTCCATTAGATAAAGTACTATCAGGTACATTGTTACACTGAACAAAGTATGATTTCTGTACTTGTAATTATAAACCTACATAAACGCTCATACTTTCGCCAAAACACTTTTTTCCTAGTGAGGGAAACTAGCATTCTATTCAATTATTTATTCAAAAACAAATATAGCTTATAGGATACTTAAAGCATAAAGCATTAAAGCATACTTGTATTGAATTGAAATAAACACATCATTTCTACGATTTAATACTGTATAAATTTGGTTCGAATATTTTCATAATTGACTGTCATCATTCTCATCATTTACCGGTGTTTATCTACAACCTTGAAAAATTCTACCTGATTTCTTTTCTAGCCTGAGGGACATAATTTTCATTCTCTTTCCTTCTTTTCTTTTCTATAAAATCAAATTCTGCTATCATTTGATCTATTATATACCATAATGACTTCTTCTGCAGAACCACTGAAAAGATTTGATGAAACTAGGTAGGTATAACAGGTGGCGCCATGACAGATCAGGTAGGTCATTGGGGTACCCTCTTTTGACAAAGTTCTTCAGAATCAAAACATATATCGACAAACCGAAAGTATCAGGATAATCTAAAGAAATGTCTTAAGTAGAGCTGTTTTGGTTCCATTCCGATGTCAAATATTTGACGCGTTTGACATCTTTTTGACCTTTTTTTTCAACAATGTTCATTTTGAAATTGTTCCTTAAATAACTAAATTAATGTATGATCTTGTGATCTCACTTATTATATAGTTGTCATGTCCAAGAATCTTGTTGCTTTGATATACATTATATGCAAAACTCTTTTTGGAGAGATTTTACGATTTTTTTAATCATGAATAAATATCTTTACTGCACACATGGACCAAATTCTCATTCCTCGGTTCATTAATATGGCATAAACCACCCCAAAAATTGAGAAGATTTTACGATGATTGCAAAATACCTTAGCAGTGTTATGATTTCAGAATACCCCCTTTATAGTACATGTACCCTTAAAGTCTGTTTATTATGTAGAGGAGTTAATTGAGGCACTAATTTTTTTTCCATCCAAAAGAAAAATGGCTTTCAAACTCCAACAGCACGAAGACAAATAAATGTCTACTTTTGACTCAACATAGGAGAGGACTTTACTGACATAACAGATATTAATTTTGCGCGTTCTCGATATCCAACGGTAAACCAGCAGCAAGAGTTTTCGCGGTAGTGTTATTTAATGAAATCGCCCTCAATATGATGTGATAATGACTCGTCACGTGACAGCTCTCAGGCAATTCGAGTGAAACCATATAATAAAAAGGATAAAGGGCCCACAGTGTAATGATTTGAAATAGCTAATATTTCCGTAAATTAAAGAAGATATACATTAATAATTGAAATTATACGTAACAACAAATTTAAAGGATGATCACCGGCAGATATGGCGATTGGAATTCGACATAACAACACACACCAACTTTTTGTAAGAAAAAATATAATTAATGAATGATGACGGATTGAAGCGTTGTATGAAAAGTAAAAACCGATAATGATTTGTTCTGTAGTCTATTTAAGATAACACTGGAAGTAGAGTTCGTTATCTGGGTCAGTGGGCGACCCCTATTTTGTTTTGAAATGATATACACGGGCAGGAACACGTTACGTCGCCTTACAGTACCGTTGTCAGAAGTATTTATAGTTCTGCACTTAAAACCGACCGTTGACATTATGCCACAGGTAAGGATATGAAGGAAACCATCCGTTGTCGTGACAATGAAAATGAAATCTTTAAATATTCAATTATGCGCATGCGTAGAGTTTGGCGCTGGTCATGAACTTTTGAAGAGAGAAAATTTTAGAAAAATGCTCTAAAAACAGTGATTTTCATGGAATTTGAGTGGTGATAATTTCTTATGTGGAACCAAAGGACCATGTAAGCTTTATTTTTTTGTAAAAAGAGATGCAGTTGGTGAGTTAGAACTTTTGAACATTTTATTTGTTTTGAAAACTATGAAGAGTCGCTCACCTGATCGATCAACGGTACTTATAATTGCTCTTTGGTATGTGGACAAATATACATATACAGTGTCACAGTGTCACGTGTGGTGATTAATTGAATCAATGCGTAAGCGAAAGAGGCATAGTACTGTTTCCCCGAAGTTTGATAGATCATTCAAAAGAGATAAATTTGACATAGAATCTGAAACTGACTTCGAAATTTCTTCTTTGACTCTTAACCCACCTCCCGATCTCAGTGTTATTCTTGAACGTCCAATTATGGCCGACGCTCCTCTTGTATCCAATACGGACACTAGTGAGGGCTCTATGCAGGCTCAGAGTCTTAATGTTGTACTGGGTGAGGATGATATTAATAAAATTGCCTCTGCTGTTCGAGCTTTGCTTTTCGAGGATATTCAAGGTTTATTGAACAAGATCCAGGTACTCGAGGACGAAAACCGCCTGCTTCGTGATCGTCTCGATGAATCTGAACAATTTCAAAAGCGGAACAATATTGTGATCACTGGACTTCCTGAGTCCGCTGATGAAACTCATGACAAACTTGACAAGTCTGTTTTAAGTCTTGTCTCTAAGATCGAAGCTAATGTTCCTGCTCCTGAAATTGATCGTATCTTCCGTGTTGGAAAACCCTCTCTTGGTAAAACCCGCCCAATCGTCGTCCGTCTGACAAATTTCGCTGCAAAGAAGCGTATCATGAAGTCACGCCCTGAACTTAAAAAGAAAGGCATGAAAAAGGTCTTTATTAATGAGGACTTGACGAAACCTCGCCAGCAACTAGCGTACGCGGCACGGCAAGGCGTTAAACGAAATGCCATTAAAAAGACATGGACAGACGATGGCAAGGTCTTCATTATAGACAATAATGATCGGAAACACAGGGTTGACTCTCTACCAACATTAGAGGGTTTTTGTACCATGATGCGCTCCCCCCAACATGCCGGTCAGCAGGTCACTTACGCGGCTGCATTACAGCACAGACAAATAGTTCAGAGTCCGTCATTGACGTTATGAATCGTATTGTCAACAGTACATAAACTACTAGTATTTGATGACGTCATTGTCTCATAATTCCATGATATATCCATATCACAGACTTTAAAGCTTGTACATAGATATTATGTACCTACGTATACTTAATTAATATGTTTTTTGTTTATATTTTCCATGTTCTCGTGTTTTTCCCATCTTTTTCGTCTCATAGGTCATCTGTGATCAAAATTGCTCACCAAGCACTTTGCACGTTTAATACTACTACTTACAATTTTCGTCCTGTCCTCGGTATGTCTGTTTGCTCGTTCTGTACATACATTGACGGTATTACATAATGCCTATAGACAGTGTTAATCATCGACTGAGGACAGGTCTATTTTACCCTGTGTCTAGTACATACTACTGTTATACGAAACTTTCCCATGCTGATGTACCAAGTATATATTTTCATATCATATTGACCGTAATATTTCAGGTACTCTTTCTCCTAACAATTACTTGTAATGTCCTTTGCTTGATCTGCAAGGCTAGCCTTAGATATATCCATTATTTAGCAATAGAAAATCTCAAATCCAACACGCTCGCCTTCGCATGAATTGTAGTCCCCTAAAATCAACTTTATTCCAAAAGAACCTTGTTGATTCACCTTTCTGTTCATGTAATAGTAGCATTGTAGAAACGACAAAGCACTTTCTACTTGACTGTCCGAAGTATTCATCGATTCGCAATTCTACTCTCGACCTTCTTCCATACGACATAAATCTAGATACACTTCTATATGGCGATGAAAACCTCTCAAATGATGAAAATAGCACTATATTTAAGTCCGTTCACAATTACATTCACCTTAGCAAACGATTTGAACAGAATTAGGCTATATCTGTAAATAATTTCAACATATACTTAAGTTTCAGCATTTCAGTTTTACCAATACCTACCATCAGCATAGCAATAATGTACTAACACATACTTGCATTGCACTTTTGACGCATTATTGTTTTTTTATGTCTTTATGCCATTTATATTTAAGGTTGACCCATCTTGAAAATTACTTTCATTTATTATGAATTATTTTCTTTTCTTTCATGATATGAATTCCTTGATCTATTGTCTACCTCTATTATGCTCTGTGCTTTCCTTCTCCTGTACATTTCCGTCCTTCAAATTTCTTCTTAGTTCTTATATATATATATGTTCATTATAAATATTATAATAATATGACCAGCTACATGACTATAAAGTTAAATTGATTAAGGAGCAGAGTATTAAATAAGCTTTTTGGCTTTCTCTCCTATCCTTATGTTTCATATGATGTAAATTATTGTTGGAATATTATATTGAATAAATATTGTTTAAACTAAAAACTAAATATTCAGGTTATCTTATTCCAGAAATATACTAATAATAAATATCAAGTCTATATAATGCTCCTCTGGTAGTGTCGTGATGACGAATTCAATTTTGGACCACTTTTTTGGGACTTTTCTAAAATTAGTCCGTTGTCAATCCATGTTGCGAAAGTTCTGTCCGTTGTCAGATGTCCGTTGTCTGCTTTTTTTTATTTTAATGGATGAAATGATACTATGATACCTGTACTAATCATTAATATTCATCAATCAATACGCACAATTTAATTTTCAACCAATTTAGAGTGGAGACTCATTTGCCCAGAATTAAATTCGACGAATCATCCGTATTGTTAAGATATCCTTAACATTAAATTTTATTCGTCCCGTCTTAAATTCATCTTCTGGGCTATGGGTGAAAAGGGTAAAATATAAATGGAGGCGAAAATTTGAATGTATACAATATCTTACTTTATTATAAACCGGTGTAATGCAGTAGTTTTCTCATAGGAAAATTTACTATATAAGAGGTTTCTTCCCTATGGAGATATTCCGCTATATATTAGACTGGATTTTCCCCATAGAGAAGAAGAAAGGAGGGGATCTCCAACAACACTAGGTTGCAGCACCCACACCAAAATCCCAAGAAACCCATGCAAAAAACACAGAACAGACACCCACAGAAAGAGACACGAAGGGGACAAGGAATACAAACTCACACCATAGAAACATGAAACATATAAGACTACACATAAACCAACGAGACCAATGGGCAACCGGTGCCGACTTAGGACGGCCATCTGCCACGTAAATAGCAGACGGTGTGGTTATCCTGGATTACGTGCGCACAACCCTCCCACTATTCCGATTTCCCAGAGGTCTCGAAGAACGCACAATTATGGTGTAAAACAACCTCCTCACTGTTAGATGATCACACGCAAACAAGACCGTAAAACACAGGGGTCCAAGCAACACAGATGAATATGTAAATGGATATAAAAAGAGGACGTGCGAAATACAGTCTGTGCTCTGCCGGCTGTAGCGAGCTCATATATGTTATCACCCAAGAAGTCCGACTGACATTTAGAGAGGACAGGTGGTCGGTGTCCTGTCTTCTCTAAGGAGGTTTGGACAGGGCCCGTCATTGAGTCCCGTCGTCACAAGACTGTAGATTGGTCAAGTACCAAGCTTAGTGTCCGTCTGGTGACGTGTTATATAACAATTGTTTACCTTCCATTGGCTTCCAATATTGCAATACATTAAAGATGCTCCAATGGTCTTACATGTATATATTGCACCCATGTCTCCTCTTTACCCACCAATAGGCTCTATCACTCTTGAAAAGTTGACTTTATAATTTGATTTTCATCATCGGTTCTGCAGAACGAACGCGACATTTTGAAAAATTACAGACTGGCGGAAGACAGATGGTGTGCTGTAATAAAAAAAAAAATCACGAAACTTTAACAGAGCAGGAAATAATTACTCTTCCCTATTACTTGACCCTATTACTATTTTATCTTTTGTAGAATTTGTAAGAGGTTTCTGGGAGGGGGAGGGTTAGACACTTACACATATATGGGGTTTTAGACAAATTCATATATATTCAGACAAATACATATATACAGACGAACATATTCATCAACAGACACACTCGTGCAGAAAGATATACATAGGCAGACGGACAGACAAACACAGATGTACTCACACACACACAAACAAAAACATGTATTGACTTTGATTTCAGTAAATCCACAGTTAATCACAGCATGCAAGACAGACGAAAATTCAGACTAGGCCAATATCTCTTTCTTGACAAAAACCTCTCATCAAGTGAAGCAGATAGACACACATAGTCAAGCACTCACAGAAAAACAGACACAGGGAGAAACAAAAAGAGATTCACACAGACAGACTCAAAGACAGACACTGATCAAAACACAGACATGAACATCCTGTAGGGAACATCCTGAAAGACATACACAGACATGCGCAAAACGACAGACTGACAGACACAGGGTATACACCGACATACGCAAAAACAAACAGACAGACAGGCATGTATATAGACAGACACACACACAAAAGACACAGACAGATGCACTCACTCACATACAGACACACATGCTAACAAACGCGGACAAAAGAATTCACTCGCAGGCAGACGGAGACACCAATATCGACGCTGACATAAAAAAACACGAACTTACATACAGACACACACAATAAAAATGTAAACAACATATCAACTACAATTTTCATCATCACCTGAGGTAAGGTCTATATCATACCCCCATCGAAGATTTCTATTGAATGCAAAATTATAAATCTAATGTTTCAAAGAGAAAATCCAAACCATTAATGGTAGGCGAGGGAAATCTGCTCTCGGGGACTTCAAAGACTACAATAAAGTTGAGGTTTTTATCGCCGGTGGGGGGTGTTCTCCAGTAAGTGTATAGCACTTATAGGGAGCTACTATGGCCAAAATTATAATGATTATTATAATATAATTATAATAATTATTACAAGTATATATATACAAGTACCTATTTTCACCAAGCGATTGCTCAATTTCTAAGTGTGGCATGAAGAACTGCAAAACTTGTAATATCCTAATAACAGACACTTCATTCTCAAGTAATCTCACAAAACAAACATTTAACACGCATAGTTTTGAAAACCTTAACTGCATGACATCTAATGTTGTGTACGGAATAGAGTGCTCACTTTGTGGATTGATTTATGTGGGCGAAACCAAAGGCCAGCTCCGAAAAAGAATGTCAGGACACCGGTCAAAAATAAATAATAAAGGAAGTCAACTCCTTTATCGACATTTAGACCAGGCGGATCATTCTGTTTTATCTATGAGAGTCAGAATCCTGGAGAAAATATATCACCCCACAAACAATCCAAATTTGAGCACACCTCTCCGTCGCAACAGAGAAGAGTTCTGGATAAAAAAATCTTAAGTAGCTGTCCATATAAAAACCATGCAAAATGAAAAAAAAGTGATCCATCACTAGTAACGGAAATAGTTTTCTTTGTTCAAAACTGAAAGTTTATGAGACAAAAATTATTTTTACAAAATATAAGCTTTCAAATATGTGTAGTTTTCCTGCTAAGACCTATAGAAAATTATAATAGATTAAGAATTTTCCCATAGCCCGCCATAGTAACATACAGGAAAAGATACCTTTATAAAATAAATTACCAGAACAGCCCATAACTGCTCTACAAAAAGTTTGAAAGAGGAAGAGTTCTGGTTATTTTTCATCACAACAAATTTCTTGGATCTCAATCAGAAGAAGAAAACAAAGACCAGAAATATTCTTTATTTTACGGGAATTATGGAACTCTTCGGTATGAAAAGTACATAAGTTATGTATCTGGATATTTCGTGCTGAAGCAAATTCAAACTCCTGACATAATCTATTTGCGCAAAAGTAATTGATTTCAAACTACAATCGGTTTAATATCATCCCAAATGCTTTTAAATTTGTATAAATGCTTATTCATCTCGTTTACATACCTCAGATTAGTACATTCAAGGGGAAAAATAGCAATTACGGGAAAATGACGTCATCAGTAACGACGTCATAATTTGCGTCATTATCATATTTGCATTGGCGCCTTTTTCCCGTTTTATTTTCTTTGTAAAACTGGATGGGGCAAAACGTTTTAGATATAATAGATTCCTGTGATTCCTAATCTCATTGATTCCAGCATTTCATCCAAGAATTGAATGATGAAATTAATGTAAAAGAGCAGTGTAACCCATTATTCAGACTTGGCCGGCTTGAGAAAAGAATTTATTCTCTGTAATGGTTTCCTTTGGATGGATGGACGAATGCACAATCGGGTACATCACTATATAACCACCCAACCCTGCCCCAAAGTAACATCCAAAGCATGCCTGTATATACTAGTTATTGAAAAAGAAAAACAAAATTTATGTATCACATAGGCTGATAAAGTAATTTTTCAAAGAGCTAGCGATTTTTGTTGTTGTTGCTAAGCTGGAAATTCAGACGTCGTTGGCTCTCTTCGTAAGTTTATTTTGGTCTCAAAATACGTGCACAGTGCGAAGCACGGGATACATCTCGCTTCTCGATTGCTTGATAGTACTATGAGTTACTCACAACTGTCAAGGAACTGGGAAGCGCGATAAATCCTTGTGGTATGAAGGTGAGAATATGGGGAATATGGAATGCATCGGAGAGAATAGTTGTTTTATTTGAAATCCACAATGGAAGTAATGAAACCTGGATCCCTAGTAGAGCTTACACTGGGTTGCGAAAAAAAGTGTAGCCACTTTTTTTAATGGCGAAAAAATACATTTCAAGACGTGCACAGTTAAGGCCTCATTTTGCCCCCCTCCCCCACCGCTCCCCCCCCCCTTTTTTTTTTTTTTTGCTGCAAAAATGCATCAGCAAAATATATTTATTATTGACGGTGAACTTGAAAAAAAAAGAAATTTCATTCAAACTAATATTGATGTAAAAATGTTGACCGCAAAAAGGTAGGGGGTCGGGACCCTGTTTAGAACCTCCAGTGGAGCAAAACAAGCAAAATTTTCGGGATGGGGGACTTGGATTTTTCTTGAAAGTGCACAATTAAACTCATGCTTGTATCTAGAGGGCAAAATTTATTGCGGTCCTTCGGGCAGGATTATTCAACAGTTGCTTCCCTACAGGCCGACGGCCTTTTTGTTGCCAAATACCATGTTTGAGGAGGAGACTTAAATAAAAAAAAAAAAAAACCCATAAAATAGAGAGAGCATTTGAAAGAGATAATTGTAGAATAGAATATCGGTGTACAAGTATTCTTTCTGTAAATATACAAACCAGAAGTCTCTGACGAGACTGCAGCTCTCCTGGTTGTTTTGTTTAATTCACTCATTGACAAGTGAATAAGATACATAACACATAAATATCAATTACCATTTTTTAAACCAAAGACAATAGGGAGCAGGTACTCTAACAAATTATAAGTTATACAACAAAACAACATATCCATTAGAATATCCCTCATATCCCTAATTAATAATATCCGAAATATAGTACATTGTATTTACATAAAAAAAAATGCTACACCCATTTTCCAAGATCCTAGGGGCCAGGGGGTGCTGCCTGAAATGAAACATCAATGACACAACAAGACTATAGATCCATCATATTGCATAAAGAATAAACAATTACCACACCAATTGTCTAAGACCTTGGGGGTCAGGAGCTCAAACAAAATATCAGGTGCACAACTAGACCATACACCCATCATATTGCAAAAAGAATTAAATCTCCATCATTCATAGTGTCAGAGGAGTTGCGAGCACAAGATTACATAGAGTTTTATAGGAGAAAATGACCACACCCATTTTCTAAGACCCTGGGGGTCAGGGGCTCAAACAAAATATCAGGTGCACAACTAGACCACACATCCATCATATTACAAATAGAATTAAGTCTCCATCATTTATGGCATCAGAGGAGTTGCGAGCACAAAATTACATAGAGTTATATAGGAGAAAATAACCACGCCCATTTTCTAGGACCCTGGGGGTCAGGGGCTCAAACAAAATGTCAGGTGTACAACTAGACCACAGACCAAGTGTAATGCAAAAAGAGTTGCATTTCTATCTCTTATAGTTTCTGAGGAGTTGCGAGCACAAGAATTGTTTACGGACGGACGGACGGACAGACGCCGGACGAAGGGGTATCGCATAAGCTCGACTGGTCTATGACCAGTAGAGCTAAAAACATAGGGTAATCAAAGATTACATAGCTCGTCTATACAGGTTTTTGTCAGAAACCAGGTTAAAAAAAGTAGGTCAAAGTCGAAGGTCAATAGGTCAAAGGACATGGTCTCAAATGAAAGGTCTCGTCACAAGGTATCTACATGTGAAATATCAAAGCCCTACCCCTTGTAGTTCAAGAGATAAAGCCCAGGTTAAAGCGACAGCGACGCCGAGGGCTTTTTCGTCCGGGCGAGCTAAAAATTGCTTGTGAAACACGAATGCCCCCGTCGGCATTTTTTAAGTAAAAGCAGCTAGGTCATACTCAAAGGTCAAGGTCGGTGTTATGTACCAGTGGATATGTTAACATAACTTCAGATTTTCTCCCTATTTGTACTATAGAACTCGCCTGGTCGCTAAGCTTCGCCCATTCATGTGCTATAGAACTCGTGTAGAACAATATTAGAATTGAAATAACAATTAGCTAGCTGTGATATGTTGTCCAGTAATTCCCCTCGTCGCGACTCGATGATAATTACATTGGTTCATGTGACTCGGGGAATTACTGGACAACAAACCACGGCTAGCTAGTTGTTATTTCTTAAACATGCTAGAGTTATGAGAAATAATTAAAGTTTTAAAAGGTTATTTAGACTCCAAGGTTTAGCCTATATATATTTTGCATCTGCTTTGTAACAGAAGTATTTTTGCCAAATTATTTACGCGAGAGAATAATACAATCTTACACCGCCACGAGGGAGGGATGGCGATTTCTCAACCCGAGTGTATAAATTTTGCAAGTCCATGACGAGGCTTGCCGAGTCATGGACAAGCAAAATTTTTACACGAGGGTTGAGAATTAGCCATCCCTCCCTCGTGGTGGTGTTTGATTGTTTTTCTCCCACGTTTTATAGAAAGGTTGACATTTACAGAGAATTGCTATTAACGACTATCTAGAGTGTCTGTTATAATCACCAGTTTGCCTTGCTTCCATAACGTCGCTTTGGTAGCGATGACGTCAGAGGGTGAGATCGATGACGTCAGAGGGTGAGATCGATTTATCTCACCCCAGGGAAATTTGAGAGTTCTCAGTCTCAAGTGGGAGAAATGAAGAAGTCTAAGGCATAAGTTTATACAGCGTAAAAGGCGTTTAGAACTGATGCGTCCTACCAACACGTACGGTTAATGCGTTTTTACTGTGTACACAGCTTTGGTTTGCGTTACGTATTGGGGGTGGTCGGGGCAAACAACGTTACATCTACGTAGCTCTTCCGTAGCGGGAACGAAAAAAAAGTGCGTACTTCATACATCTGATGAAATCGAAGAAACAATTGATACTAAGAAATTGAATTGGTTTTAAGGTCACGAGGTCAATTTTTTCAACTCATGGAGAAGTTTGTCACTAAATGTTACAGGAAGCATGTACGTCTTATCATTTTTCATTCAAAAGTTATGCCCAAGGTTAAAGTTTTTTTTACAAATGGACAAAGAAAGACACAAAGGGACAGCTACCCCGAATCTCTAATTACGGGGAACAAATAATCTATCTTGATATGAATAGTAACTTTAAAATCGATTTAAAACATGTGTGAAAAGGATTTCATTCTCACCTATTGCAGTCATGTTCTTCTCATGAAAACACATGATTTCTAAATTAAATGCTGATCTTGGTGTTTTATATAATGTTGCTATGCCTTTTTTAAGATTAGAATTGCAACACCTTACCTATTGATAGTTAAATTATAGATCGTTGAGATAGATTGATAAATTTAGTAAATTACATACATGTATGTTTAGAGTAGTTTATTTTCTGCTCTTTCAGCCTATTCAAGCCACGGAGAAGTATTCACTCAAGCAATATTGATAATAAGTATATCCTATATGATGGTTGCTATGTGTCGTTAAGGAAAGTACCCTTGTTGACATGAAAAAAATTTATGTGTAAAAAATTAACAAATATCTTTCTTAAAAACATATATATGCGTAATTTAAAAAATTAAAGAATAAATAAATGCATATCTCAAAGGTTAAGTCAAATTCAGAAAATACATAAGATATTTGAAAAATGATGATTTATTTTATCTCTGGGCTATTCATACCCATGGTAACAGTGACTGGATCTTCCCTTAAATTATTTTGCTTAACTGTAAAATAATAATAAAAGATTTCAAATATGTTTTCAATTTATTTGATAATTTCTATTTAGTATGTAACGCAAATTACTACTTATAATCAAAGAATAATAATACATTGTCAATAAGATGTCCATTTATTCTAATTTTTGAAATTATTTATTTGGTTACTATGGCAACGGCATCAAATAAATTTTTTGAAATTTAAAAAAAATATATTCAAGGTGATCCTCACCTTTATTCACTTTCATTTGGTGGTATCATTGTATTCTATAATCTGTATGAAAATAAGAATGATTTTGATATTCACAATTTTTAGCGATTTTGGTTGCTTAGTAAGGCGAGTCTAATATTTGATCCGAGAAAATTGAAACTATAATACATAAAAATGATGCCTATATTATTTTGTGATCATAATGTTATAGATGTATTGAATTGGCAATTGAAAATATTTGAATTTGAAAAAGTATATTTTTGCTAATTTTTATAAAAATTGAATTTTTGAATTTTTACCACTTTTGTCCCAAAAATTTGTCGATTTGGAATTATTTTTGACAAGGTGTTATCATTCCATTTTATCAAGGAACATATGCCTAATTTATCTGATATGAATCAATTATCACAGAAGCCATCTAAAATGCAAAAAAAATGCTGCTAAAAACCGTCATTTTTAAAGATTTCAATTTCATTTTTGCATTGGTCGCTATGCAAATTTTGATCAGGGCGTTTCCTTAGCAACCGTGAATTGACAGGTCTCATATGAAATAAACACCATATTTGCACTTAATACTAACTGATGATAAAGTATCACAGAATTCTGAAACCCTAAGTGTAGCACCTATTGCATGATTTTTATATGGACAGCTACTTAACACTGCAGCGCCCTATGGGTGCATCGATAACATCAACACTATAGGAAACTTAACAAGTCCCGGTTGTCAATCGGTAAATGTGACTAGCTTATTCAACAGATCACAAAGAAGACCTCGAAGTCATGGCATTCGAAAATATAATAGGCCTGAGATACATAGTTTCTCCTTCGATGACTTGGTTCCATTTTTGAATGAGCCTCTAGGCCTGCATTATATTCGTACCAAATTATACTCTCTTCCTTTACGGAAGTTACACGAAATCTACGATTATGCGAAGGACCTCGCATATACCGTTACACGTTCCCCAGAATACAGACTACAAGGAGTCATCTTGGACATTTCTACTTTTCGTTTATTTCAAGCAGTTAGATCAGATAAATCAGAGGAGAAAACAAACCGCCCTTTCATTAAAGTAAGATTTGCAAACAAAGGTATTGATAACTTGAATCTTAGTCAAATTTTGAATCACAAAACTGTCACAGAAAAAATCCCACCATATTTCAAAAGAAAAGAAACTCCTTGTATTTCCTATACCTACACACCAACAGTTGCATCTAAAATTCACAATTACAAACGATTCCTGCAGTGTATTGATTTAAGTAATCTCTCACTACATCCACTTCCCTGCGAATGTTCTTCATCGGATTTCAACTACTCTCCTTGTGGACACGTTATAACTAGTGACCTTAGTATAGTCAAGAACGACAAGTTGAGAGAATTGTTTAAAAAGGGTCCCAAATACAGAGAAAGTATGTCCTTTACATGGAACCAAAATGTCAAAATTATCATAGACTCTTGTGAGGAATATGCAAGACGTTGGGCAAAGAAAGAGGATGTACAGCTCGACAGCCTTTCCGAATGGATAAAATCAATCAGAGGGTTACTTTTATCTAGAATTAACAGATTAAATTCAACTGTGAACACCAGATTCGTGTCTATATTTAAAGACCCTGATGTTATCACAGAACTTACCTACCTCCAAGAACATTATGTCATCACACCAGCGGACAAAGCCTCAAATAATTACACATTTACTTGCAAAAAGTACTATTTCGACAGTCTAGTTAAAGAGTTGGGTTTAAATTCGACACCTGGAAATCCCACTTACACCCCAACAAACCTTTCTGCCTCTGAAATAATAGATAACCACAAATCAGCTCTTGCTTCCTTTGGCTTCGACACTACCAATTTAGATTTAGATTTACCATAATTATACTGCATACCTAAAATGCATAAGAATCCGTATAAACAACGTTTCATCGCTGGTTCCTCAAAATGTTCTACCAAATCTGTATCGATCTTACTCACCAAAGTTTTATCTGAAATCAAATCTGGGCTACAAAAATATTGTTCGACAGTTTATTCTCGCAGTGGTATCAACCAGATGTGGATTTTAAAGAATTCGAAGGAATTTTTAGAACATCTGAAATCCACTCATTTTAGTAGAGTCCATTCGATCAAAGCCTTTGATTTTTCGACACTTTGCACTACAATTCCACATTCTAAATTGAAAGAAAGACTCGCAAAAATTATAAGTAATGCGTTTACAAGTAAGAACGGTAATCACAAATACAAATTTATTGTTGTTAACTATGAAAAAACCTACTTTGTAAAAGAAAAGTCAGATTCTTAAAATAAGTACACTGAAACAGACATTATTCAGATGTTAAACTTTCTGATCGACACCATTTTTGTGGTGTTTGGAGGAAAGGTCTTCCAGCAAATTGTCGGAATTACAATGGGGACAAATTGTGCCCCACTCCTTGCCGACATTTTCCTTTACTCGTACGACGCTGAATTCATTCAATCTTTGGTCTCTGAAGGGAAAAGATACTTATCTTCTGACTTCAACTTCACTTACAGATACATAGACGATGTGTTGTCCATCAATAATCCAAAATTCGCGGATTACCTGAGCAGTATCTATCCTTCGGAGCTTGAAGTCAAAGAAACTACAGAGACAAATAATTCAGCATCCTATTTGGACATAATGTTGTCCTACGACACTGATGGTCACATGAACACGTCACTCTATGACAAACGTGACGACTTCAATTTCAGCATTACGAACTTTCCTTTTCTGAGTAGCAACATCCCTTCATCGCCTGCTTATGGCGCGTTCATATCTCAGTTGATACGCTATGCCAGAGCAAGTACCAAATATACGGATTTTGTTCTGAGAGCTAGGCGTCTTTCAGATAAGCTTCTCAGTCAGGGATATGTTTGTGACCGACTAACATCGTCACTGAGGAAGTTCTACGGTCGATATGGGGAACTCGTCATACACTATGATGTCCCACTATCCAGAATGGTGGATGATATTCTGTCATAGACCATTTGAACCATCCAACCAAAGATTGTACTCTATATCTTCCAAAATGGAAGTAACCGGATGCGACAGTTCTACCGAATTGAAGCGACGGGTGTTGCATGCAAGCAGGAGATGCTTACTCTTCCTGGGCACCTGGTCTCACTCTCATATCGGGAGTTCGCTTCTTTTCATATGGTGGAGGTTTTTGTTTTTGTTTGCTTTGGTTCCTGTTTTATCCTGATTTTGTATGCCTTCGGTTTCTGATTTTCTGAATTATCGATTTTGTACTGTAGACAGGGATATGGTCATTATCCATATTTCTCATTTTATTACTTTGTACGTTTATATTCATTTTTGTGCATTTGATATCATTTTGTCCCTTCGATAAAACGGTGCCTAATAACCTATCTGTAGGTAAGAGTCTTATTGTTTCTGGAAAAAAAGCATGCGAAAATTCTAGATCAAAAAGCGATTACATGTTAGGAACGTTCGGAACAATAACCTGATAAAGGCTGAGGCTATCAAAATGTCTTCAATGACCGATATTTGATGTCTTTGTTTTTAACGCTATACATGACTTCAAAATCCCTTTAACAATTGTTGATTAATTGATCAATGTATAAATTCATGAACTCATCCTACACCCCTTCAAATTCATGAATCATATTTTCAATTTTAAATCTATTCTATACGATCTATGTTCACGTAACCTGAAAATTATATGATATCCTGTTTTACAGCTTTACAAAAAAGGGAGCTGAATACTTTAAAAATTAACCAAGCTAATTTAATTGCTCAGCCTTAGATTCGTAATAAAGATTCAATTCCCCATTCATGCCTAAATACCGTTAAGTGTCATGTCAACGGACCATATCTTCTTGTCTTGTCATAACAACGGACATTCTTTATCAAATAATCAAAGTATACAATAAATATACAATGTAAAAGACGGTCATTCACATATATTGTTTGCATAATGTTGTTGATAATTTTCTACATAAAATTGGTATGTAAAATCAAACAATTAAGAGACAGGATAGTTTTCCTGTTCAAATTTCCGTTTTCATTTATGACAGTAGGTCATCGCCAATAAGATCTCCTCAAAACATAAAAGGAGTTTTATTCATTTCATGGTAATTATGTATTTCTGAAGTGTGTGACTACCCCCCGTTGGCTTTTTAAAAGAAATCACCGGTTACCTAATGATTTATTTGTGATTTTACTAAAATTTTGTCGATAATTTTCATGGCAACGGATGGTTTCCAACATATCCTCACCTGTTGCATAATGTCAACGGACGGTTTTGAGTGCAGAACTTTAAATACTTCTGACAACGGTACTGTAAGGCAACGTAACGTGTTTCTGTCCGTGATATAGCGAGGGAATTGAAATGATCTTCAAGCTTCTATTTTGGTTCAACTTACTTGTATTATATATTTAACGTGATTAATGTGCTATTTGAATATGTTTCATCTTTACAAATAAACAATATTACATAACAGCACCAAAAACATATTTCTTACATGCACTGAATTCTTTTGAGAAGCAAAACCATATCTTTTATAAATCTAAAACGAAGTAAAAAGGAATGATAGGTCAAGAACGTTTCTGCCGTCCACAAACTATTGAATGTTTGCAAAAACTATGAATTTTTCATATACATGGACTATATGGGTTGATATATTAGGCCGTGCTCTAATGCAACTGCTCATCAGTTTAATTTAGAAAATGAAAAAAAAAAAACAAAACCAAAATAACTCTGTAAGGAATCGCACCACCATACCTTTCGATCCGACGTGGTGAAATATACAAACATAAGGTATTTTCAAAACTTTACCTGCACTGCAATTTAATATCCAGATAAGTGTTCTATAAAAACAAAATGTACAAAGCAATTTGATAAAATTTTACAATTTAAAGGTTTATCAGGAATTTCCGAATTATTGATATGTATATATATGATGTTATAAAATGAGACAAGCGGTATGATTAGATTTTTACGAAAAGAAAGATTTCAATATCCCTACGACGAATCTTTTCGAATATTTTGTAGCTTATAAGCTAACAAAATAAGCCGATAAATCTTACAAAATAAGCTGACATCTGCCGGCTTTGTAAGTTTATCATATTCTGACGCGAATGTATATTTCCCATATCTGATCCATGGTTGATCAGAATTCTGTTATTTTTGTCAATAATTGTTTGATTGTGTCATGTTTTAATATGGATTCTCTTTTAAAAACCTTAATAAGCTGGCCACGGCATGTCATGGAATTTTAGGAAACTTTCTGTAATCATCATACTTAATGTAAAAACAATGAAATCAAACCATATTTGTATATCTGAACCACGGTTGCCATGGTAACGGGGTCTATCTATTTGACACTGTCAAATATTAGAAGTGAGACATATTATGGCATTCTGTTGCCATGGAAACAATGGTCAAAACTTACTTTATGAACGCAAAAACTTTTCTTTGTCATTTTATCTCTTATAAGAATAACTTTTGTTCAGGAAGGGGTGATAATGTAGTTGTTGAGATTTAATAAAAATATGTGAAAATGAGGCCAAAAAAAGGCCAATTGTTAGGTCATTTGTTGCAATCGCAAATACAAATTTATTGTTATTAATAATTACAAAACCTACTTTGTTAAAGAAAAGCCCGATTCTTAAAATAAGTTCACTAAAACAGATATTCAGATGTTAAACTTCCTGATCGACAACATTTTTGTGGTGTTTGGAGGAAAGGTCTTCCAGCAAATTGTCGGAATTCCAATGGGAACCGATTGTGCTCCACTCCTTGCCGACATTTTTCTTAACTCGTAAGAAGATGAATTCGTTCAATCTTTGGTCTCTGAAGGGAACAGATACGTAGCTTCTAACTTTAACTTCACTTACAGATACATAGACGATATGTTGTCCATCAATAATCCGAAATTTGCGGATTACCTGAGCAGTATCTATCCTTCGGAGTTTGAAGTAAAAGAAACTACAGAGACAAATAATTCAGCATCCTATCTGGACATATGTTGTCCTACGACATTAATGGTCACATGAACACCTCACTCTATGACAAACGTGACGACTTAAATTTCAACATCACAAACTTTCCTTTGCTGAGATAAAGAAGATAATCTCAACAGCACTCACAATAGAGCACCAAATTGAGCATCGACGGACCCCTAGCAAGCTAGAGGTGGGACCAGGTGCCAGGGAGGAGTAAGCATCCCCATTTGGCTAGCCGCACCCGCCGTCGATGTTCATGCACGAAAATGGAAACAATAAAAACATGAACTTCACTGTCTAAGGTAATCTCTATATAGAAAGTGCTATGGCGATTATGTCAGGGACATATTCAACACTTACTGTCAAATCCCTCGTGGGGAACGTTATTTACAAGCTCCACATGGCAAAGGGCGTGCGTGAGAGTCGCAACATCCCTTCAGCTTATTGCGTTTTCATATCTCAGTTTATATCTATGCCAGAGCAAGTACCAAATAAACAGAGTTCGCTTCTTTTCATATTGTGAAGGTTTTTGTTGGTTTGCTTTTGTCCTGTTTTATCCTGATTTTTTTACGCCTTCGGTTTCTGATTTTCTGAATTATCGATTTTGTACTGTATACAGGGATATAGTCATTATCCATATTTGTCATTTGTTCTGAGAGCTAGACGTCTCTCAGATAAGCTTCTCAGTCAGGGATACGTTTCTGACCGACTAACCTCGTCACTGAGGAAATTCTACGGTCGATATTGGGAACTCGTCCCATTCTCCAGAATGGTGGATGGAATTAAAATTAAAAATTAAAAATTAAACTTTATTTATTTTACAACGTTTAACAAACAAAATACACAACTTATATTAATGTCTCACGTTGGCTCAGATGTTGGCGTGAGGGGGTCCAAGGAGCATGAGGTAAAGGGAGTACCCGGAGAAAAACCTCCTGCCGATGCCTGGGTGGGGGACCACCTACCCTTTCACATGGTGGGTGATGTTCTGTCAAAGACCATTGGAACCGTCCAACCAAAGATAATACATTATATCTTCCAAAATGGAAGCACCCGGATTTGACAATTCTACCGAATAAAAGCGAGTGTTGCATGCAAGCAGGAGATGCTCACTCTTCCTTGGCACCTGGTCTCTCTTTCATTTTGGGAGTTCGCTTCTTTTCATATGGTGGAGGTTTTTCTTTGTTTGCTTTGGTTATCCTGATTTTGTATGCCTTCGGTTTATGATTTCCTGAAATATCGATTTTATACTGTGTATTAGGATATGGTCATTTACCATATTTGTCATGTGGTGAGTAAGATCGATAAAATTTTAATTGAAGATTTTGATGAACCAGCGATGAAACGTTGTTTATGCATTTTAGGTATGCAATATAAGTATGGTAAATCAAAATCTAAATTATTTGTGTCAAAGCCAAAGGCAGAGAGAGCTGATTTGTGCTTATATATTATTTCCGAAGTAGAAAGTGCTATTGGAGTGTTAGTAGGATTTCCAGGTGTCGAATTTAAACCCAACTCTTTAACTAGACTGTCGAGATAATAATTTTTGCATGTAAATGTGTAATTATTTAAGGCTTTGTCTGTAGGTGTGGTGACGTTATGCTCTTGGAGGTATGTCAGCTCTGTGATAACATCAGGGTCTTTAAAGATAGACTCGTGTTCACAGATGATTGTAAGTTGTAAATTCTAGATAAAAGTAACCCTCTATTGCATTTCATCCATTCGGGAAGGGTGTGGAGTTGTACATCCTCTTTCTTTGCCCAACGTCTTACATATTGCTCACACGAGTCAATGATAATTTTGAAATTTTGGTTCTATGTAAAGGATTTACTTTCTCTGTATTTGGGATTCTTCTTAAACTTAAACAATTCTCTTAACTTTTCATTCTAGACTATACTAAGTTCACCCACGAACAACATGTCAGCAAGGAGAGTAATTGAAATCCGATTAAGAACATTCGCAAGGTAATGGTTGTGGTGAGGAATTACTTAAATCAATACACTGCAGGAATCGTTTGTAATTGTAATTTTTTATACAATTGTTGGTGTGTAGCTGTAGAAATACAAGGGGCCTCTTTTCGTTTGAAATACGGTGGGATCTTTTCGGTGACAGATTTGTGATTTAAAATTTGGCCCAGATTTGATAAATCAATTCCATTGTTTGCAAATCTTAAGGGCGGTTTGTTTTCTCATCAGATTTATCTGATCTCTCTGTTTGAAATAACGAAAAGTAGAAATGTCCAAGATGACACCTTGTAGTCTGTATTCTGGGAAATATTTAATGGTAATTGTGAGGTCCTTCTAAAACACTTTATACCTAGGATCTTTATGACAAACAAAACATAAAATCTTGGTTTTTTTCTTCTTAATATTATCGTCTTCCATAAAGAACGAGTAAAATCTAGATTTATGTCAGAATGGTGACAATGTTTTATTTCCAAGTAGCTTTTGCTAGGTATAAATCTAAACTTCCTTCTTCGTCAAACTGTGTACAATTGTTGACTTAGATTACAAAGAAAACATATTTCGTCGCCGCCATATTTACATAGCCCTTATCTACGTGTGTAATGACATTATGTAAAATACATGAAGAGCATAACCGCCATGTAAAGTTACAACTATGAGAGAACTCATACATCACGGCGAGACGTCGCAACAATTATACTGCGAGCATATCATCAATGCGAGTTACCTGCTAGGATTGTTCAACATTCATTCGATCTTCATTATCAAAATCGTTTTCCTTCTTCTTTTTAATATTATCGTCTAACTCGAAGAACAAATAAAATTCTTGATTTGTTTAGAAATGGTGACAACGTTTTATCACCAGGTTACTATCGCTCTATGTCCTAGGTATAGATTTAATCAACTTCTTCGTCGTCAAACTGTGTACAGTTGTTGACTTAGACTGCAAATATACCTCGACCTCATCTACGTGATATATGACATGTTGGTAAAATACTCTAAGAAATGTAATCGGCATTAACAGCTATAACTATGAGATAATCACATCAATACAACATTTGAAAAGATTGCGTTTTGGTCATTGGATTGCTCTGTCACTTGATTTTATCCAAAATCTTCAAAAGATTTTATCCAAAATCTTCAAAAACAAAGAAAACATGATGATGTGAAATGTTTCAATGGTACTTCTAGGTACCTGGATGATATTCTTACTATCGACAATCCTGTTTTTGAAAAGTATAAAAATGTTATTTATCCACAGGAACTGACTCTAAACAAGGCGAACGTTAAAAACACAGAAACACCTTTTTTGGACCTGAATATCAAAATTGTTAATGGAGAGATTCATACAAGTGTGTATGACAAAAGAGATGACTTTGGATTCAACATAGTAAATTTTCCCTGGCTTGATGGTGATGTTCCTAGATTGCCGTCTTATGGTATCTACATTTCGCAGCTCATTCGGTATGCTAGAGCATGTACTGATGATTAGGATTTTCATGATAGAAATTTACAAATTACCAAGAAACTTTTAGGTCAATGTTTTCGCTTTCACAAACTTGTAAAGACATTCTGGAAATTTTACAAAAATTATTGTCAACTACTTTTGAATTTCGGACCCATACAAGCAACATAGTATATTACTTTGGGTATTTCGCAACCAGCATTTTATGGTGATATGATCAACAAAATTAGAAGGATCAAAGGTAGACAGAATTACCATGCGTCAGAATAATCAAACGCCTCTTATACCGTGGATATGATCCTAATGTCACCAAACGGACACTGGGCTTGATACTTGACCAATCTACAGTCTTGTACCAGCGCATCCTTAATACTTGCATGCTGACTGACTGTGACGACGGGACTCCATGACGGGCCCTGTCCAAACCTCTTTAAAGAAGACAGGGCCCCGACCACCTGTCCTCTCTGAATGTCAGTCGGACTCCCCGGGTGATAACATACATTAGCTAGCTACAGCCGGCAGAGCACAGGTTGTATTACGCATGCCCTCTTTTTATATCCATTTACATATGCATCTGTGTTGCTTGGGCCCCTGCGTTTTGCGGTCTTGTTTGTGTGTGGTCATCTGACAGTGAGGAGGTTGTTTTACACCACAATTGTACGTTCTTCGAGACCTCTGGGTAATCGGAATAGTGGGAGGGTTGTGCGCACGTAATCCAGGATAACCACACCGTCTGCTACTGACGTGGCAGATGGCCGTCCTAAGTCGGCACCGTTTACCCATTGGTCTCGTTGGTTTATGTGTAGTCATTTGTGTTTTATGTTTTTCTGTGATTTGGCGTCCCTTGTACTACTGCGTCTCTTTCTGTGCGTGTCTTTTTTTGTGTTTTACAGTGGGTGTTTTGGGAGGTTGCTGTTGGTGCTGCAACTAGGTGTTGTTGAAGATCCCCTCCTTTCTTGACTTCAAAGAGCCCGGCCAGAACCCGGGTCAAATAACTAATAAAGATTCGCGTCTTTTGAACTTGTGGGATGATCTGCTTCAATAAAAGCCATATTTGGGAATTACTGACTCTGGTATTGACTCTAAGATTTAATAATAAGGGAGTTTAAATATCAAAATTTCCTGTGTGTTCACTCTCGCAATCTGACTTCTATTTCAGTTGCACTTGAACTCATTCATAGCGGGTATAACACAATATTACGTGTCCGACATGTTCCAACTCTACCTTCTACAGAAAACTTCAAACAAATTCTAGGGCATCAGTCAAAGCGATTTACATACACGGCCACAATTCAGTCCGGTAACATCCCCTGGTTTTATTTTTTTAAATTTAACTGTGTGCATCTACTTTGCAGCTCCACATTCCCTGTAGGGCCGATTAAATAGCATAGTTGAATAAGACCTATTTGTCAATGATTGCTTGTTTGTCAAATTAAGTAATGTTCTAAGCCTGAGAAAGGCCTCGAAGCGAACCAATATTCACATGAAAGATCAAAGCTCGGATCTTCCTTTCTCCATTACGTGATATTGGTGAAATAGTGTAAATCATACTTACCCTTAAGGATATTGTTTTAAGACCTGGTGAAGAGTAACAAATGGAATAACAACAGTATACATAACAAACGAATGGTGACTAAATCAATCATATTGTGTTCAACGTTTTTCTTCTTCTTCTTTTTTTGTTTTTGTTTTGTATGAAAGATTATTTCTAAACACATTATACTGCAAGCAGATTATCAATCAGACGTACCTGCTATTATCGTTCAACGTTTATTCGATCTTTTTTATCAAAATTTTTATTTCTTCTTCTTAATACTTTCGTCTTCCTAAAAGAACAAAAAAAATCCATTTATTTCAAAATGGCAACAAAGTTTTATCACCAAGTTTCTCTCACTCTATGTCATAGGTATAGATTAAAACTTCCTTCTTCTTCGTCAAACAGTGTAGACCGTAAAGATAACCTATATATCGTATAGATAATCTTGACAGCCATTTGTACCTTATCCACGTTACTAATGACAATTTGTAAAAACATTTTAAAACAAATTGTGTTAGATAACTTTTTTGAATTGCTCTGTCACACGACTTCAAATTCGATAACGAAGATCCTGTTTAAAATCTCAACAGCACCAAATTCAGCATCGACGGACCCCTAGCAAGCTAAAGATGGGAAAAGGTGCACGGGAGCAGTAAGCATCCCCTGCTTGGCTAGATGCACGCGACGTCGATGTCAACACACGAAACTGAAAACATTATCTTCAAAACATGCACTGAAAGATGATATGTCTATACAGAAAGTGCTATGGAGCAGAAAGTACTATGTCAGGAAAATGCAATTAACACACTTACTTAACCCCGGCAAAGGAAGGGCCAAATGACTAAATTTAAAAGATGCACGCGTCATTAACATTACGGGATGATTGAATTAAAGGCTGTTTCTATAAAAGCCATATTTGTAAATCACTGTCCGTCCCTTATATTGACTCTCAATTAAAATACTGAGAGAATTTTATAATTCAAATATCATGTCCGGTATCTAAAAAGTAAGTAGGTTAAATGTTCACTCTCACACTCTGCCTTATATTTCAGTTGCAATTGGACTGATGTTAAACGTCTTCAAATTCAATAGCGCGAATAACACAATGATACGGACATGTTCCAACTCTACCTTCTGCAGAAAATTTCAAACCGATTCTAGTGAATCCTTGTCAGTGATGCTTCAATTCAAAGCGATTTACAGACACGGCAAAGATCCATTTCAATAGCATCCTCTGGTTGTTTTTTTATTATTATTATTTAAATGAGTACATGTACCTTTCGGCCACAAATTTCCTGTAGAGCCGATTCAATAACAAGGTTGCATCAGACCTATGACTAAAATAACATCAGGATAATAATGCTCAGATGTTAACCTCCTCCTTTAACTTCGATGATATTTTTGGATGAAATTACAAGTTTCCAAAATAGGAAAATAATACGGAATGTCAAATTGATAAAGGGCCAAAGGAGAACTTCAACTGGAAAGAAGTAATTCTTACACTTCAAACATCCATTCACGGGAAAAATTTTAACTGCTCTACACTGCAATAGGGAATAATTTATAATAATAACACGAGAATATTCCAACTCTTTACCTTCTTCAGGAAAATTTTAAACTAATTCTAATGTACCAAACACGTGTTTTGAACTGTCAATCATCATTAATGATGCTTTCAGCCAAAGGGATTTTAAGACACAACTAAATTCATTTCAGTAACAAATGGTACAACAACATTATACATAACAGTAAGAATGGTGACTAAATCATTCATACTTTGTTCAACGTCTTCTTCTTTTTTTTTTTCGTATTCTACGAGAGATTATTCGAAAACATATTCCCAGGTAACACAAAACATTTTCGAAATATTTTCGAGTGGTTTCAAACAGGTTTCTGTTGAAACATTTCTGGCAGAACGTTCCAAGAACATTTTAAAACACTGTGCAGTTGTATAGAATGTTTTTAAAACGTTTCAACAACACTTAAGAAATCTGAACAAAATGAAATGTTTCCGAAAATGTTTTATGATATTTCGGGAACCATACAAAATCACGTTTCCATAACATTTAATGAAATATTTTTTACATGGTTTTAAAGCATACTTGTGTTAACTGGGTTATAGCGAGTGCAGAGTATCAATCAGACGTACCTGTTAGGATCGTTAAACGTTCATCCGATCTTCTTTATAAAGTTGATTTTTCTTCTCCCTTTTTTTAATATTATCGTCTTCCTAAAAGAGCAAACAAAATCTTGATGTATTTCAAAATGGCGACAATGTTTTAGCACCAAGTAACGCTCGCTCAATGTCGTGGATATACATTTAAACTTCCTTGTTCGTCGTCAAACTACTAAAAAATGTTGAAAACGACTTGGAAGATAACCTTTTTATTGGAAACAACGTCTTTAGTTACAATATTTACATTGCCCTTATCAACGTGTGTAATAACTTAGAAGTATAACCGTCATGTAAACTTACAACTGTGAGAGAACTAAGCGAAGAGAAATTTTATCAACAAGACAAGACGCATCAATGCAGTAAATATTTTGCCATATAGAACTGTTCTCCAATATATACTGAACAATAAAATTATGTCCCTAAAATTGAAAAGGTCACCACTTGTTCAGATGAAACGTTATAACCCTCGGAATATCAAAACTTACTAAATAAACACTCCAAAATTTTGTTTTTGTCACTCAGACATTGAACGCAATGAAGCGTGACGAAACAAAGGGTTTTCACCATGTAAGGAAAATTTCTCTCTTTCTTTGTTCTGGATGACTGCTTTCGAACGAAAATAATGTATAAATGAGCACAGGAGATTTATCCATTGAAAAACGGGAAGAAATTGTGATATCGATCATCCATAAATCAGTCAAATAGCTTGTAATTCAAGAAAATTTATCTTAAATGACACCGGTAGTCCACAGTCGGCCCTGCGCTATGTTAAATAACAAAAGCACATTGTAAGTGTATCTAAGGGTGTGCAGATACCGATTTGTTAAGTAAAATTCTTTTGGATTCAGAAACGCCCTTACAAGAGAAGATCAAACAGGTGAAACCCCTTTGGTTTAGACCTTGATTATGACGTAACATTTACACCAATTAATTAAGATCGTTGTCAGAATCTGACAATTAATGTATATACGTTTAACATGAAATTCAAAAAAAAAAAAATTTCGAGGATACCGCCTCTGAATGATTTTTTTTCGCGAGTCAAGTAAAACCAATACAAAAAAGAAGGACATAACTTTTTTTGTTTAGTATATTATACGGACAGGCCATGTTCCACTCTGACTGACAGTGATGACGGTACTCAATGACGGGCCCTGTTCCACTCTAACTGACAATGAAGATGGGACTCCATGACAGGCCCTGTTCCACTATAAATAGACAGTGAAGACGGGACTCCATGACAGGCCCTGTTCCACTCTAACTGACAGTGAAGACGGGACTTCATGACAGGCCCTGTTCCACTCTTACTGATAGTGAAGACGGGACTCAATGACAGGCCCTGTTCCACTCTAACCGACAGTGAAGACGGGGCTTCATGACAGGCCCTGTTCCACTCTAACTGACAGAGAAGACGGGACTCCATGACAGGCCCTGTTCTACTCTAACTGACAGAGAAGACGGGACTTTTTGACAGGCCCTGTTCCACTCTAACTGACAGAGAAGACGGGACTCCATGACAAGCCCTGTTCCTCTCTAACTGACAGAGAAGACGGGACTTCATGACAGGCCCTGTTCCACTCGAACTGACAGTGAAGACGGGACTCCATGACAGTCCCTGTTCCAATGTAACTGACAGCAAAGACGAGACTCCATGACAGGCCCTGTTCCACTCTAACTGACAATGAAGACGGGACTCCATGACGGGCCCTGTTCCACTCTATATGACAGTGAAGACGGGACTCCATGACAGGTCCTGTTCCACTCTGACTGACAGTGAAGACGAGACTCCATGACAGGCCCTGTTCGCTCTAACTGACAGAGAAGACGGGACTCCATGACAGGCCCTGTTCCACTCTAACTGACAGAGAAGATGGGACTCCATGACAGGCATTGCTCCACTCTAAATGACAATGAAGACGTGACTCCATGACGGGCCTGTTCCACTCCGTCTGATAACGAAAAACGAACTCCATGACGTGTCCTATTCAAACCCTTTTTAGGTGTTGCATGCAAGCAGGATATACTTACTCTTCCTGGACACCTCGTCTCACTTCCATATCGGGAATTCGAATTTTTTCATGTGGTGGAGGTTTTTGTGTGTTAACTTTGGTTCCTGTTTTATCCTTATTTTGTATGTCGTCTGATTTTCTGAATTATCGATTTTGTGTTTTATACAGGGATATGGTCATTATCCATATTTCTCATTAGAGAAGACAGGGCCCGGACAACCTGTCCTCTCTTAATGTCGATCGGACTCCTCGGGTGAATACATACATGAACTCGCTACAATCGGCAGATCACGGGATGTATTTCGTACTCCCTTTGTTTTTATATTCATTAACATATTGAACCCATATTTTGTGTTTGGTGTTTTGATGTGGTGTTTGCTGTTCCTCGTTCCTTTTATAAATCTTGTTTTTCTTATTTGTTGTTCTTCGTCCCTTCGATAAGAGATAAAGAAGATCCTGACAACGATCTCAACAGCACTCACAATAGAGCACCAATGGAGCATCGAGCATCAAGAGAACAGGTGGCAATATATTGTAAAACTGTTCTAACCCGGAATGATGTAAACTTATTTTGGACTATAAAAAATCAGAACTTAGAAAGTGCAAACCATCACAATTTTTTTCATACGACTTTTACATATGCACACCATGCTGCCTGACGACAAAATTAATGACCGATTGTCTAAACTCGTTAAATAGTACTTTGATCGAGAAGGGAAAACATTTATTTGTACATATGAACCAAAGGATCACTTTTACCGCTACAGAATACAAATCATACAAATCTTTGACATGTAGTGACTTGTGTATCGCCTTGTCCTTCTTCTTGGACAACATTTATATAAGATTTGGGGAGAAGGTTTAGGCATCCCTATGGGTACTAATTGTGCACCTCTTGTTCCAGATTTAAAAGAATTTATTCAAAAGTTAAAAAGCAAAGAAAACATGATTATTTACTAATCTACAAACCTGCTTTTGAAATATTTGAAAGTGTTATTTATTTTCAAGAATTGTTTCTTATTAAGGCAAACGTTACAAACACAGAAACACCACTTGGGAAGTTTCGGCAGACAGCAAATAGTTGGTACGTCTGTTTAACTGTCTTGTGGAGAAATTATTGTTGATGAGTAACAAATGGTATAACAACATTATACATAACAGTACGCATGGTGACTAAATCATTCATATTGTGCTCTACTTTTTTTTTGTTTTGTACGAAATATTATTCTTAAACAATTATACTGCGAACAGAGCATCAATCAGACCTACCTGCTATGATCGTTTGACGTTCATTCTATCTTCTTTATAAACATCTTTTTTCTTCTTCTTCTTCTTAATATTATCGTCTTCCTCGAAGAACAAACAAATTCTTCATTTATTTGAAAATGGCGATAAAGTTTTATCACCAGGTTACTCTCGCTCTATGTCATAGGTATAGATTTAAACTTCCTTCTTCGTCGTCAAACTGTGTAGACAGTAAAGATAACCTTTTTATCGATTGATTATCCTTACAGCCATTTTTATATCGACCTCATCTACGCGGTTTATGAACATTTGTAAAATTATGTTTAAACAAATTGTGTCAGATAACTTTTTTTGGGATTGCTCTGTCACACGACTTCAAAGAACCCTTGCAAAGCCAGGGCCAATTAACTAATTAAGATGCACGAATCATGAACATTACATTATAATTGAATTAAAGCCTGCTTCTATTTAAGCCATATCATTCCCTTATATTGACCCTAATGAATAATAAATAAAGGGCCAATGCAAAACTTTCACGGGGTCATGTTTAACTGCCCCCACACTGCAATAGAAAATAAGTGTTTATAATAATAATACGGAAGTATTCCAACTCTTAACCTTCTTCAGGAAAATTTCAAACCAATTCTAATGTACCAAACACGTGTTTTGAACAGTAAATCATCATCAGTGATGCTTTCAGCAAAAGTTATTTTCAGACACAGCCAAAATCATTTCAATCACAACATCTTATTTCATGTTCTAATCTCAATTGATGCAATTTTGCAATGAGTGTCAAAAGAATTTGATGAAGACAAAAGCAGAAAAATTAGAAATAGTAATGAAATAAAAAAGAAAGATTTCAATATCCCTACGGCGAATCGTTTCCAAATTGTTTGTAAACTATTCCTTTATTGATTTTTTGGCACCGATTTCTAATTCACATGTTTGATCGATTTGTCTTCTTTGATGGTTGATAAGATTTCTTTTAATTTTGTCAATTATTACTTGTTTGATCAAGTCATATTCTATGTCTGAGAAAGGCCTACAAACGATCCAATATTCACAAGAAAGATCAAAGTTCGGATCTTTCTTTCTCCATTTCATAGCATTGGTGAAATAGCGTAAATCATACCTATCCTGAAGGGTATTGTTGATGAGTAACAAATGGAATAACATTAAACATAACAATACGCATGGTGACTAAATCATTCATATTGTACTCAACGTGTTTTTTTTTTTTTTTTTTTTTCTTATTTTTTTTTTGTACGAAAGATTATTCTTAAGGTTCAAGGATACACCATCCGAATAACATATCTCTTCGGAGTCTCTCTTGTCGCCAAAATCGACGTCACGTTATCAATGCCGTCACGAAAAACGCGCCAAAATTGCATCGGCACTCTTATTATTTGACGCTGACTAACCTACGTCCTGAAAGATGAACTAGTATTTTAGAGGTTGTACTAAATAAAACTGCTGTATTTTGATTAGATTGGGAAACCCAAAGTTTTCCTTTGAATCTTGATTAAACACTGACGTAAAAAACTTTTTGGTGGGTATGTTCATTCAGAGAAAAGGCTGACAGCGCATTCTGCCGCTCGCCGTCATCTCTACGAGAAAATCACGAAAGAATAATTTTATGCTTGTTTTATTTGTTAACAACCATTTGATTTATACGCCGGGTAAAAAAAATTCAAGCCAAATCTTATAAAAATGTGTGTGATTTTTTTTTATTCGCAGGGTTTACATAAGCTACATCTTACAAAATTGTACATTTCATCAGGAACCAACTCCTTAGTTTAAGTGCGGGATTTGGATAGAACAAATGTATGGGCATTTCTCGCGCAAGTTCTATATATCTAGGAGTAGTGATATTTAGAACAGCAAGCATCACGATAAGGGCGAGGGGGAGGGGGGTATTGCTGTTACGTTGCAATTTCTCTCCGCTATGTGTACGATTCGCCATTCATTATCAGCGAATCGTAATGATTTTATTTTGAATATATCGAACAGGCGAATTTTCATGACAAATGACATAGTACTGTAAGTCAATTCTTCTCAAATTGAATCCTCCTTTTGAAAAAGATTCCCTTTTTACATTATTTGTTTTTCTCCTTTTCTTGCAACGCGAATATCAATGGACCTGTTATACATCAATGATTTCAGGATTATTGCCTAAACCCTCTCCCCGGCAGTGATTATTATTACCGGTATACGTTTGATATAGAGATGGAAAGTACATACATACTTTAAAATGGCCAAAAGGATATTTGATCCTGAACAAGTCACGCTGACCTTGCGGATGACCTTGATCCAAGATAGAATTCAGTTGCAGCATTGTTTTCCGGATAAAAAATAGGTAATTGCATTTTAAATTGTCTAACTGGATTATTTGGGGGGGGGGGGGGTTGTTAGAAATATTTTAAAAAATCATTTTGAATGTTTTTGCTTTGAAACCCAGATTCTATATAATTATGACAAATAGGTTTCAATACGCCTCGCAATTATAAGGCGACGTCCTGGTTCAAAACGACGTTGTTCGTGCTATTGTTTACCCTTTCTTATATGAAAACAGATTTCATGCGGAAATAAATATGATTTTTCATAAATATAAGAAATAACAACATTGTTTTTTAAAGATATTCTGTCACAAGGCCGATTTTAGCCCTTCCCGGTCTCCTCATCCAAAGCCAATGGATAGCAACGTACATGTACTAAGCCTGTATATAATATATAACGTGTGATTGAACTTATATTCAAGTATTAGTAATTTTCTTTGCGTATTCATTTGTCTGAATTCTTTCTATTTATTTATAATTCTACTAGACAATGACCTGCACAACCGCGGGAAAGCTTTTTATCGATATGTTGAGTTACAGAAGATCCTGACGTTAATCTCAACAGCACTCACAATAGAACAAAGGAAGGGATCTCTAACAACACCAGGCTGCAGCACCCACAGCAAAAGCCCAAAACACCCAATGCGAAAACACAAAGCAGACAAGCACAGAAAGAGGTGCATAAGGGACAAGGAACGTCAACGCACAACACAGAAACATCAAACACAAAGGACTACACATAAACCAACGAGAACAATGGGCAACCGGTGCCGACGTAGGTCGGCCATCTGCCATGGAAATAGCAGACGGTGTGGTTATCCTGGATTACGTGCGAACAACCCTCCCACTTCTCCGATCACCCAGAGGTCTAGAAGAATGTACAATTCTGGTGTAAAACAACCTCCTCACTGTCAGATGACCACACACAAACAAGACCGCAAAAAGGAGAGGTCCAAGTAACACAGATGAATATGTAAATGGATATAAAAAGAGGGCATACTTAATACAATCCGTGCTCTGTCGCCGCGAACTCATGTATGTTATCACCCGAGGAGTCCGACTGACATTTAGAGAGGACAGGTAGTCGGGGCCGTCTTCTCTAAAGAGGTTTGGACAGGGCCCTTCATGGAGTCGCGTCGTCACAGTCAGTCAGAGTTCAAGTTTTAAGAATGCGCTTGTACAAGACTGTAGATTGGTCAAGTATCAAGCCTAGTGTCCGTCTGGTGACATTAGGATCATATCTACGGTATAAAAGGCGTTTGATGATTCTGACGCATTTTCGATAGTGATGTTGTCCATCTTTGATCCTACTTATCTTGTTAATCATGTCACCATAAAATGCATTTTGTGAAATACCCAACGTAATATACTCTGTTGCCTGTATTGGTCCAAATTTCAGAAGAAGTTGACAATAATTTTTGTAAAATTTCCAGAATGTCTTTACTAGTTTGTGAAAGCGAAAACCTTGTCCTAAATGTTTCTTGGTAATTTGTAAATTTCTACTATGAAAATCCAAAACATCAGTACATGCTCTAGCATACCGGATGAACTGTGAAATATAGATACCATAGGACGGTTATCTTGGAACATCACCGTCAAGCCAGGAGAAATTTACTATGTTAAATCCAAAATCATCTCTTTTGTCATACACACTTGTATGGATCTCTCCATTAACAAATTATGATATTTAGGTCCAAAAAAGGTGTTTCTGTGTTTGAAACGTTTGCCTTGTTTAGAATCAATTCTTGTGGATAAATAATATTTTCATACTTTTCAAAAACAGGATTGTCGATAGTAAGAATATCATCTTACATTACAATAGAGTATCATCTTACAATACAATAGAGTATCATCTTACAATACATTATCATCTTACAATACAATATCATCATACATTACAATATCATCTTACAATACAATATCATTTGACAATACAATATCATCTTACAATACAATATCATCTGACAATACAATATCATCTTACAATACAATATCATCTTACATTAAAATATCATCTTACATTACAATATCATCTTACAATACAATTGAGTATCATCTTACAATACAATATAATCTTACAATACAACATCATCTTACAATACAATATCATCTTACAATACAATATCATCTTACAATACAATATCATCTTACAATACAATATCATCTTACAATACAATATCATCTTACAATACAATTTCTTCTTACAATACAATATCATTTTACAATACAATATCATCTTACAATACAATATCATCTTACAATACAATAGAGCACCATAATGAGCATCGACTGACCCCTAGTTTGTTGACATACATTGTATTTAGATGTCTTATGTATTGCTCCAGTATGCAATCTTCTGTTCAGATTGATATTGTTTAGCACTGGTATTTTAAATAAGCTCACTATATGCAGTGGCGGATTTAGGGGGTGCGAAGTGGACCTGATATTTTATCCAAACGGGTATATTTGTGCCCATTTTCAGTAAAAATCGGCAAATTTCACCCCTTAACCCCTCGTCAAAGGGGGCACTGGACCCGCCACTGATACATGTATGAATTTGAAATATTATGATTTTCTTTGTCACCGGTAAGAGAATGACCGTAATTAATTACGGTCATCTTAATATTTTAGAATAATATCGACTAAGCAAAATCTATAGATATTTTTATATATTTTTGAATTATAAAGTGGTTTAAATCACATTTAATGATTAATTAGGTTTCCAAAGTGAATTTAAGGAACTTTGAAGTCAACTTCGTTGACTTCAGAAGTTGACTTAAAAGTTGAGTCTACTTTTAAAAGTTGAAAGATGACTTAAAAGTTAAGTCAACTTTTAACAGCAATTCTCTGTAAGAACCAAAGAATTTCAAGACATGTTGGCACGGCATGTCATGGATTTTTGAGATTTTTAGTATGGAAGTTCAATATGAAGCACTAGTATGTAAATCAACCCCAGTTTTTTCAAAAAGGTTGTCGTTGCCATGGTAACCGTGTCTGAAGTTTCAAAAATCGGGAAAATCTATAGGACCAGGCATATTTGTGGGCTTCGTTACCATGGAAACAGGTACTTTTTTAATCTGAAATTGCTTTGATTATTTTCTTTTAATCCTTATTATTATGCATATTTGTAAAGTTTTTTACATTCATCTCGGATGCTTTGTGTATACAAGATGAAAAATTGGGCCAAAACAGGGTATCAAAAGGCTCTGTTTTGGGCACTTAAAGGCCCTTTTTTGCATGTTTTTACTGTTTTGCAAGGTTGAAAATTTCATAAAAGCACCAATTTTTGAAGTCCAAACTCTAGTTATCCAATTAGTATCATCTTTGAACTGTACATGAATACAAAAAATTGATTGGGCTAATTTGACCTTTTATTGCAAAGCAGCATCAAATTTAGTTGCTATGGCAACAATCGGCTGAAAGGTTTTCATACGATGAATTTAAACACAACCTCTATCAAACGATCTACGCATGATATTGGAACAGAAGTTCATGTATACATCTATCAGAGGCGTTTTGATATAAAAATGACCTTGAAAATATTTCAAGGTCACCCACTGAATTTTCAAGGTCATTAAACTTTGTAAGCCGATGCGGGCTTACAAGCCATACTTCGTACTTCGCGTTGTGTGATTAATTAATGTGCAGTTCTTTGTTGTTGACAGAAAACATCGTTGAAATTTTAACAAAGTTTATTTCATTAAACATTGTTTAACAGAATCCATAGCATGCGAGAAAGTAATCTAACAACGAGAAAGTAAATCTAACAATTGAAAAATGACACATTGTATTTAAACTTGGGAGGAGAATTGCACAATATGATGGACATATTTCTAGATAATTTCGTGTTCATCCCTCACAGATAAGGTTGTCTAAAACTGTTCAAAAGCATATCAAATTATGAGGGATTGTATGTAGATAAACTCAATATGCTGGTACTTCACGTGTAGAATTGATAATAATTTCTCCAACTCATAGATAAAACCAATTTGTAATTAAGTTCTTATCAATCTCTGGACTTTCCAAGTATTGAAAAATCAATATTACAATTAAACATGTTAAAGTTGATGAAATATTTCCTTATAATCTTAAGATAAACATATTAACTGATATTTCTTGAATCTGTTTCTTATCTTCTTTCAAAATTATCTTTGTGCAAATTAATATTAACATCATTCCTCTTTCATGAAAGGGAATTAATTTACTTTCGTGTTCTTATAAATGCATCGATTTAGTTTAGAGTTATTCCTCTTTTTACAGTGTGCAAATTCCCCAACATAAAACATTAATTCACCATAAATATTCATAAATATTTTGGGGGAAGAGGCCATATGGTTACAATACTCCCCCACGTAAGAAAATAACCAAGATTTTCATAATCAAAATCATTAATCCATTTGAACTATATTCAACTTTATAACTGATATTTTAGTAACTGTCATCATTCTTTTTCTTAATTTGAATCTATGCTTGGTTATTTTCTAAACGCATGGCCTTGACACCAAATTGCATCATCTTATGGGACACCCAACCAATCATGATCAAGTAAATAAAAATAAATGACATGCAGATCAATATAATCATTTCAAGTTTTTCACTGTCTTTTACGATTGACCCAATGTCCATCATCATAATAAACTCAGTATTGTTAATTCAAAATGTCGTTGACATAATTATCAAATCGTAACAAATTTATTCAAGGCCAATACGTCAAATAATAGTATGATATATCATGTACATCATGCAAAAAAAAAAAACAAAAAAACAAAAAAAAAACAAACAAAATTCATGAATAGAATATACGCAAGTATCATCATAAATAAACATAATACATGATTAAATTCACATTTACTCTGCTTTTTTCACTAAAATAACACTACACACAACTTGTACACTTCTTTGTCTTCTTGCGGTTCATCTTTGGATATATATCCTTTGCATCTAATGGTTCCTCTCCGTCGTGTGGTCCTTCTTCGTGTTCTATGTAATCTCCGTCGAGATAAACGAATACACGGACCTCGATTTCATCACGGAAGGAATTCTGCACCAATTGGATTTATCATCGTATGTTTGTCTATTCTAACTAAATCGTCCTCTCGTCTACTGCATCATCTCCCACGAAATTGCATCTCATGGTTTCTTCTTCTTCATTGATCTACCTCTGACGCATCTTGGTATTAGTGACGTTACCAAGATCTTCCCGTAATCCGGATGACGCCATGCACCCAGAAAAGCGACGGGGTATAAACTTCCTCGTTATAAAGCATCAAATAAGGTAGTTCATTAATTGCAAATTGTCCTTTGCATTGGATTCTGCACGGATCGCACATCCCTATAATAGATTTCACTCTACCATAATCTTTGAATGTCTCTCCGTTTGCCATCGTGACGGGCTGGTTTAACATTCGGCCACACGGGTAACATCGTGCACAGAGATACCTGACGTCACTGCTTCGAGCTTCGTATTTTGGCTTCCGTCTTCTGTCCAATGGATTGACCTGTACACTTTTATTTGTCTCTCCATCAACAACAGGCGACTCCGTTGTAATAGCTCAGCAGCTGCTCAAGGATATTCTGCATAACTACATTTTCCATCGTCATTTCTCCAAGTGGTATCAGCATCTACTGTTCATTGCTATAATATATCTGCATGTCAAACTAAATTGTTCTTGGTAGTCATGACACCGGATTTTCTCTGTACCCCCTGATTGACCAAAATTTTGAATTTACAAAAATAATTTAGAAGCCTGTTCCAAAACTCAAATAATTTCCAAAATATCTTTTTTTTGCAATAATTCATTCATTTAACTTTTATTCACATATATAAATACTCAACAGGCAATGTCATTAATTTTGATTCAATCAAATATTTAACTGATAAAACGAATGAAAACAATATTAGCCAAGTTGCACTTTTCATTGTTGTTAGACGTCATCTGTATTTATGTCGTTTGTCAGTAAAGTATCAACAAATCATTTGTCAGCTGATGATAGAACCTGCATCATGAGACGTTCCAACACTGCCAAAAGGGCAACAAGGGTCAATATCATTAACGCGTTGACATAAAATAGTGTGAAGCGAGAACTGAGATACGATCACCAGAATGAAAACTACAGCGACAAAACCATGCATTAACAAGCATGCAAACTAGGGATATACTTCAAATATATGTATTTACAAAGTCCTTTCAATTTCTCATTAACTTGATTCCTTCATCTTTTCAAATTAACATGATACTTTCGCTTTTCACCTTTTCCCTCCCTTTCTTTAATAAAAAGAATCTACTTTTTTTTATAACCGACTTCAAAATGCCAGCACAATACATACATAAGATTATGAATACTACGATGTTCATCATATAATCCGAAAAAAATCCGTGCCTCCCCCAGAGCACAAAGTATATCAAATGACAGGGTTGTAAATTCAACAAACCCGAACGAACCTTCAGCGTTCCCAGAAACATCGCTGGTGTCATTTCTTGGCGTTTCATCGCCATAACACAGGACATTTTCCTCTTCGTCAAAACATGAAAAAAAACTGAACTATACAGATCACATCGAAGTATCCTCTTTTAAAATGTAAAATGCCATCATTTTGAAAAATCTGGAAAATGGCTCGAATAATTTTTATCACTCTATATGTACGCTTTACGCCTTCTCTGGGGCGTTCTACCCAAATACCTGGGTCCGAATCCCATCTCAGAGACTATATTTGCATGAAAACTTATCGAGCCACAAACTCTACCAAAATTTGAGCTATAAGCGTCTTGACCATTTATACCTGACAACCGGAACGTCATCTTGTCATTGTAAGTCAACGTTACGAAAGTAAACTTTCCAAACAAGAAATTAACGTATTAAGCCAATCTTGCTGTACCATGAAAAAAAAATTAGAAAAATGTAATTACATGGTCAATCGATTTACGGGTACGTTGAGAAAAGATATTGTGTCCTACCTGCCATCGTTCCTGTTTTTAACATAAAGTTAATCTTGTAATCATAATGATCCATCACTTGTAACCTCTACGAATCTCTTTTCCTGGTTCCAAAGTATCCAGGCCAAACGGCAACAGAATATTTATGTAAGCCGATGCGGGCTTACAAGCCATACTTCGTACTTCGCGTTGTGTGATTAATTAATGTGCAGTTCTTTGTTGTTGACAGAAAACATCGTTGAAATTTTAACAAAGTTTATTTCACGAAACATTGTTTAACATAATCCATAGCATGCGAGAAAGTAATCTAACAACGAGAAAGTAAATCTAACAATTGAAAAATGACACATTGTATTTAAACCTGGGAGGAGAATTGCACAATATGATGGACATATTTCTAGATAATTTCGTGTTCATCCCTCACAGATAAGGTTGTCTAAAACTGTTCAAAAGCATCTCAAATTATGAGGGATTTTACGTAGATAAACTAAATATGCTGGTACTTCACGTGTAGAATTGATAATAATTTCTCCAACTCATAGATAAAACCAATTTGTAATTAAGTTCTTATCAATCTCTGGACTTCCCAAGTATTGAAAAATCAATATTACAATTAAACATGTTAAAGTTGATGAAAGATTTCCTTATAATCTTAAGATAAACATATTAACTGATATTTCTTGAATCTGTTTCTTATCTTCTTTCAAATTTTTTTTTGTGCAAATTAATATTAACATCATTCCTCTTTCATGAAAGGGAATTAATTTACTTTCATGTTCTTATAAATGCATCGATTTAGTTTAGAGTTATTCCTCTTTTTACAGTGTGCAAATTCCCCAACATAAAACAATAATTCACCATAAATATTCATAAATATTTTGGGGGAGAGGCCATATGGTTACAACTTTAAGTGACCAGATTTGACGAAAAATCCTGATTTTTCATAAAATGAAGGTGTCATTATTTTAGAAACCTTGAAATATTGAACTAAACAGTTATTTGCCATGAAATGATAAATGTATCACTTATTTCTTAGAACTATTGATTACGTTTCTTCACATCATCGAATATCTAAATTCTTGGTGAATATTTTGATAAAATAGGGATTAAATCTGTATTTTTCTTGTTTTTTGACTGAAAAATATTTTCCTATTGAATTGCTACAATTCAATAAATTCTAAGATTTGTCTTTCTTATATTCATGTGCTTTCATAATATATATAACCTATGAAAATATTTAAATAAAAAAAATCACTAAAATCGGTAACAAAAAAAAATTAAAAAATCAATATTTTATGCAAAATTTGAGTCTCAAATTATAAATGACCTTGAACATCAAGCCAATGACCTTGAACATTTTAATTGTTCTTATGTAAAAGATATAAGTCATATCTTTACATGCATACATTTTGACAATCTTATGTAACTCTAAAGTGGAATAAAATCAATTTCAAAGATAGTATGAAAGAAGCAAAAAGGTCTAATGTTGCCATGGCAACGGTCTTTGACGACAGAATTTAGGTAAAACTCTTAAATACCCACTCCAATTTTCCGTTCATTTTATTTGTCAATAAACATACATTTCCATTGATGAAAATCTCTAGTCTCCTATTGGTGCCTTTTGTGATATTTAAGATTGAAAATGGTCAAAAACACACTAAATTGGCCCTTATTTTCACCTCTATTTTTCGCTTCATTTTGACTTATTTTGGCTTAATACAATAAGCTTCCTGTAATTAATATCACATATCTAAGTGTACTAAGTAAGAATGGAAGTAAGGAAGAATAGATTATATAAAGATGAACAAGCTGTTACAGTGGTATCCATGGCAACGAAGTCTCCGGAGCTGGCTTATTTCATGGTCCCAAAAGTGCTATAAATAGAATGACCTCGTTACCATGGCAACCAGAGGTCACATTGGCCGAAAAATGTTATTTTCATGGTCAGTACTTAATATATACCCATTATACCGAAAATCATCAAAATCCATGACATGCCGTGCCGAACGATTTTGGTCCTTACAGAGAATGGCTATTAAGTCAACGAAGTTACTTTCCGAAAGGAAAGCAGTCACAAACGCTTTCCTTCGTTTAGCATATTATAAGAACGTCAGGGTTATAACCTTTAAACACATTATTTATATACAAAAGTGTAAAAAAAAATATGTAAGAAAGGTCCACATCTGAGTTTGACATTGATCCAATAGAAACGTTATCGGAAAAATTATCATGGGAAAATGCATAGCGTATATAAAAAGACATACATATTTCATACTATTAGTGTTATTGGGGGTCTAGCCAGACCGTTCTAGTTCCCTCCGAGCGAAAGAACAGACGGGGGCGAGACAATAAATCATCTCGGAGAAAATTCTCCCACGACAGGATTCGAACCCAGACTCTTCAGATTGGAAAATCGGGCTGGGTGTCCGGTGCTCTACCAATTGAGCTATGAAACCCTTTTCTTGAATATTCTCTATTTCATGGTTAGTGCTCGATCCCGGTTTGAATTTTAGAATTTCAAAGCCATAACTTATGATTACACAATAATTAGAAATAATTCCTTCTAAACAATTATCAAATTCACATCATATCATATGCTATACCTTCATATCACTCAATTTATCTCTGATCTCTTCGTTTCGACGGAGAATCGGCTTATTCGTTCCTTTGGTAGTATAGATTCATAAGATAAACATCTTATTTTCACCTCCCGATTTCATTCGGGACCGTTTTTTTTCTTTATCAACTTGATTTGACGTTTAAATGGACAAATGTATCACGTGACGTCATTTGCTTAAAACTGTTGCAGACGTTAATATTACTGATATAATGGGTAAACATCATGAAATGGGAAACAGAATTCACTTTTTGGTCAAATCTATTTCCAATTGATGTATGGATGAAAAATGGAGTAATTTAGATGAACGGTTAAGGAGATATAAATCCAAATAAAGCACGGAAGCAACTTGTCAGCATTTTGTAACAAAATCTGGAGGGGGGGGGGGGGGTAAGGTCATGATTTTGTATCAAACTTAAAATTTGTGCGATGGTTGCTGCTTTTATTTTTATTTTTGAAAGATATATTTATTTAGATTACGATAGCAATTTTACGCTCATTGGCATGTTAACAAAGTACTTAAAGCCGCCATTTACTGGTTGGACTTTAAAAAAATGACGTCAAGAATAGAGCCTAAAATGGTATAATATTTACTATTTCATAGAATTTGACGTACCAGCATTGATTTATTTCCTATTTTTTATTTGTTTTAGACCTTCTTTCGTTATTAAAAGAATGGCCTTATAAATTCATGCATCAGGTTTAAAAAAAAACAGGGCTCTATTGATGATATGATGCAACTTTGGGGAAAATTAAATAAAAAATGGACATGTACTTCTTTGAAAGGTCATAAATCCATTGAAAGCTCGTTGACATATACTTTTTCATTAAAATACTATACATTACATTGTTCTCTAACAATGAAATCAATAAAACTTAATATGTGATGTGTAACAGTGTTTTGGGGTGTTTTGAAAAGGGTGTAACTATGAACCTTAAACACATTATACTGCGAGCAGAGCATCCATTTTTTTTATTCTTACTCGAAGAACCAACACATTTTTCATTTAATTGAAAATGGACTCAAAGTTTTATTACCAAGACAAGGTACTGGTTTGTAAAGATTTAAAATTCCTTCTTCATCCATCTACTTTATCAAAATCTGCTTTTTTCTTTCTTAATATTATCGTCTTCCTTGAAGAACAAACGAATTCTTAATTTATTTCAAAATGGCGACGAAGTTTTATCACCAAAATACTATCGCTCTATGTCATAGGTATAGATTTAAACTTCCTTCTTCGTCGTCAAACTGTGTACACAGTAAAGATAACCTATTTATCGGATAGATTATCTATGCAGTCATTTTTATATCGACCTTATGTACGTCATTTATGACCATTTGTAAAATCATTTTTAAACAAATTGTGTCAGATGACTTCTTCGGGGGAATAGCTCTGTCACACGACTTAAAAGATCCCGGGCAAAGCCAGGGCCAATTTACTAATTAAAATGCACGCATATATGAACATTACCTAATAATTGAATTAAAGGCTGCTTCTATAAAAGCCATAGCCGTCCCTTATATTGACCCAAATGAATAATGAATAAAGGGCCAAAGCAAAACTTCAACTGGAAAGAAGTAATTATTACACTTAATACATCAATTCACGGGGAGCGTGTTTAACTGCCCTACATTGCAATAGGAATGACAAATATGGATAAAAAGAAGGGAGGAGATCTCCAACAAGACCCCTATGCAGCATCAACAGTAAAACACCAAAACACCCGATGCAAAAACACAAAAGACGAGTACAGCATGAGACGGAAAAGAGACATACGACATGTAAACATCAAACACAAAAGACTACACATAAACCGACGAGACCAATGGGTAACCGGTGCCGACTTTGGACGGCCATCTGTCACGCAAGTAGCAAATGGTGTGGTTATCCTGGATTACGTGCGCACAACCCTCTCACTTCTCCAATTACCCAGAGGTCTCGAAGAACGTACAATTGTGGTGTAAAACAACCTCCTCACTGTAAAATGACATCACACAAACAAGACCGCGAAACGCAGAGGCCCCAGAGACACAGATGAATATGTAAATGGATATAAAAAGAGGGCATGCGTAATACAGTCCGTGCTCTGCCGGCTGTAGCGAGCTCATGTATGTAATCACCCGAGGAGTCCGACTGACATTCAGAGAGGAAAGGTGGTCTGGGCCCTGTCTTCTCTAAAGAGGTTTGGACAGGGCCCGTCATATAGTCCCGTCGTCACAGTCAGTCAGAGTGCAAGTCTCAAGGATGCGCTTGTACAAGACTGTAGATTGGTCAAGTACCAAGCCTAGTGTCCGTCTGGTGACATTAGGATCATATCCTAGATATAAAAGGCGTTTTATGATTCTGACGCATTTTCGATGGTTATGCTGCCTACCTTTGATCCTTTTTATTTTGTTTATCATATCACCTTAAAAGACAGGTTGTGTAATACCCATAATAATGTACTCCGTTGCATGTATAGATCCGAATTTTAAAAGAAGTTGATTGTAATTCTTGTAAAATTTCCAGAAAGTCTTAACTAGTTTATGAAAGCGGAAACCTTGACCTAAAAGTTTTTTGGTAATTTGTAAATTTCTACTGTGAAAATCCAAAATATCAGTACATGCTTTAGCGTACCGGATGAGCTGTGATATGTAAATGCCATATGACGGTAATCTTGGAACATCACCGTCAAGCCAAGGGAAATTTACTATGTTGAATCCAAAATCATCCCTTTTGTCATATACACTTGTATGAATCTTTCCGTTTACAATTTTGATATTTAGGTCCAAAAAGGGTGTTTCTGTATTTGAAAGGTTTGCCTTGTTAAGGGTTAATTCTTGTGGATAAATTTCATTCTTATATAATTCAAAAGCAGGATTGTCAATGGTTAGAATATCATCCAGATATCTAGAAGTATTATTGAAACATTTCAGCTCATCAAATTTTCTTTGCTTTTGAAGATTTTGGATAAATTCTTTTTCATAAGTGTATAAAAATAAATCTGCAACAAGAGGCGCACAGTTAGTACCCATAGGAATTCCTACAACCTGCTTGTATAGATCCTCACCAAATCTAACATAAATATTGTCCAAGAGGAAGGACAAGGCACTACACAGGTCACTACATGTCCATGATTTGTATGATTTGTAGTCTGTCGAGGAAAAGAAACCCTTCGATTCAGATGTACAAATGTAAGTTTTTCGCTCTCGATCAAAACACCATTTAATGAGATTAGATAATCGATCATTAATTTTGTCATGAGGAAGTGTGGTGTACATATTAGAGAAGTCGTATGAAGAAATCGTATTGGCTTGGAAATTTCCAGATTTCATTTTTTCAATCACATCCCCTGAATTCTTAATAGACCAAAATAAATTTACATCGTTCCTGTTTAGAACCGTTTCACAATATCTAGTTATGTGTTCTTTAATAGCAGTAAGTGCTGACGTCAGATTTCTAGACAAAATTGTAGTGGAGCAGTTACTAGAATTAGCAATAAATCGAAATTTGTAAGGAGACTTGTGCAGTTTCGGTATGCAATATAGTGTTGGGAGATCCAATTTAGAATTAGAGATATTGAATGAAGACAGTTCACTGTTATGCTTGCCTAAAATGTTAGATGCACTTTCATTGCTTTTGATATATGTATTAGTAGACGAAAGTTCCGAAATCAAAGTTGATATGTAGTAACGTTTTCAAATGATAATGGTGTTGTTGGCTGCTTTATCAGCTGGTGCAAAGACATATTTTTCATGTAATTTACTTAGTTTGGATTTGAAATATCTTTCTGATTTGGAACGTGGATTTTGAAAAAGATGAGGGTTTTTATGGAAGTTATCTATTCGAATATCCGTTATATCTAAAATGAGGTTTTTCCAGTCATTCAGAGCATGCGGTTCGACTCCTTCTGATTTACACCATCTTTTCGTATAATTATCTAAGGCTTCCGTAAGCACTTCACGGCATTTGACAAAATCTATCTTGGATGGGATTCTATACTTAGGTCCTTTTTTAAGGAGACCACGGAGCTGTCTGTCTTGGATAATTGAAAAGTCACCTGTAACAACATGGCCAGCTGGTTTGTAGAGATATTTAGAAGTTGCACATTCTCAAGAAGCAGGACACGATTCAAGTATGTCAGGATCCGTTGTAACTTTATTATAGTTAAAAACAAAGTTTCGAATAGGTTTCTTGTACTTATGACAAATAAGAGGTGGCTCTAAATTTTCAAAATATTGAGGAATGGTACTTTGTACGCGATGATCCCGAAAAATATTAGAGATGTTTAGAACATCAAAACCTCTGTTAATAAACGGGATTTTTATGAATCGTCTTTTCGGTGAGGTGTTTTTCACAATAGGATAAAGTTTATACTGAGCGAATGAGACAATGATATTAAGTCTGAATCAGTCAGTGTTTCTTAAGAATGCAACCTCTGCTTCATCCAAGATAGATTTCAAGTGCATAACTGGTATTGACGACAGAGCATGTAACAGCTCATGTCTTCCGCCATTGCGTGCTATAGTAAGTAAATCGTTGAGAGAGCGGTATATTCTGGATCGTTTTCTTTTTTGTCTGTTTCGTCTTTTCCCGTGTGACCTGTATTTCCTTTTCGTGTTTGGGCGAATTGAAAAGATGTTGATACTGGTAGAAGCTGAGGAAATGTTTCCTTTTCCATAAATTTGATCGTTTAAACCAAGAGGGTACGCAGTCTGAAGTTTGGTGATCCAGGCAAGTTCAGCTTGTAGTCGGCGTTTTTTTAATTTCGGTCTTACTTTCATTTTTACGTTTTGGAAAAGTCTGAACTGGGGTAATGGTGATATCCGAAATAGAATGATTATATTTAACAAAGTGATTATAAAGAAAGTTTCTGTGTTTTTGTTGACGTGAGGTTCTGATCTTATAAGAATGGTTCCTAAAACGAGATTTTAAAGGTTGGCCTGTCTCACCTACATATTGTGCGCCACATCCCCTGGCATTTCAAGTCATTACGTAAATAAGATCTTGAGACGATCAATCGATGTCTTCGTCTACCTCGATTTTGAATTTCTGCCCATTTACACTGGATGTTATTATGGAGTCGCAGTTGATGAGGTGACACAACGAGCATCTTTTACTTTTGCACTTAGAAATAATTGAGAACCCTCTGTGTCTGTTGTTGAATGTAGAGCCTGCAGATGGAGTAGTGCGTAAAATACGACTGTGGGGTCTAAATTTGAGAGGTGATAAGAGTACTCTTGGTGAGGAAAAAAGTTTTTTACTGTTGAATGTCGATGATGGTAAAGTGACTGTAGTGACAGAGGGTAATCTCAAGGGGGTTAGTTTGATACGAGGCGACCTTAAAAATGCCATAATGCGATAATGGAAGAAAAGTGAATTAGAGTCTTACGTAGAAGACACTACAACAAAGCCAAGTTAGAGAACACAATGAAATTAAAACACTTCAAACATCGGGTCGCGGGGAATTGCTTTACCAACTCCACACTGCAACACGAAATAAGTGTAGATATAAAAAGAAGGGAGGAGATCTCCAACAAGACCCCTATGCAGCATCAACAGTAAAACACCAAAACACCCGATGCAAAAACACAAAAGACGAGTACAGCATGAGACGGAAAAGAGACATACGACATGTTAACATCAAACACAAAAGACTACACATAAACCGACGAGACCAATGGGTAACCGGTGCCGACTTTGGACGGCCATCTGTCACGCAAGTAGCAAATGGTGTGGTTATCCTGGATTACGTGCGCACAACCCTCTCACTTCTCCAATTACCCAGAGGTCTCGAAGAACGTACAATTGTGGTGTAAAACAACCTCCTCACTGTAAAATGACATCACACAAACAAGACCGCGAAACGCAGAGGCCCCAGAGACACAGATGAATATGTAAATGGATATAAAAAGAGGGCATGCGTAATACAGTCCGTGCTCTGCCGGCTGTAGCGAGCTCATGTATGTAATCACCCGAGGAGTCCGACTGACATTCAGAGAGGACAGGTGGTCTGGGCCCTGTCTTCTCTAAAGAGGTTTGGACAGGGCCCGTCATGGAGTCCCGTCGTCACAGTCAGTCAGAGTGCAAGTCTCAAGGATGCGCTTGTACAAGACTGTAGATTGGTCAAGTACCAAGCCTAGTGTCCGTCTGGTGACATTAGGATCATATCCACGATATAAAAGGCGTTTTATGATTCTGACGCATTTTCGATGGTTATGCTGCCTACCTTTGATCCTTTTTATTTTGTTTATCATATCACCATAAAAGACAGGTTGTGTAATACCCATAATAATGTACTCCGTTGCATGTATAGATCCGAATTTTAAAAGAAGTTGATTGTAATTCTTGTAAAATTTCCAGAAAGTCATATCCCTGTTTACAGCACAAAATCGATAACCCAGAAAATCAGAAACCGAAGGCATACAAAATCAGGATAAAACAGGAACCAAAGCAAACAAACAAAAAACTCCACCATATGAAAAGAAGCGAACTCCCGATATGAGAGTGAGACCAGGTGCCCAGGAAGAGTAAGCATCTCCTGCTTGCATGCAACACCCGTCGCTTCAATTCGGTAGAACTGTCACATCCGGTTACTTCCATTTTGGGAGATATAGAATACAATCTTTGGTTGGATGGTTCAAATGGTCTATGACAGAATATCATCTACCATTATGGAAAGTGGGACATCATAGTGTATGACGAGTTCCCCATATCGACCGTAGAACTTCCTCAGTGACGATGTTAGTCGGTCACAAACATATCACTGACTGAGAAGCTTATCTGAAAGACGCCTAGCTCTCAGAACAAAATCCGTATATTTGGTACTTGCTCTGGCATAGCGTATCAACTGAGATATAAACACGCCATAAGCAGGCGATGAAGGGATGTTGCTACTCAGAATAGGAAAGTTTGTAATGCTGAAATTGAAGTCGTCACGTTTGTCATAGAGTGAGGTGTTCATGTGACCATCAGTGTCGTAGAACAACATTATATCTAAATAGGATGCTGAATTATTTGTCTCTGTAGTTTCTTTGACTTCAAGCTCCGAAGGATCTAGAATAAAATAAGTGTTTATAGTAATAATATGGAAGTATTCCAACTTTTTACCTTCTTCAGGAAAATTTGAAACTAATTCTATTGCACCAAATACGTGTTTTGAACTTCCAATCATCATTAATGATGCTTTCAGCCAAAGGGATTTTAAGACACATCCAAATTCATTTCAGTAACAAATGGTACAACAACATTATACATAACAGTAAGAATGGTGACTAAATAATTCATACTTTGTTCAACTTTTTTTCCTATTCTACGAAAGATTATTCTAAAATATATTCCCAGGTAACACAGGACATTTTTGAAATATTTTCGAGTGGTTTCAAACAGGTTTATGTTGAAACATTTCTGGCAGAACGATGCAAGAACATTTTAAAACACTGTGCAGTTGTATAGAATGTTTTTAAACCGTTACAGCAACATTAAAGAGTTCTGAACAAAATGAAATGTTTCCAAAAATGTTTTATTGATATTTGGGAACCATACAAAATCACGTTTCCATAACATTTACTGAAATATTTTTACATGTTTTTAAAGCATACTTGTGTTAACTGGGTTATACCGAGAGCAGAGAATCAATCAGACGTATCGTTAAACGTTCATTCTATCATCTCTATCAAGTTATTTTTTCTTCTTCTTCTTTTTAATATTATCGTCTTCCTAAAAGAGCAAACAAAATCTTGATGTATTTCAAAATGGCGACAATGTTTTAGCACCAAGTAACGCTCGCTCAATGTCCTGGATATACATTTAAACTTCCTTGTTCGTCGTCAAACTACTGAAAAATGTTGACATAGACTGGGAGGATAACCTTTTTATAAGATACAATGTCTTTAGCTACAATATTTACATCGCCCTTATCAACGTTTGTAAAAACTTAGAAGTATAACCGCCATGTAAACTTACAACTGTGAATGAACTAAGCGAAGAGAAATTTTAATAACGAGACAAGACGCATCAATGCAGAATTAAATATTTCGCTATATAGAACTTTTCTCCAATATACTATACGGACACTCGCACGCTATATGACAGTGAAGACGGGACTCCATCACATGCCCTCTTCCGCTCCGACTGATAAGGAAAAACGGACTCCATAAAATGTCCTGTCTAAATCCTTTTTAGGTGTTGCATGCAAGCAGGAGATGCTTACCCTTCCTGGACACCATGCTCACTCCCATATTGGGAGTTCGCTTCTTTTCATATGGTGGAGGTTTTTGTGTGTTTGCTTTGGTTCCTGTTTTATTCTGATTTTGTATGCCTTCGGTTTCTGATTTCCTGAATTATCGATTTTGTGCTATATACAGGGATATTGTCATTATCCATATTTGTCATTAGAGAAAACAGGGCCCGGACAACCTGTCTTCTCTGAATGTCGGTCGGAGTCTTCGGGGGAATACGTACATGAGCATGCTACAACCGGCAGGGCACGGATTGTATTTCGTGCTCCCTTTGTTTTTATAGTCATTAACATATTGAACCCCTGCGTTTTGGTGTCTTGTTAGTGTGATATTCGATGAGGTTATTTTACAATCCAGCTGTGCGTTCTTCGAGACCTTTTTGTAACCGGATAAGTGGGAGGGATGTGCGCACGTAATCTTGTGTTATATTTTGTGTTTGCTGTTCCTCGTTCCTTTTATAAATCTTGTTTTTCTTATTTGTTGTTCTTCGTCCCATCGATAAGAGATATTGACAACCTTCTCAACAACACTCACAATAGAGCACCAATGGAGCATCGAGCACACAGAGAACAGGTAGCAATATATTGTAATGACAAATATGGATAATGACCATATCCCTGTATACAGCACAAAATCGATAATTCAAAAATCAGAAACCGAAGGCATACAAAATCAGGACAAAACAGGAACGAAAGCAAACAAACAAAAACCTCCACCATATGAAAAGAAGCGAACTCCCGATATGGGAGTGAGACCAGGTGCCCAGGAAGAGTAAGCATCTCCTGCTTGCATGCAACACCCGTCGCTTCAATTCGGTAGAACTGTCACATCCGGTTACTTCCATTTTGGAAGATATAGAGTACAATCTTTGGTTGGATGGTTCAAATGGTCTATGACAGAATATCATCCACCATTCTTGAGAGTGGAACATCATAGTGTATGACGAGTTCCCCATATCGACCGTAGAACTTCCTCAGTGACGATGTTAGTCGGTCACAAACATATCCCTGACTGAGAAGCTTATCTGAAAGACGCCTAGCTCTCAGAACAAAATCCGTATATTTGGTACTTGCTCTGGCATAGCGTATCAACTGAGATATGAACACGCCATAAGCAGGCGATGAAGGGATGTTGCTACTCAGAAAAGGAAAGTTTGTAATGCTGAAATTGAAGTCGTCACGTTTGTCATAGAGTGAGGTGTTCATGTGACCATCAGTGTCGTAGGACAACATTATGTCCAAATAGGATGCTGAATTATTTGTCTCTGTAGTTTCTTTGACTTCAAGCTCCGAAGGATAGATACTGCTCAGGTAATCCGCGAAGTTTGGATTATTGATACACAACATCGTCTATGTATCTGTAAGTGAAGTTAAAGTCAGAAGCTAAGTATCTTTTCCCTTCAGAGACCAAAGATTGAATGAATTCAGCTTCGTACGAGTAAAGGAAAATGTCGGCAAAGAGTGGGGCACAATTGGTCCCCATTGGAATTCCGACAATTTGCTGGAAGACCTTTCCTCCAAACACCACAAAAATGTTGTCGATCAGAAAGTTTAACATCTGAATAATGTCTTTTTCAGTGTACTTATTTTCAGAATCGGACTTTTCTTTTACAAAGTAGGTTTTGTCATAGTTAACAACAATGAATTTGTATTTGCTATTACCGTTCTTACTTGTAAACGCATTACTTATAATTTTTGCGAGTCTTTCTTTCAATTTAGAATGTGGAATTGTAGTGTAAAGTGTCGAAAAATCAAAGGCTTTGATCGAATGGACTCTACTAAAATGAGTGGATTTCAGATGTTCTAAAAGTTCCTTCGAATTCTTTAAAATCCACATCTGGTTGATACCACTGCGAGAATATACTGTCGAACAATATTTTTGAAGCCCAAATTTGATTTCAGATAAAACTTTGGTGAGTAAGATCGATACAGATTTGGTAGAACATTTTGAGGAACCAGCGATGAAACGTTGTTTGTACGGATTCTTATGCATTTTAGGTATGCAGTATAAGTATGGTAAATCTAAATCTAAATTGGTAGTGTCGAAGCCAAAGGAAGTAAGAGCTGATTTGTGGTTATCTATTATTTCAGAGGCAGAAAGGTTTGTTGGGGTGTAAGTGGGATTTCCAGGTGTCGAATTTAAACCCAACTCTTTAACTAGACTGTCGAAATAGTACTTTTTGCAAGTAAATGTGTAATTATTTGAGGCTTTGTCCACTGGTGTGATGACATAATGTTCTTGGAGGTAGGTGAGCTCTGTGATAACATCAGGGTCTTTAAATATAGACAAGAATCTGGTGTTCACAGTTGATTTTAATCGGTTAATTCTAGATAAAAGTAACCCTCTGATTGATTTTATCCATTCGGAAAGGGTGTCGAGTTGTACATCCTCTTTCTTTGCCCAACGTCTTGCATATTCCTCACAAGAGTCCATGATAATTTTGACATTTTGGTTCCATGTAAAGGACATACTTTCTCTGTATTTGGGACCCTTTTTTAACAATTCTCTCAACTTGTCGTTCTTGACTATGTGGATGTGACAGTTCTACCGAATTGAAGCGACGGGTGTTGCATGCAAGCAGGAGATGCTTACTCTTCCTGGGCACCTGGTCTCACTCTCATATCGGGAGTTCGCTTCTTTTCATATGGTGGAGGTTTTTGTTTTTGTTTGCTTTGGTTCCTGTTTTGTCCTGATTTTGTATGCCTTCGGTTTCTGATTTTTTGAATTATCGATTTTGTACTGTAGACAGGGATATGGTCATTATCCATATTTGTCATACTAAGGTCACCAGTAATAACGTGTCCACAAGGAGAGTAGTTGAAATTCGATGAAGAACATTCGCAGGGAAGTGGATGTAGTGAGGGATTACTTAAATCAATACACTGCAGGAATCGTTTGTAATTGTAAATTTTAGATGCAACTGTTGGTGTGTAGCTATAGGAAATACAAGGAGTTTCTTTTCTTTTGAAATATGGTGGGATTTTTTCTGTGACAGTTTTGTGAAAAAACTGTTCTAACCCGGAATGATGTAAGCTTATTTTGGTCTATAAAAAAAATCCGGAACTTAGAAATTGCAAACGAACACAATTTTTTCATACGAATTTTTAAAACATGCACACACGCTGCCTGACGACAAAATAAATGACCGATTGTCTAAACTCGTTTAAAGGTACTTTGATCGAGAAGGGAAAACATCTATTTGTTCATTTGAATCAAAGGATTACTTCTTCCGCTACAGAATACAAATCATACAAATCTTGGACATGTAGTGACTTGTGTATCGCCTTTTCCTTCTTCTTGGACAACAATTATATAAGATTTGGGGAGAAGTTGTAGGCATCCCCATGGGTACTAATTGTGCACCTCTTGTTGCAGAATTAAAAGAATTTATCCAAAAGATTAAAAGCAAAGAAAACAAGGTTATTTACTAATCGACAATCCTGTTTTTGAAAATTTGAAAATTTTATCTATTTTCAAGAATTGATTCTTAACAAGGCAAACGTTACAAACACAGAAACACCATTTTGGACCTAAATATCAAACTTCCTTATGGAGAGATTCATACATATACGGTATCTACATTTCACAGTTCATCAGGTATGATAGTGCATATACTGATGTTTTTGTTTTCATAGTAAGGATTTACAAATTAGGAAGAAATTTTTAGGTCATGGTTTTCGCTATCAAGAAGAGGATCGTGTAAGAGTGCGAAAAAGCGCTATAGCTCATCGTGGCAATCAAGATGGAACATTGATACTGTCCAATACATTTGTGAGACAGGTCCTGCTTAATATTCCCTCTCAGGAACTTTGTTACAAACGCCCTATTTATTCTGATTGGATACGGAGGTCAATTGTCGACACTAGTGATGAGAGCTAAACTCTTACCCTATACCTTAATTTTTTTCGCCTTTCTTTTTCCATTTTAGGGGGCCCCGCTTGGGCCCCTTGTCACACCACTTTCTATTAGTCTGTTAGGCTTGTGTCTGTTAGTCATTTAATTTCGGACCTTTGGAATAATGTCGAAGGGTTCTCTACCTTCTTGAAGAAAATTCCAAGCCAAATTACATGCACCAGACACGTGTCTCGAATATTAAATTCTCATCAGTGATGCTTTCAGTGGAGCCACCAAAGCTAATTTCAGTAGCGCCCTCTTTAATTTTTTGAAGTTAGATTTTTACATTTACATTACAGAGAGAGCGCGGCTTCGAATTTCCTGTAGGGTCGTTTCAGTAGCATATCCAAATAAAATCTATGTTTAAAATAGCATTGGAGGGATGGTGCTAAGATGTTCACCTCCTTTAATTTCGATGATATCTATCGGTAAAATGGCTAGCTTCCGAAATAAAAATATATATATATATATATGATGTCACATTGCTATAAGGCCAAAACAAAGCTTCTTTCAGGTGACAGAACTGGAAAGAAGTAAGGAGCTGTTAAGATAAGGCGTAGAATCTGCCCTGAAAAGTCGAAATTTCAAAATGCAAAAATTGAGAATCTTTTTCGGTAGAAATTTGAAGTTACTTGATCTGCATATGAATCTGCTTTCAGATGGGATAATTTATGCAAAATAAGACCGATATTTTGGTCAAAATAAGCGTTTTTTACACAGAAATCAATGGAAAACGGAAAAGTTTTATACAACATCGTCCCCCCCCCCTCGCTTTACAATGCCACTTTCACCAAAGGTGTATATTAATAAAACACATTTTCTGGCCAAGTGGGGTTCTGAAGCGAGGGGGGGGAACAATGTCCCAGAGGCGAAAAACGAAAAAGGGGGGATGGCTGCCTCTAGAGCGTTAAAGTACGTAATATTGTTTTTTTCTTTTTATATCACGGAACAATCTATTCAGAGTGTGTTCCGATCAAATATTTAACCGTTTGGAAGGAAATAAACGAGAAAGTTGTCTATTTCTACACCGTGTGTATTTCGCGCCAGAAAGCTACATAAATGGCTGAGAAGAACGAAATAAAACCGTTTTTTCAGTTTCCGGATTGCAGAATTTGCCGATTATATTGATATAATAACCTCAAAATTAATTTTGCTTATCCAATTTTGACATTAAAAGGTAACAGAAGCATAATAAACGTAAAAATGTTTAAAATGCATTTTCGAGCGAAATTCAACGTTTTCCGTCATCTGTACCCCTACCTCTTCAACCCGTAATTATAACATCTTTCATCGAATTTATTTAAATAAAACACCTACTAGGAATCTTATAATACTATATATTTTTATCATGACCAACTTTTATCTAAATTGGAAGGACAGCGCCCGAGAAATAATCGAGTGATTTCAGGGCTAAATCCGGCCCTTATCTTAACAGCTCCTTAATACACTTGACAAACATCAGGCCACGAGGAACGATTTTAACTGCTCCAACGTGAAATAAGTGTCTATATTAATAATGTCGAAGGGTGTGACGGACGTGTAGTAGACCAGGAGTCCCCAAGGGCACAAGTAGCCATGTTCGATCAACTTCGAGTTATAGCCTTTCGCGCCTCAGTACATTACAGGTTCTGACTAGTATGAGAGTTGGCGTGATATACTTGTGTCCAGACGGAATAAGGTACGTTCTGTCCCTACCACTGGTTTTAAACACGATTTAGTGTTTTGCTGTTGTTGCTGCAACAGGGTCTTGTTGGAGATTCCCTCCCTTCTTTAGTGTCGTAGTCGCTTGTACCTTTTTGTGCTATATGTATTTTTTTCCTCCAAGCGACGTGCATTCGCCCTTTATTGGATGGATCCGACATTGTCTGAATAGTTCCCGTGGTTGTTTTCACCCCGTTTGTGCTTTCTTGGAGTATTATGAATGACTCTTTTAGAATAACATGTAAAAAATCTAGTTGATCTTTTGGTTTGTTAGCTCTTCTGGTCTCAGACCAGTCGAGCTTATGCGATCACCCTTCGAACGGAATTTGTCAGTCCGTCCGTTAAATATTCTGGTTCCCTCAACTCCTCTGATACCATAAAAGACAGAAAATGGATTCTTCTTGCACTTTGTTCTATAGTCTAGTTGTTTAAATTACATTTGCTTTCTACCCTAGACCCCATTGTCTAGAAAATGGGTACGGTCCTATATAATTCTTTTTTATTTTTAATATTTTGCCTGCAACTCATCTGAAACCATTATATAGGAGTATTTGTTTGACATCATATGTATTATAACTTTTCATCTCATCCCAAAATACGATATAAATTAAATGAGGATGGCATATTAGCATTATCGTTCAATGACAAATATGGATAAGGACCTTATCCTTTAATACAGCACAAAATCGATAATTCTGAAAATCATAAACCGAAGGCATACAAAATCAGGATAAAACAGGATCCAAAGCAAACAAATGTTAAATGTCTTCTCCTCCACTTGAAAACAAGCGAACTCGAATGATATTTGAACGTAGATTTTATTTCGATATGCTACTGAATCTACCCTACAGAAATTTGGAGCCGCGCACTCTCTGTAAAGTAAATGCGCTACTAAATTCAGAAGTTAGAACCATAGGGCGCTATTGAATTGAATTTTGGCAGCTTATGAAAAGCACTTTGGCTGGAAGCATTCCTGATGAGGATTTTTAAATATTCGAAATACGTGTCTGGTTCATGATAGATAGTTTTAGATTTACTTCAAGAGGGTATACAGTCGGATCACTTCCGTTTCATTCATAAAGTGGATGTTTTTGTTTGTTTGCTTTGGTTCCTGTTTGATCCTGATTTTGTATGCCTTCGGTTTCTGAATTTTCTGAATCATCGGTGTTGAGCCGTATACAGGGATATGGTCATTATCCATATTTATCATTATTACAGACAGAAAGTAAATTTCTTGCATCTATTTGGTCTATGATCTTGTTGTGCACTTGTCTGCCCAAAGGCTCATAGAAAACAGGTTGGGTTATTTTCTTCTCTATAATTTTATGTATTCTTTTGCCCGCAACTCCTCTGAAACAAATATGCAAGGGCTGATTTTTTACGTTGTGAGCCTTGCGTATTGATGGATTTTATCAGAAATTTTGCATTTTACTCTACATAATCCCCTTCAGTATCTATACATTTTTTCCATGTTTAAGGTTCTCAATACCACTTTTAAAGAAGTCCTTATCTTCATTGTTCAGAAAGACATCCACTGCAAATATGACGTCATCATTGGACTGAAAGTTTCAGTTTTGGGAATAAATGAAAGTCTGCTGGAGGAAGATCAGGTAAATACGGCCGACGCTAAAGCAAAAAAAAAATAAAGACACAATCATGAATGGCAGTCATGAAATGTGTCAGGAGTGACGCATAGTATGTGTCATTGATTGTTTGTCATTTTTGGAGATAATATATAGGCAAAATGCCTTCTGCATCCCAGAAAACCGAGACCATAATCTCACCAGTTGAAGGGACAATCTTTGCATTCTTTGGCGGTGGTGAAATAAGGTGCAACCACTGTTTCGACTGTTGTTTGGACCCATGTTTCATCCATGGTTTAAAATCTTTGAAGACAATTGACAGGATCTCTCTTTAAAAGGTTATGATCAGCAGTCGATAAAGTGCACCTGGTGAGCTTCTGGTCAACTGTTAGATGACTTGGTACCCAACGGGCTGAAAGCTTTCCCATTCCAAGTTCTAGAGTCAGAATTGAATGTACTCTTTCTAGGCCAGTCAAAGTAAGAATAAACATAAAATAAATTGCAACAGTTATTATTTCAGTTGCATTATGGACATTTTTTTGTATGTTAAGGTATTCTATGAGGTCATTCGGACACCCATTAATTGAATCTTGAGACCTAAAATCACAGCATAGTTATAATGTAAAAATTAATTGAAAATTTCTTACTAATTAAGTTATCGAAAAAATAAAAAATAAGTTACTTTAAGAGTAACGGGTCCTTCAAGTTTGATTACAGTATACGGGAAAACGTTATTTTTTCCTAAGATTTTCAACAGAATGTTGGCGCAACGCTCCGGCCGTCAGAGCATGGACTGTATTTCGTATGACTTCAGTTTTTTTATATCCATTTTTATATCCATCTATGTTTCTTTGGCCCCTGCGTCATGCTGTTTGTTTTTATGTTAATCTTACAGTGAGGAGGTTCTTTTACACCACAGTTGTGCGTTCTTCGAGACCTCTCGGTAATCGGAAAAGTGGGACGGTAATAGGGACGTAATCCAGGATAACCACACCGTCTTCTACTGACTTGGCAGACGGCCGTCCTGAGTCGTAACCGATTGCCCATTGGTCTCGTTGGTTTTTGTGTGGTCATATGTGTTTGATGTTTCTATGTGATTTGGAGTTCCTTGTACCACTGCGTCTCTTTCTGTGCGTGTCGTCTTTGTATTTTTACAATGGTAGTCTTTTGGGTTTGCTTTTGGTGCTGCAACTAGGTGTTGTTGGCGATCCCCTCCTTTCTAACATTTCTGTCAAACCTTTGACTGCGGAGTACAAATGTATGATAAGTGGTAGTGTTGTGCGAAATAATTTGGAGAACCGTGCAACAGAAGGTATTTCTCTGCTTCTTTACTACAAGAAAATTGATTTTTTCTTTATTTTAAGGCAGGCGGTAGCTAGAGTGGTTTCGATATGAAGGGGGGATTGGCGTAACACTATTTTACAACATCTTTTCTTCTTAATTTTATGCTAATGTGATATGGTTTGATTCTCACTTGAGGACGATCTGAAGACAATGTACTGTACGACACGTAGGCGGGTCAAGATTTTTTTTTCCAAAAAGAAGGAATGATTGAAAACTGAAATACTTGAACACAAAATAGTTGAAATGTGTGCAGTTTTTAACATCTGTTGCCTCCAAAAATCTTTTAAATATCTTTTCTAGTCAATAGTGTAAGAAAAAGTAAGCAAATGAGTTAAAGAAGATCCTGAAGATAATATCAATAGCACTCACAATAGAGCACCAAATTGAGCATCGACGGATCACTAGCAAGCTAGAAGTGGGACCGGGTGCCCGGGAGGAGTAAGCACCCGGCGTCGATGTTCACGCACGAAAATGAAATGATCTATAAAATACATACAAGAGTTACATTGAAAAAAAAATCTACACTATTCACAATAATCCTTGGATAAAGACGCCTCTGTCATAACTTTTCTCTCTTAAAACACCCCCTTGCAATCCACTAAGATAGAGGATACCATATACAAAAGCCTATGAGGGTCTAATTTTCTCTTGTTTCTCTAAATTCTCCTTTTTTGTCTGACCTACGGGGAAGGGAAGCGACCTATCATGCGCTTGAGACGATCTGATATTGTGTAACATATCAAGGGCGAATAAAGTATTTGGGAGATATAAAAATGGAAAGGTGTTTGGCAGCTTCTTGGCACCACCCAAGCTGGTCCATGATTGAGGTTTTATGGGGGACATCCCTCCCTGCTAAACATAGATTATCTTGCGGTGAAAGAACGTTTTGTTGGCTGCAAAGAGAACGGAGATAAAATTTTAGCCGTTAAATGAATGGAAGCATTAATCAACATGAAAAACTGTATCGCTTTATCACACGTCTTCAAATTCATAACATTATTTTAGAACAGAAACATTTGCAGCTTAATAATCTCTCTAATCTCACTAATTCGGTGAGTGAAACAAAGGAGGGGATCTCCAACAACACCCGGTTGTAGCACCCACAGCAAAACCCCAAAACACCCAATGCAAAAACACAAAGCAGACAAGCACGAGACGCATAAGGGACAAGGAACGTCAACGCACAACACAGAAACATCAAACACAAAGGACTACACATAAACCAATTGGCAACCGATGCCGACTTAGGACGGCCATCTGCCACGGAAATAGCAGAAGGTGTGGTTATCTTGGATTACGTGCGCAAACCCTCCCACTTTTCCGATTACCCAGAGGTCTCGAAGAATGTACAACTGTTGTGTAAAACAACCTCCTCACTGTCAGATGACCACACACAAACAAGACCGCAAAACGCAGGGGCCCAAACAACACAACTGAATATGTAAATGGATATAAAAAGAGGGCATACGTAATACAATCCGTGCTCTGCCGCCGCGAGCTCATGTATGTTATCACCCGAGGAGTCCGACTGACATTCAGAGGGGACAGGTGGTCGGGGCCCTGTCTTCTCTAAAGAGGTTTGGACAGGGCCCTTCATGGAGTCCCGTCGTCACAGTCAGTCAGAGTGCAAGTTTTCAGAATGCGCTTGTACAAGACTGTAGATTGGTCAAGTACCAAGCCTAGTGTCCGTCTGGTGACATTAGGATCATATCCACGGTATAAAAAGCGTTTGATGATTCTGACGCATTTTCGATAGTGATGTTGTTTATCTTTGATCCTTCTAATCTTGTTAATAATGTCACCATAAAATGCAGGTTGTGAAATACCCAAAGTAATATACTCTGTTGCCTGTATTGGTCTGAATTTCAGAAGAAGTTGACAATAATTTCTGTAAAATTTCCAAAAAGTCTTTACTAGTTTATGAAAGCGAAAACCTTGTCCTAAAAGTTTCTTGGTAATTTGTAAATTTCTACTGCGAAAATCCAAAACATCAGTACATGCTCTAGCATACCGGATGAGCTGTGAAATATAGATAACATAGGACGGTAATCTAGGAATATCACCGTCAAGCCAGGGGAAATTTACTATGTTAAATCCAAAATCATCTCTTTTGTCATACACACTTGACATGTATGGATCTCTCCGTTAACAACTTTGATATGTAGGTCCAAAAATGGTGTTTCTGCGTTTGAAACGTTTGCCTTGTTTAGAATCAATTCTTGTGGATAAATAACATTTTTACACTGTTCAAAAACAGGATTGTCGATAGTAAGAATATCTAGGTACCTAGAAGTACCAATGAAGCATTTCACATCATCATTTTTTCTTTGCTTTTGAAGATTTTGGATAAATTCCTTTTCATAAGTGTATTAAAATAAATCTGCAACAAGAGATGCACAATTAGTACCCATTCGAATCCCTACAACCTGTTTGTAGAGTTTCTCACCAAATCTTACATACATATTGTCCAAAATGAAGGACAAGGCGATACACAGGTCACCACATGTCCATGATTTGTATGATTTGTAAATTGTGGCGGAAAAGAAACCCTTCGATTCAGAAGTACAAATATAAGTTTTCCCCTCTCGATCAAAACACCATTTAATGAGTTTGGACATTCGAGCATTTATTTTGTCGTGAGGAAGCGTGGTGTACATATTAGAAAAGTCGGAATGCCACGGAAATAGCAGAAGGTGTGGTTATCTTGGATTACGTGCGCAAAACCCTCCCACATTTCCGATTACCCAGAGGTCTCGAAGAATGACATTCAGAGGGGACAGGTGGTCGGGGCCCTGTCTTCTCTAAAGAGGTCATTTTCGTATGAAAATACCACAAAAGCTTAGAATATTAATAAGTAGTTGAGAAACTAATCTAGGACAGAAAAGTTTACGTCAGGTTCGCTTATAATGCTGCTAGATTTATCCTGTTGATAAATTAAAGTAAGCACATTTGTAACATTTGTTTAAAATGTGCTTTTGAGACCATCCCTTATTTCCTTCTTTTACATACCTATACGTAGTACGGAGTTCGTTGGTAGGTTTACGTCGCTTATTCGAACAGCTCTATTAAATGTGACGTCGCATGCTTTACGACTCTACGAGTTTACGTCACAATGACAATGTCGCCAAATTTTGTTTTGTCTGGTGTGTGTCCGCCCCGTGAACCTTCTGGAAAACATTCGACCATAGTAAAGAAAATTATGTGTTTAACGTCCGCTTTTATTAGAGGAAAACACAATAAGTATCGATCTCACATTCTAGCACCTGGTTTATTCCGTTTTTAATAGGTTCTGTTAGAAATAATCAAGCACTGATTTAAAACTTATTCAGATTTTCTATAAGTAATACTTATTATAGATTTCCTTTAAGTTATACTTAATATAGATTTCCTATAAGTAATACTTATTACAGATTTCCTATAATTAATACTTATTACAGATTTCCTATAAGTAATACTTATTATAGATTTCCTATAATTAATACTTATTATAGATTTCCTACAAGTAATACTTATTATAGATTTCCTATAAGAGACGGGAGGGGATCTCCAACGAGAGTCTGTTGCAGCACCAACAGCAAAAAACTAAAACACCCGATGCAAAAACACAAAAGACGAGCATAGTATGTGACGAAAAGAGACATACGGCATGTAAACATCAAACACAAAAGACTACACATAAACCGACGATACCAAAGGACAACCGGTGCCGACTTTTGAAGGCCATTTGCCACACAAGTAGCAAATGGTAGAGTACTAGTTGGAAAAAATATCAGTTTTGGGGTCGTTGTTTCAATGTCACGGCTAACGTCTCCTTAGGGACATATATAGAACCATCCAACTCTTTGATATACTGGATGGAAAACTAAAGATTTATTCTAATTTCTTGATCAGAATACTTTCCTTATATCTATTCATAATAATGTAATCACTTAATGACTTAAAACACTTTATTGGGAATAGAACTCGTTGTGCATCTGTTATCTTTTTTTACATGACGTTCAAAGACAGGGTACACCGTCTGGATCTAACATAATCTGTTTTATTACTATCGCTACTGCTGCATATTTCCACCACATAATTTGCATGGTCAATTTCATTTCTAAAACAAATTAATATTTGGATTTCTTTTTTTTTGTGAAAATTAAAAAAACAACGGTTTGCAAGTCGGATAAAGACCTGTTTCAGGACTGTATAAAGGTAAGATACCCACGGAGAGAACAGGGAAGTGTTTAAGTATTCAGTTTTAGTGATTTTGTGTAATTTGAGTCAGATTTGGCAATTTCGTTTCAATAATTGTAAATTCCGATATTTCGTATGATATATTTCCGAACGTTTGTATTCTAAAGAAACAGACGGCAATTTTTACTTTACAATTTTGTAAGATTGCCAGTATGTAAGTACTTGTATGGGCATAGGGATTACATATTTTGTAAGATTGCCAGTATATAAGTACCAGTATAGGCACTGATTACATATTTTGAAAGATTGCCAGTATGTCACATGTCTTCGTGTCTACATTTTTAGATATCTACGTGTCTACGTGTCCACATGTTTTCATGTCTACGTGTCTACATTTCTACGTGTCTACATGTCTACGTGTCTACATGTTTACATGTCTACGTGTCTACATGTCTACGTGTCTACATTTCAACGTGTATACATGTTTTCATGTCTATGTGTCTACATGTCTATATGTCTACGTGTCTACATGTCTACATATGTCTACGTGTCTACATGTCTATATATCTATGTGTCTACATGTCTATATGTTTATGTGTCTACATGTCTATATGTCTACGTGTCTACATGTCTATATGTCTACGTGTCTATATGTCTATGTGTCTACATGTGTCTCATGTCTACGTGTCTGCATGTCTATGTGTCTACATGTCTAGTGCATTAAAAGTGGTTTGAAATTTACATCAAGAAGGTAAAACGTTGGAACACTTACATATAGCGTTGTATCGACGTCCCTAATTTTTTTGATATTTTCAGCGGTTTACATGTAGACATGTAGACACGTAGATACGTAGACATGAAAACATGTAGACTCGTAGACATATAGACACGTAGACATGTAGACACGTAGACATATAGACATGTAGACACGTAGACATGAGGTACACATGTAGACACATAGACACGTAGACATGAGGTACACATCTATTCAGTAAAAACCTATATGAATTACACATCTATTCAGTATAAACCTCTATGAGGTACGCATCTATTCAGTACAAACCTCTAAGAGGTACACGTCTATTCAGTATCAATCTCTGTGAAGTACACATCTACACAGTATAAACCTCTCTGAGGTACACATCTATTCAGTATAAACCTCTAAGAAGTACACATCTATTCAGTATAAACCTCTAAGAAGTACACATCTATTCAGTATAAACCTCTATGATAAACACATCTATTCAGTATAAACCTCTAAGAAGTACACATCTATTCAGTATAAACCTCTAAGAAGTACACATCTATTCAGTATAAACCTCTAAGAAGTACACATCTATTCAGTATAAACCTCCATGAAGTATACATCTATGAGGTACAAATCTATGCAGTATAAATCTCTATGAGGTACAGATCAATGCAGTATAAATCTCTATGAGGTGCACATCAATGCAGTATAAATCTCTTTGAGGTACACATCTATTCATAATAAACCTCTATGAAGTACACATCTATTCAGTATAAACCTCTATGAAGTACATATCTATTTAGTATAAACCTCTATGAAGTACACATCTGTTCAGTGAAAACCTCTATGTGGTACGCATCTATTCAGTATAAACCTATATAAGGTACATATCTATTCAGCATAAACCTCCATGAAGTATACATCTATGAGGTACAAATCTATGCAATATAAATCTCTATGAGGTATACATTTATGCAGTATAAATCTCTATGTGTTACACATCTATTCAGCATAAACTTCTATGTGTTACACATCTATTCAGCATAAACTTCTATGTGTTACACATCTATTCAGCATAAACCAGTATGAAGTACGCATCTATTCAATATAAACCTCTATGAAGTACACATCTATTCAGAATAAACCTCTACGAAGTGCACATCTATTCAGTATCAACCTCTATGAAGTACACATCTATTCAGTATCAACCTATATAAGGTACATATCTATTCAGCATAAACCTCCATGAAGTATACATCTATGAGGTACAAATCTATGCATTATAAATCTCTATGAGGTATACATCTATGCAGTATAAATTTCTATGAGGTACACATCTATGCAGTAAAAACCTCTATGGAGTACACATCTATTCAGTATAAACCTCTATGAAGTACACATCTATTCAGTATAAACCTCTACCACGTACACATCTATTCAGTATAAACCTCCATGAAGTACACATTTATTCAGTATAAATCTCTATCAAGTACAAATCTATTCAGTATAAACCTGTATGATATACACATCTATTCAGTATAAACCTCAATGAAGTACACATCTATTTAGTATAAACCTCTATGAAGTACACATCAATTCAGTATAAACCTCTATCAAGTACACATCTATTCAGTATTAACCTCTATCAAGTACATATCTATTCGGTATAAACCTCTATGATATACACATCTATTCAGTATAAACCTCCATGAAGTACACATCTATTTAGTATAAACCTCTATGAAGTACACATCTATTCAGTATAAACCTCTATGAAGTACATATCTATTTAGTATAAACCTCTATGAAGTACACATCTGTTCAGTGAAAACCTCTATGTGGTACGCATCTATTCAGTATAAACCTATATAAGGTACATATCTATTCAGCATAAACCTCCATGAAGTATACATCTATGAGGTACAAATCTATGCAATATAAATCTCTATGAGGTATACATTTATGCAGTATAAATCTCTATGTGTTACACATCTATTCAGCATAAACTTCTATGTGTTACACATCTATTCAGCATAAACTTCTATGTGTTACACATCTATTCAGCATAAACTTCTATGTGTTACACATCTATTCAGCATAAACCAGTATGAAGTACGCATCTATTCAATATAAACCTCTATGAAGTACACATCTATTCAGAATAAACCTCTACGAAGTGCACATCTATTCAGTATCAACCTCTATGAAGTACACATCTATTCAGTATCAACCTATATAAGGTACATATCTATTCAGCATAAACCTCCATGAAGTATACATCTATGAGGTACAAATCTATGCATTATAAATCTCTATGAGGTATACATCTATGCAGTATAAATTTCTATGAGGTACACATCTATGCAGTAAAAACCTCTATGAAGTACACATCTATTCAGTATAAACCTCTATGAAGTACACATCTATTCAGTATAAACCTCTACCACGTACACATCTATTTAGTATAAACCTCCATGAAGTACACATTTATTCAGTATAAATCTCTATCAAGTACAAATCTATTCAGTATAAACCTGTATGATATACACATCTATTCAGTATAAACCTCAATGAAGTACACATCTATTTAGTATAAACCTCTATGAAGTACACATCTATTCAGTATAAACCTCTATCAAGTACACATCTATTCAGTATTAACCTCTATCAAGTACATATCTATTCGGTATAAACCTCTATGATATACACATCTATTCAGTATAAACCTCCATGAAGTACACATCTATTTAGTATAAACCTCTATGAAGTACACATCTATTCAGTATAAACCTCTATCAAGTACACATCTATTCAGTATAAACCTCTATCAAGTACACATCTATTCAGTATAAACCTCTATATAGTACAGATCTATTCAGTATAAAATTCTATGATATACACATCTATTCAATATAAACCTCAATGAAGTACACATCTATTCAGTATAAACCTCAATGAAGTACACATCTATTCAGTATAAACCTCAATGAAGTACACATCTATTCAGTATAAACCTCTATCAAGTACAAATCTATTCAGTATAAACCTCTATGATAAACACATCTATTCAGTATAAACCTCAATGAAGTACACATCTATTCAGTATAAACCTCTATCAAGTACACATCTATTCAGTATAAACCTCTATGATTTACACATCTTTTCAGTATAAACCTCTATGAAGTACACATCTATTCAGTATAAACCTCTGTCACGTACATATCTATTCAGTATAAACCTCAATGAAGTACACATCTATTCAGTATAAATCTCTATCAAGTACACATCTATTCAGTATAAACCTCTATGAAGTACATTTTTATTCAGTATAAACCTCTTTTAGGTACACATCTATTCAGTGTAAACCTCTATGAAGTACATATCTATTCAGTATAAACCTATATGAGGTACATATCTATTCAGTATAAACCTCTTTTAGGTACACATCTATTCAGTACAAACCTATATGCGGTACTCATATATTCAGTATAAAACTCTATGAAGTACACATCTATTCACTATTTACCTCTATTAGGTACACATCTATAAGAATCATTTTCTTATTTCCTTAATATATAAAGATAGCTTTAATGTTGCAGTGGATTTTGTCCCTGATTACAGACAAACAAAACACAGAGTGTATTCTATAAATAGGTGACATCTCATATCGTTCCTGATGACACACAGACAAAACACAGAGTGTATTCTATAAATAACTGATATCTCTTATCGTTCCTGATAACAGACAGACAAAACACAGAGTGTATTCTATAAATAGCTGATATCTCATATTGTTTCTGATGTCAGACAAACAAAACACAGAGTGTATTCTATAAATAGGTGACATCTCATATCGTTCCTGATGACAGACAAACAAAACACAGAGTGTGTTCTATAAATAACTGATATCTCATATTGTCCCTGATGACAGACATACAAAACACAGAGTGTATTCTATAAATAGGTGATATCTCATATTGTCCATGATTACAGACAAAAAAAACACAGAGTGTATTCTATAATTAGGTAACATCTCATATCGTTCCTGATGACAGACAGACAAAACACAGAGTGTATTCTATAAATAAGTGATATCTCATATTGTCCCTGATGACAGACAAACAAAACACAGAGTGTGTTCTATAAATATCTGATATCTCATATTGTCCCTGATGACAGACAAACAAAACACAGAGTGTATTCTATAAATAGCTGATATCTCATAATGTCCCTGATGACAGACAGACAAAACACAGAGTGTATTCTATAAATAGCTGAAATCTCATATCGTTCATGATGACAGACAGACAAAACACAGAGTGCATTCTATAAATAGCTGATATCTCAAATTGTCCCTGATTACAGACAGACAAAACGCAGAGTGTATTCTATAAATAGCCGACATCTCATATTGTACCTGATGACAGACAGACAAAACGCAGAGTGTATTCTATAAATAGCTGATATCTCACATTGTTCCTGATGACAGACAGACAAAACACAGAGTGTATTCTATAAATAGGTGACATCTCATATCGTTCCTGATGACAGACAAACAAAACACAGAGTGTATTCTATAAATAAGTGATATCTCATATTGTCCCTGATGACAGACAGACAAAACACAGAGTGTAGTCTATAAATAGCTGATATCTCATATTGTCCCTGATTACAGCCAACAAAACACAGAGTGTATTCTATAAATAGGTGACATCTCATATCGTTCCTGATGATAGACAGACAAAGCACAGAGTGTATTCTATAAATAACTGATATCTGTTATCGTTCCTGATAACAGACAGACAAAACACAGAGTGTATTCTATAAATAGCTGATATGTCATATTGTTTCTGATGACAGACAGACAAAACACAGAGTGTATTCTATAAATAGGTGACATCTCATATCGTTCCTGATGACAGACAAACAAAACACAGAGTGTGTTCTATAAATAACTGATATCTCATATTGTCCCTGATGACAAACAAAACACAGAGTGTATTCTATAAATAGCTGATATCTCATATTGTCCCTGATTACAGACAAACAAAACACAGAGTGTATTCTATAAATAAGTGATATCTCATATTGTCCCTGATGACAGACGGACAAAACACAGAGTGTATTCTATAAATAACTGATATCTCATATTGTCCCTGATGACAGACAAACAAAACACAGAGTGTATTCTATAAATAGCTGATATCTCATATTGTCCCTGATTACTGACAAACAAAACACAGAGTGTATTCTATAATTAGGTAACATCTCATATCGTTCCTGATGACAGACAGACAAAACACAGAGTGTATTCTATAAATAGCTGATATCACATATCGTTCCTGATGACAGACAGACAAAACACAGAGTGTATTCTTTAAATAGCTGATATCACATATCGTTCCTGATGACAGACACACAGAGATGATATCTTGGTATTTGTTATTTTTTATTTATTTATCTTTTTTTTTTCGTATTTTGTATTCTTTTCACAATTTCTGACATACTTTTTAGGAGTCTTCGTGACTTTGATACTTTTTTGATAGTTGCATTTTTGATTTCAACTAACTGATTGACGATTTTCTGCTCAGTAAATTCATGGTTTATCAGACATCTTTATACAATCTGAATAGGTATGAAAATAATACATTTTTTTCATTGTCGAAAGTTGTTGCGAAAATCCCCGAATAAGTTGTAAGATAGTTTGTGAAAAGAGAGCGAAGTTTACGCTGCCGACATTATGTAAGAGTTACCTCTCTTTAACTACTAACAAAGAATTGATCTTTGAACTTTATTGTATTATTTACACAAGTACAAGTTAAAGCTATAAATAAAACAATATGAGACCATTATCATCCATCAAACATGTCAAATATCATCAAATTTTGAGCGAAAGAAATAGTCACAAAATACATAGATATACAAGGGCGTAGGAGAAGGGGGCAGCCTGGGCACATGCCCTCCCAATTTGAAAAGTGGGGGAGGGGCACAACCACTTTTCAATCAGAATATTTCATTATGCATTTACTTTGTTTGAATAGCAACATATTGCACCATAAATCTACAATTTTTCGGTCCATTTTCAAAAGTTTTCTTTGGCTCGCTACCGCTCGCCAGCTCTTTATAAACTTACTGAATTATTAAGCTAATTTTATCTATCCTATTATCTATATTACTTTATCAATGTATTTGAAGACATTAAACTCAAACTATATAGAATATTATCACCTGTACTATTTAATGATAGAGGGTATGGACAGTATTTTCTGCTAAATCTATATTTTGCCGACAAAAATTTCCTGACTTACTTAAGTTACTACCGCTCGCTTGTACTTATAAAAACAGATCCAAGATTTAGAACTGCACCAGATGTATCTAAATTTGTGCATACAGAACATGAAACCCATATTCTGTATTTACCACCCCTCCCTTTTTTATTTACTCATTATTTTTTTTTTTTTTTTGCTTGTAAGAAATTTTGGGATGTGGTGCCCCTCCACTTTTTCAGGCAGAGCTACGCCGTCGATATATATTAAAATTCACAAAAATTAGGTTAAACATTGCAAAAAGTTTGTGATTATTCTAAAATAAAGAATCGATAAAGACGGGAGGGAGATAAGCAGGGAGGATTTTTGGTGGGGGTAGGCGAAGGGGTTAAGGAGGTATGTGTTTAAGATGTCGGGTGGAGGTTTAACCGTATATAAACTTGTGACCTGTCTAAATAAGTAGAATGAGTACCCTGTTGTATGACTTCAATTACAATATAATAATATTATATAATGTAAGATTACGTAAAAAAATAGTATAATTAAATAAAACATTATTAAGAAATAAGAACATTATTTTAGCAGATAAGTTTACTCTATTTTAGGCGCTCAATAATTTAAAGTAAGAAAATAAAAGTTGATATGTTTTCAAATTATATATACATGAAAATATTAATTATCATTAATATTAATATATTCAAATAACTAACCCTCCCTCCCGCCCGACCCCACCCCCGATTTTCACTTTGCAATCATGCATTACAACAACAAATGATCAATAATGCATTGTACATACATGAGACATTACGGTCCTTGGTTTTCAGAAAACATAAAATGTCCGTTTCCTCAGATTTCTGAAAACTCGTCAACCTGGAAATAAACATCGCGTACAAAACATTATGTAGCCTAACACAGTGTACAGATATGGTGCTGGGAAATAACATAGATCATCCCTGATAAAACAAAATAACCGTTTGACTTTACTGGGAAAAGTAGCATGATTTAACGTAAAAAAGTACTTATTGGAAAATAAACCATATTTAACACAATCTTACATATTGTATACAATAAATACTTACATTTTCTTGTTTGTCTCCGGGTTTTATCTAAATTGAATATTGAACATTTGAAATTAAAACGAATAAAAAAAAAGTAATCATTATAAAAACTTACCTTGTACAGAACACGTCTGTTTATTGATTGTTGATATAAAATGTGTAATAATTATATAACTACATAATCATTTATATTGACCTTGATGACTTCTTGTTATGTGGGATAATGCTAGTTAAAATCATTTCAAATCAACAACAAACTTACCTGATAAATCTGTGATACATATAAGAATTGATTTACTGTAAACTTACCTACATGTATTTAACAAGTCAGATTAAAGTTATAACAATATAATATTTATTGTGTGTCCTGTGTCAGTGGCCATACTCTGGTAAACTCTAACCATCTATCATCTTGTGTTACAGAAAAATGTGGTGAGGAGTGTATAGTAGACTCAGTATGTCTGTCTATGTTAGTGTCTATCAGTATAACAACAAACTGATGGTGGATATCAATAACAGACTGTAGCCACCTATCCCACCCTGATGATGTCATATTTACTCTATGTAACATTACCCACTGTAACAATGTCATACTCGGTGTAAGGCCCAGGTCCCTGTCACCCAGTGTCACGTCCCACAGCCTTAACTCCTGTAACCTGTCACACTGACACAGTACAGGACCAGGTACCGTGTTAGTGTTAGCTACTTTAACACTCCACAGCCATAATGTCCTCAGTGACGGTCCACATACCTTCTTTATAGTCATATCTGTGTTACCACCATTAATAAAGACAGTGGTCAGTGACCTTGTACGGTGTGGATCACTGAGTAAGTTATTTACTACTGTGTTAGTTATACTACCCTCTCCGTCAGTAGGTACACCCCATAAGTCCAGTGAACTTATATCTGTATGGTGATCAGACAGGAGTTCCCTAGTCCCTCTCACTGTCTCTATGTCACTGTCATAATCAACATAAACATCTGATACATGGAATGTCACTGGGCTGTCTGTCACTGGGCTGTCTGTCTGTCCGTACTCTAACTCCCTGTGCCAACTTACCTGTAGTTTGTACAGTTCCTCCACTGTATTGTTACCTCCCAGTGATTCTCTGTATTTACAGATCTCTGTGTCACTGTCTGCCAGACTTACAACACGCTGTGATATAACACTACCCAAACACGGACACATACCACATATAAACATAATAACATTAGATAACTCCATAATGACCTTGATATCACACAGATGTTTACAGAATAAACCACTCACCTCTTTGTGGGTGACGATGTAAATAGCTGCCAGGAATTCCTGTACAGATTTGTGGAAGAAATGAACACTCACCTTTTCCTCCATAACGCTATGTACATCTCTCTGACTGATCAAACCTACATCAAGGGCAAACTGTAATTCTCTCTCACCTATTTCTTTCTCCAAGTCATCTTTCTGAAAAACTAACTTCATTTCTTTAGACATAAGACCTTCATATGCTACTTTTCCCAGTGTTAACAGTACATTAAAGTAATTTTTGATATTTTTCTTTGTAGACATTAGTTTTGGTAAACTAACATTGATTGATTCAAAACTCAATTTTTGAGTGTCATGTTTAAGATGAGCTCTTTGTATCAACATATTGACCATGGCTATATAGAAACTGGTCAAACTGTCCCCTATCTGTTCTCCCTCATACCATATTTGTACACATACTACAGCTAATAAAGGTATCTTTATAAATGATTTTACAGTTTCATTGTCTAATTTACTTGTAATTTCTTCATATTTGGCCTCAAATTCAGCAGTACCTGGTTTCATTTCATGATAATGCACGAGTAATTTTTCTATAACTGATTCGATACCTGCGTCGTCCAGTCCCAGTATTTCAATCACTCTATCTTCGCTGTTTACTCCCTCTACTTCAGAAAACTTCCATGGCCGCATGGTGGTGAAGATAACACAATTTGACATGTTATCTATGTTAGGCATTCCTTTATACTTGAGACGATCTATGACGGACTGATCGGGCTTCCACTCGTCTAAGCCGTCCATCATTATAAAACACCGGTATTTCTTGCTAGATAACACGTGTTTGGCTGTTGCTTGGAGATCAGTATCAGATCCTAGAATGTCCTGACAAATCATGTCTGTGACATCAGCTCGTGACGGATCTACATGACGTAATGGTATATGGAAGACGAAATCAAACTTACTCAAGGCATTTTCCCATTCATTCAGTTTTTTGCTGCTCAAATTTGGTTGTTGAGTATTGCACCATGTTTTTAGAAACCACTTGCAGTACGTAGTTTTGCCGTGAGCGGCTTTCCCTAACATAAACACACGGGGGACCGGCTTACCGTTTTTAGTCAGCATATCCTCGGGACTTTTCACTTCTTTCCCTTCTTGCTGTTCCTCACGCTGCGCGGACTTTTTCCCCTTACGGTTCTCCTTGACATCCTCCCTGATAACAACTGACGAGAACAGGTGTTCTATAGGTAACTTATCCCCGTCCGTTGTTACCGGTGACAGGGGGATCTCTCGTGTCTCCTTGTTATTCTTGTCAATAACCTTCTGTTTTAGAATGTTCACGCCAGGTTCAACGTCTACAAGGATATAAGTTAATTTTTAGAGCAAAGCTGACAAATATTGTAACTTCCCATTTTTAGAATTTATAATTGTACACACAAAAATCAATATTTGACTATTTTAATAAATAAGATGCAAATATAAGAATGATGTGATTTTCACATTACGACAACATGAAGTTTCAATCATTTGCATCGTAACAATGATTCTCAGCATCACATCAATGATTTTGTCTTAAATTCTAACATCAGTAACATGACTTTAGATTTTCTCCCTATATATACTATAGAACTCGCCTGGTGTAAAATCTCCAACAAACTTCTTGTTCGCTTAGGCACGGTCCATTTCATACTCGGGGGGGGGGCTTGGGTTTTTCTTTCGAACAAATGAAGAATTAACAGAAAATTTCGCTTAAAAATCCTGAAAATTTTCCGTCTCGTTTCGCTCGCCACAGTTTTCAATTCATATTGCAAAAATATTTACTCGCTTCGCTCACCTGTTTTCTATCAAAACATAAAGTTCCTATTTGAAAATATCAGAAGAATGCATGTTAAATAAAAAAGGCCTAAATATGTTATCAATATAATGTATTACTATTAATTTATGCATGTACCACAATAGAGTCCAATTTTATATGCAAATTTGGAAAGAGAACTTCATTATTTCACAAATTTACAATTCTAAATTTGAAAATTCATCTGGAAGAACCTTTTACTCAGACCCAGGCTTACTTGTACCTTATATAAATTTTGTTTACTGAGGATTATATAGTTAAATTATTTTATCTCTCTGTTTAGATATGAATTAAGTTTGTGCATAAAAATGAAGTCATATTTTAGAGTTTTTAGCCAACGTAAATAATTTCTATTGATAAAACATAAACATTCTTGATATATCGCACATCACTAATATTAGAAAAAAAATTTCTTGCTCCAACTTTACAGGAAATAATAATTTTGCTCCGGTCCGGGGTGAAAAATATAATATTGCTCCGACAAAAAAAATCGTAGCATCCCCCCTCCCAGAATATCAAATGGACCGTGCCTAAGCTCCATCCTTGCACGTGCTACAGAGCTCGAGCAGAACAATATAAGAATAGATTGAAATATTTCTTCCAGGGGGAAGGAATGATACAAACAAAAACACAAACACTTAAATACACAATTGTCGGCCCCTTGGCCTTTATCAAGTGAATAAAAAGATGGTCTATAACAATTCTATTATATATAGAAATAAAATCCACCCTGCTTCTCTGGCGTTCATTGCAAATGTTTATGTTAGTCTATGACGCGTCACATGCATGCATTTGCGTTACTCGCGAAAAGTTACAAAGTCGTGAACGATCTAGGAGAAGATGGTTTTAAAGAACTAAATTATGATTTATACATATATATATAACATTGGATTTAAGTTATTACACATATAAACATAACCTATTTAAATATATCCAATAATTGTGAGATACAAGCGCAAATGTGATGTCTGCAAGGATACCCAGACAGACCATGTCACAGACAAACAGACAACCGTTAAGCTGAAAGTAAAGTAGGCCGGGATGATAGGAGAAAAGAAGGGGGACAAACATATACAAGACTAGTGATACCTCATATTACGGACAAACTTACTAAAGCCGATCAGATTTAGTTATAATAAAAGGTTTGTCCTATTATAAAAAAAATTACACGCACACAAAAATCACCTGCCTTATCATGTGTGTACACCTTTTACATGTTAAAAAAATGTTAAGCATGTATTCAAAGGTTCGTTTTAATATTACAACCATCTGGTGTTCTAGTTTCAAGATTTTTTATCCAGTTTTCTTCAACAATTAGTCTGTATTTTTTTATCCTCACGCGTAGACTTAGACATCACGGCCACTCGTAGATCGCGCTCATCATGACCTTTAACATGTTTCATTGTCGGTTTTTCTCGTTGGTATTATATGTCACGTCTATGTTCCTCAGTCCTCTCCTTTAGTGTGCGTTCGGTTTCGCCTACATGTACTGTCTTCGCACATTTATGGCAGATTAACGAGTATATCAAACTTCTGTCGGTACATTTCGCACCCATTATTGAAATCCATCCTCAGGGAGAAGAGGTATGCTCTGGACAAAGTTTTACTAATGATGTCTATTGTGACCTTGACCTTTGATCTATGACCTTGGTTCAAGTTCATGACACACCCTTAGGCCCGAAGGAAAATTTCTGTGAAATACTGAAATCCATCCACAGAGGGAGGAATTATGCTCTGGACAAGGTTTTACTTATGATTGTTGTGACCTTGACCTTTGATCTATGACCTTTTTCAAGCTCGTGACACATCCTTATATCTAAAGAACATTTCTGTGAAATATTATTGAAATCCATTCACAGGGGGAGGACTTATACTCTGGACAAGGTTTTACTAATGATGTCTATTGTGACCTTTGACCTATGTTCAAGGCCGTGACACACTGTTCTGTCCAAAAGATTATTTCTGTGAAATATTATTGAAATCCATCCACAAGAGTAGGAGTTATGCTATGGACAAGGATTTACTAATAGTGTTTATTGTGACCTTTGACCTCTGATCAAGGTCATGAGACACCCTTATGTCCTAATGCACCTTTCTGTGAAATATAATTGAAATCCATCCAAAGGGGGGAGAGTTATGCTCTGGACAAGGATTTTCTAATGATATCTATTGTGACCTTGGCCTTTGACCTACATGTATGACCTTGGTTTAAGGTTATGACACACCATTTTGTCCTAAGGAACATTTCTTTGATACATTATTGAAATCCTTTCGTAGGGGGAGGCGTTATGCTCTGGACAAATTGGTAATAATGATGTCTATTGTGAACTTGACCTTTGACCTTTGTTAAAGGTTATGACACACAATTTTGTCGTAAGCAACATTTCTGTGATATATTATTGAAAACCCTTTATAGGGGGAGGTGCTATGCTCTGGACAAGGTTGTAATAATTATGTCTATTGTGACCTTGACCTTTGACCTATGACCATGGTTCAAGTATCATGTTTTTAACATTATGTCAATTTGTAATTTCAAGGAAGATGATTTCTCTATAATACGATCCTCTGAAACTCATTGTCGGTTTCTCAAAATGGAGTCAGTGTGACAGAGTGTGAGTTACCGACAATGTACCCCCCCCCCCCCTCCCGCACACACGTTCCCGGCCGTTCCTAATCTTATGACGATGGAATGGTGACGGACATATGTGTTTCTGCTGTTGACCTTTCTTTATTATTCATTTTAATACCATATTCAATTTTGGTCCAATAAAAAAGTAATAAAGGAAAAGGGGGGGGGGGTTACAACCCCCTCCGAGTCGATATTACTTATGGTGTGACCTGCTCAATCCTTTTCTCGTATATTTTTTTTTTATTTTTATATCCGTTTGTTTATTTACATCTTTTGCTTATATACATTCATTTCTATTGATATTACTCTCTCAGATAAAATAATAATTTATGTTGATATATATAATGGACGCCATTTTGAACAAAATGCTCTTAATGAGGTCACAAAAGGATACATGACACATTGTTACGAAACCTGGATGTCCGACATGTCATAATTGTCAAATGCATCGATTTCCATTCTAAAGGAACGTAACTCAAAGTTGATCTAGCGAACGGCATTTCTAGCACTCGTTTTACGACAAGCGTCTGCATAGCGTAATCATGACGTCATTATAGGGGGAATTCCCCTTGCGATGCCCAGAGGTAAACAAGATTTTTTTTTTTCGACGGCTGCTTTGAGCCAGATCAAATTGATACATTACAATACTTGTAAAGATAAGTTACCGATATTTATATATACATGTTTATTATTATCATTGATCCTAAATATATTTCTCTTTCTCCTTAATTTATTTCTCACTTTCCTAAATTTATTTCTCATTTCCTTCTTTTTTATTTTTCATATTTGGCACTAACGGGCTTCCGTAAGATGGCACAAAATCGTGTGTAACGAAATAATGATTATGTCTTGTTTATATGTATATATTTATCTTGTAATGCTGTTTTAATTGATTATACAATGCTTATGTAATGTAAAGTTGGAGGGGCAGCTCATTTGGAGCTGCCCATTTAACATGTTGTAGGGGCAGCTCACTTCGAGCTGCCCCACTAGAGTATATAAGGAGCGCGCACCTGGCCAGTGTGTCGCATTATCACATTAGTCGCAGTCGGTAGCAGTCAGTTACAGTATGTAGTCGCATCGTGTAGATTGTATACGTAGTGTGTAGATATGGATTTTATTACATGATAATGGATTATTATTGGACTTATACTTAATAAATTAGTGAACTTTTATTGCGACTCTTATTTCAATATGGATTACTTGGATTTACTTAGTTTAGTGATCTACGTTACTGTGATTCTCACAGCACTGGGTGTTGTGATGGAGAATGAGCAGACGACCTGCTCCGTTAAAGAAATGACCGCTCGGTATACTCCTAATGGTAGAAGTAGATTGTTTATACAACACTTACAATATGCAAGGGTACTAAACAGACTACGCGACAAGTTAGTCGCTGGGTACAGTACACACAAGAGAGAACGCTCGAAGGCCAAAAACGCTACAACTGGTGGCAGCGGTGGGATACAACCTACAGGATACAACTTGTGGCAGCTCGTGCGATACAACCTACACATAAAGCCAAAGCTACAACTGGTGCAGCTCGCGAGATTTAAAACTTACATGACTATGATATTAATTTCAGGATTTTATTGTGTTGTGAAAATTCGCAGGATTTTTAATGTGTGCAATTTGGATATTTAACTACACACGGGTAAAGTATACTATTTTTATTCACTAAATATGAATATAAAATTTTCTTAAATTTGCAGAAGTTTATTTCAGGCATTATATTCTTGGGATTTACAGTGAAAAATTGTGTTTGGTGTGCGTATTTTCAGTGTGTGATTTGTCAAAATAGATATAATTCAGAAATCGACAAAATTCGTTCGCGTGTACGATTACACCGAGTTTTGATACGTACATTCTGTGAGAAAAAGTATAAGTGAAATCGCGAGTTGAATGTGAGGAATGCTTCTCAATATTTCAGTGCCTCTACGTGGATTCGGAAAAACGATATGAAGTTTGCGGAGGAAAAAGTGAAACAATTTTCTTAAAGTTTGTATTAAAATGATTAGTGTTTTGCGTGTGGATTCAGTGGATTTAGTGACTTAGTGTATATATATCCCCGTGACCTACGTATGTATAATATTTGTGTGTAAATTTCGTTATTATATATCAGTGAAATCATCGATTCGTTTTTATTTAGTGTACGGTAAATAGATTTGATACCGTACTTTCAGTGACAGTGCGCGATTGCGTATATACATGTATGATACATGTATATAAGTTTTGCGTTTTAATCAAGTGCGCGACCGTTTTATTTTGATTTGTGCAATACTTAATGTGCATTTTTCAGTGATTTTGTTTGCGTGTGACATTTATTTGTGACCATTCCAACGCGATAGTGTGTATAATTTTGTGATAATTTATATGTGTGCGATTTTTTTTTCTACAGTTCGCGAGTGCGACTTTGTGTTATCCGTGCCGGATATGTGTTGTGAATTTGTGTTATATGTGCGCGATATGTGTTTCGAAGTTACGTGTTATCTGTGCGCGATATGTGTTTTGAATTTGCCTTATCTTTGTGCGATGAGTATTGTGAATTTGTATCATTCGTGCGCGATGTGTATTGTGAAATTATGGGTTATATGCGCGCAATTTGTGTTCCGAATTTATATGTTATTTGTGATCGGTTTGTAACTGTGCATAGTGATGAGTTTCCGTGTGATGTGCAAATTCTGCGTAGATGTGATTTTATTTATGAATTTAGTGGATAGCATACATGTTTGTCGGAAAAGTCTATAGTGAATCGAATTTTGATCCGACACCGAACGAAGCAGAAGTAGTTATAAAGGGCACACGAGAAGCACAATTTTGTGTTATTCAGTTCGTTCAAAGATTACTGGAGAGGTGTGCATCAACGAACCTGACTGGTGTTCGAAGTCGTCGTAAAATGCATTAATCATTTCTTTGTGTCGAAGTTAGCATTCGGTGATCAATTTACAAATGATCACACAGTGTACTAAGAAGTTCAAGGAAAGTGTTGCTTCCTGTTCAGTGTGAACTTGTGCAACTTCAAAGTGCTTATCGATCTGACATGGAACGTGTATTAAGATGCTTGGCGATCATTATTTTGGAAGTGAAAAGACTACGTTAAATAAAGCTGGTACCTAATGGAAAAAATGAAACAGATACATGTGACGTTTTAGAATATAACTGGGACAAGTGTGTGGACGTAAGACGAACGAACAACATGTGCAATCAATGATTACGAACGGCAACGTGCGATGTTAGCAATGTTTGAAAAAGTAAATGATGTGAATCCCCTCGCAATGGTCAGATCTTTGTTGCAATTGTGTATTGCGTATTCAATCCAGTGGAGGAACTAACGTACGGAAGTGGGTACTGTGATATATTGTGCTATATGCACCGGTTCCGAATGTAAGTGACCGTTTAAGTGAAGAATTCGACGTCGAAGGTGTATAAAGAAGTGTATATTGTGATGTGCCGAAAGGTTCAAAGGCAATTTTATGGTAAAAATTCATGTGACAGTGTTTAAGTCATGAATTTGGAGATTTCCCGGGAGTAAAACAGAGAAATGACGAGAGGTCATTTGAAGAAGTGCTGCGCAGAATTCCTATAATTCAGATAGGATGTGGAAAAAAAGGAGAAGGGAAGTGAAGCCCTTGTCCATGTGATAGTGATACAGACGGACGTTGCATGGTGCTCGTGAGTGGAATACCGCCGCCGTGTTGCGTGGACCGTCAGTGAAAAGTGCCCTGTTCCTAGGATTGATGATGAGTTGGAATCGTGTAATAGATTCCCGTGGACTCAAATATGGATGTTGAAGTTTCTGTGATGGAGAAACGAAAATGTTTTGTGACCTTGAGGTGGATTAAATCAACAGCCGTGTTGCCATTGCGATAAAGACAGTTACTTTTAAACGTCAGAAAAGTGTGTAATCTAGAGTGAAAAGAGGACCAGTAGTGCTATTATCCAGAAAAGTGTATATTTTCAACGTTGGGTGGACGTACTACGGACGTTGCCCTAAATCCCAGTGGTATATTTTGATTCACGCAAGTTCGTGTTTTCTGTGTTATATATAATATTATCAACGTTGGATGGACGTACTACGGACGTTTCCCGGAATCCCCGTAGTATGATTTGGATTTATGTGATTTTATGTAAAATGTGTAATATCATCGTTGGATTAATGTATACCACGGACGTAGCCCGGAATCCCCGTGGTATGAAATGGATTTTTATGCACTCGTTAAATGTGCATGCAATTGGAGAACATGTATATCACGGACGTTGCCTGGAATCCCCGTGGTATAATAAGGATTTATGTGCACTCGTTAAATGTGCACTCTATTGTAATACGAATTGGAGAGCATCTTTACTACGGACATTGCCTGGAAATCCCCGTAGTATACTAAGGATAATAGATGTCACATGGACGCCAGGAAAGGATGTATATTACGGACGTTACCAGGAATCCCCGTAATATTGGACCAGGATTTTAGATGGACCGTACAGAAATGTTGCCAGATGATATAGATGGACGAACGAACATTTGTTTTATGAACATTTATTTAACATTATGCATTTGAATTTCTTTGTTTTATAATTTGCATTTATGATATTTAATTCATTATTGTCGTTTGATGTATGATTATATGTTTTATGCTTTTCGATCAGGGGATCGAATCTTAGGAGGGGGGAGTTGTAACGAAATAATGATTATGTCTTGTTTATATGTATATATTTATCTTGTAATGCTGTTTTAATTGATTATACAATGCTTATGTAATGTAAAGTTGGAGGGGCAGCTCATTTGGAGCTGCCCATTTAACATGTTGTAGGGGCAGCTCACTTCGAGCTGCCCCACTAGAGTATATAAGGAGCGCGCACCTGGCCAGTGTGTCGCATTATCACATTAGTCGCAGTCGGTAGCAGTCAGTTACAGTATGTAGTCGCATCGTGTAGATTGTATACGTAGTGTGTAGATATGGATTTTATTACATGATAATGGATTATTATTGGACTTATACTTAATAAATTAGTGAACTTTTATTGCGACTCTTATTTCAATATGGATTACTTGGATTTACTTAGTTTAGTGATCTACGTTACTGTGATTCTCACAGCACTGGGTGTTGTGATGGAGAATGAGCAGACGACCTGCTCCGTTAAAGAAATGACCGCTCGGTATACTCCTAATGGTAGAAGTAGATTGTTTATACAACACTTACAATATGCAAGGGTACTAAACAGACTACGCGACAAGTTAGTCGCTGGGTACAGTACACACAAGAGAGAACGCTCGAAGGCCAAAAACGATACACGTGTTTTAAATGAGCGTCTGGACACATGTATGCATCACACACACTCTCATACTTTTTATTATCATTGATTTATATTGTCAGTATCTACTAATGTTGTAACAATAGTCGCCAATGTCGCCGCAATCGTCGCTGAAACTTGAAAGTCGCCGACACTCGATAATAGTTTTGAAAATCGATTGTCGCTGTTGAAGTTACTTTGACGCGAAATCTTCTACCGGTCGAGGAGGATTAATTTTATCTATATCCCGGGCGTACATGTACTACGTCCGCCGGATGGGACCATTTTTGCTTTAGAAAGAAAAAGGAAGGCCCGCTAGAACAAACCTCGAAATTTTGTTATTAATAACAAGGAATGTTCAACATTTCATTTACTGGTATTTCCAAGATTATAAATGTACGGTGTCCCTGAAAATAAATTATTTTTTAAAAATTTTGTAATGCAAAATCTTTCTTCCCATATGAAAGTTCACATTCTCACTTGTATAAATTTAAATTTTCAGGCGAATCTAACGCATACATTCGCAGTTAAAGGCGTTAAAAAACGTAAATTTTAATTTTGGGTGCGCATCTCTAATTCATTTCACTAGCGCCACCTACAATGTATCGCGTTTTTACAACAAAGGTACATGTATATGGATATTTAATTTTACAATTTCGGCAATGATATGGCCGTTACTGCATATTTTGAAATAAAACTTTTTCCTTTATCTAGACCCTTCGGAATAGATTTTACGACTTCAATAAAATTTACTTTCAGGGACACTGTTTCTTTAAATAAAAATAGCAATCCAAGGAATGCTTGTGTCGCCTGCGAAGCGGTTTCATTATTATTCTAGAAAGTGGATCAAAATTATTGGTATCAGTAGAAAAGTCTTTTCAAATGAAATTCATTTGAAATATCAGACCACTTAATTACAAATTAAAAGATGTGGTGATTCTCAAATTTTCAGAAAAGAGTGTCAATCATCTAGGTCAAGGTCAATACGTAAAAATTGGTAACAAAAAGGTCTCATCATAAGAAATATTAAAGACCTATCACCTACTGTACCAATTAAAAGATATATACAACCTTAGAAAAGTAGGTCAAATATCTAGGTCAAGGTCAAAAGGTAAAAAATTATGGTATGTGTAGAATGGCATTGTAAAAAGGAAAATACATGTGAAATATCAAAGCCCTATCACCTACCAATCAAAAGATATAGCCAATATTACTTTTCTTGAAAAGTAGATCAAATATCTAGGTCAAGTTCAAAGGGTCAAATATTATGGTCTGTGTAGAAAGGTCTTGTCACAAGGAATACTCATGTGAAATACCAAAGCCCTATCACTTACCAATCATAAGATATATCCATTCTTAATTTTTTGTGAAAAGTAGGTCAGATATGTAGGTCAAGGTGAATAGGTAAAAAACAATGGTATGTGTAGGAAGGTCTTGTCACAAGGAATACACATGTGAAATATCAAAGCCCTATCAATTACCAATCAAAAGATATAGCGAATCTTATTTTTTTTTCAAAAGTAGGTCAAATATCTAGGGCAAGGTCACAAGGTCAAAAATTATGGTATGTGTAGAAAGGTCTTGCCACAAGGATTGCACATGTGAAATATCAAAGTCCTAACACTTACCAATCAAAAGATATATCCATTCTTAATTTTTTTTGAAAAGTAGGTCAAATTTCTAAGTCAAGGTCACTAGGTCAAAAATTATGGTATGTGTAAGAAGGTCTTGTCACAAGGAATACACATTTGAAATATCAAAGCCCTATCACTTACCAATCAAAAGTTATGGGCTGTGACACCCAAAGTGTGACAGACAGACAGACAGACGGACGGACAGACGGACAACGGACAAAGTGATCCCTAAGTGTCGCTATGCTTCGCAGGCGACACAAAAATCTGTGCCCAATTGCACAAAAGTTCTCACGAAAAAAATAAGGAATTTTCGTAACTTTCATCATGGAAAAAATATTGCAAAGTTTTTGTATTTAGATTGTATTACGTTTTCTTATATCATTTTTACGTACTAAATGTAAGTTAAGAAAGAAAACTTCGCTATACATAGCTAGAAAGTACAATGTAGAACTAAACAATCAAAAGTTACGAAAAAAATCTTTCGTAAGAATTTTTGTGAAACAAGATGCAGACTCTTAAATCTCAAGCAATTTTAAACAAGAAATAAGGTATACCAAGTTTCAATTCAATAGCTGCAAAGTCTGCGAAAAAAAAGAAAATTTCTATGTTCAAGGGCCATAACTCTGCTAAAAATGGGTCATTTTTTTCCGAATCTCGAACTAGATCTGTAATTTGTTGTTACAAAGGCATATATCAAAGTTCAATCTACTAGCTAACAAGAGGCCCAAGGAGGGCACATCGCTCACCTGAGGAGACTGTATGTATGTTTTTATGCAAGGTCAGTATAAGACCTGAAGAAAATAGCTTTTAGTGAAGCTTTGAGAAGGACAATGTGTACTTACTTCCTGAAAAGTTTGGTGACATTCTGTGCAGTAGTTTAAGAGGATAAGTCAAACACAGTGTAATTAAAGATTACGAAGCTCACCTCGCGGCAGCAAAATTCAATTTAAACATATCTCGAAGTACATGTATATTGGCTTTAAAAAGAAAAATCACTCAAGAGGATAAAAGTAGGTCAAGGTCATTTTATGAAAGTTTGATCAAAGATACATCCAATATGCAAGTTTGGTACATGTAGCACTTATACTTTGATCAATATTGGCCTTTAAAGGCAAAATCACTCGAGCGGGAAAAGGAGGTCAAGGTAATTTTATGAAAGTTTGATCAAAGATACATCAAATATGCAAGTTTGGTACATGTAGCACTTATACTTTGCTCAATATTGGCCTTTAAAGGCAAATTCAGGTAGGTCAAATGTTGCATCCGATGCATGGGTTCACCTCAGCATCCTCAGATGAATCACTGGTGCAAGTTTGGTTACTGTAGCATCAGTACTTTTTCAGATACTGAGTTACCCCAAAAACTTTAACCAGACATTGACAAAGTCATTCAACCGGAAAATGTTGGTCAGATGCAGCATTCGATGCAAGGGTTCACCTCAGCATCCGAAGATGAATCACTTTTGTAAGTTTGGTTACTGTTGCATCAGTACTTTTTCAGATACTGAGTTACCCCAAAAACTTTAAGGCCATAATTAAAAAATTGTTTGTTTCCCCTCGCCCCGACCGGGTCAGGAAAAACACTGCCGAGTCAGATTTTTTTATAGCCAAAAAGTCCGATATTTTTTTCTTTCTTTTTTTTTTTTTTTGTTGGTCCAGAAATCGAATCATGGCCATGTCCATTTTCAGTTTCAACGTTACAATATTCTATCCAAATAATATTGTAAATCAACTCAGTAGCTTTCTCATTCCTACATTATTATAAGAAATCTTGCTGTATCCCCCCACACCCCGTCTTTCATTCACGTTGGCTTTGTATTACGTATTATTGGTACATTGATAATTATCTCTCTCTTGTAAATATCCTCCCAATTTTTTTTGAGAACATGATAGACGAGCGCTCGGTCTACAGACAAGCCTTTCGAACTATGCGAGTGCTTTACATGTATAGTATACGCATGTGACCAATCTAGTTCCTCAACTTACTTGTGAAATCTCGTTTCACGGATAAGCGTTTGAACGCAATATAAAGACCCATCACTCATTTGGAACGGTCCGCTGAGTGGGCCAAAATTCAGGCATATGATATTATCTAAATGCATAAAATCGAGTGAATAAGAAAAAAACTACTGTAAACGTGGAAATTTTCGTTTGGGGGTAATTTTTGCGAATCAAGTGACGATGCCAAAATTTTCCCCACGCGAAATATCACCGCTGCATTCTCGCAATAAGAAAGACATTTTTATCGCAAATATTTCCCCAACGCGAAACGTCTTGATGTTATAATCGCGAACACCCCCCCCCTTAAATAACCACGTTTACAGTACCTGATCATTGTACTCGGTTATGATTAACTTACGTTTCTCTAGCGGTTGTCGGCGGTCCTTGGTAACTTCTTGCATCGTGAACGTCATTATCAATAGACTCAATATTACAATGAGTTCTTGATGTTGTGCGTATAATTATTTTTCACTTTCACTGTTAACAAACAATAAACAGACCGAGAAAGAAAAGTATATCTTTATCATGCACTGGAAAACGCCGGCCATTTATATTCAGTAACTCGTGGTTGCGCGTGGTCAAGCAATATCTATACAAATTCAATATTTACAAGTTGTAAGAAAGAGTCGAGATGTAATCGTTCTATAGTGCATCTTATTCTTGCAGATTTGACGTTGCCGTAAAATGGCCCTTTACGCCGCGTTGCGGAAATATTTATCATGTGCTAGTATCTTGGTACAATTTTGTTTATATAGAGTAGGTTTTACAGGACAACGTAATTTTCTTTTGAACATGTTCAATAAAAAAAATAGACATTTCATACTTAACCAGCGATAGAAATTGAGACATAACGGATATTTTTTACGGAAAGCAGGCGGCGATTTTCCCCGAAGTAAGAGGCGAGAAGTCGCCGGCTGCCAGCTCTTAGTCTTTATCGTATCAATTAGAAACACGGAGTGTGACTGTGTAGCTGTAAGGAGTCCAGTAATGTTCAATTTCAATTTTGGATTCAAGCGACTTTCAACATATTTGATACATGTAGTTCTGGCAGCAAAAAAAAAGTACCCGCCTGCCGGGTCGCTTGGAAAAATCAGACCCGGGGGGAGGGGAAACAAACAATTTTTTAATTGTGGCCTAACCGGACGCGGACGGGGACGCGGACACCGGTGTTATAGCATAAGCTCATCTCAACTTCGTCGAGGTGAGCTAAAAATGTGTCATCCAAATGGAGCGTATGGAGGACATCTTGGATATTTCCGACCGGCTCGAAAAACACAAACTTGGTAGAGAGCATTGAGTACTGGCTTCCTGTGAAGTTTCATGAAATTCTGTGCAGCGTTTTTAGAGGTAAAGTTGAAAATGTGTTAGCCAATCAGAGCCAATGGTGGCCATCTTGGATTTCTGATCAGATGGAAAAACACAAACTTGGTAGAGGGCATTGGTTACTTGCTTCCAGTAAACTTTCAAGAGATTCTGTGCAGCGGTTTCAAAGGAGAAGTCGAAAATGTGTCAGCAAATCAGATCCTGTGGTGGCCATCTTGGATTTCCGATCGGCTCGAAAAACATAAATATGTTAGAGGGCATTGAGTACATGCTTCATGTGAAGTTTCATGAAATTCTATGCAGTGGTTTCAGAGAAGTCAAAAACGTGTCAGCCAATCAGAAATTGTGACAGCCATCTTGGATTTCCCATCGGCTCAAAAAACACAAACTTTGTAGAGAGCATCGAGTATTTACTTCCAATGAAGTTTCGTGAAATTCTGTGCAGCGGTTTCAGAGGAGAAGTCGTAAATACATCAGCCAATCAGAGCCTGTGGCAGCCATCTTGGATTTCCGATCGGCTCGAAAAACACAAACTTTGTAGAAGGCATTGAGTACTTGCTTCTTGTGAAGTTTCATGAAATTCTGTACAGCGGTTTTAGAGGAGAAGTTGAAAATATATCAGCCAATCAGAGCCTGTTGCAGCCATATTTGATTTCCGAACGGCTCGAAAAAACATAAATGTGGTAGAGGACATTGAGTACTTGCTTCATGTGAAGTTTCATGAAATTCTGTGCAGCGGTTTCAGAGGAGAAGTCAAAAACGTGTCAGCCAATCAGAGCTTGTGACGGCCATCTTGGATTTCCCATCGGCTCGAAAAACACAATTTGGTAGAGGGCATTGACGCCATTGAGTACTTGCTTCCTGTGAAGTTTCATGAAATTCTGTGCAGCGGTTTCAGACGAAAAGTCGAAAATGTGTCAGCCAATCAGAGCCTGTGGCGGTTATCTTGGATTTCCGATCGGCTCGAAAAACACAAACTTGGTAGAGAGCATGGAGTTCTTGCATTCTGTGAAGTTTCATGTAATTATGTGCAGTGGTTTCAGAGGAGAAGTCAAAAGTGTGTCAGCCAATCAGAGCCTGCTGTGGCCATCTTGGATTTCCAATCGGCTCAAAAAGACAATTTTGTAGAGGGCATTGAGTACTTGCTTCCACTTACGTTTCATGAAATTCGGTGCAGTGGTTTCAGAGGAAAATGTTAAAAAGTTAACGACAGACGACGGACGACGGACGATGGACGCCGCACTATGACAATAGCTCACTTGAGCTTCGCTCAGGTGAGCTAAAAAGGCTGCGTATAAAAAGTCCGGAAAACTGTAAAATTGTTGAAAATTTCTACGTTCAAGGGCCATAACTGTGCTAAAATAGGTCAATTTTTCTGAAACTCGAACTGGATCTGTAATTGTTTATAATTAAGGCTTATATCAAGTTTCAATTCAATAGCTGCAAAGGCTGCGAAAAAAATGTAAATTGTTGAAAATTTCTATGTTCAAGGGCCATAACTTTGCTAAAAGACATAAAGTAGGTCAATTTTTTCCGAAACTCGAACTGGATCTTACGCCGCTTGATATGAAGTCATGTGTGAAGTTTCAATCTAATATCTTGAAAGGCCTCGGTAAAAAAAGTCCGGAAAACATGACCTCGGACGGATGGACAAGCGGACGGACGGACTCACGGACAGCGCCACAACAAAATACACCCCGTCTTAAGACGGGCGTATAAAAATGAGTGAGGTATATTTGCATCAAATCAACTCATATGAGTTATGCACATCCATTTTCGAATCCAGAATTTGGAGGGGGCGCAAAAATAAAAAAAAAAATGTCCTTTGAAATCGAAATCGGAGACACATATATCGTTTTGGGTACAGGAGAAAGCTTTCGCGATTAGTAGGAGATGATTATTGCTTTCTTGGGAACTTCAGCATAGACATGAAGAAATGGAAACATTCTTCTTCTTGGCTTTTTTATTTGTTTTGCTTATGTTTTTAATTCTTATTTTAGAGAGCGCGTGTTTTTATGAATGAGTAAACATATGAAGTTATAGAGTATCTTTCATTTTGAGTTCAGACAAACATAAAAGATCTGTTTGGCTCTTCAAAATGATCCTTCGTATGAATGCAGAAAATCTAGAGTGTTGACTTTTTTTCGACTTACTTTAATCATAAATACTTAAGTTCAATCATGTATTGAAATGGACACGACATCAGTTGAAGGGGGCGCATCCCTCCCTGCCGAAGCAAAGACTTAATTTGCCTTAATTATTATTATGTCTTCATGTACTATATATCTTGCTTAACCCACCCCCGGTGAAAAGTATAAAGAAGCTGTCCATTTAGATCGGACTTAGAATAATCAATTGTGACCCTTTGACCAAAATCCAGGCACGTATCCAGAGTACTTTTCATGTGGAAGCACTTTTAGAAGCTGACATGAGGCCCAAAATAGGTCCCGGATGAAGCTCTGATGAGGATTCACAGGGTGAAGCTCCAGGAGCCAATGTATCTGACATATTTCAAGTTCATTTTCTACAGTAGAAATGAACCACTGTACACTTATTTGTCATTAAAATTTATTTGCATAACGACATGATATCACCTGCGTAATTGCGTGCGCCTGTCTACGCCCCTGCTATATTGGATTCACCTGAGTGTACATCTATTCATCAAAGGTATAAATGATCGTCATATTGGTGAGTTATTATAGTAGAGATAAGAGTGTTCGTTTTACTTAAACAGAGTTCGATTTAAACAGAAGCGTGTTCGAATAGTATTGATAGTGAGCACACCGGGTAAACGGATTTTACGAATCGGGCTGAATTTACAAATCGGACAAGAATTTTACGAATCGGACAGATAAAGTAGCAGAGAAGTAAAAGTAATATTTGAATATCAAACCTATTTTGAAATATAATCTCATAAGAGACATGTATAATCATAGCTTAGTAACCGGTTTTATAGCATCAAGGAAACACTTGAAAACAACCGTATAGTAATAGTAACGGTCAAATTAATATTCGGGGAGGCGTTGCTCCTTGTTAGAATATCCTTTATACTGAAGAGGTGAACTTTGTATACTTTTAATTTAGTATTAATTTATATAAATATCTTATGCGGTGTTGTTAAGTTTTAAGATATAATATACAGAATACTTCCACAGTTTAATTTGCAGATTTTGCACATGTATGCTCGAAGCTTTAGTGAGCTGTTGTCATAACGCCCCGTAGGTGTCCGTCCGTCCGTCTGTCGAAAACATTCAATATCATCATCATCATACAGGGTATATTTTACAGATTCATTTATCTCAGCAAAATGGACGGGAAAGATTTTGTTTAAATGAGAAAAAGCTTTGAAATGCATAATTTTGATCATTCAGTCCCTTGAATATACATTTATCATGGACGGATCCAGAAAAAAATCCAATTGGGGTTAAGGAAGGGTGTTCTAGTATATCCTTTTGAAAAAAACCAATACACATATAATCGGGAATTAAGCAATTCCGGCAAATTCCAGGGAGGGAGGGGGGGGGGGCTTGTCTCCTCAAATCCTTTAGATCCGCGCTTTCCTATGCCAATTTATTGCATAAATAGAATTTGTAATAGAGAAAAAAATACAATTTGTATTCCCTTTGTAGAGTCACGTGTTGACAGATGTACGTCTTGAGGCAAAAGAATAAACGTAGACGTGGCAGTTGGAACTACTTACTTGGTACACATTTTTAGCTCAGCTGAACAAAGCTCATGTGAGCTATTGTTTGGGCTGGGATGATAATCCGATTCACCGATGCAATATTTTTTTTCACGATCCAAGTATCGATACACCCCGACGATACCTAAGTTAAGATTTACAAAGAGACTTTGCTTGAATTTTCCGTATTTTTCAAGTGCTCAAGTTTAAATCCAACTTTCTTCAGTTTACATTTAGATAAATACTTGCCATTGTCCCGCATTTTCTACTGAAAAAAAATCTCTCCCGGCCGGGACACGGAAAATCCTTGACGTTCCATAAAAAAATCAGCGTAATATTGATTATTAGTCGCTCCGTCTTTTCATAAACTCTAACTGTTTTTTGATATTTATCTACGCTATATATACCCATGTACAGTAATCAGCCGATAATCGATCTATGTTATGATAGCAATAGGTTGATAAAAGGTCGGCTGTCCCACAAACAAAAGTCAATTAACGTCGTTAAATAGGTTTAATCCCGATTGTCCCACATTTAGAAAAAAAATCATATCCCGATTTTCCTACATTTCTAAATAAACACATGCATAATTGCAATACAAACACTCAGTTTATAGTCTGTTTTATTCTATTAGTGATAAAAATGAAATAAACATGATAGATATGATAAAAATAATTTTCTTCAGTACATCTTCGTTTTTTCTTTGTTTGATTCTTTATAACTTACGCAAACAAGGACCCCTCCCCCCGGTTTCATAGAATTACGGTACTTTTATTGATTTAATGAGATAAACTTACAATATTTCAAATGTTGCTAATACATGTAGACAGTGAATTTCAAAGAAATCTCCATGAATTTGTGATTAAGCGAAATTCATACATATTATGTCAATGTACAGGGAAATATCAGTCTTTTTGTTTTTGTTTTCCTCTCTCCAAACATGTTATCTAACGTGAAAGTACTGATTTATGCCTGAAAATATGAATAAAATATTATATCGATAAATATAATGCGAAGCTCACGTGTGCTCGCGTCCGTCCGTCTTCCAGTGTCCGTCAGGCGTAAACATTTGCATTTTAGACATCTCCCCTAAAAACCGAAACCTACAGGAAGTAAGTACACAAGTTCAACTACCAAAATTGGGGGGGGGGGGGGGGGGGGGTTGTGTGTGTCGATCGGTCAACAAATATGGCCGTCGAGGTCTCTGATTGGATGACACATTTTGACATCTCCTCTGCAACCGTGAATACATCTTTAAGAGATACAAACCAAATTCAAGTTTGTTTTTCATTGACATATATTTGCAGGAGTAATTTCCCTTAGACAAACGCATGAAATTGTCATTTTCCAAACTTTTTTTAACACTTATACTGATGTTTGTGTGGTCACAGGTCAAGATGAATTCATGTTCAATTGAAGTGATCTATGCAGAATTACAGGACATACATTTATGCCGGTAGTGAACTTATATCGATCGCTCGGCGATCAGAATATTTCAATCAATTTTTTTTTTATATGAAAATGTCGTTTTTGAAATTAAGTCATGAAAGAATAATTATGAAATACATGTATACTGCAGGCCTCAGAGGATGAAAGATTCATCAAACTTTTTTTTTGTTTCACTCCACTATACATGTGCATAAAACATTGTGTCCTGTTTTCATTTCATTAAAAAATGTGACCCCGTAAGAAACCTTTTTTTTCTTTTTTTTTTTCTTTAATCTGAAAGAGATTTAAGAGGGTAAAACATTCTTCACAATAAGATAGATTGAAAGGGGTCAGTATTAGTGATCCAAAGACTTCTACATCTTAGGCAAAATGTACTTGTATTACAACTATTTTCAATGCAAAATTTGCGAATGCATTTAACTTTTAGCTTTTGCATTTTGAAAGAGGTACTGAAATGTCCTTTTTTTCTGAAATTTCGCAAAATTCGCATTAATACGTCTCCTGCATTTACACTAATGTACACGTTGCATACATTTTCAGTCAACATGTTTAAAATTTCAAAAAAACATGAATCAGACTTTAACTTAAACACTTTGATCTTTCAATGAAATAATTGCTGCAATTACCTAATTAACTTGCACACCATATCCCGATTCTCCCATATGACTTTTATACCTTTTTTATATAAATGTGGGACAATCGGGATAACACCGCTAAAAATGCACATAAGCCTTCTCTTGTTGTTTTTTTTTTTTTTGCTCACAAAATAATTCGATCATTGAAATCGATAAAGCAAAAGTAATAGTTATACGATGTTCGAGTGATTCCATTTATGTAAGCCAAGATATAATTCATTTTATGTGAAGAAACAACGTGAAGTGAAATCAAAGCTCTGAAGGAACTGATGGCGAGTTTCGAATGATATCAATATATTTTAAGGGATTTTTAAATATTGAATCATTAGTTGATAGAACAAATCCATTTTCCAATGTTTGGGAATAAAATATTTATGAACCTATGTCAGCATGACTGCTATAGTCAGTGGCGGATTCAATGGGGGCGTAGGGCCCCCTAAAATTTTAATGCGAATTTTCCATGACTTCTTTCAATTCAATTCATTTATTCCAAAAGCAAATACAGCATATAGGACATAAATATAATACAATATGCAAATACAATATCATAGTGAGTAGCCAGTAATAAATGTAAGAGAATATATTGAAAATATTATACATGTAGTAAGTAATAGTGAAGGTAGCATTTTGTAAAACAATAAAGGTACATGCTAAATTGTGGACATATTATCCTTTTTTGAGCATAATAGGTTATTAGATATAATTTTGACAAGGTATGATAAACGTGACAGAAAGACGCTGTACTTCTAAATACAATATACATGTATATTAAAGTGATCAAGAAAGATGTAAATTAAATAATGATGGGAAATGATATATTATATTTCATCCAATTTGGCGATATTTGAAGAAAAATGTTTACAGAGTTACAAATTCCGTAGAGAGTGGAAAAAAAAATGCTTTGCATAATAAAACAGAGGTAACAAAGCAGTCAATATCTTTTTAAATATATAAGATCTGAATGAAACTGCATGTGAAATAGTGCGTATTTTAATTTGAAATATCTAATCATGAGTGAGAAATAAATTAATTATTCGATACTGGATTATCTTCTCTTAGTTTGTATGCTTTGTAGAGATATTTACCTAAATTACTGAGATCTTTTACATTATTTGTTGTCAGCAATTAGATAAGTTTAAACATACTGGGTCTATTAGTGTAATTCTAATGCACTCTGTTTGTAACGCGCATTCTGATTGGCTGAGCGATTAAAAAACTGCAAGGGGATTCACGTTTCACTGCAGTTTTTGCTATGACGTCATTGCGTTGCTATGGCGACGTCGTTAAAAGCAGACGTTTTCTAGCTTCTTACTGACTAAAGCATTAGAATAGGGTTACCATACTGATGTTTTACAAAAACTGACAGGGTATCAGAAATTACGCCTCGCGGTAAAACTCAGGGGATTCGCCGATACCCTGTCAGTTTTTGTAAAACACACGCATGGTAACCCCTACTTTTTTTTATATAAAATTTGGTAAGACAATATGCTGGAAAAAATCGGTCTTACAGTAAGGTGCATCATGAACTTCAACCGACTAGAACTGCACAAGCACAAAAAAGTGGGGGGGGGGGGGGATTTGCAGATAAAAAAAAAATACTGAAAAAAAGTGTAGTTTCCGATCCCCGTACTATTTACATTGCCGGATTGCTTGACACACATGCATGTTTTGCAAATTATTTGAACATGTAAAGTATTTGTAAATTTCCGATAAAATTTAGAAACTGAGATAAAAGAAACAATAACTCCTTGGAATAAGGACCAATTTTAAAGTAAACAGAAAACCCCCTCTGCGACGTACATACAGAAACTTCGCGATTATCTGTACGAATCCTTAAATGTATCTACTCCAACTATTACGTGCGATAGAATATATATCAGAAAAGTGTTGTCAACTTACGATTACGAACCATACGGTCCCGGAAAAACCATGGGAACATTCATTGGGAAAAAATGTACTCCGTAAAAAGGTATGCCAGAAACAGTGGCCAGAAACAGTGACAGTATTGTCGATCATAACGCATGGGGGCCATGAATTTCCTCGACATGAGCTCGGCTGATCAGAAAAGTTAGGAAAACGAACCCCCTTGTTTTCCAGAAAATTGATTACATGATTTATTCCAGAAGAACTCTTATTCGGATCAGAAATCTTGGCATTCTTCAATACCTGCCGAAAGGTTTTGGCAGCCGATTTCAAATCTTTTGGGATGACACCACGGAGATGTTTTTTTTCTTAAAATCGCAATATCAGAATTGTCTGCCCCCATACACAGAGCTCGTAACCAAAATTCCCCACTGGATAATATTTTATCGATATCGGTGTTGACCAAATATTGTAATATCTGTTCAAAAAATAGCAATCCAAGGAATGCTTGTGTCGCCTGCGAAGCGGTTTGATTATTATTCTAGAAAGTGGAACAAAATTATTGGTATCAGTAGAAAAGTCTTGTCAAATGAAATTCATTTGAAATATCAGACCTCTTAATTACAAATTATCATTTCTTCTTATCTCATTTTATCATGGTCATTCTCAAATTTTCAGAAATGAGTGTCAATCATCTAGGTCAAGGTCACTACGTAAAAATTGGTGACAAAAAGGTGTCATCATACGAAATATTTAAGACCTATCAACTACCAGTTAAAAGATATATACAACCTTAAAAAAGAAGGTCAAATAGCTAGGTAAAGGTCAAAAGGTAAAACAAATTATGGTATGTGTAGAATGGCATTGTTACAAGAAAAATACATGTGAAATATCAAAGCCCTATCACCTACCAATCAAAAGATATAGCCAATATTACTTTTCTTGAAAAGTAGGTCAAATATCTAGATCAAGGTCAAAAGGTCAAATATTAAGCTTAAGGTCTGTGTAGAAAGGTCTTGTCACAAGGAATACACATGTGAAATACCAAAGCCCTATCACTTACCAATCAAAAGATATATCCATTCTTAATTCTTTGGAAAAGTAGGTCAAATATGTAGGTCAAGGTCAATAGGTCAAAAATTATGGTATATGTAGGAAGGTCTTGTCACAAGGAATACACGTGTGAAATATCAAAGCCCTATCACTTACCAATCAAAAGATATAGCGAATCTTATCTTTTTTTCAAAAGTAGGTCAAATATCTAGGTCAAGGTCACAAGGTCAAAAATTATGGTATGTGTAGAAAGGTCTTGCCACGAGGATTGCACATGTGAAATATCAAAGTCCTAACACTTACCAATCAAAAGATATATCCATTCTTAATTTTTTTGAAAAGTAGGTCAAATATGTAGGTCAAGGTAACTAGGTCAAAAATTATGGTATGTGTAAGAAGGTCTTGTCACAAGGAATACACATGTGAAATATCAAAGCCCTATCACTTACCAATCAAAAGTTATGGGCTGTGACACCCAAAGTGTGACAGACAGACAGACGGACGGACGGACGGACTGACAGACGGACGGACGGACGGACAGACGGACAGACGGACAACGGACAAAGTGATCCTTAAGTGCCGCTGTGCTTCGCAGGCGACACAAAATTGTATTATCTGTGTCATTGTAAGTCACTCTGTTTCTTCAATGCTAACGACTGTTGTAATCGATAAACTTCCTTTTTTAGTGTTCTCACTGATTGAGTGGCGTCCAGTACCGGTATTTGTTTTTTCTCATGCTTTCCTATATCACCGCACATTTAGGGTCCTTCGCAAATTCCCAGGTGACAATTTCTTTTCCTGTGAACTAGACGCAAATGACACTGACCGCACTTTGTTTTGATTTGTCGATTTTGATATTCGGATTCTGAAACTGTCTTTCTAGATTTGTTAATAAATCTTTTGCACTCTCTAACTCGACAATTTCAACGTGAAGATCGTCCTCTAATTCGGTCATAAGAATTTTCAAAGGTGTTATATCATATATATATATCTCTCGAGATCGACGGAAGTCACCACCGGAAACACCGCTTTGCGCAACAGCGGATGTCCCAACGGAAGTTTCTCTACTGCTACAATCCTGAGTCCCAGAATCCGTTTCCGAATCGATTTCAAATAGTTTTTTAGGGAGTAGGTTGGACAGTTTTTCAACGGAAACAACATTTTGCACTTGAGGAGAAAATCTGTCAAATGTTATAAGCTTCATACAACGCATAGAGGTCCCAGGTATCTGACGTGAACATCTAAATGCCTCTTGAATACATGCATCACTTATAGCAATAATCCAGTTATCTTCATCATCTAGGTGTTGTATACGTATACCGAACTCTTTGTTAAATAGGGCAGCTATTTTGCCTTGAATGTCACAATTTAATTCTTCTAACGTACATACTTTGTCAGGAATATTGAATTTTTTTTAACTTTACCTTTCCCATTTTCTACTTAGACTTGTACATGTATGGAGTCTATGTTGAAGCCAGCTGTATGTACTCGTCTTACATTGACCATGTACCCGATAATCCCCCACAAAAATAGAATGATTCTATTGATTGAAATTCACAATATGACTGTGTTCACAGCGGATTGCGGATTCAGTTGGCAGTATCTATATCAGTAAAGTAAATAAAGTGACGTTTTGCCGTTGATTTAAATTGCTCCTACGTTGCCTGCGGCTGGTATTTTAACTTTGACCTGAGAGTAATATCTGTTTGAAATGACGTCATTAACCCATTCGTTGAATACGTCTTGATAGAATTTCCATACCCTTTGTGCAAATATAACTTGGAATAGAATTTTGCTCCTTAAATCATGATCATTACTTTCATTTAATAAAACGTATTACTATGTACGAAGTCGACAAGAAAATAATCCAAAAGGTCGATCATATTTGTCTGGAAGGGGAATAAGTAATGATTTACGTAATCTCATAATTCAAGAATTTTTTTTTTTCAAAATTTCAAAAATGTCCGAAATGTTTAAGGTTGATCGAAGTACAGTTAGCAGGTTTTGGAATTCTTACATTTCATCCGGTAAACTTCACGTGTCCAAGAGACATAGCATGGGAAGACCAAAATTAACAGAACCGGACTTAAGGTTAATCAAATTTATGAAGAAAGATTAACAATCTGTTACGGGCAAAGAAATTAAAAATGTTTTAAGGTCTCCGATGTACAATATAGCATATTTCCATGCTCGGTAAAGGAACTATAAACTATATATATTCTGAAAGGTTATGATACCCACTTCCCAGAAATAATGATTTTAAGGCCAGAAAAACAAAGGGGAATAACTGATGAAACAATTAAATTGTCTATTTTCTCTATATATATAACATGCAAAATAACAAAGTTGTACTAGAGTTTTACCCCTTTGATTTTTAAGACCTGTGAGTCTTATATCTGTACAGGGCATAATTACCTTTCAGATGGTGCCTTACCAGGCATAAAATTTACCACACTTTACGATGGAGATGATTAAATCGCTATGTAAAATGACTGTATTGTACAACGGATACCTTAAAACAAATGTCGCCAATAACCGGAGATGTAGATGTTTTTACAATTACCCGGGCATAAAAACGGGATATTAATTTCGCTTACAAGCGATTAAGTTGACCAACTGATGAACGTTTTACAAATCTTAACATGGTTTATACACAGGCCTTTATTGACTACTGTCAGACAAAACATCCCCGTCAGATAAGATTCATGAAAGAGTATGGATTTACCGTTTCCGATGCTGGACGAAAATATGGACACTCGGAAAAAGGTAAGCCTTGCATACTAGAGATGACCAGATACCATCCAGGAGCAAATCTGACATTAAATTTACTAATAGGCCTTGATGGAGTTTTGCATTTTAATTTCGTGAAATTCTGAATGGTCCTTCCAACAATATGAGTCAGACATATCTTAATGTTTGCTTTCTGAATAATTATATCAATGCATTTCATACATTTATTCAAATTTCAGGTTTGCTTTCTGAATAATTTAATGTGCATGAATACGGAAACCAGTTCCTGCAATGTTATATTTTTTACCATCTCGTAGCTACGAGAAAAGTTTCTCGCAGTTAAGAGAAAAAAAATTTCGTAGTTACTAGAAAAGTTTCTCGTACTTAGGAGAAAAGTTTCACGTAGTTTCGAGAAAATATCCTCGTAGTTCCGAGAAACAAAGTTAAGAGTTTTGGAGTAAAAGCTATTTCATTTTAATAAAATCGCTGAAAAGTGGAAAACTCAATTATGCTTACGTTCATTCAATTTTGTTTATACTTCACATGCATACTTTGGACATGAAACATAAAAAAGAATGAATAGATGATTTAAGTCATCACATTTGAAATTTTGGGGCAAAATCTTTGTTTTTCATACTTTTTCATTAAAAATGTAGAAAACTCAAGAATTTCAATCTGGGAAGGTTTTTCTTTTTGCCAAATATCATGCCATTCAGATTGTATTATTTTTTTTTCTCGTAACTACGAAATTTTTTTGTTGTAAATACGATCAACTTTTCTCCTAACTACGAGAATTTTTTCTTGTAACAACGAGAATTGCTTCTTGTAACAACGAGATTTGTTTCTCGTAACTTCGAGAAACTTTTTTCTCAGAACAGAAATTTAAATTTAGCGAGCAGAGTAAAATTATCAAAATAGTTTAAATAAAGGATAACGTCAAAGATTCTCATGTTAGTGCTCCGGGTATTAGGAAGTGCCCTTGTTATATTGTATAGAAATATAACAATGTGTGCTTTGTTTGTTATGAAATTTGGTATATTATTAGAGGTTTAGCCGTTAAGACGTATCGCATCAAAATAAGTATACACTAACGTATCTGTGTGTAAAAATCAAACAAAAATGGAGCGAAATTTCCGGACAATAAAATAGTGAAGAATATTGATAATAACCCCAGAAATGATACTGAAGAAACCACACCGCACTCCAAAATATTTTCTATGTAGGAGATAAAAAATAGAACTCTTTATAAAGTTAATTGATATGACCACAGAGCATGAAGCCTATTGGCATGTGTCACTGTGTAAAATATGGGAGTGTTCGATGTGTTAAAAGAAACCCCTGACAGATAGATTAGATTAGAATATTTGACCATCCAGAGGACTTTTGGGGTTTCTTCATTATCAGCCAGATTCATGCAACTAAAAATTGTTTCCCATAGCGCCACCTACCATACATTCAAGTTTGGCATTCTTTTTTCTTTACCAATATGCTCGATTTTGCTGCAGTTCTAATTATTTTTCATCGAACTAATAGAAATATTTCCTATTTCAACAGCATTTTATTTAAGTCACTTGGTTCTCAGAGGCAGAACCAGGATGTGTTTGGAGGGCATGTCTAAAGAAAGATGTTTACTGTCCGGGAGCACGAACACTTCTTTATGACTTGCGAGACCAGAAAGGTCAAATGGTGGTTTAGGAAAGATGTTACCCCCTCCCATTTAAGGGAGTTCGAGGATTCACCTGATAAAATAAAAAGAAAAACATGTGACGCAAATTGAAGGGATTTAAGCTGAATTTAAATGGAATCCATATGGTCCGGTGTAATCCAACGATATAAACATATACAAAATCCCAATATACAAAACATGTACAAATGTACATTTGTCCTTTCCATTCGACCGCTCCCATGCACTGTTAAACTTCCAAAAACTCAAAAAGTGTGATATTTCAAGTTTCTTTATTTTTGGTTAAAGAATCAAAAATCTAAAATTTCAAAACGTTTTGGAATTTTGAATTTGAAGTGTTACACGGACCATAAGCGATCGTTTTGCGTAAATTCCAATGATATACCTTGAAAAGTGCATTCAAACCGGTGGTTTTTGCAGCATCTTCTCTATTTTTTTATCTTTCTTCTTACTAGCCCCTGTCAGGGGAGAAATTTCCCCTTTTTTGCGAAAACGATGTGGAGGTTTTTGCGTACACACGTGCGCCTAGCTTGCCACACCCCCGATGACTGAAATGACCAATATTTTTATCGAAAAATGATGGTTCCTTAGAGCTCTTATGTATTGAAATTAAGTAGTTCGCATTTTTATTTTATTGATTTACATCATTAAAAAAAAACAAACAAACATGAAGGATTTTTTAAAGATACCGCCTGTGTTAAGATAGCACAATATAAATAATAAATTCTCACGTTACTAACCATAAAAAAAGTAAATATGAAATATAAGAAATCAGAATGAGAGGACCTAAATTGAAAAAAAGAAATTCAATGATATTTTAACCTTGAATATTTAGGGAATACTGATCGGCTTAGAAAAAGAACCTATAATATGAAAACTCTCCATCTAAAAAATTAATTGATTAAATAAATAAACCACCCCTCCCACTCCCGATTCAAAGGTGTTCGTACCCCAATAAAACTTCATTTTTACCAGCCGAAAGTGTTTGATCATTTTAAAGCCGGTTTGTTTTGTTTGTTTGTTTGTTTGGTTTTGTTTTTGGTAGGGGGAATTGTTATTTGTTGTTGATTGTTTTTGGAGGGGGGTATTTTATATTTTTCATCCTTTTGTCCGGAGCTGTTTATATTCTTATATTCTTGTTCGGACTTATTTTCGTTACTCTTTTCAGCGCCGAAACTTTTTTCTTCTTTTTTTTATGCAAATTTTCTGCCTGCAACCCCCCTTTCCTGCTTCTTCAAAATCAAATGTTTTTACTTATTATAATTAATAAATAAATAAAAATAAATTTATAAATAATATAAAAATTCTGTGGATCAGAATCCAGTATATTAGGTTATAGATCTGTCAGACTGTTGGCATTTTTTCATCAGTATTCAGAGCAAAATTATACAAAAAGTAAATTCAGGCCCCCCTCAAAAATATCAAATCGATAAATTTTTAGGCTTATTCTTGTGTATAGAGAAAGTCCTCTCCTTTTTTTAAAAATCAAAATTCGTCGATCAAAGGGCTACGATTCAGGATGATGCGCTTCAGTAATCTTTTGTTATTGAACACTCGCATGGGTCGTTACGCTATGTAAACATGTCGTCTAACCATCATATATTTATGTCAAACTTTGCACGAGTATTTTCCCGCGCCGTATCCAGTGGACATATATACGTATCATGTACGTATCTTTCTAAGAATGGCAAAGAAATGATGTTGCATTCACTTGGTCATAATGGCGTTCATTTATTAATATACAGTTAATAAATTGACTGGGGAAGGAGAAACAGGCCGATAATTAGCGACTTTAAAGTTTTAGAGTGGCAACAAAAATAATTTATCTAATTGTTTATAGATAGGCTTCTTATTTCATGTCTATATTACAACATCAGTTCCTGTAATGAAACAGAGTTCATTTTAAAAAATTAACAAAACGAACATTTATTGGGATGTGCAACGTCAACTACACGAGTGACCCCCCCCCACCTTATGGTAAGTAAGAAGTAAGTTTCTTAAAAATAAAAAAACAATTATATCCCCACCCCCGACGACCGCTGGAGGTCTAGGCAGTCCCCAGAGCCATCACTTCTTGTTTTTCTTTTGCAGGTAAGCCCCTTCCCATACGAAAAATTCGCGAAAACATGTCTGGTGAGAGAAAGAAAGAGTTAGAAAGATTAGTCTCGTTTGTAAACTGAAACTGTTCATATCGAGCACACCGATGACACATATATTAAACTTTAAAGGCTTCAAGCTCTTTTATAAAAATGATTTACTTTACATATATAAGTAGTTACGATTATGTATATTTCTTTTAAAAATTAGAGTTTATCAGCATTCTTTACAATTTATTGTCCGGAAATTTCGCTCCATTTTCGTTTGATTTTTATACACAGATACGTAAGCGTATACTCATTTTGATGCGATATGTCTTAATGGCTAAACCTCTATTAATATAAAACTTAATTTGATAAAAATGACCATAAACATGCAATATTTTAGTGTCCATTATCGCCGACGCCGCCAGACCCTTCCGATTACGATAATTGATTATGATAATTGGGAAATTCCAGACCCCCCGCCATCTGGACCCGCGCTTGTATTTTTTTTCTTAAAAAAATATAAGGAAAACAGGTCTAATGATGATTAAAAACAGAGTTTATTCTACATATCGCTGAGCAGACAGTCTGATTTTTGGGGAGAATAAAATTATACTTACTAGTTACTTTCCTTGAATTTTACAAACTAAAATTATACTCTAACAACTAAAATATTTAATGTCCGAATCCTATGATAATTCTATTTTCTTAACCTCCATACTATTGTCCTTTACTAATTTCCAACATATGGTTGAAAACCATTACATGACAATTAAGATCCTTAAATACCCGGATTCTCCACCAGTTGTGCTTCACGCCTGACCTTGGTCCGAATATTTAAGGATCTTGACCAAAGTGGGGACACCTTCTCAACCGAATGACACTTGTCGTTTGTTGAGGGATGCTAAAATTGAAGATTCAAGGCTGGTTAGAGTCTTGTTATCATAGAAAGTATTGCTTTGTGAGTGTTGTTTCAAAAATGTTCAAGTGTTTATTTCTAGTTTTATCACATTAATTAAAATTGTATTTTTATCTTTTAGGTCTGTTTTGGAACTTTATTGAATATGCAAATGTTTTCATAATTACTATAATTATCATGTTCATTATTATATATCATATTTGTTCTTAAGCACTTTTATCTAAACCAGTGAAATAAACGGACAAGACTCTAACCAGCCTTGAATCTTCAATTTTAGCATCCCTCAACAAACGACAAGTGTCATTCGGTTGAGAAGGTGTCCCCACTTTGGTCAAGATCCTTAAATATTCGGACCAAGGTCAGGCGTGAAGCACAACTGGTGGAGAATCCGGGTATTTAAGGATCTTGACCAAAGTGGGGACACCTTCTCAACCGAATGACACTTGTCGTTTGTTGAGGGATGCTAAAATTGAAGATTCAAGGCTGGTTAGAGTCTTGTCCGTTTATTTCACTGGTTTAGATAAAAGTGCTTAAGAACAAATATGATATATAATAATGAACATGATAATTATAGTAATTATGAAAACATTTGCATATTCAATAAAGTTCCAAAACAGACCTAAAAGATAAAAATACAATTTTAATTAATGTGATAAAACTAGAAATAAACACTTGAACATTTTTGAAACAACACTCACAAAGCAATACTTTCTATGATAACATTATAACAATAATAATGTAATAATCGTAATCTGAGCTTCGGAATGAATAATTATAATGTCATATAACAAACCAAAAATAAAACAAGAAAACTTTGCATATGTTATAACAACAATTACAGTAAAAACATTAAATGTATGAATCCATGATTATTCATCATTTATTTAAACTTTTAAGACACAATAAAACATTTTTTCTCGACCATATGTTACAATTAAAAACACATTTTATCATAAATATAATTATAGAAATATCAACGCATTTAATTTTAGTCACGAACATTATCAAATACATAAATTGACTTTGTAAAAGAAAATATTTCACAAAATTATTTTAAGAAAGAACTTTTTGACTTTATAAAATTTCTATAAAAATATACAAGTAAACCATATTTACCTAAAATTGAAGATTCAAGGCTGGTTAGAGTCTTGTCCGTTTATTTCACTGGTTTAGATAAAAGTGATCGGACAAGGACGCTAACCTAACCCTCCTCGGAAATCTCCGTAAAACTTTCGACCAATCAAAATTTCTCTTACAAAATGTTTTTCGGAAGTTAATTTAAATAATAAAGGATTACGTGGTCAGCGATTGATCGAAGACCGTGCCGTTTTGGTGACATGTATAATTTGGCAATTACATGGACCCGAGTAATCCTAATGTCCGGTTTACCAAATTTTCACAAGGGCCGACACCGCTGGCATTTTCCAATAAATCTATCACGAACGTAATCTTACTAGCCAAAAACCTTAACACGTCAAAATATGAATTATGAACAATTATTTTCAGAAGGAGTAAAAATTATTTTGAATTAAGAATTACGAATTAATGTTTTTAAAATAAAAATAAAATTAGAGTGTGAAACTATTTTAAATTAAAAATTAAAAGGAAAGTAAAGAAAAACGCATTGATATACAAAAACACACAGATATATACATGTAATAGAAAAACATCAAGTTTTTCTTCGTGACAAGATGTCCTTTACTAATTTCCAACATATGGTTGAAAACCATTACATGACAATTATCATGTGTGCGTCTTTTTCAGAGAAGACATTTAATGTGAAATTTCATAAACTGTGTCTTTTAATCATTTGAATTCATATAGTGTTTGAATGTATATATTGTGTTTATCAATGTTTATTACATGTGTTTTATTTTTGGTTTGGGGACCAAACCTTTCGTGGCAAGGGGGGTAATTGTCATGTAATGGTTTTCAACCATATGTTGGAAATTAGTAAAGGACATCTTGTCACGAAGAAAAACTTGATGTTTTTCTATTACATGTATATATCTGTGTGTTTTTGTATATCAATGCGTTTTTCTTTACTTTCCTTTTAATTTTTAATTTAAAATAGTTTCACACTCTAATTTTATTTTTATTTTAAAAACATTAATTCGTAATTCTTAATTCAAAATAATTTTTACTCCTTCTGAAAATAATTGTTCATAATTCATATTTTGACGTGTTAAGGTTTTTGGCTAGTAAGATTACGTTCGTGATAGATTTATTGGAAAATGCCAGCGGTGTCGGCCCTTGTGAAAATTTGGTAAACCGGACATTAGGATTACTCGGGTCCATGTAATTGCCAAATTATACATGTCACCAAAACGGCACGGTCTTCGATCAATCGCTGACCACGTAATCCTTTATTATTTAAATTAACTTCCGAAAAACATTTTGTAAGAGAAATTTTGATTGGTCGAAAGTTTTACGGAGATTTCCGAGGAGGGTTAGGTTAGCGTCCTTGTCCGATCACTTTTATCTAAACCAGTGAAATAAACGGACAAGACTCTAACCAGCCTTGAATCTTCAATTTTAGGTAAATATGGTTTACTTGTATATTTTTATAGAAATTTTATAAAGTCAAAAAGTTCTTTCTTAAAATAATTTTGTGAAATATTTTCTTTTACAAAGTCAATTTATGTATTTGATAATGTTCGTGACTAAAATTAAATGCGTTGATATTTCTATAATTATATTTATGATAAAATGTGTTTTTAATTGTAACATATGGTCGAGAAAAAATGTTTTATTGTGTCTTAAAAGTTTAAATAAATGATGAATAATCATGGATTCATACATTTAATGTTTTTACTGTAATTGTTGTTATAACATATGCAAAGTTTTCTTGTTTTATTTTTGGTTTGTTATATGACATTATAATTATTCATTCCGAAGCTCAGATTACGATTATTACATTATTATTGTTATAATGTTATCATAGAAAGTATTGCTTTGTGAGTGTTGTTTCAAAAATGTTCAAGTGTTTATTTCTAGTTTTATCACATTAATTAAAATTGTATTTTTATCTTTTAGGTCTGTTTTGGAACTTTATTGAATATGCAAATGTTTTCATAATTACTATAATTATCATGTTCATTATTATATATCATATTTGTTCTTAAGCACTTTTATCTAAACCAGTGAAATAAACGGACAAGACTCTAACCAGCCTTGAATCTTCAATTTTAGCATCCCTCAACAAACGACAAGTGTCATTCGGTTGAGAAGGTGTCCCCACTTTGGTCAAGATCCTTAAATATTCGGACCAAGGTCAGGCGTGAAGCACAACTTTTCTTTTCTTTTTTCTGCGAGAGGTATACCCGGACTCTCCACCAGTTGTGCTTCACGCCTGACCTTGGTCCGAATATTTAAGGATCTTGACCAAAGTGGGGACACCTTCTCAACCGAATGACACTTGTCGTTTGTTGAGGGATGCTAAAATTGAAGATTCAAGGCTGGTTAGAGTCTTGTCCGTTTATTTCACTGGTTTAGATAAAAGTGCTTAAGAACAAATATGATATATAATAATGAACATGATAATTATAGTAATTATGAAAACATTTGCATATTCAATAAAGTTCCAAAACAGACCTAAAAGATAAAAATACAATTTTAATTAATGTGATAAAACTAGAAATAAACACTTGAACATTTTTGAAACAACACTCACAAAGCAATACTTTCTATGATAACATTATAACAATAATAATGTAATAATCGTAATCTGAGCTTCGGAATGAATAATTATAATGTCATATAACAAACCAAAAATAAAACAAGAAAACTTTGCATATGTTATAACAACAATTACAGTAAAAACATTAAATGTATGAATCCATGATTATTCATCATTTATTTAAACTTTTAAGACACAATAAAACATTTTTTCTCGACCATATGTTACAATTAAAAACACATTTTATCATAAATATAATTATAGAAATATCAACGCATTTAATTTTAGTCACGAACATTATCAAATACATAAATTGACTTTGTAAAAGAAAATATTTCACAAAATTATTTTAAGAAAGAACTTTTTGACTTTATAAAATTTCTATAAAAATATACAAGTAAACCATATTTACCTAAAATTGAAGATTCAAGGCTGGTTAGAGTCTTGTCCGTTTATTTCACTGGTTTAGATAAAAGTGATCGGACAAGGACGCTAACCTAACCCTCCTCGGAAATCTCCGTAAAACTTTCGACCAATCAAAATTTCTCTTACAAAATGTTTTTCGGAAGTTAATTTAAATAATAAAGGATTACGTGGTCAGCGATTGATCGAAGACCGTGCCGTTTTGGTGACATGTATAATTTGGCAATTACATGGACCCGAGTAATCCTAATGTCCGGTTTACCAAATTTTCACAAGGGCCGACACCGCTGGCATTTTCCAATAAATCTATCACGAACGTAATCTTACTAGCCAAAAACCTTAACACGTCAAAATATGAATTATGAACAATTATTTTCAGAAGGAGTAAAAATTATTTTGAATTAAGAATTACGAATTAATGTTTTTAAAATAAAAATAAAATTAGAGTGTGAAACTATTTTAAATTAAAAATTAAAAGGAAAGTAAAGAAAAACGCATTGATATACAAAAACACACAGATATATACATGTAATAGAAAAACATCAAGTTTTTCTTCGTGACACTATGATACCATACAGACGGACGAGGGATTTCCTGTTGGCAATTCTTTTGGGTCTGACTGACGAAAGGGAAGGGGGGTGCAGCCCCTATACAGCAAGTACTTGGTTTACCCTGGCGTTGAGATCTAATGTTAGGCTATGCCTCATCAGATCCATTTATTTGTCTTACACTGTTCCAAGCTTGACTAGATCCTTTATATTAAGTAAGTTATTGATAACTCTCTGCTATTGCAAAATTTCAATGCAAAACAATCATCGATCGGTAGATTTATCAATCGAAGATCGTTTAAAATCGTTCATCGTTCCCTAAACTCCATTGATAATAAGATTTGTATATTATGTGGTAGGGACCATTCGTACATATATAATACCGTCATTTACTTACATTTTGTATGTCTTTTGCTATCAGCAGGACACAATATAAAATCTGATTAATGCAAGTAGGAACATCCACCAAACGACAGCCATGCAGTAAACATTACGTCACATTTCTGGTTCTATTTATATAGATCCAGTCGAAAAAGAAACTTACAACTTCTTGGAACTAACGATTTTCAGAAAATCAATAGACAGCACAATAGGTACATGACCTCTTTTAGGCCGTTTTTATTAATTGGTTTAAGGATTTTTTTTTTTCAAAATATCGTGTCGGAGGAGGCCAAAAAAAAAATGCTATATAAATCGTGAAGCCATGCCTAAATAAAAATGTCCTTCCACCGCAGTAAATCAGCAATATAAATTTTGTACACATTTAAATTTAATAAACTTTTGTTATATTTTGTGTTGTCTACAGACTGTGACAGGCAGAGGCTAACAACACGAAGAAGTCTTATGTACAGTGTAATGTTGACTCTTAGATGGACTGAATTCAGTACAATATTAAGCAGGTACATGATATGGAAGCTAGTATATTTTGCCCTAAAATTAGTCATAAAGGGTAAGCAATATTCAAAAGTTTGAAAGCATTGCTGCTTTACAATGTACAATGAACATCTACATGTGATATGCAAGTTTTGTACAGTAGCACATAAATTTTGCTCAATATTGGCTTTTAAAGGCAAAATCGATCAAATAGAAAAAGTGGGTCAAGGTCATTTTATGAAAGCTTAATCAAAGATACGTCTAATATGCAAGTTTGGTACATGTAGCACTTATACTTTGCTCAATATTGGCTTGTAAGGGCATAATCGATCAAGTAGAAAAAGTAGGTCAGATGCTGCATTCGATGTATGGGTTCGTCTTCAAAGATGAATCATTTGTGTAAGTTTGATTACTGTAGCATCAGTACTTTGTCAGATACTAAGCTACCCATAACTTCTGAACCAATTAACACTGAGCTACCCAAAACTTCTAAACCAAGTCATTCAAACAGAAAATATAGGTCAGATGCAGCATCCGACGCATTGGTTCACCTCAGCATCCCAAGATAAATAACTTGTGTAAGTTTGGTTACTGTAGCATCAGTACTTTGCAAATACTGAGCTACCCCAAACTTCTTAACCAGACGCGGACACGGAGAGGGACGCAGGCACAGAGAGGGACGCGGATACGTATAGGGACGCGGATACGTAGAGGAATGCGGACACGGAGAGGGACGCTGACACGGAGAGGACGCAGACGCACTGGAGTATAGCATCCGCTCATTCAACTTCGTCGAGGTGAGCTAAAAAGTTAAAAAAAAGTAATGTCACCAATTGCATGTTTGGCCCTAATTGTGTAACCTTATTCTTGAAGGTGACCTTGACCCTTATTGAGTGTTGAGTCTCATCTTGTATGATCATCCTTACCAGTTTGGTGAAAGTACCAGTATCATGTATGATTAAGTTGTAGCCATTTATGTTAGACAAACAGACTCCAGAAAAAGTCAAATCTCTATAATATGTCACGATTTAGTTTTTGGAATAAAAAAAGACTGACATGTCAAAAATTTGCATGCCACTCATTTTCCAAAAATCAACGAAAGTATTAACTGCTTTAATTTTGCAGGTACAAGAAACCATGTATTTTCTTGATCAATCCAATAATTAGGGGTCTTCCTACGTTTTTGAAATGGCGAGTCCCTAGACTTAACATTTCTGAAAACGATGCGTCTCAAGAAATTTTTGTAAGTCCCAAGGACATTTCCATAAGTCTCATCATAATTGCGTGACTCACCTCATTAAAGATGTTTGTTATTTTAAAATTCTTACACTGTGCATGGCTGTAGTTTGATAATTGTTCTAAATAATTGCAAAACGAAAAATTTTCGCTGAAATCAGACTTTAAAAGGGGGAGTTGGAAGAGATGGGTAGGGGTATCAAAACCTCATAAGTACTACAGCTATTTAAACATGTACTACTACTTATTTGTGGCCTAAGCGGAGCAACTCCATCCCTTTATGTCATAGCACCTTGATCATTGACTGCAGTTGAGTCTTGTCTCCAAGTATTAATTGATTAGCAAGCTACTTTGATCAAGAAATGGATGCAAATTTGAACCTGCTTATATATCAAGCATACGCGGATCTAGAATTTTCTTTCCTGGGGGTTCCAGTCCATCAGAGGGGTTAAACCTATAATTTTGACAAAAGTATGGGGAAAAACCTGAAAAATAAGGATTTTCTTTGCGAATTCGAGGGAGGGTGGTCCTGACTCATCTCCTCCCCCTCTTGATCTAATTGCCTTATCGTCATTCGGGTTGTAGAAATGTGTAGGAATAAAAAATATTGCCGACAGCTTAGCGGCTAATCCATTGATGAACAATGTCTCCTTCTCCCTAATCTAGTCAAGCAATCTTAAATTGAAAATAATTCGCCTGCTCTTTAGTTTATTTTCCTATTCTATTTTTTTCCATTTTTCAAAAAATCGGGTCGGCGGATCCGTAAACCAACTTATTAAAAAAAGAAGCTTTAGCTTTGAGTGACTAGCAGTAGTTTATAATGCGGTCAGAAGTGGTTTACATTCGGAATAAAAATTAAACGGGGGGTTGGGGAGCTCACGCCATTGACGGATCAAGAGAGCACTTGAGGGGCGCACGCCCACTTCCCCTTAAATCATTGGGCTCAGCCTTTTATGAGCAGACTCATTTTTTTGCAGTTTCAATCGAATATGCTTGCTGGTACGCAGTCACTCGTTACCTATCTTCGTTAAAATTTTATTTGCAAATTGTTTTTGCAATAACAAATATATCGCATGTACATTTAATATATTTCAAATAACCAGTGTACACCTTCAATACATCAGCTCCACTGTTTGGTCAACATACCCTTTCAGCAAAAGGGATGTGATGTGTAGGGCCCTTTCTCCTTTAAATAAATCTAAAAATAAAGATTAAAAAGGGAGGGGGCTTCATGAGTGATTTTGATATTCATCTACCCCTTACCCCCACTTAAATTCTCTATTTCAGATACAAGATTGTCATGTATCAAAACTTTACATTTTTGATAAACCTAAAATGTTATATACAGTTTTGAATACATGTCCAAATTCTTTTATTTTCAAATCTTTTTAAATTAAATTCATTTCAAAATTTTATAAATCTTTTATTTTGAGAAATGAAATTCAGAATTTAGTTTCTGGTTAATATTAATTTTTGTTTAAAGTTAAAGAATCTATTATTTTCAAATTTGATTATTTTCCCAAACGTTCATTTTGTATCTTTCATTGTTAGATAATTTGTTTGTCTCGTATCTTAATTTCCAACTTGGCGTAAGCCATTTATTTACTCTAAGTAATTGACTTTACTCCTAACATCTATTTTTAGTAATTTTAGTGTTAGTGTCTATGGTAATTTTTGGTCTAGGTACGTCTTGTATAAACACTCATTTCCTTATTGTCTGATCATTTCTTTGTTCGGTTAGCGTGGTCTTAATCCACGGGTATTTTGTATTACTACGCGTTAATCATGTAATGACCCCTGTTGACCCCAGACATTTTACTTACTCTTTAGAATTTATTAGAAATTGATTGGTCAAGATTTTTAAAGAACTACTTTCGAGGGACGCTAAGTTTGCGGGCAAGTCAGGCTTCATTCCAAAACTGACTTGCTAAGAAAATAAAAGTGTAAATTTTATATTTGGATTTCCTTAATTATTTACAGGTAAGCGTCTCCTCAATTATTTTGTTAAATATTCTTTTAAGTTAAAAAATTAATTTAATTCTGCTTTATTACTTAAATTATATCTTTATTCTTGATAATTATTTTATGTTGTAAATTTATTTTTGTAAATTCTGAGACTTACATTTAGCGCGCTTTAAGAAGGGGCAGACAACTTTGATTTTGATTTAAGAACTCTTTAGGCTGAAGTTAATAAAACCATGTGATAAGTATTTCCCGAAAGAAACTTCGGCAAAACAAAACATAATTATTAACTTCCATGATGCTTGTGAGTAATTTATGTCTTTATATGAGTTTTATTATCATTATCAGATTGTTGTTAACTGTTCTATATAATGGCAGGTATATGTCACTTTCTGTTCACTATGATTTTCATGTAAAATGCTAACGTGACCTACTTTCATTTTTTTGTCAGATTAATTAGAACTTGTTTATTTAGATTTATTACACATTTCCATTGTCTTAAAATTAGTATTGATTATTATTGAACTATTATATGTCTTGCCAGCCATTCTAAATATCTGTCTCATGATTATTCTTTATATTGTCTTGTTTTAAATTGTTGTTTCATGATTTATAATGATTATAAGATTCGGAAACTGACTTGCTAAGAAAATAAAAGTGTAAATTTTATATTTGGATTTCCTTAATTATTTACAGCCCAGCCAAAGACTTCTCAGTCATTCTGCTGTGGCCAGCCAAAGTATTACACACATTTGCTGGCTAGCAGGTGATATGGTTTTGATGAAAGTACACAATATTCCAAAAGGCCTTTCCAAGAAATTGTGTGATAAATCAGATGGACTATACACAATTGAATATTTGGGACCAAATTTCACATACAAGTTACGTAGAGTGGATAATAACAAACTACATTCTTCCCTCATCAATGCAACAAATTTGAAGAGATATTACTCTCCAGGCACACACAGAACAAGCCCCAGTATAGGTACTGGTAACAGGTCAACTGGTCTCCATAGCAACGACACTGACAACACGTCAACTAACAACAGTGACAGTCAAGACCAGAGTACAGTAAATGACAACAGTAATTCAGTGAGTCCAAACAACCAACCATCACCACATGTACCACCTAATAGAGACGTGCAACAAAATCATACAAGGGATACCAGCCCACAGCCATCAACTTCATCAGGAACTACAAAACAGAAATTCAACATCAAGAAAGTTCATAACGCCAAGCTGAAGTCTGGTCAACGCGTCTTTAGAGTAGAATGGAAAAATGGAGAAAAGACATGGGAACCAGACAGTTCATTTGACAAGGACATGTTAGATGAACTTAACAGGAAATACACCAAAAGAGGGACAAGAAGGAAAACATATTTCATTCGAACCCAGTAATCCCCCCCCCTTTTTTTTCTAACATCACATATGGGTGTGATTAATTTCATACTATACACACATCTTTTCTCTCTATTTCCTTGACTTTACACTTTATTTGATGATGAGTTATTTTTATGCTCAGATACACTTATAGAGCAATATTGTATACATGAGTGATTTATACATTGAATTGTGCACATTATGATATATTTAGCATAATGAAATGCTACATGAACATGATGATGATTAAAATTTTGTTTACCATAGATGAATTCATTATTATGGGAATTCATGGTCAGTTCAGCTCTAGTGGTTGTTTGAGTTATCTCCTATCTGAATGATTGTACTGGTTTGTCATGCTAAATTTCATTATTTTTCTTACAATTTTCACTTTTGGTTTTTCATGGAATTTGGTGTGTGGTTACTCCTAGTAGTTTTTCTGCTGTTGTATAGTGCTAGATAGTTTGGTAGCGCTGCCAAATTATCACTTGACCTATCACCTCTAATTTTTTTTTCTTTTGGATTTTAGGGAAATTCATGGCCAGTCTGTACAGTTTCCTCTGGATAGTAGTGATAGCACTTCTCACCACTTCACATTGTGTGACAGCTGATGGTACCACTGACAAATTGGGTCCTACCATACAAAGAATGAACTATGGTGTTTTGTTTAAGGAAGATTCCAAGTTGGTTATTTCTCAGGAGTACTGGCTTCATACCTTCCATATTGAATTACCTAAACGTATTAAGTCAAAGCCCTTGGCAAAGTGTATGCAGAATTCTTCATACTGTCAGGTGATTAACAATGTAAACACATTTTTGGATGCTCTTCATGTTGATATCGAACATCATATTTCTGAAACTGTTTCGTCCATCAAAACCTTGATCCCACAATCTTCAATAAATCATAGAAAAAGAACCACCAGATCATTACTTCCCTTTATTGGTTCACTTTCTAAAGGTTTATTTGGGACAGCAACCATGGATGATGTCAACTTACTTGCAAGGCACATTAATGAATTAAACAAAAGGACAAGCAAACTTGCATATGCTATGGAACAACATGGCAAACATCTTTCTTCTTTTATGTCTATGTTTGATAAGAGAACTTCAAATCTCATGCAAGGTATCAAACTGAATTCTATGAAAATTGACTCAAGTGCACAACAATTTGCTTTCAACATGCAACAAATGGAATATGCTATGTCAAATGTTTCTATTGTCATGCTTCAACAGGTTGTACTAAGTCTACTTCACTTAAAAGTAATTTCAACAAGTTACTTTCTGCAGTTGAAAGTTTGGTAGAAGGAAAAATTTCTCCATTCATTATCTCAAAGCACACTTTGAATAAGGTCTTAATGAATATTTCTAAGATTTTGAAGAAATCCTACAAAAGATTCTACCTCACTCACACTAATCCTTCCTTTTACTACTCAAAAGCCCAATTTCTGTATACTAGATCTTATGGTAATTTGTATGTAGCAATCAAATTTCCAGTCTCAACTCACAAAGCTCCTATGCAACTATACAGAGTTATCTCTTTTCCCGTCCCAGTTAATAAAACTTCATCGCATGCCACTCAGCCACTCTCCCTACCACCCTATGTTGCTTTAACACCCCATCATGATCACTATGTACCTATTCAATCATCTCAACTCATTAACTGTTTGCATGGAAACACAATTTTGTGTAATTTTGATATTCCACTCATTCCCATTACTGCTCTTGACTGCACAATGGCACTGTTCTCTAACAATGTGCAGCAAGTAAAAGATCTTTGTGATTTCAGATTTGTACCACACCTACTCACACCTAACATTGTTGAACTTTCATCAACCTCTGTTTTGTTATATAATGTTAAAAATCTTGCTTTAGACTGCCCTTATGAGAAGAAAGTTATACCAGGGTGTACATTTTGTGTTTTTCATGTGCCATGTAAGTCGCTATCAACAAACTCTTTGTTTTATTCGCCTAGGTTGGTTGATTGTTACAATTCAGAATCAAATTACACCATTGTACATCCAGTCAATTTGGCTTTGTTACAACAATTTTTCGATGACTCGAAATTAGAAAACATTTTTGGACATACTACTTTTTCTATACCAGTTAATCTTAGTGTACCTGAGTTTCAAATTTTTAATCACAGTTTTTCTGAGGTTCTGGCCAATGATCAAAAATATCATCTCAGTCTTAAGAAAATGAGTAAGGCAGCCCGTAAGGACCAAGTGATATTTTCAAATTTAGCTGAACCAGTTATTGATGGTGAAATTACACTGCCTGCTTCTTGGCCAGATACCAATTCAATTTTGATTTTTGTTACTATGGGTGTTGCAGTAATTTCACTTGTGCTTTGTGTGTTTTCATTTTTCAAAATGAGGAAAATGGCTATAGCTTTACTCACACTGCAACAAGCAATGAGTGTTAGATCAGACAAGGTTCCATCTTTCATTTATGAAAAGCCAACCAACATTAAAACAGTTGAGTCTGAAGATATTTTGTCTGAAACTTTAAATATTGAATTGTCATGGATGCATGCCATTGTTATCATAAGTTCCTTAGTCCTTGTCTTGCTGATAGCATGTATCTATCTCCTGTATCGTATGAAACGTAACAATGGTACAACACTTGTTTTAGAAATTACGAATGGTAGCCAGTGTGTCACTGTGCCCATAAAGCACTTGTCTTTGTGTCCATCCTATTGGACAATACATTTTACTCGAATCAGAGGTCTAGATGTTTCTTCATTCCCATCATGTAATTTACTTGCTGTTTGGTCACCTTTTACTGTAACAAATAAAGCAATGAAACAAACTATCTTAGCACCACATACTATAAGTATTAGTTATTGGACCTATTATAAACTGTCAAAGATTTTCAAACAACCTTTTTGTGCATATGTTCTTGTTGTTCACCAAAATTTTTGTATACTTCTTGATCATGCAAGTGAAAAAGCATTATCATGATATTCAGTTGACACAGTTTGATGGCATAAGAATAATTCAGAAAACAATTTTTGAATTTTGAAAAGGAATAATTCAGAAAACTGTATTGTATCATTTTTGCTACAAGACTAACTTTTTGCCTTTTTCATCATATGTATTTGTCATATCAATGACCAAAACATTCAAATGGCATAATGTAAATAGTAGATTTAGTAATGACACAGTGTAAATATATGGATTTATATAAGTTTGTAAACAATGTGTTCAATTGTTACAATTGTGTTTCAAAATCTTTTGTGGATTAAAAATGTTTCATAGAAATCAGTGTAATACATTTTTGTAGCTATTTTGAAAACAAAACAATTCAAGATTGTATGATTTGAAAAATTGTTCGGAATATGGTGGAATCTGCTATTTTCAATTAATATACAATGAACATTTTGTATTTTTGTATTTTTTTTTTGTGTGTGTATAGTTGTACAGTATTTCATTTTGTACCATATAACATTGTTTAACTTTGGGGCCCAAAGTTTCGGTGGCCCTGGTGTATTGTCATGTATCAAAACTTTACATTTTTGATAAACCTAAAATGTTATATACAGTTTTGAATACATTTCCAAATTCTTTTATTTTCAAATCTTTTTAAATTAAATTCATTTCAAAATTTTATAAATCTTTTATTTTGAGAAATGAAATTCAGAATTTAGTTTCTGGTTAATATTAATTTTTGTTTAAAGTTAAAGAATCTATTATTTTCAAATTTGATTATTTTCCCAAACGTTCATTTTGTATCTTTCATTGTTAGATAATTTGTTTGTCTCGTATCTTAATTTCCAACTTGCCGTAAGCCATTTATTTACTCTAAGTAATTGACTTTACTCCTAACATCTATTTTTAGTAATTTTAGTGTTAGTGTCTATTGTAATTTTTGGTCTAGGTACGTCTTGTATAAACACTTATTTCCTTATTGTCTGATCATTTCTTTGTTCGGTTAGCGTGGTCTTAATCCACGGGTATTTTGTATTACTACGCGTTAATCATGTAATGACCCCTGTTGACCCCCAGACATTTTACTTACTCTTTAGAATTTATTAGAAATTGATTGGTCAAGATTTTTAAAGAACTACTTTCGAGGGACGCTAAGTTTGCGGGCAAGTCAGGCTTCATTCCGAAACTGACTTGCTAAGAAAATAAAAGTGTAAATTTTATATTTGGATTTCCTTAATTATTTACAGGTAAGCGTCTCCTCAATTATTTTGTTAAATATTCTTTTAAGTTAAAAAATTAATTTAATTCTGCTTTATTACTTAAATTATATCTTTATTCTTAATAATTATTTTATGTTGTAAATTTATTTTTGTAAATTCTGAGACTTATATTTAGCGCGCTTTAAGACAGGGGCAGACAACTTTGATTTTGATTTAAGAACTCTTTAGGCTGAAGTTAGTAGAACCATGTGATAAGTATTTCCCGAAAGAAACTTCGGCAAAGCAAAACATAATTATTAACTTCCATGATGCTTGTGAGTAATTTATGTCTTTATATGAGTTTTATTATCATTATCAGATTGTTGTTAACTGTTCTATATAATGGCAGGTTTATGTTACTTTCTGTTCACTATGATTTTCATGTAAAATGCTAACGTGACCTACTTTCATTTTTTTTGTCAGATTAATTAGAACTTGTTTATTTAGATTTATTACACATTTCCATTGTCTTAAAATTAGTATTGAATATTATTGAACTATTATATGTCTTGCCAGCCATGCTAAATATCTGAAATTGTTGTTTCATGATTTATAATGATTATAAGATTCGGAAACTGACTTGCTAAGAAAATAAAAGTGTAAATTTTATATTTGGATTTCCTTAATTATTTACAGCCCAGCCAAAGACTTCTCAGTCATTCTGCTGTGGCCAGCCAAAGTATTACACACATTTGCTGGCTAGCTGTAGGTCAGGTCAAGGTCAAACATCACACAAAGAACAAACCTGACAAGATGCAAGAAAACCATGTCAAAATGCAGAACATCTATATTGGCACTCAAAATCATTTAAGGCGACTTTAAGATTATTTATATTAGTAAGCAAAATTATATCGGTACCATACAAAATAATATCAACAATGTGCACTATAGAGCGACATGAAAGAATTTATGTCAACATATTTTGCAGCGGTTCAGGAGAATATTTTAAATAGAGTTACCGCTGGGGACAATTTGACACTACCCTGGATCTGCACTAAACAGTTCGGGCCAAAGTAAACAAGCTTCGGACCATTCACGTAAAGCATGTCTCATAAAATCCAAAACATAATAAGATAAGTCGTAAATGAAATAAGATATCGAACAGACGGATAGAAAACAGGACGATCTAGTATGACATAGCTCACTTTGTCTAGGGTGAGAGAAAACTTAAAATAAATCAACGAACAGACAGACAAACACAGGACGACCTAATATGACAGTAGCTCACTTTGTTCAAGGTGGGGGAAGACATAAAATAAATTAGAACAAAAAGAAACCATACCAGAGAAAAATCAAAGAATTCTTTTTCTAGCCAGTGTTAAAGACCCGCCACTGTTTGTGCTAAAATATTACCCATGATATCAGATGCAGACTTAATGTAAAGGATCCAACAGGTTTCAAGTTTGAAAAAGTTCAGTGGAGATAACTACGACTTATTTACGAGTTTTATCAGCTTGTATATATTTTTTTCTTCCCGGAATCAATGATAAAGTTATATATATCTACCCAAATTATTAATTTATAGCCATATAAAGTTAACATTCTGGTCTATGTGAATTGTAAGAAAAAATGCTTTTAAACTTATATTAACGACTTAAGAAAGTAGTTCAAACAAGATAAAAAGTCGTTCACACAAGATAAAAAGTTGTTCAAACGAGATAAAAAAAAACTGGTTCAAACGTGATAAAAACTCCTTCAAACGAGACAAAAACTCATTCAAACAACTTTTATCTTGTTTAAACGACTTAAGAAACTCGTTCAAACAAGATAAAAGGTTTGAAATTACCATTTCTACAAGATTAAAACTAGTTCTGATCGATGTCTAGATATACTTTCATATTTGATCCAAATTAATGCTGGGGTCTCAACTTCACTTTTTGACCGGTTGACCGGCAAGCCTCGTTCCCTAACCAGAAACCAGATCCCTCGGGTGGGCTTTTCTCATCCCACATGACAGCATATGGTTGATAGTTATATTCTCCCACAAAAGACAAAATTCTAAGCAATTTTTGTCATATTCTATAAAAAACATCTAAATGACGTCACTTCATGACGTCATTATAGTTAAATGACGCTTTGTTTGGTGATAATTTTCTTTTCATTAAAAGCGGTAAAGATTCGAGTATTTTCATGAGAGATATCAAGTATTTCTCGTGAAATTTATTTCTAAAGAAAAATCGAGGGCCTATTTAGGGGTCTCGTGACCCTACCCTTTGTAGCATTTTAGATATTTGACGGATACCTTCTGGCAATGAAGAAAATGATCAGATATCGTCAGTAATCAAAATCAATCCTGAAAAAAGGAGGGGATCTCCGGCAAGACTCGGTTGCAGCACCCACAGCAAAATACTCCCAATCTCAAAATAAAGAGTAAACAAGGATAGTAAGAGACACAAGTGACACAAAAGGGACATCAAATTCGACATCAAATGTTAAATACTATACATAAACAATACAGACAAATGTACAATCGGTGCCGAATCGACGGCCATCTCTCATGTTAGAAATTAAGCAAACGACGTGGTTATCCGGGTAACGTGCGCACAATCCTTCCGTTTTATTCTGGTATCCCAGAGATCTCAAAGAAATGCTGTATATCCATGTACATAGCTATAATAAACATACTTTCATTAAATGCAATCTTAATAACCTATGGGGGGAAATTCGGATTTTGTAAAGGGCCTTTTCGAATTACATCTACGGACCGATCATCCCATAGTCTGATTGTTCACCTGCTCCTTAATAATGTAGGTATCTTGGTTTCAAAACAGAAACGGGATGGTCTGACCCACTGTCCCTTGGGATAAGAAGAAAAAAAATATAATTTTCTGCAGAACCACTTCACGGTAAATATTTATGTTGTGTCTAGAATTTCAAAGAGCATGGTCCCGACGCAGTCAGAGACCCTTGATCCCACTAACCCGTCCCTTTACCATGTCTGCCTAATTCCTCCCCAGCACAGCCTTCAGTCTCGGCAAATTACCTCTCTAAATGAGAAGCAGAAATCTTTTCTTTTTGTATTGTGATGAATCTACATGTATATACAGTAGATATGTACATGTATTGCTTTGTTGTATGATATATGCTTCGTATGTATCCTATCAACAAAATTATTTCAACGCAAGGATGACGTCTAATGATTACTAGCATGTATCGATCCAATACTTAATGTTATACACTGTATAGATAGCTTTAATAAAATGTCGTTTCAAGGACTTTTTTTCTCGTTTGGACGATTTATTATCTTGTTTGAATGAGTTTTATAAGTCGTTTGAACGAGTTAAAAGTCGTTTGAACGCTTTTTATCTGGTTTGAACGACCTTTTTACTCGTTTGGACGAGTTATGATCTTGTTTGAACGTGCTTTATAAGTCATTTAAACGAGTTAAAAAGTTGTTTGATCGACTTTATATATTGTTTGAACGACTTTTTAACTTGTTTGGACGATTTTTTTTATCTTTTGGGAAACAAGTTTTTAACTTGTTAGAACGACTTTTATAAGTCGTTTAAACGAGTTAAAAAGTCGTTTGAGCGACTTTTTGTCTTGTTTGAACCAGTAATTAACTTGTTTGAACGAGTTCATATCTTGCTTGAACGACTTTTTATCTTGTTCGAACGACTTTTGATCTTGATTGAACGAGTTACATAAGTCGTTTGAACAAGTTACATAAGTCGTTTGAAGGAGTTTTAAAAAGTCGTTTTAATGAGTTTTTATCTTGTTTGAACGAGTTTTTATCTTGTTAGAACGCCTTTTTATCTCGTTTGAACGACCTTTGAACTCGTTTGAACGAGGTTTTATCTTCTTAGAACAACTTTCAATTTTTCAAAAATAGCAGCTTTCGCTCCCTGTATGTATGTGACCATATGTATTGTTTCTCCTTCTTGTGTATTGGGTGTCCTCCCTGTATGTCACCATGTGTATTGGGTCTCCTCTCTGTAGGTGATCATGTGTATTAGCACAACTCCCTGTATTTCACTTAGTATATTGGGTCTCCTCCTTGTAAGTGACCATCTGTATTAGGTCTCCTCCCTATATATCACCATGTGTATTGGGTGTCCTCCCTGTATGTCACCATGTGTATTGGGTCTCCTCTCTGTAGGTGATCATGTGTATTAGCTCAACTTCCTGTATTTCACTTAGTATATTGGGTCTCCTCCTTGTAAGTGACCATCTGCATTAGGTCTCCTCCCTATATATCACCATGTGTGTTGGTTGTCCTCCCTGTATGTCACCATGTGTATTGGGTCTCCTCTCTGTAGGTGATCATGTGAATTAGCTCAACTCCCTGTATTTCACTAAGTATGTTGGGTCTCCTTCTTGTAACTGACCATCTGTATTAGGTCCTCTCCCTATATATCACCATGTGTACTGGGTCCCCTCTCTATAGATGATCATGTGAATTAGTTCATCTCCCTGTATTTCACTAAGTATATTGGGTCTCCTCCTTGTAATTGACCATCTGTATTTGGTCTCCTCCCTATATGTCATCATGTGTATTGGGTCTCCTCTCTGTAGGTGACCATGTGTATTAGCTCATCTTCCTGTATTTCACTAAGTATATCGGGTCTCCTCCCTGTATGTGACAATGTGTATTGGGTCTCCTCCCTATATGTCACCATCTGTATTGGGTCCCCTCTCTATAGATGTTCATGTAAATTAGTTCATCTCCCTGTATTTCACTAAGTATATTGGGTCTCCTCCTTGTAAGTGACCATCTGTATTAGGTCTCCTCCCTATATGTCATCATGTGTATTGGGTCTCCTCTCTGTAGGTGACCATGTGTTTTAGGTCAACTCTCTGTATTTCACTAAGTATATTTGGTCTCCTCCTTTTAAGTGGCCATCTGTATTAGGTCTTCATGTCGCCATGTGTATTGGGTCTCCTCTCTGTAGGTGACCATCTGTATTGGGTCTCCTCAAGATATGTCACCATGTGTATTTGGTCTCCTCCCTGTTTGTTACCATATGCACTAGGTCTCTTCTCTGTAGGTGACCTTGTTTTTTTATTTTATCTCCCTGTATTTCACTAAGTATATTGGGTCTCCTCCTTGTAAGTGACCATGTCTATTGGGTCTCCTGCCTGTATGTCACCATGTGTATTGGGTTTCCTCTCAGTAAGTGATCATGTGTATCAGGTCGACTCCATGTATTTCACCATGTACCTTGGGTCTCATCTCTGTATGTGACTTTGTGTATTGGATCTCCTACCTGTATGTAGCCATGTGTATTTGATCTTCTCCTTGTATGTCGCCATGTGTATTGGGTCTCCTCCCTGTATGTCAACATGCGTACTGGGTCTCCTCCCTGTATGTCGCCATGTACACTTAGTCTCCTCCCTGTATGTCGCCATGTACACTGAGTTTCCTCCCTCTATGTCTCCATGTGTACTGGGTCTCCCCCCTGTATGTCACCATGTGTACTGGGTCACCTCCCTGTATGTCACCATGCGTACTGGTCTCCTCCCTGTATGTCGCCATGTACACTTAGTCTCCTCCCTGTATGTCGCCATGTACACTGAGTCTCCTCCCTGTATGTCGCCGTGTGTACTGGGTCTCCTGTCTGTATGTCACAATGCGTACTAGTCTTCTCCCTGTATGTCGCCATGTACACTGAGTCTCCTCCCTGTATGTCGCCATGTACACTTAGTCTCCTCCCTGTATGTCGCCATGTGTACTGGTCTAGTCCCTGTATGTCATCATGTGTACTGTGTCTCGTCTCTGTATGTGACAATGTATATTGGATCTCCTCTCTGTATATCACCATGTGTTCTGTGTTTCCTCCTTGTATGTGACAATATGTATTGGGTCTCCTCCTTGTATGTGACCATGTGAATTTGCTATCCTCCTTGTATGTGACTATGTGTATTGGGTCTACTCCTTGCATATGACCTTTTGTAAGGGGTCACCTCTCTGTATGTGACTAAGTGTATTGAGTCTGCTCTCTGTATGCTATCATGTATATTGAGTCTCCGCCCTGTATTTGACCATGTACATTTGTTTCCTCCATGTATTTGACGATATGTATGTATTTGGTCTCCTCGTTGTATGTGACAATGTGAATTGGGTCTCCTCCCTGTATGTGACAATGTGTATTGGGTCTTTTCCCTGTATATGACAATGTTTATTGGGTCTTTTCCCTGTATGTGACCATGTGTATTTGGTCTTTTCCCTGTATATGACAATGTGTATTTGGTCTTTTCCCTGTATATGACAATGTGTATTGGGTCTTTTCCCTCTATGTGACCATGTGTATTTGGTTTTTTCCCTGTATATGGCATTGGTATTGGGTTTTTTCCTATATATGACAATGTGTATTGGGTCTTTTCCCTGTATCTGACCATATGTATTGGATTTTCTCGCTGTATTTGACAATGTGTATTGGGTCTCCTCCCTGTATGTGACCATGTGTATTGGATGTCCTCCCTGTATGTGACCATATGTATTGTGTCTCCTCCCTGTATTTGACCATTTCTATTGGCTTTCCTCCCCTATTTGACCATGTATATTGGGTCTCCTCTTTGTAAGTCTTCTCCCTGTATGTGACCATGTTAATAAGGTCTCCTCCTTGTTTTTGACCATGTTTATTAGGTTTCCTTACTGTATTTGACCATGGTTTCTCACGGTATGTAACCATGTGTATTGAGTGGTCTCCCTGTATTTGTCCATGTGTGGTCTCCTCACTATATATGACTTATTGAGTCTCTTCCCTGCATGTGGCCATGTGTATTGGGTTTCCTCCTTGTATGTGACAATGTGTATTGTTTCTTCTCCCTGTTTATGACCATGTGTATTGAGACTCGTCCCTGTATGTGATCATTCCTATGGGGTCACCTCTGTGTATTTGACTAAGTGTATTGAATCTGCTCCCTGTCTGCGACCATTAACATTGGGTTTCCTCCATGTATTTGACCATATATAAGTGGTCTCTTCCCTGTCTATGACAATGTGTATTGGATCTTCTCCCTGTATATGACAATGTGTATTGGGTCTCATTCCTGTATGTGGTCATGTGTATTGAGTCTAATTCCTGAATGTGACGATGTGTATTGGGTCTCCTCCTTGTATGCTGCCTTTTGCGATCGGCTTCCTCTCTGTATGAGACCATGTGCATTGAAATTCTCCCTGTATGTGATCATTTGTATGGGTTCACCTCTCTGTATCTGACTTAGTGTATTGAGTCTGCTCCCTGTATGCGACCATGTGTATTGAGTCTCCTCCCTGTATTTGACAAAGTGTATCGGGTCTTTTCCCTTTATATGACAATGTGTATCGGGTCTTTTCGCTCTATGTGACCATGTGTATTGGGTATTCTCCCTCTATGTGACCATGTGTATTGGGTATTCTCCCTCTATGTGACCATGTGTATTGGGTATTCTCCCTCTATGTGACCATGTGTATTGGGATTTCTTCCTTTATATGACCATGTGTATTGGGTATTCTCCCTCTATGTGACCATGTGTATTGGGTATTCTCCCTCTATGTGACCATGTGTATTGGGTATTCTCCCTCTATGTGACCATGTGTATTGGGTATTCTCCCTCTATATGACCATGTGTATTGGGTATTCTCCCTCTATGTGACCATGTGTATTGGGTATTCTCCCTCTATGTGACCATGTATATTGGGTAATCTCCCTCTATATGACCATGTGTATTGGGTATTCTCCCTCTATGTGACCATGTGTATTGGGTATTCTCCCTCTATGTGACCATGTGTATTGGGTATTCTCCCTCTATGTGACCATGTGTATTGGGTATTCTCCCTCTATGTGACCATGTGTATTGGATATTCTCCCTCTATGTGACCATGTGTATTGGGTACTCTCCCTCTATGTGACCATGTGTATTGGGTATTCTCCCTCTATGTGACCATGTGTATTGGGTATTCTCCCTCTATGTGACCATGTGCATTGGGTATTCTCCCTCTATGTGACCATGTGTATTGGGTATTCTCCCTCTATGTGACCATGTGTATTGGGTATTCTCCCTTTATATGACCATGTGTATTGGGTATTCTCCCTTTATATGACCATGCGTATTGGGTATTCTCCCTCTATGTGACCATGTGTATTGGGTATTCTCCCTCTATGTGACCATGTGTATTGGGTATTCTCCCTTTATATGACCATGTGTATTGGGTATTCTCCCTTTATATGACCATGTGTATTGGGTATTCTCCCTCTATGTGACCATGTGTATTGGGTATTCTCCCTCTATGTGACCATGTGTATTGGGTATTCTCCCTCTATATGACCATGTGTTTTGGGTATTCTCCCTCTATGTGACCATGTGTATTGGGTATTCTCCCTCTATGTGACCATGTGTATTGGATATTCTCCCTCTATGTGACCCTGTGTATTGGGTATTCTCCCTCTATGTGACCATGTACATTGGGTCTCCTCCCTGTAATTGACGATATGTATTTTGTCCTTTCCCTGTATGTGACAATGTGAACTGGGTCTTCTCCCTTTATATGACCATGTGCATTTGGTCTCCTCCTTTTATATGACAATGTGTATTGGGTCTCCTCCCTGTATCTAACCATCTGTATTGTGTCTCCGCCTCCCTGTATGTGACCATTTGTATTTGATCTCCTCCCAGTATAGGACCATGTGTATTAGATGTCCTCCCTGTATGTGACCATATGTACATGTATTTCGTCTCCTCCTTGTATTTGACCATCAACATTGGGTCTTTTCCCTGTATTTGACCATGTACATTTAGTCTCCTCTCTGTATTTGGCCATGTACATTGGGTCTCCTCCCTGTATTTGACCATGGGTATCGGGTCTTCTCCCTGTATTTGACCATGTGTATTGGTTCTCCTCCCGGTATGTGACAATATGTATTGAGTCTCCTCCCTATTATTCACCATGTGTACTTCGTCTCCTCTCTGTATTTTACCGTGTACATTAGGTCTCCTTCCTGTATTTGACCATGTACATTGGGTCTCCTCCCTGTATTTGACCATGGGTATCGGGTCTTCTCCCTATATTTGACCATGTGTATTGGTTCTCCTCCCAGTATGTGACCATTGGTATCGGGTTTTCTCCCTTTATATGACAATGTGTATTTGTTCTCTTCCCGGAATGTGACCATGGGTATTACGTCTCCTCCCTGTATGTGACCATGTGTATTAATTTTGTTCTTCTCCCTGTATGTGACCATGTGTATTTGGTCTCCCCCCTGTATGTGACCATGGGTATTAGGTCTTCTCCCTGTATATGACAATGTGTATTAGTTCTGCTCCCGGTATGTGGCAATGTAAATTTGGTCTCCTCCCTGTATTTGGCAATATGTATTGAGTCTCCTCATGTATACATATATGTGGTCAAGTGTTTTGGGTCTCCTCCCTGTAATTGACCATATGTATAGGGTCTCGTACCTGTATGTGACCATGTGTATTGGGTGTCATCCTTGTATGTGACAGTGTGTATTGTTTCTCCTCCTTGTATATGACCATGTGTTTTGGGTCTCCTCCCTGTATGTTACCATCTGTATTGGGTCTCCTCCCTGTATGTGACAATGTGTATTTGATATCCTCCCTGTATGTGACCATGTGTACTGGGTCTCCTCCCTGTATGTGACCATATATTTTTGTCTCCTCCCTTTATGTGACCATTTGTATTGATTGGCCTCCCTGTATTTGTCCATGTGTATTGGATCTCCTCCTCGTATGTGACCAAATGTATTGGGTCTCCTCCCCGTATGTGACCATGTGTATTGAGTCTCCTTCCTGTATATGACCATGTGTATTGAGTCTCCTCCCTGTATATGACCATGTGTATTTGTTCTGTTCCCTGTATGTAACCATGTGTATTGGGTCTCATCCATGTATGTGACCATGTGTATTGAGTCTCCTCCCTGTATTTGACCATGTGTATTGAGTATCCTCCCTGTATGTAACCTTGTGTATTGAGTCTCCTCCCTGTATATTCTTTCATTTACGAACTTGTCAAAATGAACTTTGGCCTTCAAACAATTTTTTATACAAGAGGAAATACGAGCAGAGTAAAAGTATCATGGTAGACAAAGGAAAGCGGTTCACGACACGAGCTTGTTTGATTGTCATTACCTGCATTCTAAAACGGTTGACGAACACATATGATAAGGTACTTAATTAGGCATCTCTATTTTGGGTATAGAAACTTTCTTGATAACTTGTCCTTATATGACTTATTTGGTTAAAAAGCTTATCATAAATGCATCTTAAGTACTCAATTCTATTGTTTTATAGGTCTTAATAATTTCATTTGGAGAGAGAAAAACAAGGAATGTCTTGTTTTCAGTTTGTGCAACGAAGAAGGGAAGTCGAAGCAGAAAAAGAAACAATGAGCAAAATGATTATACGTGATCCAGTTTTATGAAATCCTATTAATAGACATTTTTCAAGTTGACATACTTAGGACTTAGCACTCCGGACTTCCCACTTTAGGGGAAATATAAAAGAAATCATGTGCGATTTGAAAAGTACATTCTTACATTTACTGCGCCGTTGTCCGAAGTGACTTCTACAGAAAAACACCGCATTTCTTTGTTTATGGACCAATTGCTCTAAATTTTGCACAATAAGAATATACAATCTAAAGGAATAATTTACCATATAAACAAAATGTTTAACGACAAGGATAAAAGATATATTTTACTTGTCTACGAATTTATCGAACAGCCCTCGTACATTGCGACTTCAAAAGGTTTACAACATAAACTCATCGTGAAATTAATAATAATGCACTGGGTGAAAAAAAACAAGTTTACCTAATACGTACACCAAATTGAAACATTGCAGAAATCTGAAGTTATCATACAATAGTTTACGAGAGGGTTCCGTCGCTTGAACCTTTAAGTTTACGCTTTATCTAAACAAAATATCCACCAAAATCCCAAATAAATTACCCAAGCGTAATTAATCTTGTAATTTCCAACAACTTTCAGCAACTGAACTTTAAGGCACCAACTTGCGTAACATTTGAACATTTAGGATTCCAGATAGTGTACGCGTATTTTACATTGCGAAAACTTGATTGGTGTATTATGATAGAAAGGTTATGCTTGCAAAAACCAGACGGAATCTGAATCAACACGCATCGTATAAACCATTTGGAATCTTACTATATCAAGTTCAATTAAGAAATGACTGTCTTACTGTTTGCGATTCACGGAAATTTTTCACGTGTTCTATCAGAATTATACACCCATGAACACCAAAAGTAAGACAGTCATTACTTATATTTACATTTATCCTACATATCGGTCATTTTTATTTGCATGCACATCGCACATTTTATATGTAACATCGTCAAATGTATTCTGACGTTGGTAAATTCTCCCTACATGCAAAACTTGAACGTGACGTCACAATAGCAACCCAAGTAATTGGAATATAATTCTAGTTGCCTAATGGGCGTTTAACATGGGGAATCTTCTAGTAATGTAAATATAATTGAATAAACCATTTGGAAACTGGCTTTTTATGAGTTTCCTGATGTGTTATCTTGTTGAAACAAGCGTAAACCATTTGTAAACTTTGTGCATTAAAGTTAACATTATGCGTAATTATATATGTGACGTGATCATGGGATATTTCATTTATTTCTTACCTTGAACAGATTGTTTCTCTATAACTTGTCGTCTGATGTATTCGATATCTCGTGTGTTTTTCTGCACTCCTTCGTGTACTGTTGTGAATTCCTCTAAAAGGTTGAGACACAACTTTAACATTTTGAATTCTTGACTGATTATGCAATTTTCTGATAGAAACAATCTAATACATATAACATTTTATCATTTTAAGATTCTGTTGACTATAGAATATCAGATACAATCCGAGCAAACCATATATGTTATTCAACAATTTCCTTGAAATCATTGAGATCTTGAACCCATGTTCTTACTACATTTCAATTATGTTTATATCATTGTAATAAGAAAGAGAAACTAAAAATAGGATTGTTACCATTAACCCGTTTCTCCAGCTTGGACACACTCTCCTTTGTAGTTTTATCTTCCTCTACTTGTTTCCTGAGCTGCTGAATGAACACGTCCTGTTCTGGATCCATTGTCTCAGTAAGTAAAAAGTCTACTGCTTTCTCATATTTATTACTGTTACTTAGATGCGAGTCCATTGAAATCACAGCCATCTTTATTTCACTCAAAAAATGATTAAACTCAGTTTCAGTGAGAATTGTTCTAGAAGAATGAGCAACTGCATTTCTGACTTCATGTATTCTGTCGATACTCGCTGATAGAGTATTGTCTGATATATCTGGTGTGTTTCCCCAACCATTTTTGTGTGGTGAAATATTGCAAACATTTCTCAGTAGTATGTATAGTAAGGAAATATCCATATCACTGTAGTCACCAGAGTAACGCCCTGATCTAGGGAAGATAAGGTCCCTCTGAGGCTGGTTAAGACGAGGTAGGTTTGACCTGTTACGTGTTATGACATGGTGGAAATTAGCTGGAGGTACCCGATGACGCAGTACATCACGGAGTTGATCTGTACAGGGCCCGATGATGATTCGACTGGCCCTGTTGGCGTTTGTTGTTTCTGTTGTTGATGCATATATAGAGGCTGCCATGTTTTCCTTTTTAAGAACAACATCAATCATCAGTTTCATTTTAGTGATTAGAGTTTTAGATTTGCCTAAATCGATTGACAAACTATAAAGAAATACATTTGCATTAAAATTCAATACAAACAGAAGATCTAAACGACACAATGATATTTTTATCATATCAACCATTTGCACACATTCCGCCATATGTACGAGTATAAATTAATGTGATGCCATTTTTATTCAATTGTCCATGTTCTCACGTGATCTCAGATTGTTTATATGTATTATGTAAAGTTGTTTTCCTTTGACTTCCTTCTGTTTTTGTCGCAGTTCTTTGTCTCTTTTGTGTTTCTACCTTTGTGTCTTCTCTGTCTTTTCACTCTGATGTGGGTAATGCAACCAATCTTGTTGGAGATCCCCTCCTTTTATTTCGGATTTTTTTTGTTCAAGGTACATAGCGCATATCTCTTTTATTCTAACACAACTTCTTTATTTTAAATAAATTAGCTTACAAAACATATTGAAATTCTCTGTATCTTTTTTGTTTCTTAAAAAAAACAAAGGAGGAGATATCCAACAACACCAGGATGAAGCCCCCAAAGCAAATCCTTAAAATGAGATAAAGAAGATCCTGACGACAATCTCAACAGCACTCACAATAGAACACCAAATGGAGCATCCACAGACAAACTAAAGATGGGACCAGGTGCCCGGGAGGAGTAAGCATCCCCTCTTTGTCTAGCCGAACCCGCCGTCGAAGTTCAGTGCACGAAAAATGGAAACACCCAATGCAAAATCACAGAGCAGACAAGCACAGGGATGAGCTAAAGAAGATCCTGACGATAATCTAAACAGCACTCACAACAGAGCACCAAATGGAGCATTGACAAACCCCTAGCAAGCTAGAGGTGGGGCCAGGTGCCCGGTAGGAGTAAGCATCCCTTGTTGGCTAGCCGAACCCGCCGTCGATGTTCATGCACGAAAATCAAAAATCAAATACAAAATACATGCATTGCACTGTCTGAGGTTATGTCTATATAGAAAGTGCTATTGCGACCATGTCAGGGCAAATATTCAAAACATTTACTGTCAAACTCCACGCGGGGAACCTTTTTACGAGCTTCACACAGCATAGAGCATAAGTGTGACAGAAATGAGTTAAAGAAGAGACGCAAAAGGGACAAGGAACGTCAACGCACAACACAGAAAAACCAACAACCGGTGCCGACTTAGGACGGCAACCAGCCATGGAAATAGCAGATGGTATGGTTTTCCTGAATTACGTGCGCACAACCCTCCTTTTCTTCCGATTACCCAGACGTCTCGAAGAACGTACAATTGTGATATAAAACAATTTCCTCACTGTCAGATGACCACACACAAACAAGACCGCAACACGCAGGGGCCCAAGCAACACAGATGAATATGTAATGAATATCAAAAGAGGCCGTACGTAATACAATCGGTGCAAGCACATGTATGTTATCACCCGAGGAATCAGACTGACATTTTGCTACGTCTTTCGGTATATTAAGGACACCTTTTTCACAGATTTCGGTCATATTATACTGTTTAGATAGAGGATCACAGACGAGGGTTAAATACCTGAAACGTGCATGTCTGGTCCATGCTGTAATTTATCTGCTCTAAAATTATGCTAATAAATTGAAGACGTTTAACATTTGATCCACTCGGTGAGTGTCAGTGCTGGTGGACTAAGAGTCCCCGAGGGCACTCGTAGCCATTTTCGATCAATTTCGGTTGGTCGTTTCTTCAAACGCATTTGAAAATTTCTGTTTACAAAATTTTCTCAAATTTCTAAAACCTTGGGTCCTGTAGAATTATATCCCAGCCATTTTGCTACGTCTTTCGGTATAGTTTGGACACATTTTTCACAGATTTTGGTCATATTATATTGTTTAGATTGAGGATCACTGACGAGGGTTAAGTACCACAAACGTCTGGTATATGCTGTAAATGTATCTGCTCTAAAATGATGCTAATGAATTTGAAGACGTTAAACATTCAGAGAGGCCCTGTCTTCTCTAATCCTCCTGTTGCAGATTTATTTTTATACACGTATGAACAAGAATATATCCAGCAGAGAAAACATGATGTGAAATGTGTCATTGGTACTTCTAGGTACCTGGATGATATTCTTACTATCGATAATCCTGTTTTTGAAAAGTATAAAGATGTTATTTATCCACAAGAATTGACTCAAAACAAGACAAACGATACAAACACAGGAACACCATTTTTGGACCTAAATATCAAAATTGCGATTTATTAAGTGTGTATGACAAACGAAATGATTTTGAATTCAACATAGATAATTTTTTCCTGGCTTGACATTGATGTTCCTAGATTACCGTCATACGGTATCTACATTTCACAGCTCATCCGGTATGCTATAGCATGTACTGATGTTTTGGATTTTCATCTAGGATTTTCAGGTAGAAATTTACAAATTACAAAGAAACTTTTAGTCAAGATATTCGGTTTCAAATACTAGTAAAGACTTTCGGGAAAATTTCCTAAAATTATAGTCAACATCTTTTGAATTTTGGACCCATACAAGCAACTGAGTATATAACTTTGTGTATTTCACATCCTGCATTTTTTGGTGACATAACTTACAAAATAAGAAGGATCAAAAGTAGACAGCATAATCATCGAAAATGCGACAGAATCATCACAAGCATTTTATACCATGGATATGATCCTAATGTCAACAGACGGATCTTGGCATGGTATTTGACCAATCTACAGTCTTGTATAAGCGCGTTCTAAAAACTTGCACTCTCACTGACTGTGACGACAGGACTCCATCCCTATCTAAAACTCTTTAGAGAAGACAGGGCCCAAACCACTTGTCCTCTCTGAATATTAAATGTCTTCAAATTTATTAGCATCATTTCATAGCAAAAAAATTTACAGCATGGACCAGACATGCATGTTTCGGGTATTTAACCCTCGTCAGTGATCATCAATCGAAACAATGAAATATAGCCAATATCTGTGAAAATTATGTCCAAAATGAAGCAAAAGACGTAACAAGATGTCAGTCGGACTCCTCGGGTGATAACATATATGAGCTTGCTACAGCCGACAGAGCACGGGCCGTATCACGCATGTCCTCTTTTTTATCCATTTACATATTCATCTGTGTTGCAGGAGTCTCTGCTTTTTACGTTCTTGTTTGTGTGTGGTTATCTAACAGTGAGGATGTTGTTTTAAACCATAATTGTACGTTCTTCAAGATCTCAGGGTAATCGGAAAAGTTGGAGGGTTGTGCAAACGTAATCCAGGATAATAACACCGTCTGCTACTGACGTGGCAGATGACTGTCCTAAGTCGGCACCGTTTGCCCATTGATCTCGTTTGTTTTTGTGTGGTATTTTATGTTTCATGTTTCTATGGTGTGTTTATATATATTTTTTGAGATATGCTTACTATGCACATGGACCATAGGGCTATTGGTGCAAGACCCACTGTTATATAGTAGTTTGTCCCATAGTAGCCTTTGACCCCGGAAAAATGCTATATAGTAGCGTTTTCCCCTGACGGAAAAAACTGACTGTACAGTCGATGCCCGAAGTAAACTTAAAGCGTCCACGGCTATTTTTGAATTTGTTGTAAATTACAAAATATGGTCTTGATAACCTTTAACGCTGCTTCAAACAAGTATGGCAACACAAAAATTGAAGTGTCATATTACTTTGTATATTACACAACCTGCCTTTTATGATGAAATTATAATCAAAATAATTCGACGACATACAAAATCAGAATAAAACAGGAAGAAATGCAAACAATCAAAAACCTCCACCACATAAAAAGAAGCGAATATTTCAAACTAACCCGGCCTTTTGTTATTAAGCCCCCTCCCCAACTTCAAATTCTGAATATGCCACTGACAAAAACAAATACCGGCGTGAGAAGATTCTGAATTGATACCCAGCCCTAGTACTCAATAAGTAATATTAATAATAATTTGAACACTTTTGTACAAGCTTAATATATATTGAAACAAGAAAAAAATTGAAAAGGTCATGTTTTGGAGTTATTTCCACTTGATGATAAAAATGGTTAAACATTGATAACAGAGAAATATTTGAATAGGTTTTCATTTTTCAGAGAAACTTGATACAAAAAAAAAAAACAAAACATTTTCAGAAATTTTTGACCAATCGATATTTTATTCCCCATCCATCTAATGACAAATAAGCGGTTAAGCTCAAAAATAACTTTTTTTCCAATCAAGGGCAATGTTATCTTTAAGGGTACTTAAATCTTTAAGTGACTAAAAAAACTAATCCGTAAAAAATTGTATTTAATTGTTATTAGTCTTGAACAATGCTTATACTCTAGAGCTCAATATTTCTTAATTTTTACCATTTTCATTTTTGTTCATTTTGTACACTCATTTATTGCATATTTGTCATACTTGAGATACTTAAGGCTGCGATATATATTTTATGCCCATTTCATCTTTCGTTAATTACAATATATTCAACAGTGACACCACAACTACAATTAATTCCATTCTTGCAGTTAAATTGGAAAAGGTTCATTAGATACGATTTAGATTTTAATAAAGGAACCCCAGGAAGTTTTGTATAATTCAATAAATTGCAAACTGAAGATATCTGATAACCTGAAATCTGTTATCAACGATGAAGGTGTAAAATGGAGAACAACTTATTGTGACTTCTTCCCCTAGTATATTGAACGTCATGTTGATGTTTGCTGTAGAGTTATGAATAGAAAGTGTGAACAATCTTTAATGAATTTATTTATTTCAATCATTTATAGAGGATAGCACAATTAGTTACAAAATGAACTAGTTTACAATGTGGTCCTGCCTTAAAAATATGTAGGTATGAAATAAGTTAAGTCCATTATATCACCTTAATGAAATAATACCTACATATCACAGTTCATTTACAAAAATACATACCTGTAAAACAACAATATGATAAATTAAGAGTCATTTTAAAATGTCATTTTATAAATTGTACGTCTGTTATCAGTGGTATAAGGCCGCATGTGCAACATATAGAACAATTATCTTTTCTATCTGATATTATGTGCGATGTATTCAAGACATTTGGTAGAATAAAGAAAAAAATCAAATGAATTCTAGGAACTTATCATAATTATTTTCTCCATCTTCAATTTTAATAGAAATCAAAGTAAAAACAATATCATAGAACCTGGCTCATTGAGATCCTGGCACTAAAGTTAAATTGTCAATATTTGAATATATTTTCTATAGAGCTAATTTTATTGTTTTATTTATCCCTTTTTCGGATATTGAATCCTCGTTAGTAGTACTTAATGTCCATCAGGTTGAATAAAGCTAATTGGGAATTTTCCGCTTACAACATATACCTTTCATTTCCTCTTGCCAAAAATGAATGGCTCTAAATTTTGTAGTGTGTATTCAAAAGCGTATTTAAGTTAAAAAATGGCCCAAAGTTGTTGGAGGGTAGATTCAAGGAGCTTAATTCTAAACACTACCTAAATAAGTATGCCCAAACCTAGCTAAGGACAGAGCTATACAATGAGGGAGATACCCCTTAGTTTGAGAAAATTTAGGTGAAATAGTCCATTTTCCAGACAATATTTATGACCGTTTTAACCCTTGGTTATATATGCACATACACCATGTACACCAGAAATCTCATTATTTGGCAACAGTTTGAATTGTGACGTCATATTTATATAATAACTGTCTTTTGGAATGTGATTATACTGTGATAACCTACAATGGATCCAGGAATTGTTTTCCATAAAGCGCGTTAGCGCATTATGAGAAACATAATTCCTGGAGCCATTGTAGGTTATCACAGTATTATCACCTTCCAAAAGACAGTTATTATATATATTTACATTCCAGCTTTTCACGCTTAAATGACGTTGAAATACGAATAAAACTCCGTTGCTAAGGCTCTGTTACTAAGTACCGTCAAAGTTCAAATCAAGGCAAGTTACTATGACGTCATAGTTTAAATCACGCAACCGCGGTTATACTCCTATAATCACAGTGTAAATTTTATACAAATGAATGGGCATATGTAAATATTTGATAATAGTGACTTCATGCGTTGTCATGTTTTGTATTTTGACATCACAATGAAAATATCGTCAAATTTTGTGATGTCTGGTGTCTGTCCACCTAAGGAATTTACTGGAAATTCAGCTTTTGGATGACAGAAAATTTCGATTATATTTCGATGCAACCAAAATAGACAAGTGGTATCCACGGTGCTTACAGTCCACCAGCAGCGATAAACGAACATTCGTTGATAGATTACGGAGGGGTCAAATTTCATAAAAGATACAAGAACAGTCTATAAGGTTCACGGCAAGGTCAATTGATGATAAAATAGCTTTCGAACATCGCGTGATTTTCAATTGAATTTCTGGTATTCATAATTCTACATTCGCACTGAAGAGTAGCTATACAACTCTTCAAGGCTCGATATTTAAATCAAAATTTTAAACCAAAACAAATAATTGCATTTTACTGTTAGATGTTTTCAAAAGCGAACATGGCGAGCTGATCTTACCTCTGATCTAAATTAGACTGAAGTCAATATTTTATGATTTCTTCAACAATCTTTCGCCTTAATTGAAATATAACTCACTAAAATCCATCAACGGTGTTCTTACGGCAGTTCCATGGTAAATAATGGACCGGTATTCTGATAAAGTGTGCTCGTAGTCATCTGATGAACGCTACGTTATAACCTTACAAACAATATTATGAACAAGTAATTGTTAACATTTCTACTATGATGTATAGAAGTCATTAGAGGACGAAAGTTGTTTGGCACGAACTGATAGATGAATATAGTAAAAATAAAACACAAACCATTATACTTTATTTGAAAAGATAATATTCCAAAGCATTACCGGTCGTCGATGTTGAGATGAGCTTTCGGGTATTATTGGAAGAAGAACTAGAATTTTAGTATTACATCTTATGTGCCCATATTATGCTCTAAAAGGCCATTTCTCATCGAAATAAGTATAAACTATACTCGTGTAAATTGTCCTTAGTTTACAAATTGAAAGGCGTCATTCCTTCGGTTCTAAGAGTAATTTAGTGATTTGGTGTTGTTGCATTACTTATAAAATGCAAAGGGATTTTTACAAGACATACAGACTAACATACATTTGAGCAAAATCCTATTGATGGACGTCATTTATGTTATCAATTGCAGGATACTTTATTTAGAATGAAATTGAAGAAAGAAGGAGGGTATCTCCAACAACATTCACAACAACACACCAAATAAAAGCATACACATCAAGAACACGAAGGACACTAGGAACACTAAAGCACAACATAGAAACATAGAAATATTAAACACAAAATAATATGAACTGAAGTATTATATTCTATTCACATAACGAATTCCACGTAATTTCTAGAATTAAATTCTATGTGAATACATGCACTTTTAAAGAAATAAGCATTTATATCAAAAATTCATTTAAAATATTTATTACTTGTTGTCTGAGAATTGAGAAATGAATCTTATATTTTTTCTATGCAAAGCGCGTTGATGCAAAAGTTTTCTGTCCAATTTTTCGGATGATACCTGCATCAACAGAAAAAATATAAGATTAATTTCTTATCATTTTATTATCATCTATTTATGGAAAACAGACTGTTTTCTTTGATCTTAAAACAATCAATCACCGCAATATATTTCGTAAGTCGGAGGGTTTCGCAGTGATATGTCTGCTAAACAAGTTATGGCAACCGCAATCATTCAAACAACCAACGATCGTCTCTCTATATCTTTGGAATAAGGACCAGTTTAAGCACATTCTACATGCACTGTTAACTTTTGAGTAAGTAGAAAAGAAATGGTACCCTTGAAATGATAAGCAAACATCAATGAATTGTATTTTCAACAACGAGTTCATTCAATAGTGCTATAAATAGACTTCCGTGAAAAATTGTGTTGATCGATGTATCAACAAAATTTCTCAGCCAATCAGAATCTTCATTTCTTGAAAATGACAGTGGAAATTAAATGATTTAAGCGTCACGGTCTAAATATTTTGCTGACAGCTCAGTTTCCCATTTTCAATATTCTTAGACGTCAAACTTAGAAAATTTATTTGCATTTGGTAGTAATTTCCTAACATAAAATTTAATGAAAATACTGATGTTACAAAAGAGAGTGTGTTTCTGTAAAAATGTATAAACAAAACAGCAAAAGGATTAACGAGAACTGATTGAGAAAAAGTGAATTAAGTTAAATCACAGAACCCTACGCAAGATTCACAAAATCACAATTTAAACCAAGATATGTCTCAAATAAATTGATTCAAATGGATCAGTAAAAGCCTTAAGTCCTGGTCATAATCCGTCGTGTGTGCCTTAAGGACGTGCATGGTTGTGGAGGCTACGTACGCTTCGTTTTTCTGAAGACAAAAGGAAGGGAGTGGCAAGAGTACGAAAGGAGGGCGTCAGGCACGTCGCACGCACGGTTATATGGATGGTTATATGCATCATATGTAGCGCAAGAAAAGTAAGTGTGCTGCACGTACTTACGACTTGCGTGCAACTTGCTTACAACGTACTTTCTCCGTACGTCTTCTACGTCATTGTAAGGATATCGCATTGACACGTACTGCTAACGCACGGAGTCCTCACTTCCTTGCGTCGTAGATGCGTTGCACGTACTTGAAACGTACTTGCAACGTGCGTGTCGTACATCTTGTTTAATTCTTAGACAGCACGCATACAGGACGCAGCGAAAGTTCTGTATGTACTAAAATTGTTACGTCCTGTCTGTGTGTTCCCAAATGCACAAAGAGGCCATACGGGACATGTACTGATAACCGACTGACACCGTACGGGTACCCAAGGTTTGCCTACGTTTTTGCACACAGACAGCACGTACGTGCACGTAGAGCGGGTTGTGACCATCGCTTCAGTGTGCGCTTGCTGACGGTATCAATGTATCAGTTTATGGACAGATAAAGATATTGTGATGACCTGTGAAATAAAGTCATATGATGTTTATAATGATAACAATCCGTAAGTGCAGAATTTAGAACATATTAATGAGACAATTCCTCCTTATGATTGAAAGAGCATGGATTAATGAATTTTGAATGAAAAGCGATTTTAACAAGAAATAAAGAAATATACATGTAAGTGAAACGTGTGAATTTTAAAAGAAAATAGCATGTCCAAAAACACAATTTACTATCGGTTCCATATTTACATATTGAGGAGGGTTTGAACACCAAGATGGCGGCGTCATAGTATGCTTTCTCACTTCCTAGGAAAAGTACAATCTTTATATTCTGAAAACATTTTATTCACTTATATGTATGCACATTTGTGTATCCTGATGAAGTTTGAATAATTTCCGGTGTCATTTGAAGACATTATGGCGATTTTAGAAATAATGGACTTAAAAAGTTTTATCCACGAGTAAACCACGACGTCATGTCTACGTTATCAGAGAAGAATACCCCGACTTTTTGTTATCAAAACCCCCGCCCCAAACTTTAAATTTTGTATCTGTCCCTGACCAAAACACAGAGCGGTGTGAGAAGATGCGCCTGGTATTATAAGTATCGAAATAAAACAATTTGTCTGATAACATAGGACTATAAATTGAGGTACTCAATGGGTAAAAATAGAAATTAGGAGTGTTTTAAAATATTATTCTGTGCCTTATGATTATTTGAAAACATTTGTACAAGGCTAATAGATATTGAAATACAATAAAAAAGGTTCATGTTCTGGAGCTATATTTACCCCTATTTATGAAAACGCTTGAACGTTGATAACAAGAAAACTGTTTGGTGAAGTATGGATTTTTAGAAAACTTAGATGAAAAAATTTAAAGAGATTTTTGACAAATTGATATTTGATGCCTTCTCCCCCTTCCGAAAAATTAGCTCAAGATATTTTTTTTCATTCGAGTGCAATGTTAACTGTAAGGGTCCATAACTCTTTAAGTGACTTTTATTTCAAAAATCAATCGGTCAAAAACTGTTGTTATTGATTTTTATTTATGCTCCGATTTTAGAGCTCAATATTCCATATTTTTTCCATTTTTATTTTTTTTTACCAATTTACACACTCATTGATTGCATATTTGTCATATTTACGTTACTTAAGGCTGCTAATTAGGCCGAAGACTTTTCATAATCAGTTTATGGACAGATAAAGATATTATGATGACCTGCTAAATAAAGTCATATGATGTTAGAACCTTGCCCATTGAGATCAAATCACTAAAGATAAATTGTCAATATTGAAATATATTTTCTATAGTACTAATTTTATTGTACTAGACATGCTTCTCGTAATTGTTGCGAATATAGGCATACTATTGCGAATATACGCAATACAATGGCGAATATACACAATACTATTGTGAATATACGCAATACAATTGCGAATATACGCATTGTTATTGCGTAAATACGCAATGTCATTATGTATATACGCAATGTTATTGCGTATATACGCTATGACATTGCGTATATACGCTATAAATTTATTTTCTCTGTGAAGCCAATAGGCTTCCGTACGACTACGTAAAAACCTATATAATTAAATAAAACATTATTAAGAATTAAGAGCATAATTTTTGCAGGTAAGGGGGGTTAATTACAAGTTTTTGAGCATTCGAATTACTCTATTTTGAGGTGCTCAATAATTTCTAGAAAGAAAGTAAATGTTAACATGTTTACAAATTCTAAGCCAAAATAAATTATTGCCTTGTTCTGTTAGATGTTTTCAAAAGCGAATATGGCGAGCTGATCGTACCTCTGATCTTAATTAGACTGAAGTCAATATTTTATGATTTCTTCAACAATCTTGCGCATTAATGGAAATATAACTCACTAAAATCCCTCAACGGTGTCCTTACGGCAGTACCATAGTAAGTAATGAACTGGTATTCTGATAAACTGTGCACATAGTCACCTGATGAACGTTACGTCTGTTATCAGTGATGATGACCTTACAAACAAAATCACGAACAAGTTATTAACATTTCTACTATGATGTATAGAAGATATTAAAAGACGAGAGTTGTTTGGCAGGAACTGATAGATGCGTATAGTAAGGCACTTTGAAGATAGTAAAAATAAAACGCAAACCAAAAGATTTTACTTGAAAAGAAAATATTCCGAAGCATTACAGGTCTTCGATGTTGAGATGGGCTTTTGTGTATTATTGACAAAAATAGACATTTTAGTATTACATATTATGTGCCCATGTTAGGCTGTATAAAGCCATTTTTCATCGAAATAAGTATAAATTAAACTCGTGTAAATTGTCTTTAGTTTACAAATTGAAAGGTGACATTCCTTCAGTTCAAAGAAAAATTTAGTGGTTTTGTGTTGCTGCATTACTTATAAATAGGAAAGAGGGCGTATTTACAAGACATACAGACTTACATTTGAGCAAAATCCTATTGATCAACGTCATTTATATTATCAATTGCAGGGTACTTTATTGAGAATGAAATTGAAGAAGGAAGGGAGGGTATCTCCAACAACACCCACAACAACACACCAAATAAAAGCATGCAAAAACACAGGGCAGACATGCACACCAAGCACGGGAAAGGCACGAGGAACACCAAAGCACAACATAGAAACATAGAAACATTAAACATAAAATAATATACTGAAGTATTATATTCTGTTCACATAACGAATCCCACGTAATTTCTTGAATTAAATACTATGTAAATATACACGTACTTTTAAAGTAATACGTACTTAAATCAATTTTATTTATTTGAAATATTTATTCCTTGCGGTCTGAGAATTAAGCGTCGCGGTCAAAATATTGTGCTGACAGCTCAGTTTCCCATTTTTATTATTCTGAGACGTCAAACTTTGAAAATTTAGCTGCCTTCGGTAGTAATTTCCTGACATAAAATTTAATAAAAATACCGATGTAACAAAAGAGAGTGTGTTTTAATTTGAATGCATTAACGAAACAGGAAAAGGATTAACCAGAACTGATTGAGAAAAGTCTTAGGCCTAATTAGTCAAAAAAGTTAAATCATAGAACCCTACGCAAGATTCACAAAATCACAATTTTAACAAAATAAGATATGTCTCTAATAAATTGATTCAAATGGATCAGTAAAAGCTTTAAGTCCTGGTCACAATCCGCCGTGTGTGCTTTAAGGACGTGCGTATTTGTGGAGGCTACGTGCGCTACGTGTTTCTGAAGACACAAGTAAGGAAGTGGCAAGAGTACGAGAGGAGTGCGTCAGGCACGTCGCACGCACGGTTTTATGGATGGCATCAAATGTAGCCAAAAAAAGTGTGTAAGCATGTCGGATTGACGCGTAATGCTAACGCACGAAGTCATCACTTCCTTGCTTCGTGGATGCGTTGCATGTACCTAGAACGTACTTGCACATGCGTGTCGTACTTCTTGTTGAATTCTTAGACAGCACGCAGACAGGACGCAGCGAAAGTTCTGTATGCTTTTAAATTGCTACGTCACTCTGCGTGTTGCCAATCCATAGGGAGGCCGTACGACACGTGTACTGATAACGCACAGACACCGTACGGATACCCAAGGTTTGCCTACGTTTTTGCGCTCAGACAGCACGTACATGTACGTGCACGTAGGGCGGGTTGTGACCACCGCTTTAGTGTGCACTTGCTGACGATATCAATGTATCAGTTTATGGACAGATAAAGATATTGTGATGACCTGTTTGATAAAGTCATATGATGTTTACTATGATAACAATCCGTAAGTGCAGAAATTAGAACATATTAATCAGACATTTCCTTCTTATGATTGGAAGAGAATGGAGTCATGAATTTTGAATGAAAAGCGATTTTAACAAGAAACAAAAAAAGTGAAACGTGTGAATTTTTAAAGAAAAGAGCACGTCCACACACACGGTTTTCTATCGGCCCCATTTTTACATATCAAGGAGGTTTGAAAACCAAGATGGCGGCGACATTATTTGTTTTCTCACTTCCTAGGAAAAATAAGGTCTTAACATTCTGAAAATATTTCATACACTGATAGATATACACATGAATTTTATGTATCGTGATGAAGTCTGAATAATTTCCGGCGTCATTTCAAGAAATTATGGCAATTTTAGAAATTTTGGACTTGAAGACTTTGATCCAGCAGGTTCTAACATCATATGACCGTTTTAAACCTTGGTAATATATGCGTACACACCATGGACACCAGAAACCACATGATTTGGCACATTTGAATTGTGATGTCATATTTGATCGTACCGAATTCATGCGTTGTCATGAAAAATATGGATTATGACTATATATCCCAATACACAGTACAACATCGATGATTCGGAAAATCATAAACCGAAGGCATACAAAATCAGGCTTAAAACAGGAACGTAAGCAAACAAACAAAACCTTTACCACATGAAAAGAAGCAAACTCCCAATATGGGAGTGAGACCAGGTTCCCCGGAAGAGTAAGCATATCTGCTGCATGCAACAACCGAATGCCGAATCCCCAGATAAGGACAGAGCTATGCAATAAGGGAGATACCCCTCAGTTTGAAAAACTTAGGTGTAATATTCAATTTTCCAGACAATATTTATGACCGTTTAAAACCTCGGTTATATATGCGCATAAACCATTGACACCATAGATCACATAATTTGGCAACATTTTGAATTTTGACGTCATATTTGATGATACTGACTTCATGCGTTGTCATGTTTTGTATTTTGACGTCACAATGAAAATATCGTCAAATGTTGTGATGTCTAGTGTCTGTCCACCTAATGATTCTACTGGAAATTCAGCTATTGGATGACAGAAAATTTAGATTATAATTTCAATGCAGTGCGTAATCCATTAAAATAGACAAGCGGTATCCTCGGTACTTACATTCCACCAGCAGCGATAAACGAACACTCGTTAATAGATCACGAAAGGGTAAAATTTTATTTTATGACATGATACACCCGTTATGCAGTTTCATAAAGCCATTTCATAAATATATGATATGATAAAACGTTACATATCGCTCTGCTTGAATGCGATTGGTCAGGCTTGGAACCTAATCACATAAACCTTGACAAATGTGACCTTTCAAATATCGGTCAACTGTTAAATTCAGACTCGGAGTTAATATCAATGATTAAAATTGTTGTTGTTAAATTAATTCTTGCATTAAAATACTATTCAAAATTGAAAAACTTTTCTCTTACGCACAGAATATCAATACGATGGGGAAACTACTTCTCATGGCGTAGCAGACGACTTCTAGATCTCGGCGTGATTCGCCTCTGTAGTTCTCAGAAACGTTGATTTCACGTTAGAAATACACATTTTTTGGCAATATCATGTGATAAAAAGAATCTCAAATGAATTCTACTTTCATACGATGTATTATGAAACTCGTTGTCCGTTTTAGATCCCCTCGCCAAGGCTCAAGGCGAGGGGATATAAAACACAAAACTCGTTTCATAATACATCGTATGAAATGAAAATTCATTTCAGATCCTATATATATCATTAAATAAACTAAATAAATTCAGTCAATAAGTTTCACGGCAAGGTCAAATGAGGATAAAAATATGACGCTTACAAACACCGTGTGATATACAATTGAGTAACTAGTGTTCATAATTCAACATTCGCACTGAAGAGTAGGTAAACGAATTTCTTCAAGGCTCGACTTTTTAGTCCAAATTTTAAACCAAAATAAATTATTGCATTGTTCTGTTAGATGTTTTCAAAATCGAGCTGATCTTACCTCTGATCTTAATTAGACTGAAGCTTTTCCCAACAATCTTGCGCCTTAATGGAAATATAACTAAAAATATGGAAATTATTCATGGTGTCCTTACGGCAGTACCATAGTAAGTAATGAACAGGTATTCTGATAAAATGTGTACATAGTCACCTGGTGAAGGTCACGTTTATTATCAGTGATGATGACCTTACAAACATAATTATGAACAAGTTATTATTAATATTTCTACTATGATGTATAGAAGTTATTAAAAGACGAGAGTTGTTTGGCACGAACTGATAGATGTGTATATTAAGGCCCTTTGAATATAGTAAAAATAAAACGCAAACCATTACACTTTATTTGAAAAGATAATATTCCTAAGCATTACAGGTCTTCAATGTTGAGATGGGCTTTTGTGTATTATTGACAAAAATAGACATTTTAGTATTACATATTATGTGCCTATGTTAGGCTCTATAAAGCCATTTCTCATCGAAAATAGTATAAATTAAACTCGTGTAAATTGTCCTAAGTTTACAAATTGAAAGGTGCCATTCCTTCAGTTCAAAGAACAATTTGGTGGTTTTGTGTTGTTGCATTACTTATAAATAGGAAAGAGGGAATTTTTACAAGACATACAGACTTACATTTATTTTGGCAAAACCCTCTATTGATCAACCTCATTTATATTATCAACTGCAGGGTACTTTATTTAGAATGAAATTGAAGAAGGAAGGGAGGGGATTTGCAACAACACCCACACAAACATACCAAATAAAAGCATGCAAAAAAACAAACAAAATAGGGCAGACATGCACAACAAAAACGCGAAAGGCACGAGGAACACCAAAGCACAACATAGAAACATAAAAACATTAAACACAAAATAATATACATTTTCATTATTCTGAGACGTCAAACTTTGAAAATTTAGCTGCCTTCGGTAGTAATTTCCTAACATAAAATATAATGAAAATACTGATGTAACAAAAGAGAGTGTGTTTTTATTGGAATGTATAAACGAAACAGGAAAAGGATTAACGAGAACTGATTGAGAAAAGTCTTAGGCCTAATTAGTCAAAAAAGTTAAATCATAGAACCCTAAGCAAGATTCACAAAATCACAATTTAAACCAAGATATGTCCCAAATAAATTGATTTCAAATGGATCAGTAAAAGCTTTAGGTCCTGGTCACAACCCGCCGTGTGTGCTTTTAGAACGTGCGTATTTGTGGAGGCTACGTGCGCTACGTTTTTCTGAAGACGCAAGGAAGGAAGTGGAAAGAGTACTAAAGAAGTGCGTCAGGCACGTTGCACGCACGGTTTTATGGATGGTTACATGCATCAAATATAGCCGAAAAAATAAGGGTGTGACACGTACTTACGACTTACGTGCAACTTGCTTACAACGTACTTTCTCCATACGTCTTCAACGTTATTGTAAGGATGTCGAATTGACACGTAATGCTAACGCTCGGAGTCCCCACTTCCTTGCGTCTAAGATGCGTTGCACGTACTTGCAACGTGCGTGTCGTACTTCTTGTTGAATTCTTAGACAGCACGCAGACAGGACGCAGCGAAAGTTCTGTATGCTTTAAAATTGCTACGTCACTCTGCGTGTTGCCAATCCGCAAGCAGGCCGTACGCGCGTGTACTGATAACGCATAGACACCGTACGGATACCCAAGGTTTGCCTACGTTTTTGCACTCAGACAGCACGTACATGTACGTGCACGTAGGGCGGGTTGTGACCATGGCTTCAGTGTGCGTTTGCTGACAATATAAATGTATCAGTTTATGGATAGATAAATTTATTGTGATGACCTGTTCAATAAAGTCATATGATGTTGACAATGATAACAATCCGTAAGTGCAGAAATTAGAACATATTTATCAGACATTTCCTCCTTATGATTGGAAGGGAATGGAGTCATGAATTTTGAATGAAAAGCGATTTTAATTAGAAAAAAAAATGAGTGAAACGTTTGAATTTTTAAAGAAAACAGAAAGTCCACACACACGATTTACTATCGGCCCCATTTTTAAATATCAAGGAGGGTTTAAAAGCCACGATGGCGGCGACAGAATTTGTTTTTCTCACTTCCTAGGAAAAATAAGGTCTTAACAATCTGAAAACATGTCATACACTGATAGATATACACATAAGTTTTGTGTATCCTAATGAAGTCTGAATAATTTCCGGCGTCATTTCAAGAAATTATGGCGATTTAAAAAAATTTGGACTTAATAACTTTTATCCACGAGGTTCTAACATCATATGACCGTTTTAAACCTTGGTAATATATGCGTATACACCATGGACACCAGAAATAACATGATTTGGCACATTTGAATTGTGATGTCATATTTGATCATACTGACTTCATGCGTTGTTGTGAAAAATATGGATTATGACTGTATATCCCAATACACAGTACAACATCGATGATTCAGAAAATCATAAACCGAAGGCATACAAAATCAGGCTAAAACAGGAACGTAAGCAAACAAACAAAAACCTCTACCATATGAAAAGAAGCGAACTCCCGATATGGGAGTAAGACCAGGTGCCCAGGAAGAGTAAGCATCTCTGCTGCATGCAACACCCGAATGTCGAATCCTCAGATAAGGACAGAGCTATGCAATAAGGGAGATACCCCTCAGTTTGAAAAACTTAGGTGTAATAGTCAAATTTCCAGGCAATATTTATGACCGTTTAAAACCTCGGTTATATATGCGCATAAACCATTGACACCATAAATCACATTATTTGGCAACATTTTGAATTGTGACGTCATATTTGATCATACTGACTTCATGCGTTGTCATGTTTTGTTTTTTGACATAACAATGAAAATATCGTCAAATTTTGTGATGTCTGGTGTCTGTCCACCTGAGGAATCTGCTGGAAATTCAGCTATTGGATGACAGAAAATTTAGATTATAATTTCTATGCAGTGCATTATCCATTAAAATAGACAAGCGGTATCCTCAATACTTACATTCCAAAAGCAGCGATAAACGAACACTCGTTAATAGTTCACGAAGGGGTAAAATTTTATTATTTTATTAAAGATTAAAGAACAGTCAATAAGGTTCACGGCAAGGTCAAATGAAAATTAAAATATGAAGCTTACGAACACCGCGTTATATACAAGTGAATTACTAGTGTTCATAATTCAACATTCGCACTAAAGAGTAGCTAAACGATTTTCTTTAAGTTTCGACTTTTTAGTCCAAATTTTAAACCGAAATAAATTATTGCATTGTCCTGTTAGATGTTTTCAAAAGCGAGCTGATCTTACCTTTGATCTTAATTAGACTGAAGCTTTTCCAAACAATCTTGCGCCTTAATGGAAATATAACTCAATGAAACTATTCAATGGTGTCCTTACGGCGGTTTTTGCATTTAGACAGCATGTACGTGCACGTAGGACAGGTTGTGACAAGTGTGCGCTTGGTGACGATATCAGTGTATCAGTTTATGGACAGATAAATATATTGTGATGCCCTGTTTAATAAAGTCATTTGATGTTGACAATGATAACAATCCGTAAATGTAGAAATTAGAACATATTAAGCAGACATTTCCTCCTTATGATTGGAAGAGAATGGAGTCATGAAATTTGAATGAAAAGCAATTTTAACAAGAAGAAAAAAATATGTGAAACGTTTGAATTTTTAAAGAGAACAGCAAGTCCACACACACGATTACTATCGGCCCCATTTTTACATATCAAAGACGGTTTTAAAACTAAGATGGCGGCGAAATAATTTGTTTTCTCACTTCCTAGGAAAAATAAGGTCTTAACATTCTGAATACATTTCATACACTGATAGATATACAGATTAGTTTTATGTATCCTAAGGAAGTTTGAATAATTTCCGGCGTCATACATGCGTTGTCGTGAAAAGTATGGATTATGACTATATATCCCAATACACAGTACACCATCGATGATTCAGAAAATCAAGGGAATAAATTTCACTTAATAAGACACAAGAGCAGGCGATAAGGTTCATGGCAAGGTCAAATGTTGATAAACATATGAATTAAGCTTTCGAACAGCGCGTGATATACAATTGAATTTCTAGTGTTCATAATTCTACATTCGCACTGAAGAGTAGCTTATCGACTTTCTTCAAGGCTCGATATTGAAATCCAAATTTTAAACCAAAATGAATAATTACATTGTTCTGTTAGATGTTTTCAATATCGAGCTGATCTTACCTCTTATTTTAATTAGACTGAAGTCAATATTCTATGATTTCTTCAACACTCTTGCGCCTAAATGGAAATATAACACAATGAAAATCCCCAACGGTGTCCTTACGGCAATACCATAGTATTCTATGTTTTCCGAAATGGAAGTAACCAGATGTGACATTTCTACCGAATTGAAGCACCCGCCGCTTCAATTCGGTATTCGCTGCATGCAAGCAGGAGATGCTTACTCTTCCTGGGCACCTGGTCTCACTCCCATATCGGGAGTTCCCTTCTTTTCATGTGGAAGTTTTCGTTAGTTTGTTTGCTTACGTTCCGTTTCTTCGAGTTCAAAGCAATGACAAATATAGATAATGACCATATCCCTGTATACAGCACAAAATCGATATTTCAGAAAATCAGAAACCGAAGGCATACAAATTCAGGACAAAGCAGGAACCAAAGCAAACAAACAAAAACCTCCACCACATGACAAGAAGTGAACTCCCGATATGGGAGTGAGACCAGGTGCCCAGGAAGAGTAAGCATCTCTGCTGCATGCAACACCCGAATGCCGAATCCCCAGATAAGGACAGAGCTATGAAAAACTTAGGTGTAATAGTCAAATTTCCAGACAATATTTATGACCGTTTAAAATCTTGGATATATATGCGCATTCACCATGGACACCGTAAATCACATGATTTGGCAACATTTTGAATTGTGACGTCATATTTGATCATACTGACTTCATGCGTTGTCATGTTTTGTATTTTGACGTCACAATGAAAATATCGTCAAATTTTGTGATGTCTGGTGTCTGTCCACCTAAGGAATCTACTGGAATTTCAGCTATTGGATGACAGAAAATTAAGATTATAATTACAATGCAGTGCGTAATCCATTAAAATAGACAAGCGGTATCCTCGGTACTTACATTCCACCAGCAGCGAAAAACGAACACTCGTTAATAGTTCACGAAGGGGTTAAATTTTATAATTTTATTAAAGTTAAAAAAAAACAGTCAATAAGGTTCACGGCAAGGTCAAATGAGAATAAAAATATGAAGCTTACGAACACCGCGTTATATACAATTGAGTTACTAGTGTTCATAATTCAACATTCGCACTAAAGAGTAGCTAAACGATTTTCTTTAAGTTTCGACTTTTTAGTCCAAATTTTAAACCAAAATAAATTATTGCATTGTACTGTTAGATGTTTTCAAAAGCGAGCTGATCTTACCTTTGATCTTAATTAGACTGAAGCTTTTCCAAACAATCTTGCGCCTTAATGGAAATATAACTCAATGAAACTATTCAATGGTGTCCTTACGGCAGTTTTTGCATTTAGACAGCATGTACGTGCACGGAGGACGGGTTGTGACAAGTGTGCGCTTGCTGACGATATCAGTGTATCAGTTTATGGACAGATAAATATATTGTGATGCCCTGTTTAATAAAGTCATTTGATGTTGACAATGATAACAATCCGTAAGTGTAGAAATTAGAACATATTAAGCAGACATTTCCTCCTTATGATTGGAAGAGAATGGAGTCATGAAATTTGAATGATGAGCAATTTTAACAAGAAGAAAAAAATATGTGAAACGTTTGAATTTTTAAAGAGAACAGCAAGTCCACACACACGATTACTATCGGCCCCATTTTTACATATCAAAGACGGTTTTAAAACTAAGATGGCGGCGAAATAATTTGTTTTCTCACTTCCTAGGAAAAACAAGGTCTTAACATTCTGAATACATTTCATACACTGATAGATATACAGATTAGTTTTATGTATCCTAAGGAAGTTTGAATAATTTCCGGCGTCATACACGCGTTGTCGTGAAAAGTATGGATTATGACTATATATCCCAATACACAGTACAACATCGATGATTCAGAAAATCAAGGGAATAAGTTTCACTTAATAAGACACAAGAGCAGGCGATAAGGTTCATGGCAAGGTCAAATGTTGATAAACATATGAAGCTTTCGAACAGCGCGTGATATACAATTGAATTTCTAGTGTTCATAATTCTACATTCGCACTGAAGAGTAGCTTATCGACTTTCTTCAAGGCTCGATATTGAAATCCAAATTTTAAACCAAAATGAATAATTACATTGTTCTGTTAGATGTTTTCAATATCGAGCTGATCTTACCTCTTATTTTAATTAGACTGAAGTCAATATTCTATGATTTTTTCAACACTCTTGCGCCTAAATGGAAATATAACACAATGAAAATCCCCAACGGTGTCCTTACGGCAATACCATAGTATTCTATGTCTTCCGAAATGGAAGTAACCAGATGTGACATTTCTACCGAATTGAAGCGGCGGGTGTTGCATGCAAGCAGGAGATGCTTACTCTTCCTGGGCACCAGGCTTGGAGGTTATAAAACTTGACTCGGGCTCCAGCTCGAGCTCCGGCTCGAAATCGCTGTTAGGAGCATGGCTCCAAATTTTTTGAGGTTATAAAAGCCAGCTCGAGCTCCAACTCAAGTCCTGGATCGAAAGTCGGCTCGAAATTTAGAGCTGGAGTACGTACTCCAAAACGGAGGTTATAAAATGTTGGAGCATGATTTTCATGCTCGAGTTCGAGTACGAGATGCTAAAATCTCGAGTAAGCTTCGATGCTTACTTGAGATTTCGAGTACGTGCTTTTCAGCATCACTTCCTTTGCAAAATGGTCATTTTATCGTCATCTTGAACGTTCAGAATATATTCTAGGAACTTTTTGCTACATACTATGTTACAATTTTATCATCCCCTCACAACATAGTTGTCATATCCATATTTGTCATAGTTGCAAGGGAAGGGTGGGGGTATAATCACGTTTGTGTGAAAATTGGAGGGTTAATTTACGTCACTTATCTTACACAGCAAAGAGAAGGCTTTTTTCATCGGATCATAGTAAAACTTCTTACAATTATTTGTATTGACAAAAGGAAAGACTCCCTTGATTTTCAAGGTTATAAGTCAAAGGTCAATTTCACTGATCACTTGTGGTTTTTAATAGGGCAAAGTGCCATTTCCCCGATAAGATTTCAGTTTCAAAAGAAAGTGTTCAGAAATAATCTTTTATGGGTCGCACCACGTACTCTACCAGGCCAACCCAGCAGCAATTATTATCTGTAAGGACAAAAAAAATTCAGTGACACGTTGGCACGGCATGTCGTAGATTTTTTTTTAGATTTTTTGGATTGGAAGTTCAATGTGGATGATGAGATAATAAGAACTTTCGTAAGAAGTGCCGTTGTCATGATAACCATCTCTAAATTTTGAAGCATTCTGAAATTTCATAACACTTAGCGATTTTGTAACCTTTGTTGTATTGGAAACGGGTACATATATCAATATCAATAACAAAGATTTCCCCCCTCCAATCCTCTGTTATGAATATCTGAAATGATTTTCGCACTTCATCTCTCTGTCTCTTGTATGAAGGTTCAAAGAGAATGCCTAAATAAGGTTTTAAAAAAACCTTCCATTAATGGCTTGGAGATACCCAATTTGCTTGTTTTTCGTGTATTTTAAGGTTCAAAATTTCATAATTGCAGAATTGTTTGGTGTTTTTGTGTTAAATATCCAATATATATTGTACCTGAACTATAAGAATGGCTGGGATAATACATATTTTTCACTGTAAACTGCATTAAATATGGTAATCAGTGGCGGATCTAGGATTTCAGAAAAGGGAGGGCCCCAAGGTTTCAGCTCGAAGAAAATTGTTCACGGTAATACTGACAAGCAAAAAAAAAAAAAAAAAAAAAAAAAAAAAAAAAAAGGTCGAGACGAAAAACGTGACCCTCAAGAATGCTGATCTATTTAAGAAATGGGGAGGGGAGGGGAGTTGATTCATTTACTTTAGTTTATAGGTAGGTAGACTGGCGAGCGTAGCGAGCCAGAAAATTTTGTAAGATATGAAGTTTTCATTTGTTTTCAAATGAAGTCATCCATACATGTATATACAACTTTATTCTATATTGGCGAGCAGACGAGCCGTAAAATTTTTAGAATAGATTGTTACATTTTGTCATAAGAATACAATCTCACTCTCATTTTCCATGCTTCATTTTTGTTTGACCAATTGGGGAAGGTTGGGAAGATTAGGGCATTACAACCTCACTATCCACCTGTCTAACCTGGTTAGATCGGCCCATGAAAATGAATCATCAAGTGTTAATTTGATTTTTAATTTTGTATATGTTTATGACAAACACGATGACAAAGTAAGTTAAAGACAAAGTGAAGACGAAAAAATAGACAACTAATGAAAAAATTATTGCGGCGAGCGAAGCGAGCCGAAATTTCCCCAAAATTAAAGAGTATAAGCATAAAAAAGTACTCTGAATCAATAACTTTGTGTGAAAAAGGGGGGGGGGGGCCCGGGCCCCCTGGGCCCCCCCCCTCTAAATCCACCACTGGTAATCATGGCAACATTTAGCACAATGGTTATGCTATTATAATGGGTATGTTATGAGTCTATTTTAAACTGTGCATGTATGATATTAAGGTGGGTCCCTACTCGTGAGTTTAACAGATGAATTTTGTATTTTAAGATTATTTTCTATTCATAATAGTCAAAATGACATAATGAACACAGACATAGATAGGTAATTTTGTTTTCATTAAAGATACAGTACATTAAAGAAAGGTACCCTAGCACTTAAAAATTGAGAAATATCAAATATCCATCATATGCTTTTGAACCCTCCAAATTCAGTGATGATACGAATATGTTTATTTGTTTTGTTTTATTTTATGATAACAAGTCATATGGAAGAAATACAACACATAAAATGATATTGTAACATAAATCTAAGTATGATATATCTCCAAACATTAGGGTACCCCCTTATAATGTCATAACATTTTTGACCAAGAATATGTACTAAATCCAACTTTTTGCATAAAAAAACAGATGAATTTTTTTCATTTTGTAATATTTCATAAAATTATGTATGTAGATGAAGAAAAAATCACAAACAGGTACACATTTTTTGAAATGATCGATGTATGGGTCTAAACATAGGGGTACCCCCTTATAATGATATCATATTTTCGACAATTAATATATAGTATATCACATTTTTGTGCAAAAAACAACAGATGGAATTTCTTCAAATTGGATAATTTCATATGATTATGTATATAGATAGTGAAAAAATCGCATACAGGTATACAATTTTATAAATGATCAAGATATGACTACAAACATTAGGGTACCCCCTTATAATTTCATTACATTTTCAACTAAGAAATTATACTATATGATTGTTGTGGACATTGATAGATTGTACCATCTTTTGCTTCTTTTGCCATTTAAGATCTTCTGTCTGTGTTTTTCAGTGCGCTGGCTCGTCCCTCACCAGCCATCGTAAAACGTTATACGCAGACTGCTGCATATAAGGAAAAACCTATAACGGTTCGAGTAGGGAGCCACCTTAAAACAAAACTTCGTTCATACATGTATATCTATTGGAGGCAAAAAAAATATAAATATGTCTTGATTCTTGTTCAAGGTCATGCGTTGTATTTTCAAGGTCACGGAATTGTAATTGAGCAGATTTTAACAAAACTTTGGTTCTGACGTTTTAAATCATACCGTTGTTTCAAACTTAAAAAGGCACATGTCTATAAATTTTGAATGTGAACCGTCAAAGGTCAAACATTGGTAAATACATGTATATTGACCTGACACAATAATTGTAGAATTGTTTAAGTTGGGTTTCTAGGTTATATACAAAGGTTATATAAGGACATTTTGGGAAGGTCAAGGTCACTTATTAGACTTAGATATCATTAAATAATTGTATCACCTCATATTTCACCACTTTGATAAAACTAGTACACCAAAATGTTTTAAAGGATGTGAACTATTTGACAAAGGTTATTTCAGAGAGGTCAAGGTCACTTATTGATATGACTAGGTTACAACATCTTGACCCTGCATCTTTTATCAGAATTCGATTAAATTGTTACAGTACTGGATTTTTTTCTCGGCAGAGGCCCGAGCCCTAGCATCACAGGGGTGACATATCATCGCTTGGTCACAAACCCTTTCCTCTATATGTCTATATTATTTGGATATGATTTATACATTCATCTTTAGATTATATAAGAGATCTAAAATTCGAAAACCTAAAACGGTAGTTCTGATTTTGGACATTTGAAAGTTTAGGTTTTAAGTAAAAAATCTATAGTTCTAAATGTTCAAAAAGTTTTTAGTCCCCTACCGGCAACGTTTTTCGTGCCGATCGGTAAACAAATATGGCCGCTGAGGGCTCTGATTGGCTGACACATTTCGACATCTCCTCTGCAACCGCTGCACAGAATTTCATGAAACTTTACAAGAAGGAAGTACTCAAGGTCCTTTGCCAAGTTGTGTTTTTTGTGCCAATCGGTCAACAAATATGGCCGCAGAGGGCTCTGATTGGCTGACACATTTTCGTTATCTCCCCTGCAACCGCTGCACACAATTTCATGAAACTTTACAGGAAGGAAGTACTCAAGGTCCTCTACCAAGTTTGTGTTTTTCGTGCCGATCGTTCTACAAATATGACCGCCAACATTTTTGACATATCCTCTGCAACTGCCGCACAGCATTTCATGAAACCTTACAGGTAGGAAGTATTCAAGGTCCTCCAACAAGTTTGTGTTTTTCGTGCCGATCGGTCAACAAATATGGTCGATGAGGGCTCTGATTGGCTAACATTTTCAACATCTTCTCTGCAAAAAAACCACTGCACAGAATTTCATGAAACTTTACAGGAAGAAAGTACTCAAGGTCCTCTACCAAGAGTACCAAGTGTATTTTGTGCTGAACGGTCAACAAATATGGCTTTGATTGGCTGACACATTTTCGAAATCTCCTTTGCAACCATTGCACCGAATTTCACGAAACCTTGCAGCAAGCAAGTACTCAAGGTCCTCTGCCAAGTTTGTGTTTTTCTTGTCGATAGGTCAACAAATATGGCTGTCAAGGGCTTTGATCTGTAGAAGTATTTTTGTGACTTTTAACCCTTTGTCTGCAACTCAGGTGAGCAATGTGGCCCCTTAGGTCTCTTGTTTATTGAAAGTAGGTCAAATATCAAGGGCAAGGTCACTAGGTCAAAAATTATGGAATGTTTAAAAAGGTATTTTCATAAGAAAAACAAATGTGAATCATCAAAGCTCTATCACTTACCAATCAATCATCATCCATCAATTTTGGTCCTTGACAAAATAAAACAGTTATTAGGTTCCTCCTCGCCTTCTATGGGCATAATCAACCCGAAAAATATCTGTTGACGGTTAGTAACAAACCTAATAACTATAAATACAATACAATAGATGATACAAAGTTATGTCCAGGACAAGATTTTATCATTTCTCTTCATTCACCTAGATTTAGCTGATATGACCAAATCTCAAATCTCTGGAAGGGTTTAAAAGTTATAGCCTTGACATGATTGACAGACAGTCAGACGGACAGGGTGATTCTTAGATACATTTACTCTTATCCAATTTGGGGTGTATAAATATTGAAGTTGTATCATTAAAATGTATTCCTGTTATTATGTTAGAACCAAAGAGTGATTAAACATAAATAAGTCCAAGGAATGAATTTGACCTTTCCTCGCATTACAGTGAATCCATGTTTTAAATATGAGTGATCAATCTTTGAACCATTTCAGTTATTACATTATAACCAAAGTGTTGATAGACCATAAGACAGATGGAAAAGGTGATTCCTATTGGACTCTCATAATTGAATAGGAGCATCAAAAGTTATAAGTACTTCATTCCAACTTAATTTCATTGATGCATGGTTATTGAGAAGTTGAAATTGTGAAAAGATTGTGCAGCCATATTATTGTATAATCATTCTACTCAAACATGTAACATCAACAAGGACAAACATACATGTATAATCAAATAACATTTATTTCATAACTGTTGAGCATTTATTCCAGAAGAGGCACTGCACAAGAGTAAATCAATATTAATATTTAAATTTGATTTCGTCCATAAACTCTTCATTTAAGGTATCCTCATGTTACAACACTGATATTTGGTACAAGCAGCATTTTTTGTGAAAAAAGCTTTAATATGCATGTATTTAAAAAGCAAATTTGCGTTATTCATAATGGAGATAAGAAAGTTGTATTAAAGATGCAATGTGCTGATTCACAGACCTATCTTCCATGACTAGAATGAGTGAAAAATTATGTTTAAATTAATAGCTTGGCCTCAACTTTGGTGAATACTTGTGTATAATGCAATGCTGCTTGGTGGAAACTGGAATACACACACTATTTTAGTCTTCAACAATTCTGACACCATTTTCAATTCCATATGACCTTGAACTTTTGACCACGAAATCAGTAAGGCATATCTAGCAGCGATCCTATTTCCTTGATTCCCTATGTTACCAAGAAAGGTACTTCTATCTCAAACAAAGGCTCTTCTATAATAGACTTCTGTATCCTAAAAAATGGGAAATGAAAACACATTAAGAAGTTTATTTTGAAGGTATGCTACTTAAAATGTAATTTTGTCTGAAATCTTCATGTATAACATGAGACATCTAAATATTCACATTAAAAGAACACCCACGATTTGTAATTATTTGAGATCATTTGTAAAACATATTTCCCCTGTAGCAGTTTGACTAACTCTAGAAAAACAATCAGTGCACCTTGACTTTTGAAAAATTGACCCCATAATCAACTAGAACTGCCCTTAAAATGATGACTTATACCACAGGGACGTTTTTTCTCTAAACGGATTAATTTATATCCCGGGGACGTTTTTCTCTAAACGGATTAATTTATGACATAACACAGAAAGCTCTGGTTATAAGGAATCCCTACCCTTATAATTCAAAAGTAGGTCAAAGGTCAAGGTCACTAGGTCAAAAGTCATGGTATCAAATCAAACCTCTTGTCATGAGGAATTTACAATACCATGTTTACATGTGAAATATCAAAGTCATACCCTTTTTAGTTTAAAAGTACTAAGGTTAAAGATCAAGGTCCCTAGGTCAAAAGTCATGGTATCAAATGAAAGCTCTGGTCATGAGGAATCTATAGGTGAAAAATCAAAGCCCTATCCCATATTTTTCAAAAGGTCAAGGTTACTAGGTCAAAAGTCATGGTATCAAATGAAAGCTTTCATTATGAGGAATATATATGTCAAATATCAAAGCCCTACCCCTTACAATTAAAAAGTAGGTCAAAGGTCAAGATCAAGATCACTGGGTCAAAAGTCATGATATCAGACGAAAGCTCCCATCATGAGGAATCTATATGTGAAATATCAAATCCCTACCCCTTATAGTTAAAGTAGGTCAAAGCTTAATGTTAAGGTCACAAGGCTAAATGTCATGGTATCAAATGAAAGCTTTCGTCATAAGGAATATATATGTGAAATATCAAAGTCCTACCCCTTATAGTTTAAAAGTAAGTCAAAGGTCAAGGTCACAAGGTCAAATGTCAAGGAGTGAATGTATGTATTAAATATGAAAGCCCTATCACTTATACTTGAAGAGATATTCACTTTAAGAACTTCTTAACCAAAATGTTACTACAAGGTCATTTTAAAATCTGCTTTCATAACTTCTTACCCAAATAGGGCAGTTTTTAGGTCAAAGTTCAAGGTCTAGGCTACTTGGTCAAATGTCTTGATATCAAAATGTGGTGAATCATGTATGACATATGAAAGGCCTACAATTGATAGTATAAAAAAATCTGCTTTCAAAACTTCTCAGTCTTAAATGCTACATAGAGTCAAGGTCAAGCACAAGGTAAAAAGTCATGGTAACAAAATGTAGTGTTCCTTATGGTGAAAGTCTGTACGAAATAGGAAAGGCCTACCATTGATGGCATGAAAGAAAACTGCTTTCAAAACTTCTTGACAGGACACAGACAGATGGACAGACAGAGTTATTCCTATATACCCCCTTAACTTTGTTTCGGGGGTATAATAACTTTGTTTGCAGGGGGAAGGGAGGGGTTTAATCCAGATAGGCGAAAGGTTTGTCAAGTTATAATCTGAAAGATGCAAATACTTAGAAGGAATGATTCAATTAAGGACAGGGCAAACTCTTACTGCCTGCACAAATACATGCATAACTGAAAAGGTAGGGACATAAAAACTACATTTTCAGAGACCAAGTAAAGAAATCCGAACAAGGAACCAAGGTGAACTGTTTCATACTGATTACCAAAGCTTAAAAAGATATCTTTCTAAATTATTTGATAATGAGATTTAGAATTAAAATAAATGTACTTGTATTCATTATGTACAGCAAGTATACACTTTAAGAATATTGAGCATGCATGTCTTATTTTGTCTGCTTCTGAAAAATTAACATTACAAGTCATAAACAAGGTTACATACATGTACAAAATGACATTTTCATTACTATACCTATATTCTTTTTACTCCATTTAAGCATCATTTACTCTTGCTTCAGGTTGCTTGATTGGTTTGTTGTACTTCAACTGAAATTAAGTTGAAACATTTTAAAACTAATGCATTTTTTCACATTTCAAAAACTTAACAAGAATAGAATGTATATGACCACTACCATGACTACAGCAATTTATAGTGTTCCAATCACACTAAGAGCTAATGAAGTTGGACAAAAAATAATCTTCATAATCATACATTAATCATCATTTAGCATACATTATAAATGACTGAACATTCAAGATGTTCAAGAACAGTTGAGTCACCTATTACATTTTTGACCCTTAATATATGACCTTGACTTGATGGTGACCTTGACGATCATTGGGTGTTGAGTATGTTGAGTATCAAACTATCATCAGTGCTTTACCATATACCTGCCAGTTTGATGGATGTACATTGTACAGTCATGTACGTGTATATATAAAAGTGCCATTACAAGATAGACAGAGCCTGATAGTGTTAAAAGTTATCATGCCTATATGTTGCAATTGCATTGTACAAATGTAGGCAACAAAAAACAAGATGTGTCCAATTTTTATTAAAATCAAAATACCTCTCCACATGTTATTATGACATGTAGACTTCTTCCTGAAGTTCCTCTTATTCTGAACTTCATTCATCTGCATCCAAATACCGAATTTGCTGAAAATAAAAAGTAAGAATTTTTATACATGTATATGTGTTCGTTGACAGTGGTAAGAGAAACACAAGGTGAAAGTTCTGTCTTTTCGATTTTACAGCCCTAAGTTCTATTTGTGCAGGTATCTGATGTAAAAACATTGTGACATCATTAAATTTCTTTGAAAACGGCATAGTACATGTACACCCCTGTTTCCCTGATTTTCATACTGGTTTCCATAGAATATGATGACGCTACAATGTGTTAATGTCAATACCAGCACAAATGGGAAATAACTCTCTATTTCAAAAAGACCAAATTAACAGGGAAATGTTACAGGTATTTGATATAAGTGATAATATATATAACATCCCTTTGACAGCATCAAATGTACCTTTGTGTCTCAGGTTTCCAGTTAACAACTTTGGAAAGCTTAAAAATTTGGCCGGGTGGAGTGTGACGGTTTGAGTATCATGAATGCTTAGTACAGTCAGTAAAGAGCATCGGCCGAGAAAGCAGGTCTCAGATTTGATATCCGAATGGGACGCATTTTCAATGCCACCTGTCACAACTTTATCAAACGTGACCATTTTGAACTTGCATGTCCTACCTCAAGAAGAGGGTCAGCTGACGTCACAACAAGGGTACATAATATCTGACATGTTGGGAGTGGTGGCGCGGGGAGGAGGGGGTCCGGGTGGTGGAGAGTAGAAAATGGTCCTTTAACGAATCAAGAAGAAAAGAGAGTGTTCTCCAATTCTACTCTTTGATATCTAGAAGGAGAGGTTGAGGTACAAACTACACTTCTCTTCTAACCTTGGCATACGGTAGAAACTGGACGGGTGCAAACGACAAAAACTCCCATTAAATTAAGAAAAATCATCGTCTGTCTGGCAATATACAACATCGATTTGGAGATCACATGAACTGTTATCAGTAAAGAATTCATAGAGATGGTATACTTCATTATTTTTGAAAAACAGACTTGAAAATCGCTACTTACCTATGAAAAATCTAAAAATATTTATTGCCTTTTACTTTTCATGGGCGCCGCCATGTTGGATTTCCCAAAAAGGTCGCTTATGTCGTCAAAAAATGGACGCGGAGCACTTACTCGAAAACTGGAGCACGTACTCCTACGAGTACGTGCTCGAAAACTTTTATAACCTCTGAATTTCACCATGTACTCGTAGGAGTACGATTTTAAGCTGGAGCTTGATCTCGAGCTGGCGCCCGAGCTATTATTTATAACCTCCAAGCCTGGTCTCACTCCCATATCGGGAGTTCGCTTCTTTTCATGTGGTGGAGGTTTTTGTTTGTTTGCTTTGGTTCCTGCTTTGTCCTGAATTTGTATGCCTTCGGTTTCTGATTTTCTGAAATATCGATTTTGTGCTGTATACAGGGATATGGTCATTATCTATATTTGTCATTGCTTTGAACTCGAAAAAACGGAACGTAAGCAAACAAACTAACGAAAACCTCCATCACATGAAAAGAAGCGAACTCCTGATATGGGAGTGAGACCAGGTGCCCAGGAAGAGTAAGCATCTCTGCTGCATGCAACACCCGAATGCCGAATCCCCAGATAAGGACAGAGCTATGAAAAACTTAGGTGTAATAGTCAAATTTCCAGACAATATTTATGACCGTTTAAAATCTTGGATATATATGCGCATTCACCATGGACACCATAAGTCACATGATTTGGCAACATTTTGAATTGTGACGTCATATTTGATCATACTGACTTCATGCGTTGTCATATTTTGTATTTTGACGTCACAATGAAAATATCGTCAAATTTTGTGATGTCTGGTGTCTGTCCACCTAAGGAATCTACTGGAAATTCAGCTATTGGATGACAGAAAATTAAGATTATAATTACAATGCAGTGCGTAATCCATTAAAATAGACAAGCGGTATCCTCGGTACTTACATTCCACCAGCAGCGAAAAACGAACACTCGTTAATAGTTCACGAAGGGGTAAAATTTTATAATTTTATTAAAGTTAAAAAAAACAGTCAATAAGGTTCGCGGCAAGGTCAAATCAGAATAAAAATATATATACAATTGAGTTACTAGTGTTCGTAATTCAACATTCGCACTAAAGAGTAGCTAAACGATTTTCTTTAAGTTTCGACTTTTTAGTCCAAATTTTAAACCAAAATAAATTATTGCATTGTACTGTTAGATGTTTTCAAAAGCGAGCTGATCTTACCTTTGATCTTAATTAGACTGAAGCTTTTCCAAACAATCTTGCGCCTTAATGGAAATATAACTCAATGAAACTATTCAATGGTGTCCTTACGGCAGTTTTTGCATTTAGACAGCATGTACGTGCACGGAGGACGGGTTGTGACAAGTGTGCGCTTGCTGACGATATCAGTGTATCAGTTTATGGACAGATAAATATATTGTGATGCCCTGTTTAATAAAGTCATTTGATGTTGACAATGATAACAATCCGTAAGTGTAGAAATTAGAACATATTAAGCAGACATTTCCTCCTTATGATTGGGAGAGAATGGAGCCATGAAATTTGAATGAAAAGCGATTTTAACAAGAAAAAAAAAATAAGTGAAACGTTTGAATTTTTAAAGAAAAAAGAAAGTCCACACACACAATTTACTATCGGCCCCATTTTTACATATCAAGGAGAGTTTTAAAACTAGGATGGCGGCGATATAATTTGTTTTCTCACTTCCCAGGAAAAATAAGGTCTTAACAATCTGAATACATTTCATACACTGATTGATATACACATTAGTTTTATGTATCCTAATGAAGTTTGAATAATTCCCGGCGTCATTTCAAGAAATTATGGTGATTTTAGAAATTTTGGACTTAATAACTTTTATCCACGAGGTTCTAACATCATATGACCGTTTTAAACCTTGGTAATATATGCGTATACACCATGGACACCAGAAATCACATGATTTGGCACATTTAGATTGTGATGTCTTCTTTGATCATACTGACTTCATGCGTTGTCGTGAAAAATATGGATTATTACTATATATCCCAATACACAGTACAAAATCGATGATTCAGAAAATCATAAACGGAAGGCATACAAAATCAGGATAAAGCAAGAACCAAGGCAAACAAAGAAAAATCGCCACCATATGAAATGAAGCATATTTTATATCTTGACGTCACATTGAAGATATTGTCAAATTTTGTGTGGTATGTCGTCTGTCTACCTAATGAATCTACTAGAAATTCAGCTATTGGATGACAGAATATTATTCAATGCAGTGCGTAAACAATTAAAATAGACAAGCGGTTCCTTCGGGACTTGAGGTCCACCAGCAGCGATAAACGAGCACTCGTTAATAGTTTCCGAAGGGGTTAAATTTCACTAGAGATACAATAACAGTCGATGAGGTCCAAGGCAAGGTCAAATGTGGATAACAATATGAAGCTTACGAACACCGGGCGATATACAATTGAATTTCTCGTGTTCATAATTCTACATTCGCACTGAAGAGTAGCTTAACGACTTTCTTCAGAGTCGATATTGAAATCCAAATTTTAAACCAAAATTAATAATTGCATTGTACTGTTAGATGTTTTCAATATCGGGCTGATCTAACCTCTGCTTTAATTAGACTGAAGTCAATATATTATGATTTATTCAACAATCTTGCGCCTAAATGGAAATATAACACAATGAAACTCTCCAACGGTGTCCTTACGGCAATACCAAAGTATGTAATGAACTGATATTCTGATAAACCGTCCTCATAGTCACGTGATGAATCTTACGTTTATTATCAGTGATAATAACCTTACAAACAAAATTATGAACAAGTTATTATTAATATTTCTACAATGATGTATAGCAGTCATAAAAAGACGAGAGTTGTTTGGCACGAACTGATAGATGAAAATAGTAAAAATAAAACGCAAACCATTACACTTTATTTGAAAAGATAATATTCCAAAGCTTTACCGGTCTTCGATGTTGAGATGGGCTTTCGATTATTATTGAAAAAAAAACTAGATATGTTAGTAATATATCTTATGTGCCCAATATAGGTTCTAAAAAGCAATTTCTCATCGAATAAGTATTAATTAAACTCTTGTAAATTGTCCCTAGTTTACAAATTGAAAGGTGTCATTCCTTCGGTTCCAAAAACAATTTAGTCGTTTTGTGTTGTCGCATTTGTAATAAATTGCAAAGGGGCGTTTTTACAAGACATACAGATTTACATTTAAGCAAAATCCTATTGATCAACGTCATTTATATTATCAATTGCAGGGTAATTTATTGAGAATGAAATTGAAGAAGGAAAGGAGGGGATCTGCAACAACACCCACAACAACACACCAAATAAAAGCATGCGAAAACACAGGGCAGACATGCACTCCAAACACGGGAAAGGCACGAGGAACACCAAAGCACAACATAGAAACATAGAAACATTAGACATAAAATAATATACTGAAGTATTATATTCTGTTCACATAACGAATCCCACGTAATTTCTAGAATTAAATTCTATGTAAATATACACGTACTTTTAAAGTAATACGTACTTAAATCAATTTTATCTATTTGAAATATTTATTCCTTGCGGTTTGAGAATTAAGCGTCGCGGTCAAAATATTGTGCTGACAGCTCAGTTTCCCATTTTTATTATTCTGAGACGTCAAACTTTGAAAATTTAGCTGCCTTCGGTAGTAATTTCCTAACATTAAATTTAATACCGATGTTACAAAAGAGAGTGTGTTTTTATTGGAATGTATAAACGAAACAGGAAAAAAATTAACGAGAACTGATTGAGAAAAGTCTTAGGCCTAATTAGTCAAACAAGTTAAATCATAGAACCCTACGCAAGATTAAAAAAATCACAATTTAAACCAAATAAGATATGTCTCTAATAAATTGATTCAAATGGATCAGTAAAAGCTTTAAGTCCTGGTCACAACCCGCCGTGTGTGCTTTAAGGACGTGCGTATTTGTGGAGGCTACGTGCGCTACGTGTTTCTGAAGACACAAGTAAGGAAGTGGCAAGAGTACGAGAGGAGTGCGTCAGGCACGTCGCACGCACGGTTTTATGGATGGCATCAAATGTAGCCAAAAAAGTGTGTTTCACGTACTTACGAACGGGGTCTTGTTGGAGATCCTTTCCCTCCTTTTACAATTAACATGCAACTTGCTTACAACGTACATTCTACGTTATTGTAAGGATGTCAAATTGACGCGTAATGCTAACGCACGAAGTCATCACTTCCTTGCTTCGTGGATGCGTTGCATGTACTTACAACGTACTTGCACATGTGTGTCGTACTTCTTGTTGAATTCTTAGACAGCACGCAGACATAACGCAGCGAAAGTTCTGTATGCTTTTAAATTGCTACGTCACTCTGCGTGTTGCCAATCCACAGGGAGGCCGTACGACACGTGTACTGATAATGCACGGACACCGTACGGATACCCAAGGTTGGCCTACGTTTTTGCACTCAGACAGCACGTACATGTACGTGCACGTAGGGCGGGTTGTGACCACCGCGTTAGTATACACTTGCTGACGATATCAATGTATCAGTTTATGGACAGATAAAGATATTGTGATGACCTGTTTGATAAAGTCAAATGATGTTTACAATGATAACAATCCGTAAGTGCAGAAATTAGAACATATTAATTAGACATTTCCTCCTTATGATTGGAAGAGAATGGAGTCATGAATTTTGAATGAAAAGCGATTTTAACAAGAAACAAAAAAAGTGAAACGTGTGAATTTTTAAAGAGAAGAGCAAGTCCACACACACGGTTTTCTATCGGCCCCATTTTTACATATCAAAGAGGTTTGAAAACCAAGATGGCGGCGACATTATTTGTTTTCTCACTTCCTAGGAAAAATAAGGTCTTAACATTCTGAAAATATTTCATACACTGATAGATATACACATTAATTTTATGTATCCTGATGAAGTCTGAATAATTTCCGGCGTCATTTCAAGAAATTATGGCGATTTTAGAAATTTTGGACTTGAAGACTTTGATCCAGTAGGTTCTAACATCATATGACCGTTTTAAACCTTCAAGCTGGTAATACATGCGTATACACCATGGACACCAGAAATCACATGATTTGGTAAATTTGAATTGTGATGTCATATTTGATCGTACCAAATTCATGCGTTGTCATGAAAAATATGGATTATGACTATATATCCCAATACACAGCACAAAATCGATGATTCGGAAAATCATAAACCGAACGCATACAAAATCAGGCTAAAACAGGAACGTAAGCAAACAAACAAAAACCTCTACCACATGAAAAGAAGCGAACTCCCAATATGGGAGTGAGACCAGGTGCCCCGGAAGAGTAAGCATCTCTGCTGCATGCAATAACCGAATGCCGAATCCCCAGATAAGGACAGAGCTATGCAATAAGGGAGATACCTTAATTTATTTTAAGTTTAAAACCTTAGGTGTAATAGTAAATTTTCCAGACAATGATGACAAATATGGATAATGACCATATCCCTGTATACAGCACAAAATCGATAATTCAAAAATCAGAAACCGAAGGCATACAAAATCAGGACAAAACAGGAACCAAAGCAAACAAACAAAAACCTCCACCATATGAAAAGAAGCGAACTCCCGATATGGGAGTGAGACCAGGTGCCCAGGAAGAGTAAGCATCTCCTGCTTGCATGCAACACCCGTCGCTTCAATTCGGTAGAACTGTCACATCCGGTTACTTCCATTTTGGAAGATATAGAGTACAATCTTTGGTTGGATGGTTCAAATGGTCTATGACAGAATATCATCCACCATTCTTGAGAGTGGAACATCATAGTGTATGACGAGTTCCCAATATCGACCGTAGAATTTCCTCAGTGACGATGTTAGTCGGTCAAAAACATATCCCTGACTGAGAAGCTTATCTGAAAGACGCCTAGCTCTCAGAACAAAATCCGTATATTTGGTACTTGCTCTGGCATAGCGTATCAACTGAGATATGAACACGCCATAAGCAGGCGATGAAGGGATGTTGCTACTCAGAAAAGGAAAGTTTGTAATGCTGAAATTGAAGTCGTCACGTTTGTCATAGAGTGAGGTGTTCATGTGACCATCAGTGTCGTAGGACAACATTATGTCCAAATAGGATGCTGAATTATTTGTCTCTGTGGTTTCTTTGACTTCAAGCTCCGAAGGATAGATACTGCTCAGGTAATCCGCGAATTTTGGATTATTGATGGACAACACATCGTCTATGTATCTGTAATATTTATCACCGCTTAAAACCTCGGTTATATATGCGCATAAACCATTGACACCATAAATCACATGATTTGGCAACATTTTGAATTATGACGTCATATTTGATCATACTGACTTCATGCGTTGTCATGTTTTGTTTTTTTGACATCACAATGAAAATATCGTCAAATTTTGTGATGTCTAGTGTCTGTCCACCTAGTGATTCTACTGGAAATTCAGCTATTGGATGACAGAAAATTTAGATTATAATTTCTATGCAGTGCGTAATCCATTAAAATAGACAAGCGGTATCCTCGGTACTTACATTCCACCAGCAGCGATAAACGAACACTCGTTAATAGTCCACGAAAGGGTAAAATTATATTATATCACTAAATAAACTAAATAAATTCAGTCAATAAGGTTCACGGCAAGGTCAAATGAGGATAAAAATATGAAGCTTACGAACATCGCGTGATATACAATTGAATTACTAGTGTTCATAATTCAACATTCGCGCTGAAGAGCAGCTAAACGAATTTCTTCAAGGCTCGACTTTTTTATCCAAATTTTAAACCAAAATAAATTATTGCATTGTTCTGTTAGATGTTTTCAAAAGCGAGCTGATCTTACCTCTGATCTTATTAAACTGAAGCTTTTCCGAACAATCTTGTGCCTTAATGGAAATATTAATCAATAAAATTATTCAATGGTGTCCTTACGGCAGTTCCATAGTAAGTAATGAACAGGTATTCTGATAAAATGTGCACATAGTCACCTGATGAAGGTTACGTTTGTTATCAGTGATGATGACCTTATTTAGACTAAGGATCACTGACGATGGTTTAGTACCCGAAACGTGCATGTCTGGTCTATGCTGTAAATTTATCAGGTTTTAAATGATGCTATTGAATTTAAAGACGTTTAACATTACAAACAAACTGATGGACAAGTCATTAATATTTCTACTAAGATGTATAGAAGTTATTAAAAGACGAGAGTTGTTTTGCACGAATTGATAGATGTGTATAGTAAGGCACTTTGAATATAGTAAAAATAAAACGCAAACCATTACACTTTATTTGAAAAGATAATATTCCAAAGCATTACAGGTCTTCAATGTTGAAATGGGCATTCGGGTATTATTGAAAAAAAAAAACTAGACATGTTAGTATTTCATATTATGTGCCCAATATAGGTTCTTAAAAGCAATTTCTCATCGATTAAGTATTAGCTAAACTCGTGTTAATTGTCCTTAGTTTACAAATTGAAAGGTGCTATTCATTCGGTTCAAAAAATAATTTGGTGGTTTTGTGTTGTTAAATTACATATAATTTGCAAAGAGGGCGTTTTTACTAGACATAAAGACTTACCTACATTTTGGCAAATTCCTATTTATCAACGTCATTTATATTATAAATTGCAGGGTAATTTATTTAGAATGAAATTGAAGAAGATAGGGAGGGGATTTGCTACAACACCCACAACAAAACTTTAATAAAAGCATGCAAAAACACAGGGCAGACATGCACAGCAAAAACGCGAAAGACACGAGGGACACCAAAGCACAACATAGAAACATAGAAACATTCAACACAAAGGAATATACTGAAGTATTATACCCTATTCACATAACGAATCCCACGTAATTTCTAGAATTAAATTCTATGTACATGTTCTTTTAAAGAAATAAGTATTTATATCAAATTTTCATTTGAAATATTTATTCCTTGCGGTCTGAGAATCAAGCGTCGCAGTAAAATATTGTGCTGACAGCTCAGTTTCCCATTTTCAATATTCTGAGACGTCAAACTTTGAAAATTTATCTGCCTTCGGTAGTAATTTCCTAACATAAAATTTAATTAAAATACCGATGTTACAAAAGAGAGTGTGTTTTTATAAAGATGTATAAACCAAACAGTAAAAAGATTAACGAGAACTGATTGAGAAAAATCTTAGGCCTAATTAGTCAATAAAGTTAAATCACAGAACCCTACGGAAGATTCACAAAATCACAATTCAAACCAAAATATGTCTTAAATACATTGATTCAAATGGATCAGTAAAAGCTTTAAGTCCTGGTCATAGCCGAGTGTGCTTTTAGGACGTGCGTGTTTGTGGAGACTACGTGCGCTACGTTTTTTTTTCTGAAGACACACGGAAGGAAGTGGCAAGAGTACGGAAGGAGTGCGCCACGCACGTCGCACTCACGGTTATAGGGATGGTTACATGCATCATATGTAGTTTAAAAAGAAATTGTGTTACACATACTTACGACTTGTGTGCAACTTGCTTACGACGTTCTTTCTCCATATGTCTTCTACGTTCGGTCATATTACATTGTTTAGTCTGTGGATCACTGACGAGGGTTTAGTACCCGAAACGTGCATGTCTGGTCCATGCTGTAAATTTATCAGGTTTTAAATGATGCTATTGAATTTTAAGACGTTTAACAATTGTAAGGATGTCGAATTGACACATACTGCTAACGCACGGAGTCCTCCCTTCTTTGCATCGTAGATGCGTTGCACTCACTTGCAACATGCGTTGAAGTCTTAGCCAGGAAGCAGACAGGACGCAGCGAAAATTCTACTAAAATTATTTTTGGTGGCTCCGCTGAAAGCATCACTGATGAGAATTTGATATTCGAAAGACGTTTCTGGTGCATGAAAATTGGTTTGGAATTTTCATCAAGAAGAGTTTGAACCCTTCGACATTATTTCTATATGCACTTAAACTGCTACGTTCTGTCTGCGCATTCCCAACAAAGGTTGCAACACCCACAGCAAAACCCCAAAACACCCAATCCAAAACCACAAAGCAGAAAAGCACAGAAAGAGACCCAAATCCGCAAGGAGGCCGTACGGGACATGTAAACGTCTTCAACTTGAATAGCATCATTTAAGAACAGATAAATTGGCAACGTGGACCAGACATGTACTTTTCGGGTACATAACCCTCATCAGTGATCCTAATTCTAAACAATGTAATATGCCAAAAAAGTATGAAAGTTACTAGGTCGAAAAATGTACCGAAAGACGTAGCAGGATGGGTGGGATATGATGCTACAGGACCAACTTTTTAGAAATTTCAAAAAATTTTGATAACAGAAATTTAGAATGCGTTGAAGAAACGATCAACCGAAATTGATCGAACTTGGCTACATGTGCCCTCGGGGACGCCTGGTCCACAAGCAGTGACATTCACCAAGTGGTATCAATGTAAACGTCTTCAACTTGAATAGCATCATCTAAGAACAGATAAATTGGCAACGTGGACCAGACATGCACTTTTCGGGTACATAACCCTCATCAGTGATCCTAATTCTAAACAATGTAATATGCCAAAAAAAGTATGAAGTTACTATGTCGAAAAAGTATACCGAAAGACGTAGCAGGCTTGGTGGGATATGATGCTACAGGACCAACTTTTTAGAAATTTCAAGAAATGTTGATAACAGAAATTTAGAATGCGTTGAAGAAACGATCAACCGAAATTGATCGAACTTGGCTACATGTGCCCTCGGGGACGCCTGGTCCACCAGCAGTGACATTCACCAAGTGGTATAAATGTAAACGTCTTCAAATTGAATAGCATCATTTAAGAACAGATAAATTGGCAACATGGACTAGACAAACACGTTTCGGGTACATAACCCTCATCTGTAATCCTAATTCTAAACAATGTAATATGCCAAAAAAGTATGATAGTTACTATGTCGAAAAATTATACCGAAAGACGTAGCAGGCTTGGTGGCATATGATGCTACAGGACCCACTTTTTAGAAATTTCAAGATATTTTGATAACAGAAATTTAGAATGCGTTGAAGAAACGATCAACCGAAATTGATCGAACTTGGCTACATGTGCCCTCGGGGACGCTTGGTCCGCCAGCAGTGACATTCACCAAGTGGTATAAATGTAAACGTCTTCAAATTGAATAGCATCATTTAAGAACAGATAAATTGGCAACATGGACCAGACATGCACGTTTCGAGTACATATCCCTCATCAGTGATCCTAATTCTAAACAATGTAATATGCCAAAAAAGTATGAAAGTTACTATGTCGAAAAATTGTATCGAAAGACGTAGCAGGATGGTCGGGATATGATGCTACAGGACCCACTTTTTAGAAATTTCAAGAAATGTTGACAACAGAAATTTAGAGTGCGTTGAAGAAACGATCAACCGAAATTGATCGAACTTGGCTACATGTGCCCTCGGGGACGCCTGGTCCACCAGCAGTGACATTCACCAAGTGGTATAAATGTAAACGTCTTCAAACATGTACTGATAACGCACGGACACCCAATGTTTGCCTACGTTTTTGCATGCATACAGCACGTACATGTACGTGCATGAAGGGCGGGTTGTGACCGACGCTTTAGTGTGCGCTGGCTGGCGAATCCAATGTATCAGTTTATGGACAGATAAAGATATTGTGATGACCTGTTTGATAAAGTCATATGATGTTTACAATGATAACAATCCGTAAGTGCAGAAATTAGAACAGACATTTCCTCCTTATGTTTTGATTAGTTTGGATTCATGAATTTGGAATGAAAAGCAATTTTAACATGAAATTAAACAAGAGCCCCAGGGGGCACAACGCTCACCTGATACCCATGCACGCTCTAATTGACATACTGACATTGAATACTGATAGTGCCAGTACCAGGATTTTAGCCCACAACCTTTCTAACAAGATTTTTGCCAGATGCAGACAAGTTTTTTTAGACAACCTTTAAAAGTACAAACAAGAGAAAATAGTCACATTTCAAAACAACAACTTTTTTACTGATTTGAAAAGATGGATTATGCGATCCAAAGTCATATGCCCAGCTAGTATAGTTTGATTATGCAACATCAAAAATAAAATCATTTTGTAAAATTCCACATTAATGTGCAACAGAAACAGAATAAAACAATGAAATGATTTCATAAATTAAGTTTATTTAGAATTGAACACCAAACCTTTCATTATTAATAGCTAGTATGCCAGAAAATAATAAAGCCTGTGTTTGTGAAACACGAATGCCCCGAGGTGGCATCTTTGTTGGTATAAACACCATTTTCTGTTAAGTATGTGAGAGGTCAGGATCTGAGTAATGTTGGTATCAATGGAAAGATCTTGTCACAACGAATACACATGTACAATATGAAATCCCCATCACTAACCATTCAAAAGTTATTCCCAATGTTAAAGTTTTTGAAAAGTAGGTCAAAGGTCAAGGTCACGAGGTCAAAAATTTTGGTATCAATGGAAAGGTATTGTCACAAGGAATATATGAAATATGAAAGCTCTATCACCTTCCATTCAAAAGTCATGCCCAATGTAAAGTTTTTCGGACAAACAGACAGACGGAAAGGCCAAAAACTATATGCCCCCGTATCTTTGATTCCGGAAGCATAAAAAACAAAGACTTTTCGGTTTTGCCTTTATTCATATTAAATTATACAGAAATCTATGAATGAGAGCTTTTGAATAGTATTGATTTCATCTTAATACATGTAACGTACAGTCAAAATCGTGTTAATCCAATTAACACAGACAAGTTGTTAGCGGACAATATTAATTCAAGTGAGTTGTGCAGAAATTGAGCCAATTTATTTTCCAAACAGCAGTGTACGGTGTATCAAACCTCATGACCCAGTGAAGCCACTTGGACAAATTATTTTCGGTAAATATGCTGAAATGCGGCGCTTGGAAATGTATTTTTAGCATATTGAATCAATAGTCGTGATAAATTTAAGGTAGCCGTTGTACAATTGAGTCATTTTACATAGCGTTCTAATCATCTCCATTGTAAAGTACCGTAAATTTTATGCCTGGTAAGGTACTATAAACTATATATTTTCTGAAAGGTAATGATGTCATGAGTACAGATATAAGACTCCTAGGTCTTAAAAATCAAAGGGGAAAAACTCTTGCACAACTTTGTTATTTCGCATATGTTATATAGAGAAAATAGACAATTTTAACGCTTCATCAGTTATTCCCCTTCGTTTTTCTGGCCCAAAAATTATTATTTCTGAACAGTGGGCATTATAACCTATCAAAATATATATAGTTTATAGTACATTACCAGGCATGGGAAAATGCCTTATTGTACATCGGATACCTTAACTTCGAACTTGATCTTGTCTTTTATGCAATCTACAGATAGGTTTGAAAATATGCAAAATTCGGAACATTTTCGATGAGGACGCAGAGTTCCTGTAAAAAAAGTGAAATTTGCGGAAAAAAGGACATGCATGACCCCCCCCCCCCCCCTTTTCTTTACATTTTTATGCGTGCCAAAGATTCGCAATCAAAAAAGACCAATTTTACAGACTTCCGGGCATTTCAAGTCAGTCAAAATTTTTAGTGTGCACCTTTTTATTTCCTGTAGTTACCCCTACTAAAGGGGCAAGGAGGTATTGAACCAATCAAATCTGTAACACAAGATATATGGCGACTATGTTTACCATAGATACAGAAATAAGACAGAGAAAATAATCATTAAATAGGGAAATTGTTCTGAAATATGCATGTGTGAAAAAAAAGCAATCCAAGGAATGCTTGTTTTGCCTGCGTAGCGGATTTTTTTTTATTGAAATTAGGTCAAATATCAAGGGCAAGGTCACTAGGTTAAAAATTATGGAATGTTTAGAAAGGTCTTTTCATAAGGAATACAAATGTGAAATATCAAAGCCCTATCACTTACCACTAAAAAGATATAGCAAATCATAGATTTGTTGAAAAGTAGTTCAAATATATAGGGCAAGTGCACGAGGTAAAACATAGGTAATCACAGATTACGAAGCTCACCTCGTGACAGCAAAATTCAATTCAAACATATTTCTTAGTACATGTATATTGGCTTTTAAAGGCAAAACCACTCAAGCAGAAAAAGTAGGTCAAGGTCATTTTATGAAAGTTTGATCAAAGATACATCCAATATGCAAGTTTGGTACATGTAGCAGTTATACTTTGCTCAATATTGGCTTTATAGAGCAAAATCACCCAAGCGGAAAAAGTAGGTCAAGGTCATTTTATGAAAGATTGATCAAAGATTCATCCAATATGCAAGTTTGGTACCTGTATCACTTATACTTTGCTCAATATTGGCTTTTAAAGGCAAAATCACTCAAGCGGAAAATGTAGGTCAAGGTCATTTTATGAAAGTTCGATCAAAGATACATCCAATATGCAAGTTTGGTACATGTAGCACTTATACTCTGCTCAATATTGGCTTTTAAAAGCGAAATCACTCAAATCGAAAAAGTAGGTCAGATGCTGCATCCGATGCATGGGTCCATCTCGGCATCCAAAGATGAATCACTTGTGCAAGTTTGGTTACTGTAGCATTAGTACTTTGTCAGATACTGAGCTACCCCAAACTTCTTATCCAAATCATTCAAGCGGAAAATGTAGGTCAGATGCTGCATCCGATGCATGGGTTCACCTCAGCATTCAAAGATGAATCACTTGTGCAAGTTTGGTTACTGTAGCATCAGTACTTTGTAGGATACTGAGCTACCCCAAACTTCTTAACCAAGTCACTCAAGCGGAAAATGTAGGTCAGATGCTGCATCCGATACATGGGTTTACCTCAGCATCCAAAAATGAATCACTTGTGCAAGTTTGGTTACTGTAGCATCAGTACTTAGTCAGATACTGAGCTACCCCAAACTTCTTAACCAAGTCACTCAAGCGGAAAATGTAGGTCAGATGCTGCATACGATGCATGGGTTCACCTCAGCATCCAAAGATGAATCACTTGTGTCAGTTTGGTTACTGTAGCATTAGTACTTTGTCAGATACTGAGCTTACCCAAACTTCTTAACCGGACACGGACGCGGACACGGACACGGACACGGACGCGGACGCGGACGCGTGGGGTTATAGCATAAGCTCACTCAACTTCATCGAGGTGAGCTAAAAATGATGGTATGTGAAGAAAGGTCTTGTCACATGGAATGCACATGTGAAATATCAAAGCCTATCACTCAGAAATCAAAAGAAATAGCCAATCTAAGATTTTTTGAAAAGTAGGTCAAACATCTAGGTCTTGGTCACGAGATCAAAAGTTATGATATGTGTAGAAAGGCCTTGTCACAAGAAGGAATACACATATGAAATATCAAAGCTCTATCACTTACCAATCCAAAGATATATCAAATCTTAATGGACGAACAACGGACAAAGTGATCCCTAAGTGTCGCTGTGCTTTGCAGGCGACACAAAAAGTCAACATCTTAAAAATAAATTCAGAGTATATTTGATAGCGTATGTCACCCTGTTAGAGCGCACATAGGGGGTTTCGGCTATGTGTCGACAGGGGTTTCGGTTTTGAAGCGGAGATCAGACAACAACTGTAAGTAGAAATAAAGTTTTCTTCATTTCTATCCGTTTTACAGTGATAAAGTATAGTGCACAGAAGGACAGGATTATATAGTAACCTATTAATGACGTTGAAGCAGTTCAAATAGTCTCAGATGCTTCAAACACTCCGGTACAGTATCGGCGTCTGGAAAATTTTGGCCATGTCTCTGCACAAAACTAAAAAATCTCTTATTACAATGCATTTCTGTACACGTTTGTTGGAATACAAAGACCATAAACATATTTCAAACATTATGAATACAAAAACTCTCCTTAAATGCTTTGAATATTGAAATTATATCAAGAAACTCTATGTGTAACATGGGGTTTCGGTATCACGTGTGAAATGGGGTTTCGGTTCGAAAGAAAAATGCATCCTAAATTGAGCTTTATCTCGATGACACATAAATGCAGTGCTGTATCTGGACCTCAATCTCGCCTCTAAGTCGATAGAAATTTGTGCTGAAGTGAATAGAGAGAAGGAACACTTCTTTTTCTCTGTTCTCTCCAGCACAGAGAGGCCATGTGGCGTCTCACAGAGGGGCATTGTCGGTACGGCAATGTCACCACAAAGACGAATGCAACATACCCTCCCAAATGAATGTAGATAGAATCTGTGTGTTACTGTGTACATCCGTTAAATCGACAAACCTCGTTGAATTTATCCTTTCTACGTCAGTATGTCCAATAATTACTTGCGTAAAATGTGTATTGATAATAACACATAATATAGTACATGATGCTGATTAAAGTGAGGTTTTTCATGCACATGGAGAGGAAAAAAACGTTGTGTTCGTAAACACTGTTACTGTAGGAAACTCATGAACGTGAACTACTGCTATGCCAATGACAAATAGCACACTAATCGTGTTTTTAAAACATCAACCTCCCTTTCCCCATGCAACTGTTACACAGAATTTCACGAAACTTCAAAGGAACAAGTACCAGCCAAAAGGTTCTCTTCCAAGTGTGTGTTTTCAAGGCGACCGGTCACTAAACATTGGCGGAAGGCCACCACTGCATAGAATCTTAAACATCTTTTAAAGAAATCTCATATTGAAACACAGGGGCTCGACACAGGGGCTCGATGCTAGGAATTATATTTCCATAAAATCATTCAAGAACCACTTCCCTCTATCCATAAGGCTAAAAGATTAATCAAGCTAAAAATTGTTGGTTTTTTTTTTTTGTTGAACTGTAACTATAGATCTATATCGTTATCCAATTAGACCGTCTTGAGGCTCCTGCGGCCAGTGTTGTCTAATTATTATGATTTTGAAATACATGTAGGTGCACGGTCTTAAATGTATTTCCACATTCATGAGAATGACACTCTAGGAGGGGGTTGTAGTGAGGTTTAACATGCCTGTTCAGTGATTGTTATCATCCCTTCCCTCTGGAAGAAATATTTGAATCTACTGTTCAGTGATGATTTCCACTATAATACCCTTCCCATAACTTGAGAAATATCTCTCTCATGGTCAACATATAACCTATGCCTTCTAAATCAAATTAGATGGCAACATGTAAGCTTAGTCAATCACATGTTCTCAAATTGACCGTGCATATTGTAAAACTTGATAAATGTTCACTGGAGATGGGGATCAAACTCGGGACTTTCTGCAGGCTAGGCGGGTGTCCTAGTACCAGTTGAGCCACCGTGGCACCTAGATGCCATCTGGGGCGATTGGAAGGTATTTAGAAGCTTATGTATGAATAAGAAGGGGCTTTGCTGATGTTTCGCCCCTTCTCATTCATGTAGAAACTTCAAAATACCTTCTAATCTCTTCAAACTACCTTCTAACCTATACGGTGATAACATTTAATGCATTGTGTAGATGAAGTGTCGAAACCCCGGTGGACACATGAATTGAAACCCCGGTGGACACATGCATTAATCCACTCAAAAGTATTATTTAATGAAGAAATATACTTTCTTAGTGGGTAAATTTAAGGTAATTTGACTTTGATAGTCATATATGACATAATCAAACCTCATCAAGCAACATAAACATTCTAGCAGTGAAGAAAATGAACCAAAATGTTGAGGTGACGTTGAAAATTGTCCAATCGGCAAAACTGTACCGAAGTGTTTGGCAGAACCTGACCGTATGGAGACAATTTAAAGTGATGGGTAGATTGAATATGATTGCCTCCACTCCGTCAGCATACTCATTTGTGAAAAACTTGATTTGTGTAGTCATAAATAAAACTTAAACTCGCTACGTCCGTCTACGGCTCGCTTCGGAACCGAAACCCCTGTTGACACATAGCCGAAACCCCCTAAGTGCGCTCTAACAGGGTGGTATGTGGCCAAGTTAATTCGAAGTATGAAAATAAGTACACAAAGCCAAATTAGCTATAGCTTGTCTTATTTAAAAAATCATTAAAAATCTAAAAGTTGATATTTTGACAAAATTCTTTCACAGTTTCATTTCTAGCGATAAATATAAAAATAAAAAGAGAAAAAAAACTGAAAAAGGGAAAAAAAATTGTTGAGGTCCCGCCGGGGTTTGAAGCTACTCCCCATGGGTCCATTTGGCATGGAAAACATACATTATACCTATGTACAATCTTAAAAAATATTCCTTAAAAATCCAAAAGTGGATATCTTGACAAAATTCTTTCACTTGTAGGGTACCATGCATGAGTTCCTCATACCTACAAATTGTCATGACAATCTGAAGAGTGGTTATAGAAAAGAAGCAGAAAATGTATGAAAATCACCCCCCCCCCCCCCCTTCCTTTTTACATAAGAAAAAAATTCATAAAAAATCAAAAAAATAAATTTTAAGCATAAAATACATATCAAAGCATTAAGTAAGTTAGATATGATAAATATGTAGTAAATGAGTGTGTAAAATCATACACTTATTGAGTTATTTAAAGAAATAGTGCAAAAATGTGCATTTCTGACAAAGTCCAAAAAGACGTCAAAAACGCGTCAAAAATTTGACTTCGAAGTGGAACCAAAAATAACAACACTTCTTAAGACATCTCTCTAGATCATCCTGATGCTTCATATTTGATCACACTCTGACTTCATGCGATGTCATGTTTTGTATTTTGACGTCACAATGAAAATATTGCTAAATTTTGTGATGTATGGTGTCTGTCCACCTAATGAATCTACTGGAAATTCAGCTATTGGATGACATAAATTTAGAATATATTTCAATGCAATGCGTAAACAATTAAAATAGAAATGCGGTTTCTTCGGGACTTACAGTCCGCCAGCAGCGTTAAGCATTAATAGTTTGGGGTCAAATTTCACTACATATACAAGAACAGTCGATAAGGTTCATGGCAAGATCAAATATGGATAACAATATGAAGCTAAAGTACACCGCGTGATATACAATTGAATTTCTAGAGTTCATTCTACATTCGCACTGAAGAGTAACTAAATGACTTTCTTCAAGGCTCAATATTTAAATCCAAATTTTACACCAAAATAAATAATTGCATTGTACTGTTAGATGTTTTCAAAAGCGAGTTGATCTTACCTCTGATCTTAATTAAACTGTAGTCAATATTTAATGAATTCTTCAACAATCTGGCGCCTTAATGGAAATATGACTCATTGAAATTATTTATGGTATCCTTACGGCAGTACCGTAGTATGTAATGAACTGGTATTCTGATCAACTGTGTACATAGTCACCTGATGAACGTTACGTTTGTTATCAGTGATGATAACCTTGAAGTACTACTGACGAGGATTAAATTATCCGAAACACGTGTCTAGTACAACAAAGTTGGTACATATATTTCAATATTGACAATTTCAACCACTAGTCTGGTATCGCTGCTGGTGGAAATAAACTTACAAACAAAATTATGAACAAGTTTCTACTATGATGTATAGAAGTCATTAAAAAAAGAAATTGTTTGGCACAAATTGATAGATGAATATAGTAAAAATAAAACGCAAAGCAATATACTTTATTTGAAAAGATAATATTCCAAAGCTTTACCGGTCTTCGATGTTGAGATGGGCTTTCGGGTATAATTGAAAATTAGACATAATTTTATGTGCCCATATAAGGCCCTAAAAGCCATTTTTCATCGAAATAAGTATAAACTAAACTGGCGTAAATTGTCCTTAGTTTACAAATTGAAATGTGCCATTCCTTCGTTTCAAAGAACAGCTTAGTCGTTTTGTGTTGTGCATTTCTAATAAATTGCAAAGAGGACGTTTTTACAAGACATACAGACTTACATTTAAGCAAAAACCTATTGACCAACGTCAGTTATTTTATCAATTGCAGGGTACTTTATTGAGAATGAAATTGAAGAAGGGAGGGGAATTGCAACAACACCCACAACAACACACCAAATAAAAGCATGCAAAAACACAGGGCAGACATGCACACCAAACACGCAAAAGGCACGAGGAACACCAAAGCACAACATAGAACAACAGAGGGTTAAGTACCCGAAACGTGCATGTCTGGTCCATGTTGCCAATTTATCTGTTCTTAAATGATGCTATTCAATATGAAGACGTTTACATAGAAACATAGAAACATTAAACACAAAGGAATATACAGAAGTATTATATTCTGTTCATATAACCAATCCCAGGTAATTTCTAGAATTCAATTCTATGTATGTATACACGTACTTTTAAAGTAATACGTACTTAAATCAATTTCTTATTTGAAATATTTATTCCTTGCGGTCTGAGAATTAAGCGTCGCGGTCAAAATATTGTGCTGACAGCTCAGTTTCCCATTTTCATTATTCTGAGACGTCAAACTTTGAAAATTTAGCTGCCTTCGGTAGTAATTTCCTAACATAAAATTTAATCAAAATACCGATGCTACAAAAGAGAGTGTGTTTTAATTTGAATGCATTAACGAAACAGGAAAAGGATTAACGAGAACTGATTGAGAAAAGTCTTAGGCCTAATTAGTCAAAAAAGTTAAATCACAGAACCCTACGCAAGATTAAAAAAATCACAATTTAAACAAAATAAGATATGTCCCAAATAAATTGATTCAAATGGATCAGTAAAAGCTTTAGTCATGGTCACAACCCGCCGTGTGTGCTTTTAGGACGTGCGTATTTGTGGAAGCTACATGCGCTACGTTTTTCTGAATACGCAAGGAAGGAAGTGGCAAGAGTACGCGGAAGGAGTGCGTCACGTACGTCGCACGCACGGTTTATGGATGGCATCAAATGTAGCCAAAAAAAAATAAGTGTGTTGCACGTACTTACGACGAACGTGCAACTTGCTTACAACGTACTTTCATCATACGTCTTCTACGTTATTGTAAGGATGTCGAATTGACACGTAATGCTAACGCACGAAGTCCTAACTTCCTTGCGTCGTGAATGCGTTGCATGTACTTGCAACGTACTTGCACATGCGTGTCGTACTTCTTGTTGAATTCTTAGACAGCACGCAGACAGGACGCAGCGAAAGTTCTGTATGCTTTAAAATTACTACGTCCCTCTGCGTGTTGCCAATCCGCAAGGAGGCCGTACGACACATGTACTGATAACGCACGGACACCGTACGGATACCCAAGGTTTGCCTACGTTTTTGCACTCAGACAGCACGTACATGTATATGCACGTAGGGCGGGTTGTGACCACCGCTTTAGTGTGCGCTTGCTGACGATATCAATGTAATAGTTTATGGACAGATAAAAATATTGTGATGACCTGTTTGATAAAGTCATATGATGTTTACAATGATAACAATCCGTAGGTGCAGAAATTAGAACATATTAATTAGACATTTCCTCCTTATGATTGGAAGAGAATGGAGTCATGAATTTTGAATGAAAAGCGATTTTAACAAGAAAAAAAAATAAGTGAAACGTGTGAATTTTTAAAGAAAACAGCAAGTCCACACACACGATTTTCTATCGGCCCCATTTTTACATATCAAGGAGGGTTTTAAAAGCAAGATGTGGCGACATAATTTATTTTCTCACTTCCTAGGAAAAATAAGGTCTTAACATTCTGAAAGCATTTCATACACTGATAGATAAACACATTAAATTTATGTATCCTGATGAAGTCTGAATAATTTACGGCTTCATTTCAAGAAATTATGGCGATTTTAGAAATTTTGGACTTGAAGAATTTTATCAACGAGGTTCTAACATCATATGACCGTTTTAAACCTTGGTAATATATGCACATACATCATGGACACCAGAAATCACATGATTTGGCATATCTATATTGTCTTATTTGATCATACTGACAAATATGGATTATATCTATATATCCTAATACCGGAACAACATCGATGATTAAGAAAATCATAAATCGAAGGCATACAAAATCAGGATAAAACAATAACCAAAGCAAACAAAGAAAAATCTCCACCATATGAAATGAAGCATTTTTTTATATTTTGACGTCACATTGAAGTTATTGCCAAATTTTGTGTGGTATGTCGTCTGTCTACCTAATGAATCTACTAGAAATTCAGCTATTGGATGACAGAATATTATTCAATGCAGTGCGTAAAGAATTAAAATAGACAAGCGGTTCCTTCGGGACTTAAGGTCCACCAGCAGCGATAAACGAGCACTCGTTAATAGTTTCCGAAGGGGTAAAATTTCACTATAGATACAATAACAGTCGATGAGGTCCAAGGCAAGGTCAAATTTGGATAACAATATGAAGCTTACGAACACCGGGCGATATACAATTGAATTTCTCGTGTTCATAATTCTACATTCGCACTGAAGAGTAGCTTAACGACTTTCTTCAGAGTCGATATTGAAATCCAAATTTTAAACCAAAATTAATAATTGCATTGTACTGTTAGATGTTTTCAATATCGAGCTGATCTAACCTCTGACTTTAATTAGACTGAAGTCAATATTTTGGTGGTAAGAGTACGGAAGGAGTGCGTCACGCACGTCGCAAGCACGGTTATATGGATGGTTACATGCCTCATATGTAGTTTAAAAAAGTAAGTATGTTGTACGTACTAACGACTTGCGTGCAACTTGTTTACAACGTGCTCTCTCCGTACGTCATCTACGTTATTGTAATGATACACGTACTGCTAGCACACGGAGTCCTCACTTCCTTATGTCGAAGGTGCGTTGCACGTACTTGTAACGTGCGTGTCGTACTTCGTGTTGAACTCTTAGACAGTAAGCTGAAAATAACTTTTTTTTAATCGTGTGCAATGTTAACTTTAAGGGTCAATCACTCTTTGAGTCACTGTTTTCAAAATTCAATCGGTCAAAAACTTTATTTAATTGGTATTGATTTTTATTTATGCTACGATTTCAGAGCTCAATGTTCCATTTTCTTTCCATTTGAATTTTTTTCTCAATTCGCACACTAATTTATTGCAAATTTGTCATATTCAAGTCACTTTAGGCTGCTTTATATTTTTTGCGAATTACAATATATTCAACAGCGACACCACTAGTTCAATTAATTCCATTCTTTTAGTTAAATTGTTCCTTAGATACGATTTACTTTTTTATCCCACCTCGTAATAACTTCAGCCAATGACGTCGCAGTATAACAGTCACTTTGTTTCCGAGGTAGTTCCCTAAATTTACAGACGTCAAAAGTTACACAGAGAACGTTACGAAATGGTTCTTGGCATGATGAATTCGTTATAGGGTTTATTCCTGTCACACTTCCTACTCAAAGTAGGGTTGTAAATATGTAGGGGATTCGGCCTTCGACCTCACCCCCCCCCCCCCACAAATCTGCACACCTACTTTAAGTAGGAAGTATGACAGGAACAAGCCCTATAACTAGTATAATAAAGGAACCCCAGGAAGTTTTGTATAGATTTTGATAAATTGCAAACAAAATTATCTGATATCCTAAAACCTGTTTTCAACGATAAAGGTGCACAATTCAGAACTTCATTTTGAGTTCTCACTTCCTTGCGTCGAAGGTGTGTTGCACGTACTTTAACATACTTGCAACGAGCGTGTCGTACTTCTTGTTGAATTCTTAGTCAGCACGCAGACAGGACGCAACGAAAGTTCTGTATGAACTTAAACTGCTACGTCCTGTCTTCGTGTTCTCAAATCCACAGGGAGATCGTACGGGACACGTAATGATAACGCACGGACACCGTACGGATAACAAAGGTTTGCCTAGGTTTTTTGCATGCAGACAGCACGTACGTGCACGTAGGGGGGGGGGGGGGGGTTGTGACTATCGCTTCAGTGTGCACTTGCTGACGGTATCAATGTTTCAGTTTATGGACAGATAACGATATTGTGATGACCTATTAAATAAAGTTAATCCTTAAGCGCAGAAATTAGGACATATTAATCAGACATTTCCTCTTTATGATTGAAAGAGCATGATTCATGAATTTTGAATGAAGAGCGATTTTACGAGAAATTAAAAATAAATTAAGTGAAACGTGTGAATTTTCACACCATTATAATTTTGTCATTATCCATATTTGTCATTTTAAAAGAAAACAGCAAGTCCACACACACGATTTACTATCGGTCACATTTTTACATATTAAGGAGGGTTTGAACACCAAGATGGCGGCGACATAATTTGTTTTCTCACTTCCTAGAAAAAGTACAGTTATTACTTCCTTAAAACATTTTATACCCTGCTTGATATTCAGATTTGTGTATCCTTTTGAAGTTTGAATATAATTCCCGGCGTAATTTGAAGAAATTATAGAGATTTATAAATTTTGGACTTTAAGAGCAAACCAAGACGTACATTTTCGGAGAAGAATACCACGGCCTTTTGTTATTAAGTCCCACTCCCCAAAAAAATAAATTTTGTATCTGCCCCTGACCAAAACAAAAAGTGGTGTGAGAAGATGCGACTTGTATGATAAGTATCGCAATAAAGCAATTTGTCTGATAACATAGGACTATAAATTGAGGTACTCAATAGGTAAAAATAGAAATTATGATGGTTTTTAAATATCTTTTTCTGTGCCTTATGATTATTTGAAAACATTTGTACAAGATTAATAGATATTGAAATAGAATGAAAATTTGAAAAGGTTCATGTTCTGGAGTTATATTTACCCCTATTGATGAAAACCGTTAACGTTGATAACAAAAAAACTGTTTGGTGAAGTTTGGATTTTTAGAAAACTTAGATGAAAAATATTTAAAGAGATTTTTGACAAATTGATATGTGATGTCCTGAAGCATCATATTCATATCCCATCCATCCTGCTACATCTTTCGGTACTTTATTGACATAATAATGTTCATCCTCTTTGGCCATATCACATTTTTTTTAAGTTTGAGGATCACTGACGAGGGTTGAGTACCCAAAACATGCATGTCTGGTCCATGCTGCAAACTTATCCTTTTATACATGATGCTATTGAATCTGAAGACGTTTACCATTCTCCCTGTACTGGAAAATTAGCTCCAAAAATACCTTTTTTCAATTGAGTGCAATATTAACTTTAAGGGGCCATAACTCCTTAAAAAAATTAAATTTTGTTTATTTTACAATGTTTAACAAACAAGTTACACAACTTATATTAATGTCTCACGTTGGCTCAGATGTTGGCGTGAGGGGGTCCAAGGAGCAGGAGGAAACCGGAGTACCCGGGGGCCACCTACCCTCCCACATAAGACCCTTCGCCGAATCTGGGATTCGAACCCGGGACCTTAAAGGTGAGAAGCGAGCGCGCTACCAGTGCGCTAACCCGGCCATAACTCTTAATGTAACTTTTTTCAAAATTCAATCGGTCAAAAACTTGATTAAATTGGTATTGGTTTTAATTATGCTACGATTTTTAAGCTCAATATTCCATATTTTTTCCATTTTGCTTTAATTCCAATTTGCACAATCATTTATTGTATATTTAATTCACTTAAGACTGTGACATATAATCTATGCCTGTTTTATTTTTCGCGAATTACAATATATTCAGCAGCCACACCACCACTTTAATTAATTCCATTCTTGCAGTTAAATTGGAAACTGTTCATTTTGATACGATTTAGGTTTTTTTAATCACGCCTCGTACTAAATTCAGCAAAATGACGTCGCAGTGTTACGGTCATGTGTTATGACACTAAAGGTAGGAGGTAGGTCATTAAATTTTCAAACGTCAAATATTACACACAAAACGTTACGAAATGGTTCTCGGCATGATACATTCGTTATAGGATTCATTCCTGTTATACTTCCTACTCAAGGTACGTGTGTAAATATGTCGGGGTTCTGCCTTCGGCCTCACCCTCCAAAAATTTACACTCCATTGCAAACAAAATTATCTGATAATCTAAACTCTGATATCAACAATAATGGTGCAAAATTCAGAACAACTTATTGTTACTTCTTCTCCTAATAGAATGAAAGATGTGTTAATGTTTGCTGAAGAGTTATGAATGGAAAGTGTGAAAAATCTTACTAATGTCGAAATAAATTTTACGTCTGTTGTCAGTACTGTAAGACCGTATGTGCAACATTTAGAACAATTTATCTTTTCTATCTTTTCTGATGTTATCTGCGATTTATATATATTCAAGATATTCGGTCAAATAAAGAATAGAAAATTCAAATGAATCCTGATAGCTAATCACTGTTAATTTCAGCTTCTTGGTTGAGGTTTTTGTTTTTGTTTGCTTTGGTTCCTGTTTTGTCCTGATGTTGTATGCCTTCGGTTTCTGATTTTCTGAATTATCGATTTTGTACTATAGACAGGGATATGGTCATTATCCATATTTGTCATTCTTTATGTTTTATAGAAATCAAAGTAAAAACAATATCATAGAACCTGGCTCATTGAGATCATTGTATGGCCTCACTAAAGATAAATTGTCAGTATTAAAATATATGTTTTATATAGTACTAATTTTATTGTACTAATCACGTTTTTTTTGAATCCTAATAATTAGTACTTAATTTCCATCAGGTTGAATAAAGCTAAAGCAAATTTCCCTGGCGCCGCTTACAATATAGACTTTTCATTTCCTCTTGCCAAAAACGAATGGCTCTAAATTTTTGTAGGGTGTAATCAAAAGCGTATTTAAGTAAAAATAAGGACGAAAATCGTTAGAGGGTAGGTGCAAGGAGCTTAATTCTAAACATGACCTAAATAAGTATGCCGAAACCCCAGCTAAGGGCAGAGCTATGCAATAAGGGAGAGAGCCCTTAGATTGAAAAATTTAGGTGTAAGGCACGGTCCATTTGATATTCAGGGTGGGGGGGGGGCTTGGGTTTTTTTTCGAAAAAAATAATTTTACTCTGAATTTTGATGAAAAAATAAATTTGATTATGGTGTGACAGAAAAAAATAATCTTGCTCTTACAAATAATCTGAATTTGAAGAATAACCATAAAATTCGCTTAAAATTCCTGAAAATTTTTCGGCTCGCCACAGTTTTCACTTTAAATAAATAAATTTCACCTCACTTTGCTCGCTTTATTTCCTTCTTTAATGACGAGTTTATATTTAAAAATATCAAAAGTACACATGGGACTGAAAAAGGGGCTTCCTTCAATGCTTAAATACATTATCAATATCATTTATTACTACATGTATTAATAGATACATGTATCACCATTGAGTCTAAAATTTATAAACATGTACAACCTTGGAGGAAGAATTAAAAATAATTAAGTTCTTCACTAGTTTACATTTCTAAATTTAAAAATTTGTCTAGAAGACCCTCCCTTCAGGCCCTCTTACATGTTACATGACCTTTCATGTATATACATTTTGTTTACAAAAAATTATATTACATTGTTAAAATCTTTTATCTCTCTCAGTTTAGAAGTGCATACAAGTTTTACATAAAAATTTAGTTATATTTAGTGCAATTTAAGTAAAAATGAATAATTCCTGATGAAAAAACACAAACATTCTTAATATACACATAAATTGTTAGACAAAAATTTCCTTGCTCCAACTTTGCAAGAAAATAATAATTTTGCCCCGGTCAGGGGCGAAGAAAATAATCTTGCTTAGACAAAAAACCCAACGCCCCCCCCCCCCAGAATATCAAATGGACCGTGCCTAATAGTCCATTTTCCAGACAATATTTATGACCGTTTAAACCTTGGTTATATATGCACATACACCATGGACACCAGAAATCACATTATTTGGCAACATTTTGAATTGTGACGTCATATTTGATCATATTGACTTCATGCGAAGTCACAAAGAAAATATTGCCAAATTTTGTGATGTCTGGTGTCTGTCCACTTAATGAATCCACTGGAAAATCAGCTATTGGATGGCAGAAAATTAAGAATATATTTCAATGCAGTGCGTAAACAAATAAAGTAGACAAGTGGTATCATTGAGACTTACAGTCCAACAGCATGCGATAAACGAACACTCGTTAATAGATTACTGAGGGGTCAAATTTCATAAAAGATAAGGTTCATGTAAAGGTCAAATGTGGATGAAAATATGAAGCCTACGAACACCGAGTGATATACAATTTGATTTCATAATTCTACATCAGCACTGGAGAGTAGCGACTTTCTTCAAAGCTCGATACTTTAATCCAAATTTTTAACCAAAATGAATTATTGCATTGTACTGTTAGATGTTTTCAAAAGCGAGCTGATCTTACCTCTGATCTTCATTAGACTGAAGTCAATATCTTATGATTTCTGCAACAATCTTGCGCCTTAATGGAAATATAACTCATTGAAATTACCCAACGGTGTCCTTACGGCAGTTCCATGGTAAGTAATGAACTGGTATTCTGATAAACTGTGCATAAAGTCATCTGATGAACGTTACGTTTGTTATCAGTAATAATAACCTTACAAACAAATTATGAAAAAGTCAATGGTAATATTTCTACTATGAAATACAAGAGTCATTAACAGACTAAAGTTGTTTGGCACGAATTGATAGATGCGTATCGTAATGCACTTTCCGATTGATATTCGGAAGAAAGGGGGAAACTTGTGGGGGGGGGGTTCGAAAAAATAATTTTGCTATAAATTTTGATGAAAAAAAATGTTTTGCTTATGGTGTGTCAGGAAAAAAATATTCTTGCTCTTACAAGTAATCCGAACTTGAAGAATTACAATATAATTTCGCATCAAATTCCTGATTTTTTTCCCGTTCGCTTCGCTCGAAATAGCTTTCAATCTATATGAACATTCGGCTCGCTTCAATCGCCATAGTTTTCTATAACAATGCATGTTAATGAAAAATGCTTCCTAAAAGGCTTATCAATATAATGTACTGCTATTGATAGATGCATATATCAACATATAGAGTCTAACTTTATTATTACAAACTTGACATGATGATTATATTGTACAATTATTATCCAAATGTTAAGAATTAAAAAACAATTTGGAAATAAAATTAAGTAATGTCTTAAAGCGCTTATTAAAAAGAAAGAATTTCTATTGATCAAACACAAACGTTCTTAATACATGTATATTGCACATCACATGTTAGAAAAAAATTCTTGCTCCAACTTTGCATGAAAACAATAATTTTGCTGCGGTAAAAAAGGTAAAAGATCTTGCTCCGACCAAAAACCCAAGCCTTCCCCATCCTAAGAGTATCAAATGGACTGCCTAAATAAAACGGAAACATTTACATTTTGAAAAGATAATATGACAAAGAATTGTTTTTCCAAATCCACGGTGATCTCCAAAATATTACCGGTCTTCGATGTTGAGATGGGCTTTCGGGAATTATTGAAAATAAAAACAAAAACTAGATACTTTTTTATGTCCATATTACACTTATTACACTTGATAGACCTTTTAGTATTACATATTATGTGGCCATATTAGGCTCCGAAAAGCCATTTCCCATCAAAATAAGTATGAACTAAACTCGTGAAAATTTTCCTTAGTTTACAAATTGAAAGGTGTCATTCCTTCGGTTCAAAGAAGAATTTGGTCGTTTTGTGTTGTTTCATTACTTATAAATTGCAAAAAGGGCGTTTTTACAAGAATTGGTCAGACGACCTTCATACCATCTTCACATATATAATAACTACTAATTATCTAGCCACTTAATTACAATACCTTTTCCCTGACATTGTCGCCATATCAATTTCTATATAGACATAACTACCATTTATCAAACCACATGATCAGACCACAGGGCCTTTCAGATATAGCGAAGTATGTTGCAAAGAAAAGAAAGAAAGAAAAGGGAGGTCAACCTACCTCGGGAAAACTCGCATTTACCAAGATTTCCGTATTCTTCAACGGAGAAAATACTGTCAGCTATGGTCGTGTAGATAATTATGTATCTCTGTATACTCAGAGTTCCCCAAAACAGCTTTATAAATTAAATATTGCTCTATTATATCGTTTAGGCGGTGCAGTTGTAAACACTCACATTCACTTCCGGTTTTAAACAACAATATTCTATATTTTTCTTTTGCAAAATGTTAATATAATGTCATTGCGCACATGTACATAATTCATAGATGGTGAGAAACAAAAAAAAGGACATTCAAAATTAAAGGGTACAGGGGCAATGTAGACTTATTTTATTTATCTCTTTGCCAAACATTATTTTAAAGTATATTTGTTTCAAATAGCGCCACCTACAATCTGTACATTCCAGTTCTATGATTTACTTTCAAGGCTGGTTCTGATTGGTCGAAAATATATGTATACTAATATTTGACTAATCGGAGGTCATCCTGTAATTATCTTATGAAAAACAGGAAGTGAATCTGAGAGTTTACAACTGCTAGGAAGATTTATGGTGACTTTCCTTTTCTTTCTCTCTGTACTCTTGTACAAAATACATGTATAACTGATAGGCCCTATGGATCAGACGACCTTCATACCCTTCATGAGTGCTGTTGAGATTGTCGTCAGGGTCTTCTTTAACTCATTTGTGTTTCACTTTGCCGTGTGGAGCTCATAAAAAGGTTCCCCGCGAGGGGTTTGTCTGTTGGTGTTTTGAATATTTCCCCTGACATCGTCGTCATAGCATTTTCTCTATAGAATAACCTCAGACAGTGTATGCATTTTATATATTGTTTTCATCTTCGTGCGTGGACATCGGCGGGTATGGTCAGCCAACAGGAAATGCCTTCTTCTACCGGGCATTTGGTCCACCTCTAGCTTGCTAGCAGTACGTCGATGCTTAATATGGTGCTCTATTGCGAGTGCTGTTGGCATTGTCGTCAGGATCCTCTTTGACTCATATGTGTCACACTTATGTCCTTTGCCGTATCGGTCTCATAAAAAAAGTTCCCCGCGAGGGTTTTGACAGTAAGTCTTTTGAATATTTTCCCCCTGACATCGTCGACATAGTACTTTCTATATAGACATAACCTCAAACAATACCTGTAATTTATATATTGTTTTCATTTTCGTGCGTGTATATCGACGGCGGGGGCGGCTTGCTAACAGGGGATGCTTACTCCTCCTTGATACCACTCCTAGCTTAATAGGAATCTGTCGATGCTCAATTTGGTGCTCTATTGTAAGTTCTGATTAGATTGTCGTCAGGATCTTCTTAAACTCATTTGTGTCACACTTATGCTCTTTGCCGTATGGAGCTCGCAAAAAGGTTCCCCATGAGGGGTGTGTCTGTAAGAGTTTTGAATATTTTTCCCTGACATCGTCGTCATAGCATTGTCTATATAGAAAAAGCTCAGACAGTGCATGTATTTTATATATTGTTTTCATTTTCGTGCGTGATTATCGACGGCGGGTATGGCTAGTCAACAGGAGATGCTTACTTCTCCCGGACATCTTGTCCCGCCTCTAGCTTGCTAGGGGTATGTCGATGTTTAATTTGGCGCTCTATTGTAAGGTTTGTTGGGATTGTCGTCAGGATCTTCTTTAACTCATTTGTGTCACACTTCTGCCCTTTAACGTGTGGAGCTCAGTAAAAAGTTTGCCGTGAGGGGTTTGACAGTAAGAGATATAAATGCTGTAGCTACCCTGACTTGGCCGCCATAGCACTTTCTTTATTGACATAACCTCAGACGGTTATGTAGATACTGTATTCATTTTCGTGCGCGAACGTCGACGGCCGATGCAGTTAGCCATACAGAGGATGCTTACTCCTCCCAGGCACCGGATTGACCTCTAGCTTGCTGGGGGGCCGTCGATGCTCAGTTTGGTGCTCCATTGTGAGTTATGTTGAGATTATTGTCAGTATCTTCTTAACGAGGCTGTGTCTAATTAGAAAATGATGAACTTCTACCCAAGGTATTTTGACAAAATTCGGATCATATAGTTGCAGTATTATAAAATTCATTTTATGGGAAAGAAAATAGAAGTTGACCGTTCAGTATTATGTAGGGGTCATCTCAAAGATAATTTCATCTTACAATGAGACCTTATGGGGTTTTACTGCACAATAATGATTTTTCTCAGATTTTTCATATTTCTGCGCAAGAGATTTTAATCAAATTCATGTTATTTATTTGTTGTACATCAAATATCATTTTAAGAAAAAGAAATTGAAATTTCACCGTCATCAATTTTTTTCTAATTGTACTCAGCCTCGTTAAACCCATTTGTACCCTTTGCCGTGTGAAGCTCACAAAAACGCGAAGGGATAGTAAGTGCTTTAAATGCTTTTCCCTGACATGGTCGCTAGAGCACTATTTATATAGACATATTCTCAGACAGTGCATGTTTTGTAGATATTGCTTTCATTTTCATGCATGAACATGCTAGGGTGGTGCGGCAAGCCAAACAGGAGATGTTTACTCCTCCTGGGCACCTGTTCCGACCATTAGCTTGCTAGGGGTTTGTCGATGCTCAATTTTGTCATCAATTCTGAGTCCTGTTGAGATTTTCGTCTGGATCATCATTATCTCATTCTTTAAATATATAGCTTGTGTCAAATTGTTCCTGATGACAAACAAAACACCGAATATACATTGTACTCTATTAAAAACTTGTATTATGCCCATTGGTCTCGTTGGGTTATGTTTGGTCTTTTGTGCTTGGGGACCCTGTGTTTTGTGTTAGTATATCGTGTCCTTTTGTGTCTTATGTTGTTTGTATTCTCTTTGCTTTTGCACGGAGTGCTTTTTTGCTCATCTTAACACAGCTCAAGTTAACTTTTGTCATAGCGCACAGTCCGTCGTACGGTCAAAACAATTTTTTTAAATATTTTCCTTTTCTCCTCTGTACCTGCTGTACAGAATTACACGAAACCTTACAGGAAGCAAGTACGCAAGGTCCTCTGTCAATTTTTTATTTTTTGTGCCGATCGGTCATCAAATATCGCCGAGGGTTTTGATTGGCTGACGCATTTGCGATGTCTCTCCTGCAACCATTACACAGAATTTCACGCAAGAGGAAGCAAGTACTCAAGGACCTCTACAAAGTTTGTGATTGATTTTTGTGCCGATCGGTCAACAAATATAACCGCCGTTTACTCTGATTAACAGACGCATTTTCGACTTCTCCTTTGCAACCGCTACACAGACTTTCACGTCAGCTAACGGGAAGCAAGTTCTCAAGGTCCTCTACAAAGTGTTTATTTTTAATACCGATTGGTATATAGGTCTGGCCACCAAATGTTCTGATTTGCTGACGAATTTTCGTCATCATGGAACCTCAAACATTATAGGAAGCAAGTACTAAAAGGAGCTCCACCAAAATGTCAACTTTCATTCATTTGTCTGCAACTCAGCGATGCTTTGCCACCTTGGGCCTCTTGTATTTGGTTTTGTTGTGGTTTATGCAACCGGGTCTGGGTAGAGATTGCGTCATTTTTTTGCATAAATGGTTTATATGTCATAAGGACTCTGATGACAGACAGACAAAGCACAGAGTGTATTCTATAAATAGCTGATATTTCATATCGTCTCTGATGATGGACATAAAGAATAAAGATATGTATGTGACCGACTAACATCGTCACTGAGTTCTACGGTCGATATGGGGAACTCGTCATACATTATGATGTCCCACTCTCCATGGTGGATGGTATTCTGTCATAGACCATTTGAACCATCAAACAAAAGATTGTACTCTATGTCTTCCGAAATGGAAGTAACCGGATGTGACAGTTCTACTGAATTCAAGCGACGGGTGTTACATGCAAGCAGGAGATGCTTACTCTTCCTGGGCACCTGGTCTCACTCCCATATCATATGGTGGAGGTTTTTGGTTTGGTAACTGGACAGGGATATGGTCATTATCGATATTTGTCATTCTATGAATTGCTGATATCACATATCGTTCCTGATGACACAGACAAAACACATAGGGTATCATATAAAAACTTATATATCATATCGTCACTGATGACAGACAGACAAATCACAGAGTGTATTCTATAAATAGCTGATATTCCATATCGTTCCTGATGACAGACAGACAAAACACAGAGTGTATTCTATAAATAGCTTACATCTCATATCGTTCCTGATGACTTTTTCATAGACGAAAGTTGTTCCGAAAATTCCCGAATAAGTTGTAAGATATTTTGTGAAAAGAAAACGCTGCCGACTTTATGTAAGAGGTACCTCTCTTTAACACCTAACAAAGAATTGACCTTTTACTTTATTGTATCATTTATACAAGTACAAATCAAAGCTATAAATGAATTATCATCTGTTCCCATACATACATTGAATGTCATCGAATTTTGAGCGAACCATGTTTGTGCCCTCCAAATTATCAATCACATTAATTTATAATGTGTTTGCATTGTTTAAAATAGCAACATTTTGTACCATAAATCTACAATTTTTAAATTTTTTTCTTTGGCTCGCTACCGCTCGCCAGCTCTTTATAAAATTACTGAATAATTTAGCTATTCTTATGAACTTATTATACATATTACTCTATCAATGTATATGAAGATATTTAACTCATTATCACATGTACTTATCAATGATTTAGGGTATAGATATAATTTTCTGATAAGTCTATTTTTGTCAAAAAGAAAAATTCCTAGCTTTCTACCGCTCGCCAGACATTTTTTTCATGTACTTATAAAATGTATCCAAAGTTTAAATAAATCTAAATTTGTGCAAACGGACCAGGACCTCCCCCCCCCCCTTTCTTATTTTGTATTTTTGCTTGTTAGAAATTTTGGGATGTGGTGCCCCTCTACTTTTTAAGGCAGAGCTACGCCGTCGATATATATAGAAATTCACAAAAGTTAGGTTAAACATTGAAAAAGTTTTGTGATAATTCTAAAATGAAGAATCGATTAAGACGGGAGGGTGATAAGCAGGGAGGATTTTTTGTTGGGATAGGGGGAGGGGTTATGGAGGTATGTGTTTAATATGTCGGGTGGGGGTTTAACCTTATATAAACTTGTGACCTGTCTAGATAAGTAGAATGAGTACCCTGTTGTATGACTTCAATTACAATATGATAATATTATATAATGTAAGATTACGTAAAAACTGATGTCATTAATAAAAAAGCATTATTATGAAATAAGAGCATAATTTTAGCAAATAAGGGGGGGGGGGGGTTTACTTACGAGTTAGTAAGAATTCCAATTTACTCTTTTAGGTGCTAAATAATTTCTAGTAAGGAAATAAAAGTTAACATGTTTACAAATTATATTTACATTAAAATATTGATATCAATTTCTTCAAATAACTAACCCTCCCCCCCGATTTTCACTTTGTAATCATTCCTTATACCAACACATGATCAATAATACATTGTACATACATTGAGTTCCTGGGTTTTCAGAAAACATAAAATGTTCGTTTCCTCAGATTTCTGAAAACTCGTCAACCTGGAAATAAACATCGCGTACAATACACCATGTAGCCTAATACAGTGTACAGATATGGTTCTGGAAAATAACATAGATCATCCCTGTTTAAAAAAAAATGTTTGACTTTACTGGGAAAAGTAGCGTGACTAAACGTTTAAAAAGAACTGATTGGAAAATAAATCATATTTAACAAGATCTTAGATATACAATAAATACTTACCTTTGTTTTCTTGTTCTCCTCTTGAATTAATCTAATATTAAACATTTAAGATTAATTGAACAGTTTCAAAAAGTAATTATTATAAAAACTTACCTTGTACAGAACACGCCTGTATATTGATTGTAGATAGAAAAAGTCTAATATATAACTTTATAATCAATCATACTGACCTTGACGACTTCTTGTTATGTTAGTTTGATCATTTCACAACATCACACTGTAATACATATAAGAGAAGGGAGGAGAGTACTGTAATCTGACCTACATGTATTGAACAAGTCAGATTTTAAGTATAACAATATGACATTTATTGTGTTTCCTGTGTCAGTGGCGATACTCTGGTAAACTTTATCAACATGCCACAATCCTGTGTTACAGATAAATGTGGTGAGGAGTGTATAATAGACACTGTATGTCTGTCTATGTCAGTGTTCTTCAGTAAAACAACAAACCGATGGTGGATATCAATAACAGACTGTAGCCACCTACCCCACCCTGATGATGTCATATTTACTCTATGTAACCTTACCACCTGTAACAATGACATACTTGGTGTAAGTTCCAGGTCCCTGTCACCCAGTGTCACCTTATTCAGCCATAACCTCTGTAACCTATCACACTGACACAGTACAGGACCAGGCACTGTGTAAGTGTTACCTAGTGTAGCATACCTCAGCCATAATATCCCCAGTGACGGTCCACAGATCTTGTTTATAGTCCTATCTGTGTACTTACCATCAATATCGACCATGGTCAGAGACCTTGTACTGTGTGGATCACTGAGGAAGTCATTTACTACTGTGTTAGTTATACTACGCTCTCCGTCAGTGGGTACCCGCCGTAAGTACAGTGACCTTATGTCTATATGGTGATCAGACAGGTGTTCCCTAGTCACCCTCACTGTCTCTATGTCACTGGTATGATCAACATAAACATCTGATACATGGAATGTCACTGGGCTGTCTGTCACTGGGCTGTCTGTCTGTCCGTACTCTAACTCCTTGTGCCAACTTACCTGTAGTTTGTACAGTTCCCTCATTGTATTGTTACCTCCCAGTGGTGATTTTCTGTATTCACAGATCTCTGTGTCACTGTCTGCCACACTTACAACACGCTGTGATATAACACTACCCAAACACGGACACATACCACATATAAACATAATAACATTAGATAACTCCATAATGACCTTGATATCACACAGATGTTTACAGAATAAATCACTCACCTCCTTGTGGGTGACGATGTAAATAGCAGCCAGGAATTCCTGTACAGATTTGTGGAAGAAATGAACACTCACCTTTTCCTCCATAACGCTATGTACATCTCTCTGACTGATTAAACCTACATCAAGGGCAAACTGTAATTCTCTCTCACCTATTTCTGCCTCCAAGTCATCTTTCTGAAAAACTACTTTCATTTCTTTAGACAAAAGACCTTCATATGCTACTTTTCCCAGTGTTAACAGTACATTTAAGTAATTTTTGATATTTTTCTTTGTAAACATTAGTTTTGGTAAACTAACATTGATTGCTTCAAAAATCAATTTTTGAGTGTCATGTTTAAGATGAGCTCTTTGTATCAACATATTGACCATGGCTATATAGAAACTGGTCATACTGTCCCCTACCTGTACTCCATCATACCATATCTGTACACATACTACAGCTAATAAAGGAATCCTTACAAATGATTTAACAGTTTTGTTTTGCAGTTTACTTTTGATTTCTTTACATTTTGTCTTATATTCAGTAGTACCTGGTTTCATTTCATGATAATGTACAAGTACCTTTTCTATCACAGATTCGATACCTGCGTCGTCCAATCCAAGTATTTCAATCACTCTATCTTCGCTGTTTACTCCCTGCACTTCAGAAAACTTCCATGGCCGCATGGTGGTGAAGATAACACAGTTTGACATGTTATCTATGTTAGGCATTCCTTTATACTTGAGACGATCTATGACGGACTGATCGGGCTTCCACTCGTCTAAGCCGTCCATCATTATAAAACATCGGTATTTATCGCTAGATAACACGTGCTTGGCTGTTGTATGAAGAACGGTATCTGATCCTAGAATGTCCTGACATATCATGTCTGTGACGCTCGCTCGTGACGTATCTACATGACGTAATGGTATATTGAAGACGAAATCAAATTGACTGAGAGCCTTTTCCCACTTATTTCGCAATTTCCTACGAACACCGCGCTGTTGAGTATTGCACCATGTTTTAAGAAACCACTTACAGTACGTAGTTTTGCCGTGAGCGGCTTTCCCTAACATAAACACTCGGGGGACCGGCTTACCGTTTTTTGTCAACATATCCTCGGGACTTTTCACTTCTTTCCCTTCTTGCTGTTCCTCGCGCTGCGCTGACGTTTTCCCCTTACGGTTCTCCTTGACATCCTCCCTGATAACAACTGACGAGAAAAGGTGTTCTATAGGTAACTTATCCCCGTCCGTTGTTACCGGTGACAGGGGGATCTCTCGTGTCTCCTTGTTATTCTTCTCAATAAGCTTCTGTTTTAATACACTCACGTCAGGCTCCACATCTACAAAGATAAAGAGTACCAATTTTAATGATTATTTTTTACAAAGACACGAAACTTTTGAAGAAAACTTAGCTATCTGTGACCTAATTAAGAGATAGTACGTCCTGATTAGGTGATAGTATCTCCTAATTAGGTGATAGTTAAGTCCTAATAAGGTGATAGTACGTCCTAATTAGGAGATAGTACGTCCTAATTAGGTGATTGTATCTCCTAATTAGGTGATAGCTAAGTCCTAATTAGGTGATAGTATCTCCTAATTAGGTGATAGTATCTCCTAACTAGGTGATAGCTAAGTCCTAATTAGGTGATAGTATCTCCTAATTAGGTGATTGTATCTCCTAATTAGGTGATAGCTAAGTCCTAATTAGGTGATAGTATCTCCTAATTAGGTGATATTATCTCCTAATTAGGTTATAGCTAAGTCCTAATTAGGTGATAGTATCTCCTAATTAGGTGATTGTATCTCCTAATTAGGGGATAGCTAAGTCCTAATTAGGATATAGTACGTCCTAATTAGGTGATAGCATGTCAAAACTAGAACTGCCCTAAAGTGACGAATTATACCCCCCCTCGGGGCGTTTTTCTCCAATCGGATTCATTTATGACATAGAAATCTATATGTTAAACATCATAGCCATATCCCTTACATTAAAAAAGTAGGTCAAAGATCAAGGAAACTAGGTCAAAAACCATGGTATCAAATGAAAGCTCTGATCGTGAGGAATCTACATGTGAAATATCAAAGCCCTATCCCCTACAGTTTAAAAGTAGGTCAAAGGTCAAGGTCACTAGGTCAAAAGTCATGGTATCAAATGAAAGTTCTGGTCATGAGGATTCTATATGTGAAATATCAAAACCCTATCCCTTCTAGTTAACAAGAGGCCCAAGGGGGCCATATCGCTCTCCTGAGGAGACTGTATGTACGTTTTCAATCAAAGTCAGTATAAGAACTGAAGAAAATCACATTAAGTGAAGCTTTGAGAAGGAGAATGTGTACTTAGTTCCTGTAAAGTTTGGTGACATTCTGTGCAGTAGTTTAATAGGATAAGTCAAAAATGTGTCATACAATTAGAACCTATGGAGGACATCTTGGGTTTCCGATCGGCTCGAAAAACACAAACTTGGTAGACTAAGAGGGCGGCCATATTGGATTTCAGATCGGCTCAAAAAACAAAAAAATTGGTAGAGGTTATTGAGTACTTGCTTCCTGTGAAATTTCGTGAAATTCTGTGCAGCGGTTGCAGAGGAGATGTCGAAAATGTTAAAAGTTTACACCGGACGGACGGACGGACGGACGACGACGACGACGGACGGAAGACGGACGGAGCGCTATGACAATAGATCACTTGAGCTTCGCTCAGGTGAGCTTTAAAGTAGGTCAAAGGTCAAGATCAAGGTCATTATGTCAAAAGTCATTATATCAAATAAAAGCTCTCATCATGAGGAATCTATATGTTAAATATCAAAGCCCTATCCCTTATAATTAAAACGTAGGTCAAAGGTCAAGATCAAGGTCACTAGGTCAAATGTCATGATCTCAAATGAAAGATCTCATCATGCGGAATATATATGTGAAATACCAAAGCCCTACCCCTTATAGTTTAAAAGAAGGTCAAAGGTCAAAAGTAGGCCAAGGTCACTAGGTCAAAAGCCATGGTATTAAATGAAAGATATATTCATGGGGAATATATATATGTGAAATATCAAAGCCCTATCACTTATAGTTTAAAAGTAGGTCAAAGGTCAAAGTCAAGGCCACAAGGTCAAATGTCATGGAGTAATACTTGTTATGATGAATGCGCATATGAAATATCAAAGCCTTATCACTTTTACTTGAAGATATATTCGCTTTAAGAACTTCTTAACCAAAATATTACTACAAGGTCAAAGTCAAGGTCACTAAGTCAAATGTCTTGGTATCAAAATGTAGCACTTATTATGGTGAATGTGTGTATGAAATATGAAAGCCCTATCACTTACATGTGAAAAAAATACATGCTTTAAGAACTTCTTAACCAAAATATAACTATAAGGTCAAAGGTCAAGGTCAAGGTGACTAGGTCAAATGTCTTGGTATCAAAATGTAGAACTTATTATGGTGAATGCATGTATGAAATATGAAAGCCCTTAATATTCGAAACACGTGTCTGTTGCATGTAAATTGATTTGGAATTTTCTTCAAGAAGGTAGAGAGTTGGAACCCTTCGCCATTATCTTATTATATCCTAATTAGGTGATAGCTTAGTCCTTATTAGGTGATAGTATCTCCTTCTTATCTCCTAATTATGTGATAGCTAAGTCCTAATTAGGAGATGAAAAATTTCAGAATGTGGCATTAGGTGATAGCTTAGTACTAAGTAGAATATGGTATGTCCTAATTAGGAGATAGATAAGACCTAATTATACCTTATTAGGTGAGAGTATCTCCTAATTAGGTGATAGCTAAGTCCCAATTACAGATACAGATACTTTATTCCTTAAATCATACGATTTATCGGTTACAATGAGTACAATGATAATTATATAATGGCATAACGTGCAGTCTAATTAGTACATTACAAACGCAAAAATGGATTGCATATCAAATACGTATATATATATAGGTATATTACTGGAGGCAAATAAAATCCAATATGTTGAACAGAGCCACATATGTATAATAAAGGATAGACTACGTTGAAGATGTGAATCCGGAATAAAAACAAAACAAAACAAAACAAAACGTAGCGACTATCATATGACATAGAGAGTGAGATTTAATAGAGAGTGAGATTTAATAAAGATGTACCAAATAATCAAAGTTATAAATCATATACTATGTTGAAAAGGAAAGGACATACGCATAAGTAAGAGACAAAGATATGTAGCGACTATCAAATGACACAATTAGAATGTGCGAAACTAACTTTTAAGTCCTATAGACATTCGGTCCACAGTAATTTTAGTTCCTATAGACCTTAGCATTTTCCTTAGACCGAGATAAAAAGGCACAGAAATCAGAATTTTATTGCATTTTATTTGCTAAAACCATCATTTAGTTACATTCACTCTCAATTTCGTAGACAATTTGTGTGATGGGATTTTCATTTTCAAGTTCATTTTGTTCTATTTCCCTGTCAGATTCACTGTCAATATCCGTTTCATCACTAGAATTAGCACATTCCTGGTTTCATTTCGTGCCTGGGTGTGCACCTTCAACATATTTCAACCGGTCAAAGAACGACATCGCGACCGGCTTTAGATGACGAAAGAACGATAAAAAAAAAACTGAAGTACTACAACACATCAAGGTTTTACAGGTGCTTTTACCTTTTGGATAATTTAACTTCTTTTATAAGTAACGATTGAAAATGACACACAGAGGGGTTTCTTTTTCTTCTGCAGTTGAAATAAAAAATTCTCATCGGCGGCGGTATCTGAGAAACGACCGATCAATTTTATATGGCCTTACCTGCTCTTGCTAAGCTATTGCTGTGCGAAGAGCAAACATTTACATGACTCGGGTCAGATTTCCCATAGACAAGTTGGTGTACCGAGTTTTTGATCTCTGTAGACCGACCAGAATAACTATAGACATTGTCTATCGGTCCACCGTTAATTTCGCACACTGATTATTCTGAATGAGATGTAAAAAGCGTACCAATTGTCTTTTTCTGACTTTAAACATTGAAAAAACTTCAAGTGAAAACATGACCACTTGAAATTTTCTCAAAATTCAAAGTCAGAAAAAGACACAATTAACAAATTATTAGAATAATAATAACTTATTAAGTCAGACTTGAATTTCTAAGTTTTGATGCGATATAAAGGAATTTACCTAAATTGTTTAATTCTGTCACATTTCGGACAGTTAAAAGCTGAATGAGTTTGAAAACACTTGGTCGTTTGTAATAATATTGTTTAATGTACTTTTTCCTAAGAGAAGAGTAAAATGGACATTTTAATACAAAATGAAATTCGTCCACTATATCGTCAAGGGTACAATTATTGCATTTACGATTATTTCTTAGGTCATTTACATATCTACCAGTTTCAATATTCAGTTTATGAGAGGAAAGTCTAAGTCTAGAAATTTCTTTTCTATATTTAGTATCAATTGGTTTCTGAGATAATATTGAAGGTCAAAGTAATCAATAAGATGTTTGAAAATATGTCCCTTTGACGTTTCTCCTACATCAGCTAAAATTTTCTGTTTATATATATCTAATATCCTTTGTTTAATCAGATGCACGGGCAGGAACACGTTACGTCGCCTTACAGTACCGTTGTCAGAAGTATTTAAAGTTCTGCACTTAAATCCGTCCGTTGACATTATGCAACAGGTGAGGATATGTTGAAAACCATCCGTTGTCATGAAAAGTATCGACAAAATTTCAGTAAAATCACAAATAAATCATAAGGTAACCGGTGATTTCTTTTAAAAAGCCAACGGGGGTAGCCACACGCTTCAGTGATACATTATTACCATGAAATGAATAAAACTCCTTTTATGTTATGAGGAGATCTAATTGGCGATGACATACTGTCAGCAACAAAAATGGAAATGGAAACTATCCTGTCTCTTAATTATTTGATTTTATATACCAATTTCATGTAGAAAATTATCAACAACATTATACAAACAATATATGTGAATGACCGTCTTTTACATTGTATATTTATTGTATACTTTGATTATTTGATAAAGAATGTCCGTTGTTATGACAAGACAAGAAGATATGGTCCGTTGTCATGACTCTTAACAGTATTTGGGCATGAATGGGGAATTGAATCTTTATTTCGAATCTAAGGATGAGGAATTCAATTAGCTTAGTTAATTCTTAAAGTATTCAGCTCTCTATTTTTGTAAAGCAGAATATCATCATATAATTTTCAGGTTACGTGAACATAGAACGTATAGAATAGATTTAAAATTGAAAATATGATTCATGAATTTGAAGAGGTGTAGGATGAGTTCATGAATTTATACATTGATTAATTAAACAATAATCTTTAAAGGGATTTGGAAGTCATATATAGCATTTAAAACAGCAATCCAAGGAATGCTTGTGTCGCCTGCGAAGTGGTTTGATTATTATTCTAGAAAGTGGATCAAATTATTCGTATTAGTAGAAAAGTCTTGTCAAATGAAATTCATTTGAAATATCAGACCTCTTAATTATAAATTAAAGTTATGGTCATTCTCAAATTTTCAGAACAGAGTGTCAATCATCTAGGTCAAGGTCACTACGTAAAAATTGGTAACAAAAAGGTCTCATCATAAGAAATATTAAAGACCTATCACCTACCAATTTAAAGATATATACAACCTTAGAAAAGAAGGTCAAATATAAAGGTCAAGCTCAAAAGGTAAAAAAATATAGTATGTGTAGAATGGCATTGTTACAAGGAAAATACATGTGAAATATCAAAGCCTTATTACCTACCAATCGAAAGATATAGCCAATATTACGTTTCTTGAAAAGTAGATCAAATATCTAGATCAAGGTCAAAAGGTCAAATATTATGATCTGTGTAGAAAGGATACAGATGTGAAATACCAAAGCCCTTTCACTTACCAATCAAAAGATATATCCATTCTTAATTTTTTTTGAAAAGTAGGTCAAATATAAAGGTCAAGGTCAATAGGTAAAAAATTATGGTATGTGTAGGAAGGTCTTGTCACAAGGAATACACATGTGAAATATTAAAGCCCTATCACTAACCAATCAAAAGATATAGTGAATCTTATGTTTTTTTCAAAAGTAGGTCAAATATCGAGGTCAAGGTCACAAGGCCAAAAATTATGGTATGTGTTGAAAGGTCTTGCCACAAGGATTGCACATGTGATATATTAAAGTCCTAACACTTACCAATCAAAAGATATATCCATTTGTAATTTTTTTGAAAAGTAGGTCAAATATCTAGGTCAAGGTCACTAGGTCAAAAATTATGGTATGTGTGGGAAGGTCTTGTCACAAGGAATACACATGTGAAATATCAAAGCCCTATCACTTACCAATCAAAAGTTATGGGCTGTGACACCCAAAGTGTGACAGACAGACAGACGGACGGACAGACGGACAACGGACAAAGTGATCCCTAAGTGTCGCTATCCTTCGCAGGCGACACAAAAACAAAGACATCCATTTTCGGTCACTGAAGACACTTTGATAGCCTCAGCCTTTTTCACGTAACTGTTCCGAAAGTTCTTTACATGAAATCGCTCTTTGATCTAGAATTTTCGCATGCTTTTTTTCCAGAAACAATAAGATTCTTACCTACAGATGGGTTATTAGGCACCGTTTTATCGAAGGGACAAAATGGATATCAAATGCACAAAAACGAATATAAACGTACAAAGTAATAAAATACTTTTAATAAATGGCCATTATAATCTTGCCCATAGTAGCTCCCTATAACTGTTATACACTTACTGGAGAACCCCCCCCCCCCCCCCCCCCGGCGAAAAAAAAACAAACTTTATTGTAGTCTTTGAAGGCTCCCTAAAGCAGATTTCCCTCGCCTACCACTAATGGTTTGGATTTTCTCTTTGAAACATTAAATTTATTAGTTTGCATTCAACAGAGATCTTCGATGGGGGTATGATATAGACCTTACATGTATATCTCAGGTGATGATGAAAATTGTAGTTAATATGTTATTTACATTTGTGTTTGTCTGTATGTAAGTTCGTGTGTCTTTTTCATGTCAGCGTCGAGATCGGTGTCTCCGTCTGCCTGCGAATGAATTCTTTTGTCCGCATTTGTTAGCATGTATGTCTGTATGTGAGTGAGTGCATCTGTCTGTGTCTTTTGTGTGTGTGTCTGTCTGTCTGTTTGTTTTTGCGTATGTTTGTGTATACCCTGTGTCTGTCAGTCGGCGTTTTGCGCATGTCTATGTATGTCTTTCAGGATGTTCATGTTTGTGTTTTGATCAGTGTCTGTCTTTGAGTCTGTCTGTGTGAATCTCTTTTTGTTTCTCCCTGTGTCTGATTTTCTGTGAGTGCTTGACTATGTGTGTCTATCTGCTTGACTTGATGAGAGGTTTTTGTCAAGAAAGAGATATTGGCCTTGTCTGATTTTATGTCTGTCTTGCATGCTGTGATAACTGTGGATTTACTGAAATCAAAGTAAATACATGTTTTTGTTTGTGTGTGTGTGTGTGTGAGTACATTTGTGTATGTCTGTCTACCTGTCTATCCGTCTACTTATGCATATCTTTCTGTATGAGTGTGTGTGTTGATGAATGTGTTTGTCTGTATATATGTATTTGTCTGAATATATGAATTTGTCTAAAACCCCATATATGTGTGAGTGTCTAACCCCCCTCCCAGAAACCTCTTACATATTCTACAAAAGAAAAAAATAGGAATAGCGTCGAGTGTCCGGGAAAAGTATTTATATCGTGCTCTGTTGAAGTTTTGTGGGGGTTTTTTTATTACAGCACACCACCTGTCTTCCGCCAGTCTGTAAACTTTTCAAAATGTCGAGTTCCTTCTGCAGAACCGATGATGAAAATCAAATTATAAAGTCAACTTTTCAAGAGTGATTAATACTATTGGTGGGCAAAGAGGAGACATGGATGCAATATATATATATGCAAGACCATTGGAGAATTTTTCATGTATTTTGCAATATTGGAAGCCAATGGAAGATAAACAAAATACGGACTTAATAGGGAGAAAATGGTTATATAACATTTCTTCTCTATGGGGAAAATCCAAGCTAATATGAGGAAAGTCTAATATTTATAGCGGAATATCTGCAAGGGGAAGAAACCTCTTATATAGCAAATTTTCCTGAGAAAACTACTGCATTACACAAGTTTATAATACACTTATAATAATAAAGTAATATACTGTATACAGTCAAATTTTCGCCTCCATTTATATTTTACCCTTTTCACCCATAGCCCAGAAGATGAATTTAAGACGGGACGAATAAAATTTAAAGTTAGGGATATCTTAACAAAACGGATGATTCGGCGAATTCAATTCTGGGCAAATCAGTCTCCATTCTTAATTGGTTGAAAATTAAATTATGCGTATTGATTGATGAATTTTAATGATTAGTACCGGTATCATAGTATCATTCCATCCATTAAAATATCACAGCAGACAACGGACATCTGACAACGGACAGAACTTTCGCAACATGGATTGACAACGGACTAATTTTAGAAAAATCCAAAAAAGGTTTTCCAAAATTGAATTCGTCATCATGACACTACCAGAGGAGCATTATATAGACTTGATATTTATTATTAGTATATTTCTGGAATAAGATAACCTGAATATTCAAAGATTTCAAGAAAAAGGAAGAATAACACATGTGCAGGACTTGGTGATCAAAGAACGCCAACTCGATCTCCTCTTTTCAAACTGTATACCAGTACCAGAAAAGCATATAAACCAATAGCTCAGTGTTATGACTACCCCCCCCCCCCCCCATTGAATTTTCGAGTGTATTACTTCTAAAATTTCAACGTTTATTAGACCAGAAGTCTCTGACGAGACTGTAGCTCTCCTGGTTGTTTTTTCTAAAACATCAATTTCCTTTCTTTTTTTTTAAACCAAGACCATAGGGAGCAGGCGCTCTAACAAATTATAAGTAGCATGACAAAACTACATATCCATTATACTGCAACTATAATAGCACTCATATAATTCATAATATCCGAGATAAAGTATTTCTAAAAAGAATGTCAAACCCATTTTCCAAGATCCTAGGGGCCAAGGACTGCTAGCTCAAATGAACTACCAATGACACATCAAGACTTGGATAAAGAATTAACTCCCCATCATAATTAGCTTTAAACGAGAAGAGAGCACAACTATATAGGAAAAATTACCACACCCATTTTTAAAGACCCTAGGGGTATAAGGCTAAAACAAAATATCAGGTGCACATCTATGCCACAGACCAATCATTGCAAAAAGAATTAATTCTACATCATTTATAGTGTCAGAGGAGTTGCAAGCACAAGATTACATTTTCTTATATAGGAAAAATGACCACACCCATTTCTGAGACCCTAAGGGTCAGGGGCTAAAACATAAAAACAGGTGCACAACTAGCCCAGAGACCAATAATATTGCAATAAGAATTTAGTCAGAGGAGTTGTGAGCACAAGATTACATAGAGTTATATAGGAGAAAATGACCACACCCATTTCTATGACCCTGGGGGTCAGGGGCTCAAACAAAATATCAGCACAACCAGACCACAGACCCATCACATTGCAGAAAGAATTAAGTCTCCATCATTTATAGTGTCAGAGGAGTTGCGAGCACAAGATTACATAGAGTTGTATAGGAGAAAATGACCACACCCATTTCTAAGACCCTGGGGGTCAGGGGCTCAAACAAAATATCAGGTGCACAACAAGATCACAGACCCATCATATTGCAAAAAGATTTAAGTCTCCATCATTTATAAAGTCAGAGGAGTTGCGAACACAAGATTACATAGAGTTATATAGGAGAAAATGACCACACCCATTTCTATGACCCTGGGGGTCAGGGGGCTCAAACAAAATATCAGGTGCACAACAAGACCACAGACCCATCATATTGCAAAAAGATTTAAGTCTCCATCATTTATAGTGTCAGAGGAGTTGCGAACACAAGGTTACATGGAGTTATATAGGAGAAAATGACCACACCCATTTCTAAGACCCTGGGGGTCAGGGGCTAAAAAAAAATATCAGGTGCACAACTAGACTACAGACCCATCATATTGCAAAAAGAATTAAGTCTCCATCATTTATAGTGTCAGAGGAGTTGCGAGCGCAAGATTACATAGAGTTATATAGGAGAAAATGACCACACCCATTTCTAAGACCCTGGGGGTCAGGGGCTCAAACAAAATATCAGGTGCACAACAAGACCACAGACCCATCATATTGCAAAAAAAATTAAGTCTCCATCATTTATAGTGTCAGAGGAGTTGTCCGGACAAGATTACATAGAATTTAATGACAACGCCCATTTTATAAGACCCTGGGGGTCAGGGACTGAAACTAAATGTCAGGTGCACAACTAGACCGTGGACCAAGTAAAATGCAAAAAGAATTCACTTTCTATCTCTAATACTTTCAGAGGAGTTGTCCGGACAAGATTACATAGAATTTAATGACCACGCTCATTTTCTAAGACCCTGGGGGTCAGGGACTGAAACTAAATGTCAGGTGCACAACTAGACCATGGTCCAAGTAAAATGCAAAAAGAATTAACTTTCTATCTTTTACAGTTTCAGAGGAGTTGTCCGGACAAGAATTGTTTACGGACAGACGGACAGACAGACAGACGGACGGACGCCGGACAAAGGGTGATCGCATAAGCTCGACTGGTCTGAAACCAGTAGAGCTAAAAATCATACTTTCAGCACATGCTCATTGTCACGACAACGGATGGTTTCCTTCATATCCTCACCTGTGGCATAATGTCAACGGACGGTTTTAAGTGCAGAACTTTAAATACCTCTGACAACGGTACTGTAAGGCGACGTAACGTGTTCCTGCCCGTAAGATGAAAGGTATTCGTTGTTGTGACTGTTTCATTAAATAAATGGTTGAGACCTAAGTTCGATTTTAAGATTAATAATCCAAATGTCATCATTATCTATCATATCCTTGTAGCATGCTTCTAGGATGCAGTTTTTAGTAGTTTTAAGTTCAATCCAGTATTTTAAAAATTCTTAGTTTTCTATAGATGAGTAGAGGGTACCTTCAGGTTTCACAATATATTGAAGAGCTAGCTGTACTTTTTTTGACACCAAGAATTTCCTTCAAGAAGGACAAATGAACTTTTTCTACTTCGTTGGCTTTATGAAAGCCCCAGACCTCGGAGGCATAGGAAAGAATACTGTTAATATATGTGTCAAAGACTGATAACTTTGTTTCAATATTAAATTTACATTTTCTCAGTGAAGTATTTAAACAGAATAATGCTTTTCTACTTTGTTCAGCAAGTCGCTTTTGTGTCATGTTAAATTTTCCATTAAAGTTAAAACATATTCCAAGCTAAACTGGTTGACATTTTCAATGGTTTTACCCTCATATTTCCAGTTTTCATCCCGTCTTAAAGTACCTCCATTCCTGAATATCATAATTTTGGTTTTAGATACATTTACACTTAGGTTCCAGTCATCACTGTAGATTTTAAGAGTATCGAGCATAGTTTGTAATTCGGAATGCGATTGTGCTATGAGACAAGTGTCGTACACTAGAATAAATAAATTTAAGTCCTGAATATCCAATGAAGCACAGTTATTATTTATAAAGTAAGTTTAAAAATCATTTACATACAAGGAGTAAAGTATGGGCGAGGTTACCTCCCCCTGCAAAAGACCCGATTTATTTTGAAAGTAATCTGACAAAAAGCCTTTATATTTCATGCATGATTTCATATTATCGTACAAGGATCTAAGGATTCCTGAGCATTTTCCCAGTTACTCCTAATTTTATTAATTTTGTCCATAATTTCCCTCTATCTTTAGTGTCAAAAGCCTTTTTATAGTCTATGAAACAGCAATATAAACGATTCTTTTTCTTAAGTGTACGATTAACTAAGGATTGTAATGCAAATATTGCATCAACTGTTCCCAATTTTTTCTTGAAACCAAATTGTGCATCAGTTATTATGTTATTTTCAGTGTCCCAGTCTGACAGTCTTTTATTCAAAATTGAAGTAAAGATTTTCCCTTAACAACTGATTACCGTTATGCCTCTATAATTGTTCGGATCATTTTCATTTCCTTTCTTATAGATATGAGAAATACAGCCTTTACTCCAAGCCTCGGGAAATATACCGGAATCCGATACAATGTTAAATAACTTACAAAGTACAGGTGATAAATCATCTTTACAAGTAATAAATATTTCGTTTATCATGTGGTCTTCAGCGCAGCTTTTGTTCTTATTTGATTTATTGATAGCCTCAATTATTTCTTTAACTGTTATAGGTGTGTCCATTTGTGAGAAAATGCATCTTGGATGAAGTTAATATCTATTTCAGATTCATCGTACGATAGTGATGTTAAATTTTCAAAGTGCTTCATAAATTCCTCATGAGTAATGTTTGAATTAGTTCCCTTTGATTTTCGTCTAGAGAAATATTTGTAAAAGTGCCTAGGATTTTTTTTTTCGCATATAGTCCATTTCTGTTACCCTCATATCTTTCAAACATACGCTTTTGTTTTACTGCATATTTCTTGTAGTCAGATTTCTTTCTCATAAAAGCTGAATAGTTCTCTCTTGATTTTTCTTTGTTAAAGTTGCACAAAGCCGTCTTGTATTCTTTTAGTTTGACTTTACAAGTTTTATTGAACCAGGGTTTTTGTTCAGAATTTGATCGTTTAGGATTTCTTGTAGATTGATAACTGTTTAGGGAGGAAATTGAAACATTACAAAATGGCATAACTAAATCATCAAATTTTTGTGTGAAATCATTTACACAGTTGTTAACTTCTATGTCACTCCTCTCATTTCCAACAATATTTTCAAACAATTTTTCAATATTATTTACAACAATGTCTTTAACATACATATCATTTTCATCATTCCATGTAACATTAGTGCATGGGCACCTCATAGGAACTGTTATTAATGTAACGTTTATATTCTATCGACAGACAATGCGAATGTGATGGGGGCATAGTCGGAAAAAATGTGAAAGATACCACTTGAAAATTCTTTGCTTTAATTAAATTTTTTTGGTTCACAAACCAGGTAATCTATGAGGCTTACTCCGTTTGGGCCACCGAATGTAATGCTACCATTTTCGTCATCTTTGATTCTACCGTTTACTATTCGTAGAGACGTTGTTTTACAAAGATTGATAAGCTTCCTGCCAAACTGATTAACATTATTGTCTGTCGATTTTCTTTTAATAGCTTCATGGTCAGATGAGTAATGAATAAGTGGTCGTATATGATTCGCTAATTCATTGTCGATGAAATCTTGTGATAAATAATCTTCATGGTTACCACATCTAGCGTTAAAGTCAACTGCGACGAACACATCGCCTAAAGTTTTGTAGGAACTACAAGAATCTTCTAAACATTGGAGTAAATCGAGGTCATTTTTATTATAGAACACACTAACTTCCGGAGCTATTTAGCACAATGCAAAATACTGACCTTTATTGTGTTCGCCAGTGGTTGACTTGAGCCATATAATGCTATCAGAAATATTTTCTAGTAATTTTACTTTGAGAAATTGTGTGTTCTTGTAGAAAATCACGATGCCCCCTCCCTTACCAGTTTTTCTCGGAAAGATTAATGCTTCATACCCCGGTAGTTCGATGTGTTCGTCGCTGTTTATCCAACATTCAGACATGCATATAATATCAAAACTAGTAGTCTCTGACGAGACTGAAGCTCTCCTGGTTGTTTGAAAGCATCTATGTAAGTGGTACACCCATTTTCCAAGACCCCAAGGGTCATGGGCTGAAAAATAGTACCAGGTGCACAACAAAACCACAGACCCATTTTAATATGTTAATGCAAAAAGAATGAACTTTCTATCAATTATACTTCCTGAGAATTGGTGTTCACAATGATTACATTACAGGAGGGGTCAGGGGCCCTACAAAATATCAGTTGCACAACTAGATAAAAGACCTATTATAAAACTCTCTATCATTTTAACTTTTTGAGAATTCATGTTCACAAGATTACATAGGGTTCAATAGAAGAAAATGACCACAATCATTTCCCAAGACCCTGGGGGGTCAGGGGCTCAAACAAAATATCAGGTGTACAACTAGACCACAAACCCATTTTATTGCAAAAAGAATCAATTCCTTATCAATTATAGTTTCTGAGATTTGGTGTTCATAAGATTACACAACCATTTTCCAAGACTCCGGGGGTCAGGGGCCGAAACAAAATACCAGGTGCTCAACTAGACCATAGGCTCAATAAATTGCAAAAACAATTACTTCTCTATCAATTATAATTTCTGAGAAATGGTGTTCACAAGATTACATAGGGTTCAATAGAAGAAAATGACCACACCCAATTATCAAGACCCTGGGCGTCAGGGACTCAAACAAAATATAAGGTGCAAAACTAGACCACAAACCCATTTTATTACAAAAAGAATTAATTCCCTATCAAACTATAGATTATCTGAGATTTGGTGTTCACAAGATTACATAGAGTTATATAGGAGAAAATGACCACACCCATTTTCCAAGACCCTGGGGGTCAAGGGCCAAAACAAAATATCAGGTGCCCAACTAGACCATAGGCTCAATAAATTGCAAAAAGAATTATATCCCTATCAATTATAGTTTCTGAGTAATGGTGTTCACAATATTACACAGAGTTATATAGGAGAAAATGACCACACCCATTTTCCAAGACCCTGGGGGTCAGGGGTCAAAACAAAATATCAGGTGCACAACTAGACCATAGGCCCAACATAATGCAAAAAAGAATTAATTTCTTACCATTTACAGATTCAGAGGAATCGCATTCACAAGAAAAGTTTAACGGACGGACGACGGACGCCGGACACAGGGCGATCGCAGAAGCTCGACTGGTCTTTGAACAGTACAGCTAATTACTAATATAAGAAACAAAATCATTGTCATTTTTGCCTATAAGGCCTTTACCAACGTTCCAGGTAATAAATGTTAACTCACTCTCTGCGTTTAGGTGATAGCTAAGTTTTAATTAGGTGATACATGTAGTATCTCCTAATTAGGAGAAAAAAAATCAGAATGTGACTTAAGGACCCTTCCGTAATATTTCCCTAGATTTATAATTTTATTATTTCCGTAGTGTCTGTATAACGCCTATACAAACGCATGGAACGGGATTTCATCTAAAGCTGTATAGACAATGTCACCTATTATGACGTCACTAACGTCGAGCGCCGCTACATTAGGCTTGTTCAAATATTACGTCGCCAGTTTTGAACTTCAAAAACAATAATGCTAAAATGACGTCAGTTCAAAATAAACTAGCGTATCTTAAAAATAGTAATCTAATAAGATTATAAGGAATGACAGAAATTTTTTTTCTGTCTGCCGACAGAGACAAAAACCGATGTTAAAACAAAATATAATCCGCTTCTCGTAGATCATATCATTTGCGTAACACGTGGTATGCGACCATGAATATAGAGCAACGTAATGCCTGTTCAAATATTACGTCGCCAGTTTTGAACTTGAAAATCAACAATACTAAAATGACATCGATTGCAAAATATATAAGATGATTAAATAGTAATTCAATTGAATTATAAGAAATGACTATAATAATTTTTCTGTCTATCGATGTATAGAGATTTGAACTTGAAAATCAATAATGCTAAAATGACGTCAGCTGCAAAATAAACAAGATCATTGAATAGTAATTTAATTGAACTATAAGGAATGACTGTACATTTTTTTTTGTCTCGCGGAATATATAGTTTGTGTATCGGTTTTTGTCTATACATCGATAGACAGAAAAAGTATTACGTCATTTCTTCTCGTGGATCATATCATTTGCGTATCACGTGGTATGCGACCATGAATATAGAGCTCCTTACAATATATTTTACTTGTGATTTTTTTCTAAATATAGAAATATGACTTGCAGTACTATGATTTGACTATATTTAAACACAACTTTATCTAGATGTATAAGATGTATTTGCAGATAAAGAGAGGAGGTTCCTTTTCTTAATGGAATTATCTGACATTCAAATGCTGATATTTCATCTATTCAAGAAAGTTTTTAGGAAGCTACCATATCTTTTTTAGGAGGGGGGGGGGGGGGGGGAGGCGTGGGAGGCAGAAAGACTTTTGCAAGCCAATTTAAGAGCCGGAGAGTATTTTTCGCCGGCGCTATTTTTTTTAAATTTCCCAATGTTGAAAATTACTCTTAAAGTTGAAATATCGCGTCTATTCTAAAATGTTTTTATACATTTACAATTTTCAAAAATGGCCTGAAAAATATATTTTTGAAATGATAGCAATCGATTCATATATAATACTTTGCAGGGTTTTGAGAAGAGCGATCAATTTGATGTTTACAATGTTCCTAAATAAGATATATCTCCCTTGAAACAATCCAGCAGGTTTCCTTTTTTAATTGGTCATGAAAGATTAATTTGAGTTTATTTAATTTGCAGAATTTAGAATCTGTATAATGAATGTGTCTTTAAACTGGCAAGAATATCCCATCAAAGCTTATACAGGGATATGGTCATTATCCATATTTGTCATTCCAATGAAAATGACTTAATGATATTAATACTAAGTAACAATTTTACGCCCCCCCCCCCTCCAATTTGTTAAAATCTACCCATCACGTACATGTAAATCACTTACCTTAGTAAATTACTTAGTGTTACCATCGTTATTTTTACTTCTGCGCTGATTACAGACATGTATACATAAATCAAGCCCCGCAATGGTCAGGATTTAGAATGTCTACCAAACGACAATTATGCAGAAACGATAACGTCATATATTATGTAAATATTGATTCTGCCAAGAACGAAACTGACAACTTCGTGGAACTAACGATTTCAGAAAACCACATATAAACTAAGGTATAGAGGGACCGAAAGGGAATTAAAAAAAACCCCGTATTTTCCAGAGTACATATCCCAGTCATTCTAAATTGTACATGTAGGTTGTTGACATCTCAGGGCGCTTAGGAATTTGGGGGCAATTTTTTTATCAAATTCACAGAAAATTGGAAAACGGAAAAATTCTTGTAAAAGATAATAAAAATATATATATGATGTAAAACGACAATATTGATTGGAAATCCCCTCGCATTTTCAATATGTAAAAACTTTGGTATCTTTATTTCCAAATATTATTTTAAGCAAAAAGTAGTAAAAATTTGAAAATGTATGAAAACACCAAGAAATATATACATAACTAGAGTTTAAAGTTTATTATAAGATGATAAAAACATATCTTATTGTATTTTGTAATTTCTACTAAAAGTACTATCACGTAAAAATATTTGTACCTACTTTAACAGATTTACGTAGTTTAAATTGGCAGTAAAATTAAATTTTTATCAGAAATTCCTAAAAACTGGAACTTGAATTCAAATAAATCAGAATTGAAAATGTATTATCGCTCCTTTTTTTTTAATTGGCATCCCTTAAAGTTATTTAAAAAAGAGAGAGCCTAAACGAACATTATCCCACCCCTGGCATATTTCTTGCAATCTGATTGGTCGAAAAGAACCGAATATTATATTTTATGAAACAAGGAGATTTTTACGAACAAAAATTCTCAAACTATTACCAATTACAGATTGAAATCTTACAAATTGCATTTTGCCAATATTCCGATTCACTCCTATCAACAAATATTACTGGGTATTTTGTATGCTAACCTGACCCGACGCTAACCGCCATGGGGCAGATGATGAGGATGATTATGATGATGATGACCCTGTATGTGACAATGTGTATTGGGCCTCCTCCCTGTATATGACAAAGTGTATTGAGTCCTCCCTGTATTAACGGCTTCCTCCCAATATGTGACCAAGTGTTTTGGGTCTCATTCCTGTATGTGACCATGCGTATTGAGTCTCCTCCCTGTATGTGACCATATGTATTGGGTCTCCTCCTTGTATGAGACAATGTGTATTAAGTCTCCTTCCTTGTATGTGACCATGTGTATTGGGTCTCCTCCCTGTATGTGGCCATATGTATTGGATGTCCTCCCTGTATGTGGCCATATGTATTGGGTGTCCTCCCTGTATGTGGTCATATGTATTGGGTGTCCTCCCTGTGTGTCACCACGTGTGTTGGGTCTCCTCCCTCTATGTGACCATGTGTTTTGGGTGTCCTCCCTGTATGTGACCATGAGTATTGAGTCTCCTCGCTGTATGTGACCATGTGTATTTAGTGTCCTCTCTGTATGTGACCATGTGTATTGGATCTCCTCCCTGTATGCGACCATGTGTATTGGGTCTCCTCCCTGTATTTGACAATGTATATTGGGTCTCCTCCCTGTATGTTACAATATGTATTGGGTCTCCTCCCTGTATGTGACCATGTGTATTTGGTCTCCTCCCTGTATTTGACAATGTATATTGGGTCTCCTCCCTGTATGTGACCATGTGTATTGAGTCTTCCCTGTATTTAACCATGTATATTGGGTCTCCTCCCAGAAGGTATGTGACCATGTGTGTTGGGTCCTCCCTGTATTTAACCATGTATATTGGGTCTCCTCCCAAAAGGTATGTGACAATATGTATTAAGTCTCCTCCCTTGTATGTAAATATGTGTATTGGGTCTCCTCCCCGTATTTGAGCATGTATATTGGGTCTCCTCTCTGTATGTGACCGTGTGTATTGAGTCCTCCCTGTGTCTAACCATGTATATTGGGTCTCCTCCCTAAAGGTATCTGACAATGTGTATTGAGTCTCCTCCCTGTATGAGACCTGTGCAGACGGCTTCCTCCCAATATTTGACCAAATGTTTTGGGTCTAATTCCTGTATGTGACCATACGTATTGAATCTCCTCCCTGTATGTGATCATGTGTATAAGGTCTCCTCCCTGTATGTGACAATGTGTATAAGGTCTCCTCCCTGTATGTGACCATATGTATTGAGTCTCCTCCCTGTATGTGACCATGTGTTTTGAGTCTCCTCCCTGTATGTTACCATGCGTATTGAGTCTCCTCCCTGTATGTGACCATGTGTTTTGAGTCTCCTCCCTGTATGTGACCATGCGTATTGAGTCTCCTCCCTGTATGTGACCATGTGTTTTGAGTCTCCTCCCTGTATGTGACCATGGGTATTGAGTCTCCTCCCTGTATGCGACCATGTGTTTTGAGTCTCCTCCCTGTTTTTGATCATGTACATTAGGTCTCCTCCCTGTATGTGAGAAAGTGCATTGAGTCCTCCCTATATATAACCATGTATATTGGGTCTCCTCCCTAAAGGTATCTGACAATGTGTATTGAGTCTCCTCCCTGTATGTGACCCTGTGCAGACGGCTTCCTCCCAATATTTGACCAAATGTTTTGGGTCTCATTCCTGTATGTGACCATACAAATTGAATCTCCTCCCTGTATGTGATCATGCGTATAAGGTCTCCTCCCTGTATGTGACCATATGTATTGAGTCTCCTCCCTGTATGTGACCATATGTATTGAGTCTCCTCCCTGTATGTGACCATGTGTTTTGAGTCTCCTCCCTGTATGTGACCATGCGTATTGAGTCTCCTCCCTGTATGTGACCATGTGTTTTGAGTCTCCTCCCTGTATGTGACCATGCGTATTGAGTCTCCTCCTGTATGCGACCATGTGTTTTGAGTCTCCTCCCTGTTTTTGATCATGTACATTAGGTCTCCTCCCTGTATGTGAGAAAGTGCATTGAGTCCTCCCTATATATAACCATGTACATCGGGTCTCCTCCCAAAAGGTATGTGACAATGTGTATTGAATCTCCTCCCTGTATGTGATCATGTGTATAAGGTCTCCTCTCTGTGTGTGACCATGTGTATTGAGTCTCCTCCCTGTGTGTTACCATATGTATTAAGTCTCCTCCCTGTATGTGACCATATCTATTGAGTCCTCCCTGTATTTAACCATGTATATTGGGTCTCATCCCTAAAGATATGTGACAATATGAATTGAGTCTCCTCCCTTGCATGTTACCATGTGTATTGGGTCTCATCCCTGTATTTTTAATATAATTTGGTCTCCTCCCTGTGTGTGCTATATGTATTGAGTCCCATCCCTGTATTTGACAATGTATATCGGGTCTCCTCCTTGTATGTGACAATATGTATGGAGTCTCCTCCCTTGTATGTAACCATGTGTATTGAGTCTCCTCCCTGTATTTGACCATGTATATTGGGTCTCCTCCCTTTATGTAACCATGTGTATTTTGTCCTCCCTGTATCAAACCATGTATATTGGGTCTCTTCCCTAAAGGCATGTGACAATGTGTATTGAGTCTCCTCTCTTGTATGTGACAATGTGTATTGAGTCTCCTCCCTTGTATGAGACAATGTGTATTGAGTCTCCTCCCTGTATGTGACCTTGTGCAGATGGCTTCCGCCCATGCAATTTGTGACCAAGTGTTTTGGGTATTATTCCTGTATGTGACCATGCGTATTGAGTCTCCTCCCTGTATATGACCATGTGTATTGAGTCTCCTCCCTGTATGTTACCATGCGTATTGAGTCTCCTCCCTGTATGTGACCATGTGTTTTGAGTCTCCTCCCTGTATGTGACCTTGTGCAGACGGCTTCCGCCCATGCAATTTGTGATCATGTGTATTGGGTCTCCTCCCTGTATGTGACCATGTGCATTGGGTCTCCTCCCTGTATGTGACAATGTGTATTGGGTCTCATCCCTGTATGTGGCCATGTCTTGGGTCTCCTCCCTGTATGTGACCATGTGTATTGGATCTCCTCCCTGTATGTGACCATGCGTATTGGGTCTCCTCCCTGTATGTGACCATGTGTATTGAGTTTCCTTCCTGTATGTGACCATGTGCATTGAGTCTCCTCCCTAAATATTCACCTCGAAACTGCCGCCTTTCAATTATTAATGATTATTTCATATTCTAATATGACTTGATTCTTTTTCCCTATTAAGACAACAGACGCGAGCCGGGCTCTATTCTCCAATATAGGCCCTATAGCGATAAGCTACGCCTACCCATTTTCTGAAAACAGATAAACCGACAGGAACTGGTTTTTACCAAGAATCGATTTTGTCGTAAGGTCCAAGTTTGGTCATCATTAGAATAGAAATAAAAAATGACAAGCCGGGCTCTATTGTCTCATAATGCCCTCGCGTCCTCAGCCAATCACATTTATCACCTCGCCGCTGGCGCGGCTAGGTAATAAATGTGTTGGCTGAGGACGCTCGGGCATTATGAGACAATAGAGCCCGGCTTGTCATTTTTTATTTCTTAATAAGAACTTGTCAAAATGAACTTTGGCCCTCAAACTATTTTTGTGTCACCTGCGAAGCACAGAGACACTTAGGGATCACTTTGTCCGTTGTCCGTCTGTCCGTCCGACCGTCCGACCGTCTGTCTGTCTGTCTGTCTGTCTGTCCGTCTGTCTGTCACACTTGGGTGTCACACCCCATAACTTTTGATTGGTAAGTGATGGGGCTTTGATATTTCACATGTGTATTCCTTGTGACAAGGCCTTTCTTCACATACCATAATTTTTGACCTCGTGACCTTGACCTAGATATTTGACCTACTTTTCAAAAATTCTAAGATTGGCTATATCTTTTGATTGGTGAGTGGTAGGGCTTTGATATTTCACATGTGTATTTCTTATGACAAGACCTTTCTACACATACCATAATTTTTGACCTTGTGACCTTGACCTCGATATTTGACCTACTTTTCAAAAAATCTAAGATTGGCTATATCTTTTGATTGGTAAGTGATAGAGCTTTGATATTTCACATGTGTATTCCTTGTGACAAGACCTTTCTACACATACCATAATTTTTTACCTCTTGACCTTGACCTAGATATTTGACCTACTTTTCAAAAAAATCGAAGATTGGCTATATCTTTTGACTGGTGAGTGATAGGGCTTTGATATTTCACATGCATATTCCTTGTGACAAGACCTTTCTACACGTACCATAATTTTTGACCTCGTGACCTTGACCTAGATATTTGACCTACTTTTCAAAAAAATCTAAGATTGGCTATATCTTTTGATTGGTAAGTGATAGAGCTTTGATATTTCACATGTGTATTCCTTGTGACAAGACCTTTCTACACATACCATAATTTTTTACCTCGTGACCTTGACCTAGATATTTGACCTACTTTTCAAAAAATCTAAGATTGGCTATATCTTTTAACTGGTAAGTGATAGGGCTTTGATATTTCCCATATGTATTCCTTGTGACAAGACCTTTCTACACATACCATAATTTTTGACCTCATGACCTTGACCTAGATACTTGACCTACTTTAAAAATAATCCCTTTTCTACACATACCATAATTGCTGACCTCGTGACCTTTACCTAGATATTTGGCCTACTTCTAAAAAAAAATCTTAGATTGGCTATATCTATATTTCACATGTGTATTCCTTGTGACAAGACCTTTCTACACATACCGTTATTTTTGACCTCGTGACCTTGACCTAGATATTAGATCTACTTTTCACAAAATCTAAGATTGGCTCTATCTTCTGATTGGTAAGTGATAGGGCTTTGATATTTCACATTTGTATTCCTTTTGAAAAGACCTTTCTAAACATTCCATAATGTTGACCCAGTGACCTTGCCCTTGATATTTGACCTACTTTCAATGAAAAAAATCAGCTTCGCAGGCGACACAAGCACTCCTTGGATTGCTATTTTTCTTTTATACAAGATGAAATACGAGCATCATGCAGAGTAAAAGTAATATGGTAGACAACGGAAAGTGGTTTACGACACGAGCTTGTTTGATGGTCATTACCTGCATTTTAAAACGGTTGACGAACACATATGATAAATTACTTAATTAGGCATCTTAAATTTGGTGTATAAATTTCATTTTCTTGATAACTTTTCCTTAAATGACTTAAAAGGTACTCAATACTATTGTTGTTTTTAGGTCTTAGTAATTTCATTTGGAGAGAGGTTTAAGGAATGTCTTGATATCAGTTTATGCAACAAGGAAGGGAAGTCGAAGTAGAAAATGCTACAATGAGAAAAATGATTATACGTGTTCCAGTTTTATGAAATCCTGAAATCCTATTAATAGACATTTTTCAAGTTGACGTACTTAGGACTTAGCACTCCGGACTTCCCACTTTAGGGAAAATATATACGAAATCATGTGCGATTTGAAAAGTACATTCTTACTTAACACACAATGAGCGAAATGACAGTGGATATTTTAATACGTATTTTCACACATGAAACGAAATACCGTATAACCAGAAATTTTCGCGAGTATCAAATTTCGCTATTTTATGAAATCAAAGGACTGAAAGTCCTGCGAGTTGGCAAAGTCTGATATTGAATAAAGCCTGTGTTTGTGAAATACGAATGCTCCCGGCGGAGTATAAACACCATTTTTCTGTTAAGTATGTGAAAGGTCAAGGTCAGGGTCACTGGGCATAAATATGTTGGTATCTATGGAAAAATTATGTGACAAGGAATACATATGTGAAATATAAAAGCCATATAATTTACCATTCAAAGTTTTTTGGACAAACAGACGGACAGGCCAAAAACTATATACCCCCGAATCTTTGATTCCGGGGTGCATAAAAAGTTTGTTTTTTTTTTCTTAATCTCTAAGCGATATTGGTCCCCTACCAGCATAAATCTAAGTCATAACTTTTAAAGTGTGTCTTACATGTACAAGTACATGCTTAATTTTCTCAAATTGTCTAAAAGCGCTTAAACTAAAATCTTATGTACCGGTATTCATTTTCATATGTTGATCAGCCAACGCAGCATTCATGAATGACATCACAATTGTCTGAATTGACATTACAGTGTCACGTGAAAATGAAATCTTACCCCATAGGGTTAAGACTTATAGAATCTATCATCAGGTGTGAGCATTGACAAGGAAATGCACTCCGAATGTCCAGAATTTGCTTGTACAATGACAAGACTTGCCGAGTCATGGACAAAAGCAAATCCCATACAAGAGGTATAGATTTAAGGAATCAATCTTATAATTTTTTTGGTTGATCGAGGTATCAACACCAAAAATTTAGGGAAACTGCATTGTGCGCATAGCGCAAGATGCACACGTTTTTCCTCAATTTGTGGTGTCGATACCTCGATCAACCAAAAACATATTACATTGATTACTTATCATTTGATTTTGTTGCTTTCCAACGTTTATTTGCGGCTTTGAAACCGTGTTGCTAACGACGTTGATAAGCACATACTTCCATTTTGTGTTGATACAGATATCAACAAAATTTCTCTGCCAAACCGAATCATCGTTTCTTAATAATAACAATAGAAATTAAGTGATTTACCTGTGACGTTATCAATGATCACACCCAAGTGATTGACGTTCGATAAGTTTTCTTTACTTTTCTGCCATCTTTTGATCAAGGTTGAAGCGACGCAAGTGTGTCGATTATTTTTCTCCTTACCGGTTTGTGTAAAAACGTCAAAAATAGTACTTTTCCTATGCCTTATCAAGACTAAACGTCATAGTCAACGTGGATGATCGATTTGCCATTTTGCTTTATACGAGTACAGTTCTGTAAATATGGGATAAAAGAATAATATAATCTTACACCACCACGAGGGAGGGATAGCGATTTCTCAACCCGAGTGTATAAATTTTGCAAGTCCATGACAAGGCTTGCCGAGTCATGGACAAGCAAAACTTTTACACGAGGGTTGAGAATTAGCCATCCCTCCCTCGTGGTAAAGTTTGGTTGTTTTTCTCCCACGTTATCGACTATCTAGAGTGTCTGTTATAATCACCAGTTTGCCTTGCTTCCATAACTTTGCTTTGGTAGGGATGACGTCAGAGGGTGAGATCGATGACGTCAGAGGGTGAGATCGATGACGTCAGAGGGTGAGATCGATGACGTCAGAGGGTGAGATCGATTTATCTCACCCCAGGGAAATTTGAGAGTGCTCAGTCTCAAGTGGGAGAATATATTTTCCCAGCGTTTTCATGAATATCCAAGTCCACGGTAATAAAACGTGATGAAGTGAGTGTGTAGGAATACTACAAGAAGTAGATGGACATATATACATTTATTGCAGTCATTAGGTGAAGATTTATTCAGCCTTGAAAAATTATATTCCTCGAGGACAATGCTCTTCTTATAACCCGAATTGTAATGTACATCGTTCATTCACCTAATCAACCCCCCTCCTTCCCAAAAATCGAACTTTGATAAACAGATAACGACAAACAGTAAATAGACGATCTAGTCTTTCGAATTGTGGTTTTTCATAATTCTTTATACAACAGATAAGAAAATATTCAAATATTCTATCAGTTATTTTCAAGAACAAATCCAGTTCGCCGTTCATCGTATGGCCTTCCGAGTGTCCTCTGATCTTAAGACGCAAGAACCATAGCGATTTATATTGACATCAACAGACTACTTTATATCTATCTTTTCATCAATGAAATATAAATCGACACGGTTAAAATAACTATCATTAGGCCTAAACTCTGGTAATTCCCCCGGAAAAAAACCGCATGGCGGGATAGTGCGGTGCTACTTTGGACTACTTAAAAGTTGAATTCCTACGCGATACGAGAACTATACTCCAAATCTTCATTACAAATAGCTCTATAGATCATTTTTCACTCCAATAATTGCATTGGAATCATCATTAACAACATGCACTCATTGTGTCGTTTAAAATGTTTTTGTCCAAAAAATAGTGGTACTATTTCTTACTAGGTAAGACTACAGATTTTTGACCGTTACACGGTTCGTACTGGCCCTAACTGGGGCATTCGATTCCAATGAATAGTTGGCTTTGCCAACTCAAAAATCTTTATGTATGTAATGTAAATGTAAAAATCTAACTTCAGAAAATTAAAGAGGGCGCTTCTGAAATTAGTTAGCTTTCATTTATTTGGAAAACGAATTCTCGTTAACTAATTTTCGTTAGCGATTTCCTAGCTTTCGGAATTTTGTAAGCGAAATTTCATCAATTTTTCATTTCATTTCATTTCATTCTTTATTTCCTCCATTACAGAGATTATGAATTAAATATACAAAAATAACAGAACATGACACATAACATTTGTACAATCAAAAATGGGGAAAAAAAAGAAAAAAGATAGAATAGTGTATATACAAATCAAAATCAATGTTTTAATCAATGTCAGTCTGCACAATTATATAATGCTGAAAATACATTCTCACCAAAAGTTCAGAAAGACATCCTGACAAATCTATCAAAGACAAATTCATTTCTAGTATGAATAAACCACAAAAAATGTTATCTCATTCTACATATTTCATGTATATATACTATTCACAAATCGTACAAAAAAATAAAACAAAAACAAAAAAATTAAAAAATTAGCTGACGAACTTTCTTAGGATTTGATTGTAGTGTGCAGCACAATCACGTACCAGGCTGAAACATGAAAGCCTGAAGTTACGTACATCATCCAAATCAAGATTGGCAATATTTTGCCCAAGTAATACATGAAAAAGATCAGACTCATCTAAAGCGCACAAATCAGCACTAAGCTGGATATTGAAATGTTCAAACACGTAATCCCACCATTGGTGTCTGAGATTTGTAGTTATAGGACATACACAGGATGCGTGAATGAATACGTCACAAAAAGTTGTTTGACAAATAACACAGATCTGGGTGATCTGACTAGGTGGTTCTGCGCAAATTTTGGCTATATCTTTACACAAACTTATTTCGTAGCAGTTTGTAGGAAGACTCCATAATCTTACTGCATTATCGGGAAATATAGTACGAAATCTAGAAAAATCGGTGTCATGTGACATGCGGGTAATTCTCGACTGTGTAAATGAATCATTTACAGCGTTACGGACATGTTTCCAAATGAGCTTCGACGGAAAAGAGCCATGTATTATCCATTCATTGAAAACTTCAAATAAATCAAATTCTTGTAACAAGCTAAGTATGTCTGGTATAAATCCTATTTGTTTTTTCTGACAGATCTTCTAGGTAAGAAAATAAGCGAGTCATGAACACTTGTTTTGGGAGCATCCTGTAATTCAGGCGACACAGTCTCCCAAGGAATAAAAGTTTTCTAATAACTATTTCTGATCGGATGGGGAGTAACCCTAAGAGACTTTCAGCTATATCGGATCTTGAATATCTGGGTATTCCCATAATATTCTTGCAAACGAAATGCTGGAACACATTCAAACGTTGCATGTCAGTATTATTGATGTGTCCCCAAATCTCATAACCGTAAAGGACAGATGGCAGTACAATAGTTCTGTACAAGTGTACCATAGACTTGGGATTTAAATATTCGGACTCAATATCCCTCAGAGCAAAATATGCTTTGCGACCTTTATCGCAAGCGGAGTTAATGAGATTTGTCTTTTGATTTTTGTCATTAATCATGACACCCAAATGTGTACACGAGTTTTCGCATTTTATGAGCGAATCTCTTAAATACCAAGCATGGTCATTTTTCACTTTGTTCCCTTGCGCCCGAAATATCAATATGCATGATTTGCTTGCGTTGAACCGGAAACGCCACTTTATAGAGTATTCATACGCTATGCTTAACATGTTTTGAAGACCCTGTGGGGTTACCCCAATACAAGAAAGATCATCAGCGAGTGTAGGACAATTGGACAATTACTCGTTTCATTTAAAATATCTGTATTGATACTTGCTCTTTCAAGAGAGTAAAGAAGTTCATCGATGTACGTTAGGTACAAGAAGCTAGATAGTACCCCACCCTGCCGTACTCCTTGTAATACAGGGAACCATCTAGATTGTTTTTTGTTAACGATGATGGCACTAAAGGTCTCAGAGTGACAGTCATTAATAAGGGTCCATAGTTTTCCAAATATACCAAGATCGTGTAACTTGACTAGAAGACCATGCCTCCAAACGGTGTAAAATGCTTGACTAGTATCGAGAAAGCTTACGTAATCGTTACTCCCCAACTGTAAATAATGGAAAATGATTTCCAGTAATGTAAATGAAGCTGTCGTGCAACCTAATAATGGCTGAAAACCTTGTTGCGGAGAATTTGGAAAGGATGTCTTACTCAACACAACATTTGATATTCTGTTTTGTAGGATTTTTTCAAAAACCTTAAAAACACTGGACAACAGAGCTACAGGTCTATAGCTTGCACATGAGGATTTAGGTTTATGCCTCCCTTATACAGTGGCACAATAAGCCCCCTTTTCCATGCGGACGGAACATTTTCAATAGCGAAGATAGTATTAAACAATTTAACAAGGAATTTTGAGACATCAGCTCCACCATACTTAATGTGTTTATTTGTAACACGGTCCTCGCCGGGTGCTTTTCGAAGTTTAAGACCTTGTATGACAGTTAGTATTTCGTCCGCAGTTATATCACCACCAGGGATACTACCTTTATTGTGCTCTGAAACATTGTGTAGAATATCTTGAAATTTTTCCTCTATGCAAGTTTCAAAGTTATCATCAAACATATCATCTCTGGACGATGTATATATATTCTCGAAATGGAGTGCAAAGGCCTCCGCAACATTTTCGGAATCAGTACAACTTTTACCGTTTTTGTCTATTACTTCCGGATTAGTGCGAGACATTCGTGGTTTTCGACCCTTTACAAGTCTCCAAAATAGCCTGACATCGCATTCCGCGGCTTCATCAATATCGCGATAAACGTCGCGCATATGATTTTCATATGCGATATTGAGCGCGTTCCTAAAGTTTCTTTTTGCGCGCTTATAGTTGAAGTACGAGACGAAATGCATACCTCTTGGTCTGCCCTCGGATAACCATATACCCCTCATACGTCGTTCTAATTTATGCAAATCTTTCACATCATCATTCCACCCTGGTTTAGTCATCGGATTAAATCCGGAATGCGGAATAAACTCTAACGCCGTCGAATTTAAGATATCTACAAAATTTAATTCTTTGTAAACTTCTTCTAACTAAAAAAAAATTGAAATTGATCTGTTTTCGAAATCTGCAATCTTATTAGCGACAGAAACACGATAATTCTCAATATCTATCGGTCTGGCCTTGCGCCATGCTGGTAACTTAGCATCAGAAGTTGTTAGGTAATGCATAGTACAATTAGAGTGAAGATCAACAAAAATTGGTAAGTGATCAGATGTTAAACATTCAATTCCCTCTTCAATAATTGAATAAGAATTCAAACACTTTAACAAGCTTCTGTCAAATAAAACATAGTCAATCATAGATTTTTTGGTCACAAATGAAAATTGTTTACCTCTTACTAAGAAGTCTAATGTTGGTATCATGAAGTCTAACCGTTAACAAAAATCTAACAATAACCCTGATTTCAAGGTATTAATTCCACATTTATCAATACAAAAAGAAGGGAGGAGATCTCCAACAAGACCCCGTTGCAGCATCAACAGTAAAACACCAAAACACCCGATGCAAAAACACAAAAGACGAGTACAGCACGAGACGGAAAAGAGACACACGACATGTAAACATCAAACACAAAAGACTACACATAAACCGACGAGACCAATGGGTAATCGGTGCCGACTTTGGACGGCCATCTGTCACGCAAGTAGCAAATGGTGTGGTTATCCTTGATTACGTGCGCACAACCCTCTCACTTCTCCAATTACCCAGAGGTATCGAAGAACATACAATTGTGGTGTAAAACAACCTCCTCACTGTAAGATGACATCACACAAACAAGACCGCGAAACGCAGAGGCCCCATGGACACAGATGAATATGTAAATGGATATAAAAAGAGGGCATGTGTAATACAGTCCGTGCTCAGCCGGCTGTAGCGAGCTCATGTATGTAATCACCCGAGGAGTCCGACTGACATTCAGAGAGGACAGGTGGTCGGGGCTCTGTCTTCTCTAAAGAGGTTTGGACAGGGCCCGTCATGGAGTGGCGTCGTCACAGTCAGTCAGAGTGCAAGTCACAAGGATGCGCTTGTACAAGACTGTAAATTGATCAAGTACCAAGCCTATTGTCCGTCTGGTGACATTAGGATCATATCCACGGTATAAAAGGCGTTTGATGATTCTGACGCATTTTCGATGGCTATGCTGCCTACCTTTGATCCTTTTTATTTTGTTTATCATATCACCATAAAAGACAGGTTGTGTAATACCCATAGTAATGTACTCTGTTGCATGTATAGATCCGAATTTTAAAAGAAGTTGACTGTAATTTTCGTAAAATTTCCAGAAAGTCTTAACTAGTTTATGAAAGCGGAAACCTTGACCTAAAAGTTTTTTGGTAATTTGTAAATTTCTACTGTGAAAATCCAAAATATCAGTACATGCTCTAGCGTACCGGATGAGCTGTGATATGTAAATGCCGTATGAGGGTAATCTTGGAACATCACCGTCAAGCCAAGGGAAATTTACTATGTTGAATCCAAAATCATCCCTTTTGTCATCATATACACTTGTATGAATCTTTCCGTTTACAATTTTGATATTTAGGTCCAAAAAGGGTGTTTCTGTATTTGAAAGGTTTGCCTTGTTAAGGGTTAATTCTTGTGGATAAATTTCATTCTTACATAATTCAAAAGCAGGATTGTCAATGGTTAGAATATCATCCAGATACCTGGAAGTATTATTGAAACATTTCAGCTCATCAAATTTTCTTTGCTTTTGAAGAATTTGGATAAATTCTTTTTCATAAGTGTATAAAAATAAATCTGCAACAAGAGGCGCACAGTTAGTACCCATAGGAATTCCTACAACCTGCTTGTAGAGATCCTCACCAAATCTAACATAAATATTGTCCAAGAGGAAGGACAAGGCATTACACAGGTCACTACATGTCACTGATTTGTATGATTTGTAGTCTGTCGAGGAAAAGAGGCCCTTCGATTCAGATGTACAAATGTAAGTTTTTCGCTCTCGATCAAAACACCATTTAATGAGATTTGATAATCGATCATTAATTTTGTCATGAGGAAGTGTGGTGTACATATTAGAGAAGTCGTATGAAGAAATCGTATTGGCTTGGACATTTCCAGATTTTATTTTTTCAATCACATCCCCTGAATTCTTAATAGACCAAAATAAATTTACATCGTTCCTGTTTAGAACCGTTTGACAATATCTAGTTATGTCTTCTTTAATAGCAGTAAGTGCTGACGTCAGATTTCTAGACAAAATTGTAGTGGAGCAGTTACTAGAATTAGCAATAAATCGAAATTTGTAAGGAGACTTGTGCAGTTTCGGTATGCAATATAGTGTTGGGAGATTCAATTTAGAAATAGAGATATTGAATGAAGACAGTTCACTGTTATGCTTGCCTAAAATGTTAGATGCACTTTCATTGCTTTTGATATATGTATTAGTAGACGAAAGTTCCGAAATCAAAGTTGATATGTAGTAACGTTTTCAAATGATAATTGTGTTGTTGGCTGCTTTATCAGCTGGTGCAAAGACATATTTTCATGTAATTTACTTAGTTTGGATTTGAAATATCTTTCTGATTTGGAACGTGGTTTTGAAAAAGATGAGGGTTTTTATGGAAGTTATCTATTCGAATATCCGTTATATCTAAAATGAGGTTTTTCCAGTCATTCAGAGCATGCGGTTCGACTCCTTCTGATTTACACCATCTTTTCGTATAATTATCTAGGGCTTCCGTAAGAACTTCACGGCATTTGACAAAATCTATCTTGGATGGAATTCTATACTTAGGTCCTTTTTTAAGAAGACCACGGAGCTGTCTATCTTGGATAATTGAAAAGTCATCTGTAACAACATGGCCAGCTGGTTTGTAGAGATATTTAGAAGTTGCACATTCTCAAGAAGCAGGACACGATTCAAGTATGTCAGGATCCGTTGTAACTTTATTATAGTTAAAAACAAAGTTGCGAATATGTTTCTTGTACTTATAACAAATAAGAGCATTTAAGTCACCTGCGATAATAACTTTGCCATAGACACTATCTCTCTAATAAACTAAGTTCTGCTCTGTAGAAGTCAAGGTCACCGTCTGATGGTAAATACACACCAAAAATATAAATTGAATTACATCATTGACGTAAGTGAATGCCTAAGATTCTATGTGATTCAAGACATGAAATTTCTTGTATAGAAAACTGTAATTGTTTTCTTACTAGTATGGCGATACCCCCTTTACCTGTAAAGTATGAGTTATGAGCAGATTTACTCACAGAAGAATCAGTCTTAGAGAAACTATAAAAGCTTGGATGTATAGAGTCAAGATAAGAAACACAGTTCTCCTTAAGTTTGTGTTCTGAAATTATCGAGATATCACAATGATACTTGTTCAAGAGAGACGATAAACATAGGGTAGAGGACATAATTCCTCTAACATTCCAACTCATTATTACAACCATGATTACTTGTATTAATATCAAGTACTTAACTAAATTACTAAACAACATAGTAGCCATGATAGCGTGGAGTTAAGAACTCTTATTAAATGTAATTTTGATGTTCTATTCATCATCTACATCGTCCCACTGTTCCCGGCCGTAGTTGTCTCTGTAGTACGCATCTGATTTGAACATTTCTCCTCTCATGCACGAACGCTAAGCCAACGACGACATCGCACTCCAGGTGGCCAAAATCCATCCGAATCGACACGCCACGAATGCTCAAACGATACGTTGACTTTAGCTGCACACGGAGCAAACTTTTTACACGAGGGTTGAGAATTAGCCATCCCTCCCTCGTGGTGGTGTTTGATCGTTTTTCTCCCACGTTATCGACTATCTAGAGTGTCTGTTATAATCACCAGTTTGCCTTGCTTCCATAACGTCGCTTTGGTAGCGATGACGTCAGAGGGTGAGATCGATGACGTCAGAGGGTGAGATCGATGACGTCAGAGGGTGAGATCGATGACGTCAGAGGGTGAGATCGATGACGTCAGAGGGTGAGATCGATTTATCTCACCCCAGGGAAATTTGAGAGTGCTCAGTCTCAAGTGGGAGAATATATTTTCCCAGCGTTTTCATGAATATCCAAGTCCACGGTAATAAAACGTGATGAAGTGAGTGTGTAGGAATACTACAAGTAGTACATAGACATATATACATTTATTGCAGTCATTTTGTGAAGATTTATTCAGCCTTGAAAAATTATATTCCTCGAGGACAATGCTCTTCTTATATCCCGAATTGTAATGTACATCGTTCATTCACCTAATCAACCCCCCTCTCTTTCCCAAAAATCGAACTTTGATAAACAGATAACGATATACAGTAAATAGACGATCTAGTCTTTCGAATTGTGGTTTTTCATTATTCTTTATACAACAGATAAGAAAATATTCAAGTATTCTATCAGTTATTTTCAAGAACTTACTACAAATCCAGATCGCCGTTCATCGTATGGCCTTCCGAGTGTCCTCTGATCTTAAGACGCAAGGACCATAGCGATTTATATTGACATCAACAGACTATTTTATATCTATCTTTTCGTCAATGAAATATAAATCGACACGGTTATAATAACTATCATTAGGCCTAAACTCTTCTAACTCCCCCGGAAAAAAACCACATGGCGGGATAGTGCGGTGCTACTTTGGACTACTTAAAAGTTGAATTCCTACGCGATACGAGAACTATACTCCGAATCTTCATTACAAATAGCTCTATAGATCATTTTTCACTCTAATAATAACATTGGAATCATCATTTACAACATGCACGCATTGTGTCGTTTAAAATGTTTTTGTCCAAATAATAGTGGTACTATTTCTTACTAGGTAAGACTACAGATTTTTGACCGTTGCACGGTTCGTACTGGCCCTAACTGGGGCATTCGATTCCAATGAATAGTTGGCTTTGCCAACTCAAAAATCTTTATGTATGCTATGTAAATGTAAAAATCTAACTTCAGAAAATTAAAGAGGGCGCTTCTGAAATTATTTTTGGTGGCTCCGCTGGAAGCATCACTGATAAGAATTCAATATTCGAAACACGTGTCTGGTGCATGTAAATTGGTTTGGACTTTTCTTCAAGAAGGTAGAGAGTTGGAACCGTTCGACATTATTAATATAGACACTTATTTCAAGTTGCAGTGTGGAGCAGTTAAAATCGTTCCCCGTGGCCTGATGTTAAAGGTTTGGTTGTGGTAAGATATCTCGGACTAGCACTTTGCCAGTCTGCGTCAAATGCTCTTTTTTTCAAATTCCGATTCTTTTTATTTAAAAACCCCTCAAAAGATTGAATAATGTAACCTCAATAGTAAGCGTTTGAACTTGAATTGTATAAGTAAGGTATTGTCGTAGCAAACTGACCTGACCGGGCGGTACTTATTTTCACCTGATCATTGGAATAGTTTAATTCGGACCAGGTGATAGTATGCGCTCTAATATGCATATGAAAATCTATCTACCCTAAAATTTAATCGATTCGTATAAGTGGCTTGATTGAATTAGCACCACCCGGCCATGTCACTTTGCTACAACAATACAACTTTAGAAAGAAATTGTACTCACATTTCTTTTTCCTCCTTAATTTTTGAATAAAAGAATCCCACCGGCTCCTTCGTACTTCACCTTCCTTTTTTTCTTCACATTTTCCTGAAATAAACGTTCATAAGATAATCACATAAATACCAAAGAACATACATTATACAAGTTAATCGATTCATATGATGTCTGAAAACATTTTGTCTTAAATATCATTGTTATGACAACTTTTAACATTACGACTTGAATTAAAATTTTTTTCAAACATTGAATTAACAAAAGGCAATATATAACATCTCATATCAACAATAAACATAGAAGAAATACCGAGCAGTTATTCAGTCTCAAAGTCGAGAAGGCTAGACAAAATCACGAGAATTCCCACTCGAATAATGAATGGTAAACAGAATACCTTTCATAGGACATTGTTGAAGTGAATATATGAAAAGGAAAGAGCAAGAGATAGTACAAAATATCAGAGATCACACAAAACGTTCCTACATTTACCATCCATAGACGCCTAAACAAAAGGGAGCAATGAACTGACACAAAGGAGAAGGTACATTAAGACCCCATATCTGCCCTGTTGTTTCCTGAGAAATTCAAATCGTAAAAATTGATCAACTGTGTTTATTTTATTTATCTACAAGATCAATTACATATATACATAAAAAGCGCTTTTCATCTTGATGCACCCCTACGAAATTATAGCTCATCAAAACAAGGAAGGATTAACGAATCCGGATTTTTCTCTAGAAATTCACATATATTTTTGAGAATTTCATATAGAGCAAGACGATTTGCTAAAAATAAAAGTAGAAAAATGAATCAATAACCTCCATATCTGTCGATTAAATGTGAAAAATTAGTAGCAGTCGTTCTTGCTCTAGTTGAAAATTAATGATTTGTCTTGCGTAGAATGTATAATGGAAAATGCATGGACCACGTCGGCACGGCGTTATGACGTCATTATAATGACGTCATTTGATTGACAGCGCAGGTGTATGCACAGGCGTGACATATTTAAATCAGGAATCAGTTTCCTCTTGAAATTTTGGTTTGATTTATAAACGTTTGTAGTAAAAAAAAAAAAAAAACCACACACACAAAAAAGGCTCAACATTGATGTATTTTACTACCACAGTGGGAGGGTGTTCAGCGAGCATGTCGAATAAAATCTCCGCCGGTAAAATAACTTCAATTTTAGGAGTAAAACAGTAAAAAAAAATCGAGCAAGTTAACCAGAATTTAGATTCGTTGATTGAAGGATCATGAATCCACTATAACTGATAGGGATATAAGAAAATGCAGTCACATGCAAGGCCAAATGAGTTAAAGAAGATCCTGACGATAATCTCAACAGCACTCCCAAAAGAGCGCAAAATTAAAACATCGACGGACCCCCAGCAAGCTAGAGGTGGGACCAGGTGCCCGGGAGGAGTAAGCATCCCCTGTTGGCTAGCCGCACCCGCACCAAAGTAACATACATGTATTTGAGAATTCTTCCAATTTTACTTTTGTGGTAAAAAATGTCGATTCTTAAAAATGCACCCCCCTTTCCATATTTTGTTTCTCGTCTCTGGGGTAGTGTCCCCCCCGGAAATACAGAACCGCACTTTGCCAAAAAAATTGTATCATGGATACACACCTCCAGTAAAAGAGGCTTTCTGTATTTTCTATGAGAAAAAGATACTTTTTGACCCAAAAACTAGCAATATTATGCAAAACAGATGGAAAATAACTGCATATTCATATGGGATGCCGTATGGGTATACATTTTACAAAAAAAGTTCTTGAAATTTCAATTTTCAAAATTCCACTTCTCAGGGCAGATTTTACGCCTTACTTTAACAGCTTCTTTCTGTAGACTGTCGGCAATGCAGTTATTTCCGTATAAATAAATTCGCATGTACATAAAAGGAGTCGCGAACAGAAATTTTCAGCAACAAACAAACAAAAAACAAAACAAAACACCTGTAAGCCTCCTAGAGACTACAAATCATGTACTTCGCGTTGTGAATTTTACTTAGTCATTTTTAACTCGGAATAAAAAGTCCTGGTAAAGTTTTACCGTTTATTAGCATACGAAAGTAACATGTTGATTAAAGCAGTATGAGAATCGTTCTAACATACAAAATCATGCGCACAGTATATATTTGGAGCCTGGGATATTTCACAATCAGGTGGAAATCGCCATCGAAATTCATGACTAAATTGGAATTCAGACGTATAAACAAAGTTGCCTAAACTTAGAACAAATCCTCGCCATTTCGTCTATTGCACCCAGACCTGTGACAGGCGAACCACTATAGTTTCTGTTGCTGTCAATTGACCCAAGAACACCTCGTATTGACAGACATAGGGTTACACACTGGCGGGAATGACAATAATTTCAATTACATCAGTTTAGCACGTGATCGTAAAGTTAACGTTTGAAATTAGAATTATCTTCTCCTAGACGATTGGAAATATCCCATAAACAAAATAAATGGAAATTAATTAAAAACCAAAATACTCAATTTGCATAATTATTGTGGGGGAGAGGCCATATGGTTACAATACTTCCCCACTTAAGAAAATAACCAAGATTTATACGACCTTGCTCAACAATCAATCAAATAAAATCATTAAGATAAACTTCTTGACACTCATCTAAAATCTTGATAGACAATATCATCAAATCTGAAATTCAGTGATACTTGGTTATTTTCTAAATTTCTAAACGTATGGCCTTGACACTACAATAATGAACCATTCAACTGTAATTACCACCGGGTTCACTTGGTACATATTAATCAAAAACATATCATCAAAACACAAAGTAATAAAAAGTCATTGTACTCAGTTCCACTATTCATCAGGTTTCATCATAATAAAAGTTCAATAAAAATGTTCATAGCCTGTAAAAGAAACACGTTTCCAAGGCCAATTGCATCATAGAATCAAATACCATCGTATTACTGTACAAATTCATGCATCAAACATCAATGACTTCATTAATAATTGCAATATTATTATAACATATGACATTATAAGCATTACACATTTACTCTGCTTTTTCACTAAATAACACAACACACGGATTCATTTATTCTTCTTATGACCATCCTCATGGTATGACATCATTTTCTTTGGTTCTTCTCCATCTATGGTTCGTGTCTGGTCCTTCTTCGTGAACTGAATAACCTCCGAGGAGTAAAACGAATAAATTGGACCTCGATGTCATCGTGAAATGTTAATCATCGCGCGATCATCATCGGATTCTTCTTTCGTGTTCGTCTTAGGATCACGGTCTCGTCTTCTCGTCCGGACCCATTTTGTCTTTTCTCCACCCTCGACCTCCTTTGACGCATCTTGGCATTTGTGACGTTACCAAGATCTTCCCGTAATCCGGATGACGCCATGCACCCAGAAAAACGACGGGGCATTCATATTCTCATACATTCAGCGTCTTATTAGGAAGGTCAACAAGCATAAAATTTAATAGTTCATGTTCCTCTTTTTCGCAATTTCACTCTGTCATTATCTACGAAAAATGTTCGTATGTTGTAGTGACGGGCTGGTTACACATCCGACCACACGGGTAACATCGTGCACAGGTTCACCTGACGTCACAGCTTCGGGTTTCTTCATCGGCTTCTGTCTCTTTGGATTGTCTCTCATAATTAACCTGCACGCTTATTCCGTCTCTTTTTCACAGCAGGCGGTTTCATATATCACCAACATGTATTATAAAGTTCAAGGGTAAACTGCACATCTGGAATCTAATTAACAAGTTCATTATTCAGCGCTGTTCTCTATATATTACTCCCAGCAATAAATCTATCATGAAAGTCTGCATCATTGTTTCACTGTATAGGCCGCATATTAAGATTAATTGTCTTTGGTAGTTAAGTGACACCGGGCTTTTCTCTGTACCTCTAATTGACCATAATTTTGAATTTACAAAAATGATTTAGAAGCCTGTGTCAAATCTTTTAAAAGAAATTTCCAAACTTATTTCTTTTTCCACGTCTTAATATTTACTAACATCTATTTTAACAATTAATGTAGGCAATATTTTTTTTTTTATCAAAAATCAAACGAATTAATAAAACGATATTAAGACAAGCAGCTCTTTTCAATGTTGTAAGACGTCGTCAGTATATGTCAAGTCTGCGTGCAAACTAAACAAAAACAAATTACAGCTGATGCTAACAACCTGCATCATGGGACGACCGTCAAAATAAACTCCAACACCGGGAAAAGGGCAATAAAGGTCAATATCATTTACGCTCTAATCTGAGATGAGAATTGTAACACGATCACCAGATTGAAAGTCACTCATAAATCCTGCACTTAACCAGCGAGATCCAGTTAGAAATTACAAAGAGCAAATATCTTTACGATGTACACAGTGACTTATCCAGGGTTTCGTTTTTATATCGATTTCTTTGAACATTTTTATCTATCTTTACCGAATAAATTTACTTTCTCAGATTCTGATTAATTTAATGATATTGATTAATTTAAGTTTATAAGCTTTTTTCATTTTATTTTCATTTACACAGTGACTTATCCAGGGTTTCGTTTTTATATCGATTTCTTTGAACATTTTTATCTATCTTTACCGAATAAATTTACTTTCTCAGATTCTGATTAATTTAATGATATTGATTAATTTAAGTTTATAAGCTTTTTTCATTTTATTTTCATTTCCATATTTCCCTTCCTGTCTTTAGATAAAAAAATAGTCTTTTTTTTCATTTTCCTGTTACTTATTTATTTTAAGGATCAGATGACTGAAGTAGCTTTTATAAAAACTTTTTTCTGTTTGATTTAGGATGCAGATATCGTACGGTTTTGAGATGTCATATATTTTGTCATTTCATATAGGCTTTGTATGAGAAGCAGTTGGGGATCAGAGGACGGGGTACTTTCAACAGTTTTATTTTTGGAAGCCTTGTTCGTCTGTAAGAAACCCTCTTCCGGTTTTCCGGAAATTTCATCTACTTCCATTTGTTCCTCCTCGCACTTTTGTTCGGGAGCACTCGGTGAGCTCTCTGATGGATGATTTAAATCAGTGTTCGTATCATCTCCCATGTCGGTACATGTCTCGGGCATGGCACGAGTTCTAAGTCGTCTCCGAAGTTCCATAAGTGGAATGTCATCTTCATCGGACGAATCTTCTCTCTCTTGAACTCTGTGTCGTACTGCAACGTCTTGAGGGACAGGCTGTTCCTCATCACTGTCTGATTGTTCGGGTGGAACCACGTACGTCGTTTTTCGCAAGATATGTCCTGCCGAATCTCTCGGAACTTTCCATTCATCAATCTTCGCAGGCCGAAGATGTCTAGCATGTGTCTTCGTCGTATTGCCATCTAGCTGATTTTTCACAATAAAGGAAAGCGGACCTGTTTGATCAATAATCCGGAAGTAAGGTTGCCATTTCACATCCAGCTTGTTATCTCTCCTGTGATTCCTTACGTACACTGGGTCTCCGATCTGGAAATTTTCTTCTGTACTGTTTTTGTCTGCGTACTGTTTCTGTTTCCTTTTTGCTTCTTTCATGTTTCTGTGAACTAAAGTAAATGACTTGTGTTGCTGCTGAAGTGCTATTTTGTGTAGATCTTCACCCACATATCTGCGTCTTGGCTTCAAGATGGTGTCCAAGGGAAGTACTACGTCTCTGTTATAAAGGAGAAAATATGGAGAAAACTTTGATGACTCGTTGACATGAAACCTAATGGCGGCAAGTGTTTGATTCAAATACAAGTCCCATGTTTGAACGTCTTCTTGGATATTCTTAGACATGACGTCATGGAGAGTACGGTGAAATCGCTCCACCTTTCCGTTTGCTTGGGGACTGTAATATGAAGTTTTGATATGATGAATGTTCATTTCATCCAAAGTTCCCTGTACTTTTCTGTTGACGTTTTCTGTTCCATTGTCGGAGATAATTTCAAGGGGACACCCGAATCTTGGGAAAATTTCTTCTAAGATCAGATGTACGATTCGTTCTGCAGACTTGTCCGGCACAGCAAAAGCCTCTGGCCATCCTGAATAAATGTCTATGAAGGAGACAATGTATTTGCTTCCAGACAGTGTCGTCGGGTACGGTCCTGATAAATCCAGCCCAATCTTTGCAAAAGGGTAAGGCGGTATTTCGGTTTCCTTAATAGGTGGCTTTGACTTCCTTGAACTCCTTGTCTGACACGTGACACATTTCTCAAGATATCCATGTATTTTCTTGTACATGTTCGGGAAGAAGTACTTACGACGAATAGAATCGTACGTCTTATCTACAGCCATGTGTCCGAGTTGATCATGATACTGCCTGAGGACGACTGTCTCCATTTCTTGAGGAATATACAGTCTTAGCTTGGGGTCCTCAGAGTCAGGTTGAGAGAGATAATAGAATAGTCCTTCCTTGTCTTCAAAATAGTGTGTCTGTTCAGCCTTTGTAGCTGTTCCTTTCCTTAGTCTTTTCTTAAGTTTGACTATTTCTTGATCTTTTTCTTGTTCCTCCTTCAAATTGAATTCCTCTGGTAAATCTGATACCGCTTTCGAGATCTCTTCGCTACCTTCAACATGACAACTTGCAAAGTCTCTTGGATTAAATTCATTTGAATTGATGACTCCTATCTCAAACGCTCTATCATCTATGTCTGGCTCGTCTTCGAATTTCTTAGATTTTTTTGACGTCTTCGGATGCGGTATCCGGGACAACAGATCAGCACAGTGATTGTCTTCACCTTTGACATACTCGATCTTACAGTTATATCCAGCAATGCTTAGAGCCCATAGTTGTATTTTCTTATTTTGCATCGGTGAATCTAAGAGATACTTTAAAGGCTTATGATCTGTCTTGATCGTAAATTGAGCTCCATGTAAGTAATGATCCAACTTCTGAAGTGCGTAGTGAATCGCAAAAGCCTCTTTCTCTATTGTCGACCACTTTGTCTGAGTATGACTAAGTTTGTGTGACAGGAAGTAAATAGGTTTCTCGTCTCCTTCGTCGGTTTCTTGAGTAAGACACGCACCAATACAGTTGTCACTAGCGTCTGTGTATAAGACATACGGTTTGTTTGTATCTGGGTATGCAAGGAGTGGTACTACTGTAAGACTTTCCTTAAGATAATCAAAAGCATGTTGACATTCCTCTGTCCATTTGAATCTGGCATATTTCTTCGTCAAGTTGATAAGTGACTCTGCTATCTTCGAGAAATTTGGTACAAATCTCCGGTAGTAACTGCACATACCCATGAATCCACGAATTTGCCTTACATTCTTGGGAGCTGGCAAGTTTTTGACCGCTTCTACTTTCTTTTGATCTGGAGCTATGCCGTCTTTGTTGATTACGAAGCCTAAGTATTCTGTTTCCTCCTTGAAGAAAGCGCATTTCTTGAGTTTGAGCTTAAGATTGTGTTGTCTTAATCTGTTGAATACTTCCTGTATGTTTCTTATGTGTTCCTTAGGGTCGTCCTTTGTAAAGATTAAGATGTCATCTAAGTATGCCATTGCAAATCCTTCACATCCTTGTAAGACGATATTCATAAGTTCTTGAAAGACAGCTGGAGCATTACTCAATCCAAACGGCATTCTGTTAAATTCAAAAAAGTCCTCGATGACACGCAAATGCTGTCTTTTCTTTGCTTCTTTCATCCAAAGTTACTTGCCAGTAACCATGTCTTAAGTCCAAGGTAGTAAAATATTTTGCGTTTCCTATCAGAGATAAGATGTCGTCAATCAAAGGAAGAGGAAAAGAAATCGGTTTAACGATCTTGTTGAGAGTTCTAAAGTCGACACACATCCTGTCACTGCCATCCTTTTTCTTTGCTACAACTAAAGGAAATGACCAAGGAGACTGTGACCTTCGAATTACCTTTGCGTCTAACATCTCGTCTATAGCCTCATCTATCACTTTTCTTTTGTTCAAAGGTGTCCGGTATGGTCTATTCTTGATCGGAGGATTACTTCCGGTATCTATTTTCATCTGTACTGTCTTTGTTCCACCAAGATCTGAGTCTTTCTTAGCGATAAGGTCTTTGTTTTTCTTGAGTAACTTGATTATTTCTTGGCGCCTTCCCTCGGATACATGCAATTCCTCGAAATCTGATTTAATTTCAGTCTCTGGCTCATCAACTTCCATTTGTTCTTCATCGTCTAATGTCAAAATATCTTGAGGGGTCAAAGTTCTAGCCCTCCCTACCACGCTTCCTCTCCTTAGACGGTAGCACTTATTCGTCTCATTAAGAATTAAGACAGGTACCTTGAATGAAGACTTGACAGAATTCACTGATTCCTTAAGTGACAGGCCAGGTTCATCTAAGATACAACCGGGGTCAAGGTTCGTAACCTCAAGAAGTCTTGAGTTTGATAATCGGAAGCCTTTCTGTAACTTAACATGACATATAGTGGCGGTCTGCGGTTCAATCGTTGTCTTCTTAGCTAACCTTAAAATCGAGCAAATATGAGTGTCTTCGTCGAGTTTCACGAATGTTTTTCCTACTTTTAGCATTCTTAAGTCGAAGTAAAGGCGCACTCCATGTTCCTTCAGCCAATCTCGTCCTAAGATAAAATTTTTGGTAAGCGTCTCTACCACGTAGAAGTTTTGAGACAATCCTAATCCGTTTATCGAAAATGTCAAAGTTGTTCGTCCTAAAACGTTAATCGGTGCGTCGTTCGCTGCTCTTAAACTCTTGATTACACGCGTTAATTTTGGTTTTGGTGATAACCGCTCAAAAATGTTCCTACTCATAAGGGAAACTTCAGCGCCCGTATCTACCAAAGATCGATATCTCGAGTTACCAATCTTAATGATACAAGAGCTTGGGTTTCCAGCTATGTTTAAATCGGAAACGGGTTTCTTACTCTCTAAATTTCTTTTAGAAAAATTTCTGCTCTCTCCAACGGCTTCCTTTTGAAGAGAGCTTTCAAGTTTCCCTGGTTCCGTGCACTGCTTGAACGCCATTGAGACCTTGTATTTGAGTGATTCAGAGCCCTGTATCTATTCGGATTTCGGCGGTTCGGGCAATTTCGTCTAAAGTGACCTTTCATGTGACAATTCCAGCACTCTGTGGTCTTAATTTCTGGCGGATTCTGACTTTGCATTTGAAATGAGACCTTTCTTGAACTCTTAAAAGGGACTTTATCTGGGGATGATTCGTTTTCATGTTTATTTGGGGAGCATTTACGTTTAAGAGGGGGTTCTTCGTTTATGTCTGTTTCTGGGTCTGAGTAATCAATGGTTGTTTTAATGTTTTGATTGTTTTCACACAATGGACATTCCCAAACTGTGTGTCCTTTAGAATGACATTTGTAACATAATTTTTCAACTGTCGTATCTTGATTCAGGGTCTCTATTTGGATACGCGTGTTTTGATTCTCACCGGTATTTTGACATTTATTTACGCGCATGGTTAATTGACTGTTTAGGTTACTCTCGCCGTAGCTTGATCGTAAATTTTGATTCCCTACTAAATCTGAATTTGTGTCATTAATTTGTGGTTCATTCTTTTTATTTGATCTGAGATTAAAACGCTTTCGTAAATTTTGCTCTTTCATTGCAATTTCTACCGCTTCCTCGTAACTTTTTGGATCATACCTCATGACTCTCATTCTCAAGTAATCGTAACACAATCCGTCACAAAAGATATCAACTAATTGTTTCTGAACTAACTTGAATTCTCTCTCATCAAAAGGAGCAGTGTATGCGTCTTCCGCTAATTTTAGTAAACGCTCAGAATACAATTGTACACTTTCTTCTGACCTTTGCTTAATATTACGGAGCTCAGTCATAGCTCGCTGATTATCCGTAATTTCAGCATAGCGCTTTTTCATCAACATTTTGAGATTTGACCAATCAGGGGCTCCGCCCTTTGACTCAATTTCGTCTAAATAACGTTTCACAAAATCTCCAACTGTGCCAGTACAAGTCATTAAAACTATTCTCGGTATGTCCGTGTTATCAAGTCGAGCCATTTGCGCATACTTTTCAATATCTTTTACCCACTGTTTAAATTGTGAAGAATCACCTTCAAACGATTTAACTACCTGAAGTAACGGTACAGATATTGCAGTTTGAAGACCCTTAACTTGATTTGCAATCCATTTGAAAGCATCTTCGCCATTTTCCGGAATTCTACCAAATCCAAAGGTACTACAACTTTTACCCTGAGACGAACCAAAACCCTCAGAACTTCCTGAACCGGAATCCTGACAAATTCCCGTCATGTGAGACATCACTTTGTCGTCAACGTTAGTCATATTTACTTGAAAATGCGTAGAAAAAATCTTAATCAATTTACCTATCTGTCTAGATCAAAAATTCAAAAACGATAAAATTACATGATCAATCAAAATGAGGATACGCTCGAGAAAAGTAAATGTGTCCTACCTGAAGTATGCATCATTTCAGTGTAATGTTCATCACTTGTCTGCAGTTTAATCCTGGTTTCGCGTACAAGTCCATCCTCTGCATTCAAGGCAATAAATCACGTATATCACCATGATCCGTATCATTTAGCGTCACGGCACCAAAAAGTATTTTGTAAGCCTCCTAGAGACTACAAATCATGTACTTCGCGTTGTGTATTTTACTTAGTCATTTTTAACTCGGAATAAAAAGTCCTGGTAAAGTTTTACCGTTTATTAGCATACGAAAGTAACATGTTGATTAAAGCAGTATGAGAATCGTTCTAACATACAAAATCATGCGCACAGTATATATTTGGAGCCTGGGATATTTCACAATCAGGTGGAAATCGCCATCGAAATTCATGACTAAATTGGAATTCAGACGTATAAACAAAGTTGCCTAAACTTAGAACAAATCCTCGCCATTTCGTCTATTGCACCCAGACCTGTGACAGGCGAACCACTATAGTTTCTGTTGCTGTCAATTGACCCAAGAACACCTCGTATTGACAGACATAGGGTTACACACTGGCGGGAATGACAATAATTTCAATTACATCAGTTTAGCACGTGATCGTAAAGTTAACGTTTGAAATTAGAATTATCTTCTCCTAGACGATTGGAAATATCCCATAAACAAAATAAATGGAAATTAATTAAAAACCCAAATACTCAATTTGCATAATTATTGTGGGGGAGAGGCCATATGGTTACACCCCCCCCCCAAAAAAAAACTATGAGTTGCAGTAATTAGGTTTGTAACTGACCGCCCACGGAGATCAAGCCCATAGAAGGCTCTGCTTCGACTTGCATTCTATTGGCATGATCAACCCGTTAAATCTCTGTAGAGGGTCAAGATCATGGGCGGATCCAGGATTTTATTTCAGGATTGGTCCGTAAGTCCGAATTTTTCTGAATAGGAAAAAAAGGGGGGGGGGGTTACACACCAGACAATAAAGTCCTTGATTAATGACTGTCAGTTCTATTTTTCATTACATGTATAAAGAAAACAGATGACTGGCGGGCTAAACAGGGAGCAAAAAGCTTAAATTCTTGAATTTTCACATCATAGTACTAAAACCTTGAATTTTCACATCATTGTACTTGATTAATGATATGTAAATACAAAAAATGCGAGCGATAGCGAGACGTTGAATTGTTTTTTTTTTTCATAACAAGTCCTCTATTAGTGTCTTTTTCAGTTCATTACTCCTAGTGCCCCTGTTTATTGACCAAAGTGAAATGTATATGGGCTTCTGAGGAAAGCGCAGCATCTTTTGAAACGTGTGTGTCGTACTATTTGATCTAAAAGGGTTCCGAGTCCCTCTCTCCCCACCCCACCACCACCAACATCACCAACGTTTTCCGCGTTTAAATTATGAAATAGCATATCGATTTTATATACAAAAAATATGCCAGCGATTTGATACAAATGTAAAACAATTACAAACTGTTCATTTTGTGAACCATGTGCATTTTTGGGTGTTTAGGTGAAAGAAAAACAAAACCAAATACTCACTCTTTTGGAAAAGTACATCACCCTGATATACATTAGTTATGATGTATATAAAATCAGTAAATGGAATTGAACAGTATAGCCATAAGAAAAAAATAGTATGCGTCTGTCTTTTTGTAGCTTTCTCGCAATCTTGTGACTTCTCGTAAATACATCAATAAATCGAAATTTACTTACAGGGGCTACAGTGCACAGTTTACAAAATAAATCCCCCACTTATAATACATAAACAAAAAATGTTTATGTATTATAAGGGGGGCTCGTATTCATATTGTACCCCCTGTGTACTGTTATTCACCGTTATTTTTTTCGAATTCTTTCAGTGGCGCCATCTATCACAGTTTCTTGCAACGGCTGTAATAACCGTATACGCAACATTTATTCTATTAATTTGTTTTATTTTATATTTTATTCCTATATTCCTAATTCATTAATTGCAGCTAGATATATTAATATACATTTATTAAACAAACTAAGGTTCAATTTAAATTAATGCGTATTGACGCATTTAGATGGGCGTTTTGGGCGCCACCATAACCCAAAAAAAAAAAAAAAAAAATTGGTAAGTAAGGTACATCCGCATTAGAAGGCTTATACTTGAGTTTTGATGTCGATTTCGAAAAAAATATTTTCTCGCTCCCAGGCCGCTCGCCATGTAACTGTATGTTCTTTGCATATCAAATTGCTCTAAAAGAAACTCCGGCTTTTTCTGATAATTATACTAAGTAAGTCAACATACCCTTACAGCAAGGTTTGTGTAAACCCCCCCCCCCCCCTAAAAATCGCTGGCTTGCTTTGCTCATCAGATAATTTTCGATCATAAAATATAGCTTTTCATAACAATCCAATAACCATGATAAAGATTTCAAATGGTTATTTCAATACTGCCTTCATCAAGGTCAATCGCCGCAAGATAATTTTTCGCCCCCTTCAGGAACGGCCTGGACCCCTTGGACAGGGACCCTAGTCGCTCTCCCAGACTCATTGACTATCTGATATTCACTACATCCCCCATCTCAAATTTAAGCTGTAATATCTCTTGTCTTTTCGTTCATTTGAATGACTGTGTAATATATGCACGGATATGATTTTTAAAAACACCGCAATTCCCTTAAATTCTAAAATCAGTTATAGCATTAAAATGAGAAAGTCTCCAAGAATAACCCAGAAGTTAAAAGACGACGTACAATACTTTATCAATCGCAGATTTTCGAGGATTCATGAAATAGTTTCATGGCAAAAACTTGAGCAAAACAAGCATCATGAATAATGTAAGTATACAGCAATTTGTTATCTGACAACGTTATATCACGACGTGATCATAACGTCACATAACGTCAAAGTCAGTGAAACAGAAAGCTTACCTACGTGTTTTCAAATTGCTATAAAATCGCAACGGAATATCCGATTCTCAAAATTTAAACTGATTTACATTCTGTAAATCTTGTATTTTCATTGTTCAAAGTTTGCTTCATTTCTCAGATAGGGCCGATTTCGGCCAATAACGTACCTTCTCCTTACAGACAGACAACATTGCTGGCAACAAAAAACAGGTGGGAGAAATCAACTTACGACGATCTTTCATATTGATAGCACATATATGTCTCAAAATGTACATGATTAAACAAAATACTATCTTACCAGAAAGGTTAGACTACAAAAAGACGATAGGCAGCAACAACCCTGAAGTTCTCAAAATACATCGCAACTTCAAAACGTTTAGAACATAAACTCATCGTGAAATTAATAATGCACTGGGTAAAAAGAAACATATTTACCGAATGCGTACACCAAATGGAGACATTACAGAAATCTGCAGTTATCATATAATAGTTTACGAGAGGGTTCCGTCGCTTGAACCTTAAGTTTACGCTTTATCTAAACAAATAACCACCAAAATCCCAAATAAATTACACAAGCGTAATTAATCTTGTAATTTCTTACAAGGCACCAACTTGCGTAAGCATTTGAACTTTTAGGATTCCAGATAGTTTACGCATATTTTACCTTGCGTAAACATGATTGCTGTATTATGATAGAAAGGTTATGCTTGCAAAAACCAGACAGAATCTGAATCAACACGCATTGTATAAACCATTTGTAATCTTACAATACCAACTTCAAAATTGAGTAAACCATTTTGAAACTGGCTTTATATACGTTTCCTGATGTGTAATCTTGTTGAAACAAGCGTAAACCATTTGTAAACTTTGTGCACTAAAGTTAACATTATGCGTTATTTCATTTATTTCTTACCTTGAACAGATTGTTTCTCTATATATTGTCGTCTGATGCATTCTATATCTCGTGTGTTTTTCTGTACTCCTTCGTGTACTGTTGTGAATTCCTCTACAGCAACAATAAAAGGTTCAGACACAACTTTAATATTATGAATTCATGACTGATTATGCAATGTTCTGATAAAAACAATCTAATACATATAACATTTTATCATTTTAAGATTCTGCTGACGATAGAATGTCAGATCCAGTCCGAGCCAACCATATATGTTATTCAACAATTTCCTTGAAATCATTGCGATCTTGAACCCATGTTCTTACTACATTTCAATTATGTTTATATCATTGCAAGAAAAAAAGAAACTAATAATCGGAGTGTTACCATTAACCCGTTTCTCAAGTTTAGTCATACTCTCCTTTGTAGTTTTATCTTCCTCTACTTGTTTCTTGAGCTGCTGAATGAACGTATCTTGTTCTGGATCCATCGTCTCAGTAAGTAAAAAGTCCACTGCTTTCTCATATTTATTACTGTTACCTAAGTGCGAATCCATTGCTATAACAGCTATTTTAATTTCATGCAATAAAGCATTAAACTCAGTTTGAGTGACACTCGTGCTTGCAGAATGAACAACTCCGTTTCTAGCTTCACGGATTCTGTCAATACTCGCCGACAGAGAAGAGTCAGAGACATCTGGTGTATTTCCCCAACCATTAGTATGTGCAGAAATGTTACAAATATTTCTCAGTAGTAAATACAGTAAGGAAATATCCATATCACTGTAGTCACCAGAGTAACGCCCTGATCTAGGTAAGATAAGGTCCCTCTGAGGCTGCGTTAGACGAGGTAGGCTTGACCTATTACGTGTCAAGATATGATGGAAATTAGCTGGAGGCACCCGATGACGTAATACGTCACGGAGTTGATCAGTGCATGGCCCAAGTAGTATTCTACTTGCCCTATTTGAGTTAGTTGTTTCTGGGGTTGAAGCATAAATATTTGTGGCCATGCTTTCTTCTAAGTCCAACACCTGAAAAAAAAAACAAAGTAAATATCTGATTCAGACAAGTTTTAAGAATACGCATGGATCCGACGACAGAACGGGATCTATATGCTATCAAAATCATATGTTCGTATTGATTAAGCGTCGTTTCGCTCCACTCGCCCTTCATTGATATTTCATGTTTTTAACAAAATGACTCTTTCTGTAAATGCATGTTCATTACAAAGAAGGATAAAAGAAATATATATTTACATTTAAATTTCAAGTCTTCCAGGAATAGTAAATTACATACTAACTATCTGTTCTTGTACTAATGACTTAACAAATCACAAATCTTTCACTTTGACGTACCCTTCTCCCCAAGTGCTGCGAAACTCAATTAAGAAACTACAGATGGGATCTTCTTATTTACATATCATATCCATATAGATCGCTCTGCCCCAAAACCTTGCAGTTTTTTATACTTAGTTGAATTGAATTGAAGTCAAATATAAAAAAATCTGTTTGTATGTCTTGCAGTCTTTATCATTTACTTATTATTATCATTTTCTTTTGGCAAATTACGACTAATTAGGGGATGATTAGATATTCTGACCTCGAGATACTGGAAAATAAATAATCCAGCCAGCTCTGCGTTGAAAATAGTAATCTGTAAAATTTTGACAGCCCTCCCCCATGAATGAAATAGTCGTCCCCTTAGATATTTCCTGATAAAAGTGCTGTATAAAAAATAAAAACCCATGAAGATTTTTTTCTTTTCTTCAATTTTGTAGTCTATTTAAGATAACACTGGAAATGGAGTAGTTTGATACCTTGGTCAATGAGCGACCGCTTCCTTGTTTTCAAATAATGTGACAAGAGTAAAAAGAGCATCAGGCTTCTATAATGATTCAACTTAATTGTATTATATATAAGAAAAGGAGAGGATCTCAAACACCTAGTTGCAGCACGACCAGCAAACCTCCAAAACACCTACTGTAAAAACACAAAGACGACACACACTGGTACAAGGAACGCCAAATCACAAAGTAACATCAAACATAAATGACTACACATAAACTATAGAGACCATTTGGCAATCGGTGCCGACTTAGGATGGCCATATTCCACGTCATGAGCAGACAGTGTGGTTATCCTGGATTACGTGCGCACAACCCTTCCACTTTTCCGATTACCCAGAGGTATCAAAGAACGAACTGTAAAATGAACATACAAATAGACATCATAACACAGGGACCAAATAAATACGGATGGATATGTAAATGGATATAAAAAACTGAGGGCATTCCAAATACAATCCATGCTCTGCAGGCTGTAGCGATTGTTAAACGTCTTCAAATTCAATATCATCATTTAAGACCAGATAAATTTACAGCATGGACCAGACATGCACGTTTCGGGTACTTAACCCTCGTCAGTGATCCTCTGTCTAAACAATGTAATATGGCCAACGAGTGTGAAAATATTATGTCCAAAAATGTACCGAAAGATGTAGCAGAATGGGTAGGATATAATGCTGCAGGACCCACGTTTTAGAAAATTTCAGGAAATTTTTTAAGAGAAAATTTCAAATGCGTTGAAGAGACAGACATGTGCCAAGATCATGTTTGTGATCACCCGAGGATGTGCATGTGCCAAGTCTACATGTGCCTACATGTACCAAGCTCCTGTATGTGATCACCCGAGGATCACATGTGCCAAGCTCATGTATATGTGATCACCCGAGGAATATGACTGACATTCAGAGAGGAAAGGTGGTCGGGGCCCTATCCTCTCTAAAGAGGTTTGGACAGGACCTGTCATGAAATCCAGTCGTCAAAGTCAATCAGAGTGTAACTCTTACGAATGCGCTTGTAGAATGCTTTAGATTGGTCCAGTACGAAGTCAAGTTTCCGCCTGGTGATAATAGGATCATGCTCACGGTATAAAAGGCGTTTGATAATTCTAACACAATATGTCTACCTTTGATCTTTCTTATTTTGTTTATTCTTTTTATTTTGTCACCATAAAATGCAGGTTATGAAACACCCAAAGTAATGCACACTGCTGCTTGTATAGGTCAGAATTGCAAAAGAAGTTGACAATAATTTCCAGATTGTCTTTACTAGTATGTGGAAGCGCAAACCTTCGTAAATCATTTTGTTAATCACATATTCTGAAATTTTTATAGATCAAAATATGTTTACATCATTCCTGTTTAAAACAGTGTCATAATATTTTTCTACGTGTTCCTTTATCATCGTTAGTGTTGACGTCAAATTTCTAGACAAAATTGTAACTGAACAGTTGCTAAAATTAGCAATGACAAATATGGATAATGACCATATCCCTGTCTACAGTACAAAATCGATAATTAAGAAAATCAGAAACCGAAGGCATACAAACTCAGGATAAAACAGGAACCAAAGCAAACAAAAACAAAAACCTCCACCATTTGAAAAGAAGCGAACTCCCGATATGAGAGTGAGACCAGGTGCCCAGGAAGAGTAAGCATCTCCTGCTTGCATGCAACACCAATGTTTCGAAATTTGTAAGAAGACTTGTGCAGTTTTCGTTTGCAGTATGTTGTAGGAAGATGCCATCTAGAAGTAGGGGTAATGAAGAAATTTCACCGTTACTTCTAGACAATGGGACGTCAAAGTGTATGACGAGTTCCACGTATCGACTGTAGAACAACCTCATCGACGATGATAGTCGGTCACAAACGCATCCCTGTCTAAGAAGATTATACGAGAGACGCCTAGCCATACGAACCTTTTTTTCAGATCAAATTTTTTTTGGTTATAATTCATATTTCTTAATCACATTTTACAAATTTCTATTATTTAGTGAATGTATTTCTAGCCATAGAGGTGGAAAAGGGAAATTTGGATTTCAGTACAAGAAATACCGTAGATTATACTTTTTCATGCAGTAACAACATATCTGAAATCCATTGAATTCTTAATTTTATCTTTTGCTAATAAACATTACAGAAGTACCCATCAGTTATTCAGTCTCATAGTCGAGAATGAAGCAACACCATCTTTGTTTCCAATTTGGCAAAAAAGGGAACACCATCTTTTCAGTAAATATTTTTTTAAAGTACATTTCTCTGATTTTTTACAATAAGGTTTATTACTTGAAAAAACTTTTTGCTATTTCGGAAACTTGTCATTTCATCCAAAAATATAATCGAAATTAAAGAAGGTAAATATCTTAGCATCACCCCTCAGCCGCGCACTTTCTGTAAAGTAAATATACAAATTTAAATTCAAAAATAATACCAGAGGGCTACGGAAATGAATTTTTGCGGCTGCTGAAATCACTCTGGCTTGAAGCATCACTGGTGAGGATCTAATATCCGAAACATGTGTCGTGTGCATAATAAATTGGGTAGAAATTTTGTTCAATAGGGTATAGAGTTTGAACACTGTCGTATTAATATAAAGGTAAAGTAACAAACATTTTTAATCATCCTGAAATATATGTTATATCGTTATTATTAGTGCACAATATGTACATTCCCACAAACGATAAATAATCAGTGATACTCAAACCTATACATCGCTCATACGTGTACATGTCTACAGAAATCATTGACAGTATTGTATCACATTAAGAACAAGTGTAAATAAATACGAAGGAATCTATCTTGGGAAATGCAATTAGTACTGTATAACTATGCGAAACACATCAATCCTCAAATTTGTTACTTCACAAAACAAGTTGTTTTTCCAACATGCCTAACATACATCAGGTTCATGGTAATACTATCTCTAGTTTCATCTATACTTTTAGAGTATGATCTTCATGTTTTTATCTTTTACTCAATGTTTTGATTAATTTCGATTCCCATCCCCCCCCCCCCCAAAAAAATAATTCAACTCTGCTACTAGAGAGTGCCTTAATTATTGGCTTAAAAATTTAAAATCGGAGTACATTGGCTCATCTGTATCACACTTAAAAAATTTAAATCGGAGTACTTTGGCTCATTTGTGTCACACTTATGCCCTTTGTCGTGTGGAGATCGTAAAAAAGTTCCCCGCGAGGGGTTTGACAGTAAGTGTTTTCAATATACTTCCCTGCCATTGTCGCCATGGCACTTTCTATATAGACATAACGTGAGACAGTGCATGAATTTTATATATTTTCATTTCTATGCTTCATTAACATCGACGGCGGGTGCGGCTAGCCAACAGGGGATGCTTACTCCTCCCGGGCACCTGGTCCCATCTCTAGCTTGCTAGGGGTCCGTCGATGTTTAATTTTCTGCTCTATTGTGAGTGCTGTTGAGATTATCGTCAGGATCTTCTTTGGCTTATGTACGTTTGCTATGCATGATTTTTTTCAACATGCCTAACTGCAAAATTTCTCTCTTATCACTTTGAGTCTGTAGGAGTCTATGACATGGATAAAGCATAGTTTGGTAATGGACTAGTCCAGAAATATTCTGTAACACCCCCGACCTGGGAAGGAATTATCAAGTGAAACATCCCTCCGGAAATCCGTTACCTTCCAAGGGGGCCAGATCTTTCTGGAATAGCCCAATCCCCATATGTCATAATGGGATACAACAAATGACAAATATGGATAATGACCATATCCCAATACACAGTACAAAATCGATAACTCAGAAAATCATAAACCGAAGGCATACGAATTCAGGACAAAACAAGAACCAAAGCAAACAAAGAAAAAACCCCACCATATGAAAACTTAAACTTAATCTTACACCTTATGCCTCCCCCCTCTTTCTTTGCCATGTAAGGAAAGTTCCTAATTCTTTTCAGAAAGCCGACTCGTTTTCTTTTTGTCTTCAGTGTCAAAGCAAGTCTTTTCTAACTGATTCTATGTAAATGTAAAACCAAAACGTCTATGAGATCCTATATGATAAGAATTTTTCAAACCCATAACGTACAATAAATGCAGGACTTTCTTTTATGCTCTTGGCCCCCTCAGAAGCTACCCGCAAACTGCCGCTTCACAGAGAAAAACATTGGAGTGGCCTAATTGTGGCCTAATTATTCGTTCATAATCAGCATAAAGCATGAAACACATCACTATATTTAATGTAATAGTTAACATATCAAAATACCTGTATTACGACTTTGACATACCTGACTCTTCCTGAGCACCTGGTCTCTCTGCCTTGTTGGGAGTTCGCTTCTTTTCATATGATGGAGGTTTTTGTTTATTTGATTTGGTACCTAAATTTGTCCTGATTTTGTATGTCTTCGGTTTATGATTTTCTGAATTATCGATTTTGTACTGTGTATTCAGATATGATCATTATCCATATTTGTCATTTGAGATGTTTCATATTTGGGCCTGTAAAGACGTCATCTGATCAAGCTTAACAAAAGATTTAAATGAACAATAGCGTGACTGTCATATTCATAATGACTGATAACGCATTATCTTTATCCTACAGTTCAATGTAATTGTTTTTGAATAGAATATAAGGACCAATGCGATGTAACAGGAGGTCTCATTTAAATTCCTCTATAGAGTTTATTATGGGAATTCTTTAGAAATTCTAAAACATACGGTTCTTTTTTTCAAATGCACTTCAGTTCTGCCTTGTACTAGTTAGAACCAAAAAGAGTGCAGAAGACCGCCAGTAATTCTTTCATTGCGATATAAATGAATTGGAAAATAAGTGAAGTTGTGAAAACGTTCACTTTCGTAATGTTGTCTCAATATATTTTCCTATAAAGCGATACACCAAGTTTCTTGTGACAACAAATTTAAGAGTAAAATATTTCGGGCACGGACACTAGTTGTAATCAAGCAGGTTTGCAAAGACAACAGCCATAGATATTGGTCCTCGATAAAATAAAACAATTATTACGTTTCTTCCTTACCGTCCATGTTTTCAATGTGATTAATCTATCCGAGAAATCTCCGTTGAATGTCATTAACAAACCTTATAATTAGAAATGGACGTTCTCGCCGAAAAAAAGTATCGAGCAGATTGGTTAATATGAGAACCTGAGAGAAAGGGTATCTGCCACATGACTCCGTTAAAACAGATTGTACAACTAACTGAATATTGACATCGCTCGGCCATCAAGCTCAGGATTATATATTTTCAAGGATCTATTCGGTGTTGTTTTTATCATGAACTGTACATCAAACAAGATATTTTCACGGGTTACAAAAGTCACCTACGAACTTTAGTTTCCTCAAACATGTATAATCTTAAGTAACCTTCGCATATACTGAAGGATGAATTCGCCATTGAAACAATTACATCAATTATGTGTTTTTGAAGTCCAATATAATGGTAATCGAGTCATTAAATGTTATCTGATCTTTTCAACGGTTTTATTGCTCCTCTGTGTGTCATAAATTCAAAGGTTTATTCTTAATATGCTATTGAGCGTGAATCTTTAAATAGTTTAATATACGAATGCACATTTGAGGAGGGTTTGAACACCAAGATGGCGGCGGCATTATTTGTTTTCTCGCTTCCTAGGAAAAGTACAGTCTTAACTCCTTTAAAACATTTGATACTCTGATTGATATACATATTTGAGTATCTGATGAAGTTTGAATAATTTCCGGCGTCATTTGAAGAAATTATGGCGATTTTCGAAATTTAGGATTTTGGGAGTTTTATCCATGAGAAAACCACGACGTCATTTCGACGTTATTGGAAAAAATGGCTTCACAAACCTTCACATTCAAAATTCAATAAAAACATTATTATTAAACGTATTGCATTGAAACTTAGCATGTATAAAATAGAAAATTAAATCTTCATCACATTGTATTCGTTGATAATTTACGTTACAGGAAAGCGGATGTCACTTCATTGAAAATGGACGATTTTCGAAGAAAAAAATTGGAAAATACAAAGCCTTATAATATTTTAATCCTAAATTCAACTTTTCCCATTTAATTATGAAATCATCTCTGGACATTCTGGATTATTTTGATAGTTTTTTAAAAAAAAGATTCATCCACAGGATTCCTAATAATTAATTAGCAACTGCAGTAAATTCGCTCGAAATTGCAATTTTTTAAGCGACAGTGTCATCTTTTATTCAAGTATCCTGCCTGTGTTTAAAACACAATTCATTTTATCTTTCCCATATGCAAGTGCAATATATTTATGGATATTTTGGAAGTTAAATCAAAATTAATTTCCAAGAAGCTTTACGAGAACTGGAATGACACTTTCAATATTATGACGTCATTAAGAAATTCACGAAAACGCCGATTAATGCATATTTCAAAGTCTCGTAGAAAATTTTCCTGTGGATAGAATCAAATGTAAGCTTGTATAGTCAAGGACAGACAAGAAATATATAATTTCAGAAATTTTTAGAAAAATTGAATTTGGCGTCCAAGTGTTCAATACCTCCTTAAGGTATTCAATGGGTAATGAGAGGTAATTGGACGATCCATTTATATTGTGACACCTTAAATTACTGCATATTTATAATGTAAAGATTGATTGAAATTTTTGACCAATTTAGATATTGAAAAAATAGGTTACAAAAAGAGTTATGCGCACCAATTATTTTTTCTGCAATTAACTTTTTTTTTCGATATTTTCATTAAAAGGAGATAACTCCTAAACATGATCTCACTAAAATATTTCTAATTTCAATATCTACTGGGATAAAATAAAAGTTTTGAAATATCATATGACACAGAAAAATATCAAATAATGAATTCACTTAAGGTTCAAGGATACACCATACGAACAACAAATCACTTCGGAGTCTCTCTCGTCACCAAAATCGACGTCACGTTATCTATGACGTCACGTAAAACGCGCCAAAATTGCATCGGCACTCTTATTATTTTACGCTGGCTCACCTACGTCCTGAAACATGAACTAGTATTTAAGGGATAGTGCTAAATAAAACTGCTGTATTTTGATAAGATTGGGACTTCTATCGTTTTCCTTTGAATCTTTATTAAAAATTGATGTAAAACAATTCTTTGATGGGTATGTTCATTCAGAGAAAAGGCTTACAGTGCATTCTTCCGCTCGTCGTCATCTCTACGAGAAAATCACGACAGAATAATTTTACGCTTGTTTTATTTGTAAACGACTGTTTGATTTATACGCGGGGTTAAAATAGCAATTGAATCTAATCAAAATGTGTGTGATGCCTTTTTTACACGCGGGGTTTAAATGAGCAACATCTTAAAAAATTGTACATTTTATTAGGAAACAGCTCCCTAGTTTACATGCGGGATTGGGGTAAAACAAATGAAAAAACTTTTGTATGTCTATATATCTAGGAGTAGTGATATTTAGAACAGCAAGCATCACGATAAGGGCAAAGATGGGGGAGTATTACTGCTACGTCGCAATTTCTCTCCGCTATGTGTAAGATTAGCCATTTACTATAAGCGAACCGAAATAATTATATTTTAAATTTATCGAACAGAAGACTTTTCATGACAAATGACATAGTACTATAAGTCAAATCTTCTCAAAGTGAATCTTCCTTTTGAAAAAGTTCCCTTTTTTACATTATTTGTTCTTCTCCTTTTCTTACAATGCGAATATTCATGGACCTGTTATAAATCTATGGCCTAAATTTAACCCTCTCGCCGGCAGTGAATTATTATTATCGGTATGCGTTAAATATGGGAATGAAAAGTACATGCATATTTTAAGATTACCAGTGGTGGATTCAGGGGGCGCGGAGGGGGCGCACCCCGGCAATGACCTCAAATTTTCCAAAAACAGGTATATTTTTGCCCATTTTCAGTAAAAATCGGCAAAATTCGCCCCTTGACACCCCCGGGCAAAGGGGGCGCTGGATCCGCCACTGATTACCTTAAGGATATTTGATCCTGAACAAGTCACACTGACCTTGAGGATGACCTTGACCCACGTTGGATGCCATATGGCTGATTATCCCAGCATGCTTGATGAGAAATGCGAATGCCGACTTACCTACATTATATGATCTCCATAAAAACGTAAATGTAAACGTCTTCATATTGAATAGCATCATTTAAGAACCGATAAATTGGCCACATGGACCAGACATGCACGTTTTGGGTACTTAACCCTCGTCAGTGATCCTCAAATCTAAACAATGTAATAAACCAAAAAAGTGTGAAAGTTACTATGTCGAAAAAGCGTACCGAAAGACGTAGCAGAACGGGTGGGATATGATGCTACAGGACCCACGTTTTAGAAATTTCAAGAAATTTTGATAACAGAAATTTTAGAATGCGTTGAAGAAACGATCAACCGAAATTGATCAAACTTGGCTACATGTGCCCTCGGGGACTCCTGGTCCACCAGCAGTGACACTCACCAAGTGGTATTAATGTAAACGTCTTCATATTGAATAGCATCATTTAAGAACTGGTAAATTGGCAACATGGACCAGACATGCACGTTTCGGGTACTTAACCATCGTCAGTGATCCTCAAATCTAAACAATGTAATAAACCAAAAAAGTGTGAAAGTTACTATGTCGAAAAAGCGTACCGAAAGACGTAGCAGAATGGGTGGGATATGATGCTACAGGACCCACGTTTTAGAAATTTCAAGAAATTTTGATAACAGAAATTTTAGAATGCGTTGAAGAAACGATCAACCGAAATTGATCGAACTTGGCTACATGTGCCCTCGGGGACTCCTCGTCCACCAGCAGTGACACTCACCAAGTGGTATTAATGTAAACGTCTTCATATTGAATAGCATCATTTAAGAACAGGTAAATTGGCAACATGGACCAGACATGCACGTTTCGGGTACTTAACCCTCGTCAGTGATCCTCAAATCTAAACAATGTAATAAACCAAAAAAGTGTGAAAGTTACTATGTCGAAAAAGCGTACCGAAAGACGTAGCAGAACGGGTGGGATATGATGCTACAGGACCCACGTTTTAGAAATTTCAAGAAATTTTGATAACAGAAATTTTAGAATGCGTTGAAGAAACGATCAACCGAAATTGATCGAACTTGGCTACATGTGCCCTCGGGGACTCCTCGTCCACCAGCAGTGACACTCACCAAGTGGTATTAATGTAAACGTCTTCATATTGAATAGCATCATTTAAGAACAGATAAATTGACAACATGCAAGTAATACTGTTTTTATCGTATTACATTGTAGTATACTAAAATTATTTTGCAGTCAGGAAAGAATTTGTCAATAAACGCCTATAATGAAATATGTGCACGTAGACCAGTAAATAAAGGAGGGGGGAGGGTTTATGGAACGTTTATAATATTAATCGAAGATAGAACCCAGTTGCAGCACTGTTTTACTGTTATAAGTCAGTTAATTGCATTTTACATTGTCTATGTGGATTATTGTTTGGTTAAAAATATTTTTAAAAAATCCTTTTAAATGTTTTCTGTTTTGAAACACAGATTCTTACAAATAGGTTTCAAAACGCCGAGCAATTATAAGGCGACGTCCTGGTTCAAAACGACGTTGTTCGTGCTATTGTTTACCCTTTCTTAGAAGAAAACAAATGTCATGCGGAAATGAATATGATTTTTCATAAATATAGGAATTAGAAAAAAAACCTTTTCAAAATGATATTCTGTCACATGGCCGATTTTAGCCCTTCCCGGCTTTAGCAACATACATGTACATGTACTAAGCCTGTATATTATATATAACGTGTGATTGCACTTACATTCAAGTATTAGTCATTTTCTTAGCGTATTCTTTTATCTGAATATATTCTATTTATTTGTTATTCTATTCATAAGATAAACATCTTGTTTTCATCGCCCAATTTTATTCTGGACCATTTTTATTTCTTTATCAACTTGATTTGACGTTCAAATGGCCAAATGCATCACGCGACGTCATTTGCTTAAAACTGTTGCAGGCGTTAATATTACTGATATAATGGGTAAATATTATAAAATGGGTTACAGAATTCACATTTTGATCAGTTCTATTTCCAGTTGATATATGGATGATAAATGGAGTAATTTAAATGAACGGTTTAGGAGATATAAATCCAAATAGAGCACGGAACGGATATCTTGCCAGCATTTTGTGACAAAATCTGGAGGGGGGGGGGTAAAGTGATAATTTTGTATCAAACTTAAGATTTTGTTCGATGATTGCTACATTTATTTTTATTGTTGAAAGATATGTTAACTTAGATTTAGATAGCAATTTTCCCGCTCATTGGCATCTTAACAAAGTACTTAAACCCGTCATTTACTGGTTGGACTCTCAAAATGATGACGTCAAGAATAGAGCCTAAAATGGTATAATATTTACTATTTCATAGAATTTGACGTACCAGTATTGATGTATTTTCTATTTTTTTATTTGTTTTAGACCTTCTTTCGTCATTAAAAGAATGACCATATACATTCATGCATCAGGTTTAAAATAACAGGGGTCTATTGATGATATGATGCAAATTTGGGGAAAATTAAAGAAAAATTGGACATGTACTTCTTTGGAAGGTCATAAATCCATTGGAAGCTCGTTGACATATACTTTTTTCATTAAAATACTATACATTACATTGTTCTCTACCAATAAAATCAATAAAATTTAACCTGGGATGTTAAAAAGTGTTTTGGGGGTGTTTTGGAAAGAGTGTAACCATGAACCTTAATGTTATTCTTTTTGGCATAATTTCTTTACCAATTGAATACCTTAAAGGGGTTGCAGCGACATTCCAAACCACCTTTTGTATCAGTCAATGGAGTTTTCATTGATTTGTGATTTTAGAAGAGAAAACATATAACTGGTGATACAGAGATTGCGAAATAATTTCCACCAATAACATGCGGCATTAATCGTATGTGAATTACACGGACATAATATACACGAAGCCTAACTAATTACAAAAGTGAAGTATAAAACAGAACGATTAACGGAACTTGTTGGAGATCACCTCCCTTCTAATGAATTAAACAAGAAATATATGAGTGAATGAAAAGCCAAACACAAATGTCGAAACCAGATTCCAAAAATCACAACCGAAAGACTTACGAATTTTACGGAAAAAAACCCCCCACCAAAACATAAAACATTCTCACGCGAAAATAAAATTGTAAAAACCCTCACAGATGATTACACAGCTTCACAGAAACAAGTAGGACAACTTATCTAATAAGCTATCAAAGAAGCACAATTATATGTAGAGCTAGTGGAAATTGAAGTGTTGTAATAAGTTATCTTAGAAGCACAATTATATGTAGAGCTAGTTGAAAATCAAGTATTCTAATAAGCTATCTAAGAATCACAATTATATGTAGAGGAAGTGGAAAATGAAGTGTACCGACTCGTATTTCATATGCCAGAAAATATATTTTGGCTATTGAAGAGATTTTCTGACGGAAACAACGTCATAGCACTTTCTATAAAGACATAACCTCAGGCAGTGTAAGTATTTTATATATTGTTTTCATTTCCGTGCATGAACATCGACGGTGGATGCGGCTAGCTAACAGGGGATGCTTAATCCTCCCGGGCACCTGGTCCAACCTCTGGCTTGCTAGGGGTCCGTCGATGCTCAATTTGGTGCTCTATTGTGAGTGCTGTTGAGATTGTTGTCAGGATCTTCTTTAACTCATTACTATCGGGAAGATGACTAAAGACGTCATTGGACAAACATACATTTTCTGTTTGATAATACGAACTTTTATTTCAATTGGATTTTTTGAACGGATATTTCTGTTTATTATTCTACACTTTACTATCCATTTCTTTTTCGGTGACTATTTCAGAGAACAAAGATTATTCGGCAATAGCTTCGGTAATTATGATTAAAAACGATTTTTATGCAGAGAAGATCCCTTCCAGTATTGATCGCATAAACCATGCATATTTTTATCATAATGATAAGTTCTTGTCGTTTTAGAGTATAATAGAAACATATTTTTTTTACATTTCAAAAATTCAATAAAAACTGATCGGTGGAATGCTTTTGTGTGATGGTGTTAATAATCAGGATAATAAGAATACAATTTTCACTCACCAGTTTTCCCCTCGTTTCTTTTTTGTCTTCACTGTTTAAAGGTAATTTTCATAATTCATATATGACTTCATAGTTCAAGACGTCCTTCTATTGCACTGTTATACACGTAAATGTCGGAGTATTCTTATTATTAAAATATTTAAACACGTCCATGGTAATTTGATAATAATCTAAATTGACATTCAGACCTTGGCACGTTAACAATGTATTTACTATAAATACCTTGTGTTTTGAAGAGTCATATTAAAATGTGTGTCAAATTACGAGACCAATGGATATTCCAATTATGTTACGTTGATAATAAAAAGAACCAGAAATCCTTTACATTTTCTGCCATTTTTAGCTCACCTGAGCCATAGGCTCAAGTGAGCTATTGTCATAGTGTTGCGTCCGTCGTCCGTCGTCCGTCGTCCGTCGTCGTCGTCGTCCGTCGTCCGTCGTCGTCGTAAACTTTTCACATTTTAAACTTCTTCTCCAGAACGGCTGAAGGGATTTTGATGAAACTTGGTAGGTATGAAGTACTCATGGTCCCCTACAAGTGTTGTTGTTTTTCGTCCGGATCTGTCAACAGGTGGCGCCACCACAGCCAAAAGTAGGTCACGAGGGGTACCCTCCTTTGACAAACTTCTTCTTCAGAACCGAAGCATGTATCGACAAACCGAAAGCATCAGGATGATCTAGAGAGATGTCTTAAGAAGTGTTGTTATTTTTGGTTCCACTTCGAAGTCAAATTTTTGACGCGTTATTGACGTCTTTTCGGACTTTGTCAGAAATGCACATTTTTGCACTATTTCTTTAAATAACTCAATAAGTGTATGATTTTACACACTCATTTACTACATATTTATCATATTTAACTTACTTAATGCTTTGATATGTATTTTATGCTTAAAATTTTTTTTTTGATTTTTTATGAATTTTTTTCTTATGTAAAAAGGAAGGGGGGGGGTTGATTTTCATACATTTTCTGCTTCTTTTCTATAACCACTCTTCAGATTGTCATGACAATTTGTAGGTATGAGGTACTCATGCATGGTACCCTACAAGTGAAAGAATTTTGTCAAGATATCCACTTTTGGATTTTTAAGGAATATTTTTTAAGATTGTACATAGGTATAATGTATGTTTTCCATGCCAAATGGACCCATGGGGAGTAGCTTCAAACCCCGGCGGGACCCCAACAATTTTTTTTCCCTTTTTCTTTTTTTTCTCTTTCTATTTTTATATTTATCGCTAGAAATGAAACTGTGAAAGAATTTTGTCAAAATATCAACTTTTAGATTTTTAATGATTTTTTTAAATAAGACAAGCTATAGCTAGTTTGGCTTTGTGTACTTATTTTCATACTTCGAATTAACTTGGCCACATACGCTATCAAATATACTCTGAATTTATTTTTAAGATGTTGACTTTTTGTGTCGCCTGCGAAGCACAGCGACACTTAGGGATCACTTTGTCCGTTGTTCGTCTGTCCGACCATCCGTCCCTCCGTCTGTCCGTCTGTCTGTCACACTTGGGTGTCACACCCCATAACTTTTGATTGGTAAGTGATAGGGCTTTGATATTTCACATGTGTATTCCTTGTGACAAGACCTTTATACACATATCATAATTTTTTACCTTGTGACCTTGACCTAGATATTTGACCTACTTTTCTAAAAATCTAATATTGGCTATAACTCTTGATTGATTAGTGATAGGACTTTGATATTTCACATGTGTATTCCTTGTGATTAGACCTTTCTACACATATAATGTTTGACCTCGTGACCTTGATCTAGATATTTGACCTACTTTTCTAAAAATCTAATATTGGCTATATCTCTTGATTGGCAAGTGATAGGGCTTTGATATTTCACATGTGTAATCTTTGTGACAAGACCTTTCTACGAAACCATATTTTTTGACCTCGTGACCTTGACCTAGATTTTTGACCTACTTTTCAAAAAATCTAAGATTGGCTTTATCTTTTGATTGGTAAGTGATAGGGCTTTGATATTTCACATGTGTATTTCTTGTGACAAGCCCTTTTTTCACATACTGTATTTTTTAACCTTATGACCTTGACCTAGATATTTGACCTACTTTAAAAAAAAAACAAGATTGGCTATATCTATTGATTGGCTAGTGATAGGGCTTTGATATTTCTCTTGTGTATTCCTTTTGACAATACCTTTCTACACATACCATAATTTTGACCTCATGACCTTGACCTAGATATTTGACCTACTTTTCAAAAAAATTAAGATTTGCTATATCTTTTGATTGGTAAGTGATAGAGCTTTGATATTTCATATGTGTATTCCTTCTTGTGACAAGGCCTTTCTACACATATCATAACTTTTGACCTCATGACCAAGACCTAGATATTTGACCTACTTTTCAAAAAATCTTAGATTGGCTATTTCTTTTGATTGCTGAGTGATAGGCTTTGATATTTCACATGTGCATTCCATATGACAAGACCTTTCTTCACATACCATCATTTTTAGCTCACCTCGACGAAGTTGACTGAGCTTATGCTATAACCCCACGCGTCCGCGTCCGGTTAAGAAGTTTGGGGCAGCTTAGTATCTGACAAAGTTCTAATGCTACAGTTACCAAACTGGCACAAGTGATTCATCTTTGGATGCTGAGGTGAACCCATGCATCGTATGCAGCATCTGACCTACATTTTCCGCTTGAGTGACTTGGTTAAGAAGTTTGGGGTAGCTCAGTATCTGAAAAAGTACTGATGCTACAGTAACCAAACTTGCACAAGTGATTCATTTTTGGATGCTGAGGTAAACCCATGCATCGGATGCAGCATCTGACCTACATTTTCCGCTTGAGTGACTTGGTTAAGAAGTTTGGGGTAGCTCAGTATCTGACAAAGTACTGATGCTACAGTAACCAAACTTGCACAAGTGATTCATCTATGGATGCTGAGGTGAACCCATGCATTGGATGCAGCATCTGACCTACATTTTCCGCTTGAGTGATTTGGATAAGAAGTTTGGGGTAGCTCAGTATCTGACAAAGTACTAATGCTACAGTAACCAAACTTGCACAAGTGGTTCATCTTTGGATGCCGAGATGGACCCATGCATCGGATGCAGCATCTGACCTACTTTTTCCATTTGAGTGATTTCGCTTTTAAAAGCCAATATTGAGCAGAGTATAAGTGCTACATGTACCAAACTTGCATATTGGATGTATCTTCGATCAAACTTTCATAAAATGACCTTGACCTACTTTTTCCGCTTGAGTGATTTTGCTCTATAAAGCCAATATTGAGCAAAGTATAACTGCTACATGTACCAAACTTGCATATTGGATGTATCTTTGATCAAACTTTCATAAAATGACCTTGACCTACTTTTTCTGCTTGAGTGATTTTGCCTTTAAAAGCCAATATACATGTACTAAGAAATATGTTTGAATTGAATTTTGCTGTCACGAGGTGAGCTTCGTAATCTGTGATTACCTATGTTTTACCTCGTGCACGTGCCCTATATATTTGACCTACTTTTCAACAAATCTATGATTTGCTATATCTTTTGAGTGGTAAGTGATAGGGCTTTGATATTTCACATTTGTATTCCTTATGAAAAGACCTTTCTAAACATTCCATAATTTTTAACCTAGTGACCTTGCCCTTGATATTTGACCTAATTTCAATAAAAAAAAAATCTGCTACGCAGGCGACACAAGCATTCCTTGGATTGCTTTTTTTTCATACATGCATATTTCAGAACAATTTCCCTATTTAATGATTATTTTTTCTGTCTTATTTCTGTATCTATGGTAAACATAGTCGCCATATATCTTGTGTTACAGATTTGATTGGTTCAATACCTCCTTGCCCCTTTAGTAGGGGTAACTACTGGAAATAAAAAGGTGCACACTAAAAATTTTGACTGACTTGAAATGCCCGGAAGTCTGTAAAATTGGTCTTTTTTGATTGCGAATCTTTGGCACGCATAAAAATGAAAAGAAAAAAAAGGGGGGGGGGGATCATGCATGTCCTTTTTTCGCAAATTTCACTTTTTTTACAGGAACTCTGCGTCCTCATCCAAAATGTTCCGAATTTTGCATATTTTCAAACCTATCTGTAGATTGCATAAAAGACAAGATCAAGTTCGAAGTTAAATTTATCACGACTATTGATTCAATATGCTAAAAATACATTTCCAAGCGCCGCATTTCAGCATATTTACCGAAAATAATTTGTCCAAGTGGCTTCATTGGGTCATGAGGTTTGATACACCGTACACTGCTGTTTGGAAAATAAATTGGCTCAATTTCTGCACAACTCACTTGAATTAATATTGTCCGCTAACAACTTGTCTGTGTTAATTGGATTAACACGATTTTGACTGTACGTTACATGTATTAAGATGAAATCAATACTATTCAAAAGCTCTCATTCATAGATTTCTGTATAATTTAATATGAATAAAGGCAAAACCGAAAAGTCTTTGTTTTTTATGCTTCCGGAATCAAAGATACGGGGGCATATAGTTTTTGGCCTGTCCGTCTGTCTGTTTGTCCGAAAAACTTTACATTGGACATAACTTTTGAATGGAAGGTGATAGAGCTTTCATATTTCACATGTGTATTCCTTGTGACAATACCTTTACATTGATACCAAAATTTTTGGCCTCGTGACCTTGATCTTTGACCTACTTTTCAAAAACTTTAACATTGGGCATAACTTTTGAATGGTTTGTGATAGGGCTTTCATATTGTACATGTGTATTCTTTGTGACAAGATCTTTCCATTGATACCAACATTACTCTGACCCTGACCTCTCACATACTTAACAGAAAATGGTGTTTATACCAACAAAGATGCCACCGCGGGGCATTCGTGTTTCACAAACACAGGCTTTATTATTTTCTGGCATACTAGCTATTAATAATGAAAGGTTTGGTGTTCAATTTTAAATAAACTTAATTTATGAAATCATTTCATTGTTTTATTCTGTTTCTGTTGCACATTAATGTGGAATTTTACAAAATGATTTTATTTTTGATGTTGCATAATCAAACTATACTAGCTGGGCATATGACTTTGGATCGCATAATCCATCTTTTCAAATCAGTAAAAAAGTTGTTGTTTTGAAATGTGACTATTTTCTCTTGTTTGTACTTTTAAAGGTTGTCTGAAAAAAACTTGTCTGCATCCGGCAAAAATCTTGTTAGAAAGGTTGTGGGCTAAAATCCTGGTACTGGCACTATCAGTATTCAATGTCAGTATGTCAATTAGAGCGTGCATGGGTATCAGGTGAGCGTTGTGCCATCTGGGGCTCTTGTTATTAATTCTGTTTTTTTTTTTGGTTTAGAGATTATTTATATAAGACATTTTTCACAGTCCATTTTTTTATTTTATTTTCAATCAACTTTTATAAGATCATTGTAATGTCATTATAGACAACATCACTTTTAACAATTTTGCTTAAATAGGAAAATACAAAACTCATTACGTTTTGAGTTAAAGAAGATCCTGACAATAATCTCAATAGCACTATGAGTATTATGATCGCATATGAGGGAAAAATTGAAGATTAACATATGATGTAGTACTTTTTCATCTCAGTTTAACATAAATTCACTGTAAGTGCCATCACTTTTTGGAAACGATTACCCAGAGGTCTTGGTAAATGTTTTTTTTTTTTTATTTTTATTTTAATTCATATTATATAAATGTATTTTTTTCGGAGTAAGCTCAGAATTATCCACACGATTTGAAGAAAAATACCCCCTTTTGTTTGAAATTGAGTCTTCTTTTTCTTTTGAGTCATGAATTTAACATCAAAGAAGTACTCATCCCTTTTGTCAGTCATAGTCGAGAAGGCAAAAGCATTAGAATTTCCATTGGAACGGCTGCGAGCCTCGGAAAGAATAACATAGAAAAATCCCCATCTAAAATTGTTTTCTTTCACAGTGAGCATGATATTGGTCGTACATACATATACCATACACTGTTAGTTATGAGAGTGGGATCTGCCCCCCTAGCTCATCTCAATTGGAAAATATGCTGTCCAATTAGAGAAAACTTCAATTTTACGATTTCTGAAGAGAGCTGCGCCGACAGTAGCGATGATATTGTCATATTTAGAACATGCCCTGGCGTTCTGTGTTAGATGAGAGACAAAAACGTCATAAGCAGAAGACAACGAAATATTGCTTTTCATAAAAGGAAAGTAAGTTATGTGGAAGTTAAAATCATTACGCTTGTCAAACAGTAATGTGTTTAGATGCCCGTTTGCGTCTAATGATAGAAGTGTATATATATCCTAGTACGAAGCGGATTTGACGCTCTCTCTTGTTTCCTTGATCTCTATAGTTCATGAGGATTGATCCTTCAAATTCAGGTCAGTGATCATCAATCCAAACAATGAAATATGGCCAAAGCCTGTGAATTAATATTATGCCCCAAAACTTCCGAAATACGTAGCAGGATGGGTGGAATATAATTGTCACATTCAATGTTATGCATCACTTATCCGTCCCCCTTATAAACCTCTTGCATGTTCTAAATCATCCCGTATGCAACCTCATTCAGCTCACCCTAAACCTGTTTTACCTGTCCAGGTGTATTGAATCGAAGCGAGTCGCACTGACCCTGCCCACTTGGGCGTCGTCCTTTGCAATTAGCAGTCGTTTTGAACTATTGAAAATAGTCAAACTTGCAAATATACCATTTACCATCTAAGGTAAGTTCGTTGATTTATTTCATATTCATTTAATTTACATTTAATTAATTCAAAGTTAATATTCCGTTCTCTATCACTGGGTGAAAAAACAAGTTTACGCAATGCGTAAACTATATGGAAACTTTGCGGAAACCTGAAGTTTCCATATAGTTTACGCAAGGATTCCGTCGCTGAAACTCAAGTTTACGCTTTGCGTAACCCGACTACCCGCTCAAATTCCAAATGGTTTACACAAGCGTAATCTTGTAATTTCCATCAAGTTTCCGCAACTTAAACTTAAAGGCAACAACTTGCGTAACTTCAGGATTCCAGATAGTTTACGCATATTTTACCTTGCGTAAACTTGATTGCCATTTTATGATATAAAGGTTCTGCTTGCTTAAACCATATGGAAACATGCGTAAACTATTTGGAATCTGAATCAACACAAGTTTACACATTGCGTAAACCATTTGGAATCTTTCAAGATCAAGTTCAGACTAGCGTAAACCATATAGAAACTGACGTTATAAAAGTTTTCAAATGTGTAATCTTGTTGAAACTTGCGTAAACCATTTGGAATCTGAATAAATACTGGTTTATGCAGTGTGTAAACCATTTGGAATCTTACTATATCAAGTTCAGTCCTGCGTAAACCATTTGGAATCTTACAATATCAAGTTCAGTCTTGCGTTAACCATTTGGAATCTTACAATATCAAGTTCAGACTTGCGTAAACCATTTGGAATCTTACAATATCAAGTACAGACTTGTGTAAACCATTTGGAATCTTACTCGAGTCTTGCGTAAACCATTTGGAATCTTACAATATCAAGTTCAGTCTTGCGTAAACCATTTGGAATCTTACAATATCAAGTTCAGACTTGCGTAAACCATTTGGAATCTTACAATATCATGTTTAGACTTGCGTAAACTATTTGGAAACCATGTGTATAAAAGTTTCCAAATGTGTAATCTTGCTGAAACTAGCGTAAACTATTTGTAACCTTGATGTTCTAAAGTTTACATTGTGTATAAATTGCGAGGAACTAATGCTTCAAGTGTGATTACAGAATAAGCCAGCAGAAGGTTTTGAAAACCATAAACTGATGTAGGAATTCAAAAGTTAACGAGTTTTCAATGCATCCCCAAATAGCAAGAATATCTAGATATCAGCAAACTATTTTTCATCTACATTGCCTTATGTTACTGAAAAAAGACCAAATAATGTAGAATGAAAGAAGTATTTAATTCTTATATTAATAATCATGTAATAAATTTATATATCAAAATGTAGCAAGAAACACACACAAAGGAAAAAAATAACCTAACAGCATTTTCCTATTTTTCCATTTTTTGTCTAGATGTGAAAACTATTTTCAAAATCTGAGTAAAATAAAAGACACTATTCTTGAACATAATTTCAAAAATCATGAAGAGGAAAAACAATATATGTTTATGAAACATTAATGTACTTCTGTCATCTACAATAATAGCTGTAGTCTGAAAAGTATGCAAAACTTCCAGGCAAAGGTCACTAGGTCAAGACAATTGGTATCACTAGGAATTTTTAGAATGGTCTTATCACTAGAAATACACTGTCAAATGAACTATGAAAGCCATGTAACTTATCATTCAAAAGTTATGTCCAAGGTTAGTTTTAAAAAGAAGGTGGTCAAACTCTAAAGTCGAGGCCGAAATTTTGATATCAGAGAGTAATGAGACAAGATTTCAACATTTCTCTTCAATTTGGCCTTTCAGATATGAACATGACACATCCTTGGGTTCTGGGCATTAATGTGCTTCGTGTGTAGTTAGATTTGAATTACAAATTGTATATGTAACATAAAATTTTCTCAAAATTTACAAAATTTTACAAAATGTTCTCAAATTTCTAAAACCTGGGTCCTGTAGCATCATAACCCAGCCATTTTGCTATGTTTTTCGGTATATTTAGGACATAATTTTCACAGATTTTGGTCATATTACATTATTTAGATTGAGGATCACTGACGAGGGTTAAATACCAGAAACGTGCATGTCTGGTCCATGCTGTAAATGTATCTGCTCTAAAATGATGCTAATGGATTTGAAGACGTTAAACATTTTTACCGCTTGGTGAGTGTCACTGCTGGTGGACCAAGAGTCCCCGAGGGCACACATAGCCAAGTTCGATCAATTTTGGTTGGTCGTTTCTTCAAACGCATTTGAAAATTTCGCTTTAGAAAATTTCCTCAAATTTCTAAAACCTGGGTCCTGTAGCATCATATCCCAGCCATTTTGCTACGTTTTTCGGTATTTTTAGGACATCATTTCACAGATTTTGGTCATATTACATTGTTAAGATTGAGGATCACTGACGAGGGTTAAATACCCGAAACGTGCATGTCTGGTCCATTCTGTAAATTTATCTGCTCTAAAATGATGCTAATGAATTTGAAGACGTTAAACATACGTCAGTAACTCGATATTTGTAGTATATACGTAGTGTTATAGTGAAGTATGTTCACTGTGTGTTCAGTAAGCAGTATTATTTAAAATGCGTTCGCAGTTAAATGTAGTATTTTGTGTGCATGTTGTACGAGTATAAATACGAGTGTTCGAACTGACTATGGATCGCATTGCCTGTCATATTTATCAAATTATTTTATTATATTAGGCCTCATATCTCAGAGTCAATCATGCCGTGGACATGGACATGTATACATGGGATACTACAATCTGTAGAAAATCGCATCCTATCTTCATGACGTACTTGGGACAATCTTGAAGTCATGGGACTGCGTGTTGTTGTTACTGTTCGTGTGTGCAGAGCTGTCATGATGTGAAACTTATCATTTACGTTGTCTTTATTTGTATGATTAAATGTTGATGTAAATGGAACATATTCTTCCCGTCTCCTCATTTTTGTAAAAAAAGTTAAAGTTGTCAATCAGAAGTTAGAGTCCGTCTGTAAAGTGGACATAGCGTTCGTCCATCCTCGACAATAATACTACAGGACCAACTTTTAAGAAATGTTGTGAGCAGAAATTTTCGAATACGTTTTAAGTGTAGAAAAGTATGATAAATGGGGGAGACGTTCTTTTACCAACTGTTATCATAATAAGTTTGTATACATTCGTTTGTATTAATTATCTCTAGCATCTCAGCTTTCATATTTGAGAATTGGACAGAGTCCTGTCTTCTCAGTCAGACAGAGTGTAATTCTGAAGACTGCGTTAGAACAAGGCTGTAGACTGGTCAAGTGTCATACCCAATGTCAGTTTTGTGACCGCAGGATTTCCGATGGAAATTCTATCCATGTCACCATAAAATGTAGGGTCTGAAATACTCTCTCGCATGTTATATAGGTTCGAACTTCAAAAGATTTTCAGAGTAATTTTTAGCAACTTTGCAATTTTGGTTTGAAAATTACTTGGTAATGTGTAAATTTCTATTGTGAAAATCCAGATATTCAAAATAAAACCACCAAAAACCCGGACCTTTTTTATTGACTTTCACTGACAAATATGGAATAAAAACAACCGTTTAGATCTTTCTTCTCTATTCATTTTAAAGTATTATCTAACATGGGGAGATAACTCACCAAAATGACCCTTTAAAAAATTATTTATCCGATACCTACTGTCCTAGTAAAAAAGTTTGTGAAAAATCAGATGATTTAGAATAAAGCCTGTTTTTGTAAAACACGAATGCCCCCGGTGGCATCTTTGTAAGTATAAACATCATTTTCTGTTGAGTACGTGACTTTTGGTATCAATGGAAAGGTCTTGTCACAAGAAATACACACATGAAATATGAAAGCCCTATCACTTATCATTCAAAAGTTATGCACGATGTTTAAGTTTCTGAAAAGAAGTTCAAAGGTGAAGGTCAAGGTCACAGGACAAAACTTTTGGTATCAATTGACAGGTCTTGTCACAAGGAATACACATGCGAAATATGAAAACCCTATCACTTACCATTCAAAAGTTATGCTCAATATTAAAGTTTTTGAAAAGTAGGTAAAAGGTCAAGGTCACCAGGTCAAAAAGTTTGGTCTCAATTGAAAGGTTTTGTCACAAGGAATACACATGTGAAATATGAAAGCCCTATCACTTACCTTTTAAAAGTTATGCCCAATGTTAAAGTTTTTGAAAAGTAGGTCAAAGGTCAAGGTCACCAGGTCAAGAAGTTTGGTCTCAATGGAAAGGTCTTGTCACAAGGAATACACATGTGAAATATGAAAGGCCTATCACTTACCATTCAAAAGTTATACCCAATGTTAAAGTTTTTAGTTCGGATAAACAGACAAACAGACGGACAGGCCAAAAACTATATGCCCCCGAATCTGGCATGAAAAACACTTATGAAATAAGTGTAACAATTTGGTTACGATTTCTATCATTAAACATATAATACCTCAAGAGGAACAGGTACAATCTATTTAGTAAAAGCTTCTATGAAGTACACATCTAAATTCATTCGTTTTTTTTTAAGATGGAGATAGAATGATAATTCTTAAAAATAAATCTGTTTCTTCTCGTATAGCAAAAACTCGATCACACATTGTGAATTCTAGGTACAAATTTACAGTTCAGTGGCGGAAACTTGTAAGAAATTACAATATTTCACCTTTGTAAACCATTCGGAACTTGAGCACCATGTTTGGACCTTAATACTAAAAGTGTTCATGGAGAATTTTATACAAGTGTCTTTGACAAAAGAGATGATTTTGGATTCAACATAGTTTTCCCTGGTTTGACGGTTCCTAGATTAATGTCATACGTTATCTACATTCCACAGCTCATCCTGTATGCTAGAACTGTGCTGATGTTTTAGATTTTCGTTGTAGAAATTTACAAATCACCAAGAAACTTTTAGCTAAAGTTTTTTGCTTTCACAAACTTGTAAAAACTTTATGCAAATGTTCCAAAAATTATTGTCAACTTCTTGTGAAAATCAATTCCATAAAAGAAACAGAGTATATTACTTTGAGTATTTCACCTGCATTTTATCGTAACATAATTAACAGGATAAGAATTTTCAAATGTGGACAATGTAAGCCGATGCGGGCTTACAAGCCATACTTCGTTCTGCGCGCTGTGTGATTTATAAATGTTAGTACTTTGTCGTGGAAGGAAAACATCGTTGGAATTTTAACAAAGTTTATTTCACAAAACATAATTTTACAGAATCCATGGCATGCGAGAAAGTAATCTCGCAATTGAAAAATGACATATTGTAGTTGAACAAGGGAGGGGAATTGCACAATATGATGGACATATTTCTAGATAATTTCTTGTTCATCCCTCAAAGATAAGGTTGTCTTATACTCTTCAAAATCATCTGAAACTATGAGGGATTGTACGTTAATAAACTCAATATGCTGGTACTTCACGTTTAGAATTGACAATCATTTCTCCAACTCATTAGTATAACCAATTTGTAACTAAGTTCTTATCAATCTCTGGACTTTCCAAGTGTTAAATAATCAATATTACAATACAAACATATTAAAAGTCGAGAAAATATTTCCATTATAATCCTAAGATAAACTTATTAACGGAGAATTTCTTGAATCTCTTTCTAATCTTGTTTCAAATTTGTCTTTATGCAAATTGATATTAACATCATCCCTCTTTCATTTAAGGGAATTAATTTACTTTCGTGTGTTCATAAATACATCGATTTAATCTAGAGTTATTCCTCTTTCTACAGTGTGCAAATTCCCCAACATAAAATAATTATTAACCATAAATATTGTGGGGGAGAGGCCATATGTTTACAGCAATATTACCATCGGAACGGTGTTAGAATCATCAAATTATCAAAATCGACAGAGCACGGACTTTATTTCGCACGCCTTCTATTTCTATATTTACATATCCATTGGCATTTTAGTTATTAGCAGACACTGTGGTTATCCTACATTACGTGCACTCAACCCTCCCACTTTCCGGATTTCCGATTACCCAGATGTCCCGAAGAGTGTTACATGACCATACAAAAACAAGACCGCAAAACACTAGAAGTACCTATGAAACATTTCAAATCATCATGTTCTCTTTGCTTTTGAATGACAAATATGGTAAAAAAAACATATCCCTATAAAGAAGTACAAAATTTTTGATTTGAAGATTTTGGATCAATTCTTTTTCATACGTGTATAAAAATAAATCTGAATCAAGAGGCGCATGATAAGTACCCATAGGGATTCCTACAACCTGCTTGTAGAGTTTCTCACCAAAGCTTACATAAATGTTGTCCATACGGAAGGACAAGTGGATATACAGGTTACCACATGTCATAATTTGTATGATTTGTATTCTTTGGCGGTAAAGAAACCCTTTGATTCAGTTGTGCACATATTAGTTTTCCTCTCTCGATCAAAGCACCATTTAGTGACCATATCCCAGTACATAATCGATAATTCAGAAAGTCACAAACCGAAGGCACACTAATGACAAATATGGATAATGACCATATCCCTGTATACAGCACAAAATCGATAATTCAGAAAATCAGAAACCGAAGGCATACAAAATCAGGATAAAACAGGAACCAAAGCAAACAAACAAAAACCCCCACCACATGAAAAGAAGCGAACTCCCGATATGGGAGTGAGACCAGGTGCCCAGGAAGAGTAAGCATCTCCTGCTTGCATGCAACACCCGTCGCTTCAATTCGGTAGAACTGTCACATCCGGTTACTTCCATTTCGGAAGACATAGAGTACAATCTTTGGTTGGATGGTTCAAATGGTCTATGACAAAATATCATTCACCATTCTGGAGAGTGGGACATCATAGTTTATGACGAGTTCCCCATATTGACCGTAGAACTTCCTCATTGACGATGTTAGTCGGTCACAAACATATCCCTGACTGAGAAGCTTATCTGCAAGACGCCTAGCTCTCAGAACAAAATCCATATATTTGGTACTTGCTCCGGCATAGCGTATTAATTGAGATATGAATACGCCATAAGCTGGAGATGAAGGGATGTTGCTACTCAGAAAATGAAAGTTTGTAATGCTGAAATTGAAGTCGTCATGTTTGTCATAGAGTGAGGTGTTCATGTGACCATCAGTTTCGCAGGACAACATTATGTCCAAATAGGATGCTGAATTATTTGTGTCAGTAGTTTCTTTGACTTCAAGCTCTGAAGGATAGATACTGCTCATGTAATCCGCGAATTTTGGATTATTGATGGACAATACATCGTCTATGTATCTGTAAGTGAATTCAAGTCAGAAGCTAAGTATCTTTTCCCTTCAGAAACAGGAGAAATCAGGATAAATCAGGATAAAGAGACAGGATTAATCAGGATAAAGCAGGATAAAGCAGGAACCAAGCAAACAAAAACATCCACCATATGAAAAGAAGCGAACTTTCAATATGGGAGTGAGACAAGGTGCCAAGGAAGAGTCAGCATCTCCTACTTGCGTGCAACACCCGTTGCTTCAGTTCGGGAGAAATATCACATCCGGTTACTACAATTTCGGAAAATACAAGTATAGTCTGTGGTTGGATGGTTCAAATGGTCTGAGACAGAATATCATCAACAATTCTAGTGTATGAAGAGTTTCTCATATCGACCATAGATCACAAACGAATTCCTGACTGAGAACCTTATCTTAAAGACGCCTAGCTCCCAGATATAGTATAGTTGTTTGTTTGTTTGGTTTTTTTTAATATGGGTCTGTTAGAGACTCCCTCATTTTTCGTTCTTGCGGGCGGATATTGATGATAAGATATCTTGATTTTGATGGGGACTTTTGAGGGCCAATTAATTGAGTATCATGTTTTTGTTTTGAATTGAGTATCATGTTTTTGTTTTGAATATTTCAGAGAAATAAGACGGTAGATTTGCAATATCCCGTAAAGCTAAGGAAAGTTTATGATGTTTCATTTATACTCGTATGGATATCTCCGTTAACAATCTGATTTTAGGTATATTTACTTTTTGGTTGAGATAAAGAAGATCCCGACGACAATTTCTTCAGCACTCACAATAGAGTACCGATTTGGGCATCGACGGATACCTAGCCAGCTGGAGGTTGGAAAATGTGCCCGGGAGGAGTAGACATAAGATAACTAAAACAAAACCATATTCAAAAGCCTTTAACCGATACCTCGCATTTGTGAAATATCAAACGATTTAGAAAAAAAATGAAATACTTCTACATATATCTTCAATATTTTGGTCATTCATGAAATTTTGTCCCTAGCAGGACGAAAATACCCCCGCAGCAATATTCTTTGAAAAGTTATCTTCAAGGTCGTGATTAAGATCAAGGGTAATGTGAACTTGACCTAAGAACTTTGATCAAAGTCATGACACAACCTTGGGCCCTAAATAACATTTCTGTGAAATATTATTGAAATCCATCCACAGGGTGGGGGGTTATATCCTGGACAAGGTTTTACTAATGGTGTCTATTGTGTTCTTGACCTATGACTTTGGTACAAGGTCATGACACATCCCTTGGTCCTAAGCTAGGTTTCTGTGAAATATTATTAAAATTAATCAATAGGGAAAGGAGTTATGCCCCGGACAATGTTTTGATATTATGATGTCTATTGTTAGCTTGGCCTTTGACATATGACCTCTGTTCAAGGTCAGGTCACATCCTTAGGTCCAAAGAAACATTTCTCGGAAATATTATTGATATCCATATACAGAGAAGGGGTTATGCACTGGACAAGGATTAATCAATGATGTCTATTTTGACCTTGGCCTTTGACCCATGACCTTGGTTCAAGGTCATGGCACATTGTTATAGTCTATGGAACATTTCTATATAATATTATTGAAATCTATTCACAGGGGGAGGGGCTCTGCTCTTGACAATGATTCCTTAATGGTATCTTTAGTGACCTTGCCCTCTTACCTTTGACCTTGGTTAAAGGTCATGACAAATTCTTAGGTCCTTAGGAACATTTCTATGAAGTATTATTGATGGACACTTGGTTTGGCACTGGACCAATCTACAGCCTTGCACCGGCGCATTCTTTCGGTGCCCTAATAAACAAAATCAGAAGGATTAAAGGCAGATCAAACTTCAATAACAAATGTAAGAAAATAGTCGGTCGCCTGCTTTAAGGAAGATTTGATTCTGAAGTCATCACAAAAGAATGGGCATGGTACTGGACCAATCTACAGTTTTGTAACAGAGTCTTCTCAAACGTTGCACACTGGCTAACCGTCACGATGGGACTCAATGACGGGAATTGTTCAAACCTCGTGAGAGAAGACTGGGTCCTGAATCTTTGTCCTATCTGAAAGTTGGTCAGACTTCTCCATTTGTGTGTTCTCGGTTGATTGATCATGAGCTCGCTTCAGCCAGCAGAGCACAGACTGTTATACTCATGTCATAGACTTGTTTTTAGATCAATTTACATAGAATATGTGTTACAAAAGGCTGCTGCGTTCAACTATCTTGTGTGTGATATCACCTAACAGTGAGAAGTTTTACTGTACGTCTATGGAGACCTCTGTGTATTTGGATAAGTGGGAGGGTTGTGTGCATGTTATCTGGATAACCACACCATTTGCTAATAGCAGATGGCCGTCAAAAGTCGACGCCAGATGTACATTGGTATCCTTCCTTTTATGTGTTGTCATTGATGTTTCTGTGAGTCTGTTTCGATTGTTTTGTATGATTTTCTATTGAATATTGTTGTGTCGTTTTGCAATATAAAGTATTGTCTGATGCCATTTATGTGTCACTTTCCTGTTGGTTTGTTTCTTAAGAATTGTACCCTGACTGACTGACGAAAGGACTCCATGACGGGCCCTGTCCAAACCTCTTTAGAGAAAACAGGTCCCCGACCACCTGTCCTCTCTACATGTCAGTCGGACTCCTTGGGTTGTTACATGCATAATCTCGCTACGACTGGCAGAGTACGGACTGTATTTCGTATACCTTCTGTTTTTATATATGTTTTATTTCATATTCATCTGTGTGCTTCTTGGGCCCATACTTTCTGTTTGTATGTTCATTTTACAGTTTCGACTCACTCTTTTTAGAAACAGGATGGGATAGTTTAAAAGACCGACGAGAAAAAAAAAGAAAACTCTCAGTCTTCTATAAAATTGAAAACAGTTTGACACCTGACAAAAATTAAAATATATCAAATACCAATTCTTTTATAGAAGACTGTACACCTTTTGAAAACATATCACACTAAAATGATATCGAAATTGAAACAATTACCTTTGGTAGAGCTTCAAATGAAAAGAATGTACTATAGAGGGAAAATAATGAAGAATAAAGTTTGAAGAGAAGTATTAAAAAAATAAGGTAACAGGTGCTTGAAAAAGAGATAAACCACATTAGGCTCATGATTCAAAAATCTAATACGGTTTTCTTTCAAAAATTTAGTATTATCTTCTTTCAGCAGCCTTCTGGTTGAGGTTTATTCCATCTACCCTCTTTCAATCGCTTTTGCTAATGAATTGCCGATAATTCCCATTAAAGACATTTGTTGCTCATAATTGCTCTTTGATCCATGTTCACCGATGATAATGATGACTTTCAGCCAAATTATGCCGCAATTTGGTCGAACGGGATGCACATCCGGTTTTTAATTTTGTCATAAAAAGAGCAATTTTACGATTCGACGGATTAATCTCTTTAACAGGAAATGACATTTTGGCAGGTGGTTGTCCTACATGAAGATTAATATCGGTCGAATTATGATTGATAAAAAAATGAAGAAAATAGTGATCACGAAGGTATAATTTTAAAGAAAATACAGAAAAAACATCCAAAAAGATATCGCCGTTAAACTTTATTTCTTTGATAGAAATTATAGTTAAAAATACAACATCAAAATATCTTATTCATGGTCTAAATGCTTGTCTGATTATAAATTTAGTTCTACCGGTACGTAGGCGCTTAACTTCACTTCCGCTTTCATAAACGCGCTTTTTGACACGATATATCTTTAAAAATGACTCCCAATTCCTAAGAGATAATTCACATCAAATTACCAATTTGATTCATTACAATCATACCGTACAGCAAATTCTACGAGATGAATTAACTCCAAGAACTTAATGTTTAAAATCATACCTGACCCATTTCGATTTCGATTTAAGATAAGTTGCATAATACAATTGTGTTAAGTAAAGTAAGATTGTCTTCGTCAAATGTGAGATCTATATCATGATACATAATTTTCATATATTTTTTATCAAACCAGAATTTTGCATTAAAAACAATTTTAATGTTAGTAGATTCAAATATTTCTTCCAGAGGGAAGGGATGATAACAAATAAAAACACAAACACTCAGATACACAAATTTTCGACCCCTTGGCCTTTATCAAGTGTAAAAAACGACGATCTATCACTGGGTGAAAAAACAAGTTTACGCAATGCGTAAACTATATGTAAACTTTGCGGAAACCTGAAGTTTCCATATAGTTTACGCAAGGATTCCGTCGCTGAAACTCAAGTTTACGCTTTGCGTAACCCGACTACCCGCTCAAATTCCAAATGGTTTACACAAGCATAATCTTGTAATTTCCATCAAGTTTCCGCAACTGAAACTTAAAGGCACCAACTTGCGTAATCAATTGAAACTTCAGGATTCCAGATAGTTTACGCATATTTTACCTTGCGTAAACTTGATTGCCGTTTTATGATATAAAGGTTCTGCTTGCGTAAACCATATGGAAACATGCGTAAACTATTTGGAATCTTAATCAACACAAGTTTACGCATTGCGTAAACCATTTGGAATCTTTCAATATCAAGTTCAGGCTAGCGTAAACCATATAGAAACTGACATTATAAAAGTTTTCAAATGTGTAATCTTGTTGAAACTTGCGTAAACCATTTGGAATCTGAATAAACACTGGTTTAAGCAGTGTGTAAACCATTTGGAATCTTACTATATCAAGTTCAGTCTTGCGTAAACCATTTGGAATCTTACTTGAGTCTTGCGTAAACCATTTGGAATCTTACAATATCAAGTTCAGTCTTGCGTAAACCATTTGGAATCTTACAATATCAAGTTCAGACTTGCGTAAACCATTTGGAATCTTACAATATCAAGTACAGACTTGTGTAAACCATTTGGAATCTTACTTGAGTCTTGCGTAAACCATTTGGAATCTTACTATATCAAGTTCAGTATTGCGTAAACCATTTGGAATCTTTCAATATCAAGTTCAGACTTGCGTAAACCATTTGGAATCTTACAATATCATGTTTAGACTTGCGTAAACCATTTGGAAACCATGTGTATAAAAGTTTCCAAATGTGTAATCTTGTTGAAACTAGCGTTAACTATTTGTAACCTTGATGTTCTAAAGATTACATAGTGTGTAAATTGCGAGGAACTAATGCTTCAAGTGTGATTACAGAATAAACCAGCAGAAGGTTTTGAAAACCATGTACTGATGTAGAAACTCAAAAGTTAACGAGTTTTTAATGCATCCCCAAATAGCAAGAATATCTCGATATCAGCAAATTATTTTTCATCTACATTGCCTTATGTTACTGAAAAAAGACCAAATAATGTAGAATGAAACAAGTATTTAATTTTTATATTAATAATCATGTAATAGATTTATATATCAAAATGTAGCAAGAAACACATACAAAGGAAAATAGTAGCTTAACATCATTTTCCTATTTTTCCATTTTGTCTAGATGTGAAAACTATTTTCAAAATCTGAGTAAAATAAAAGACACTATTCTTGGACATAATTTCAAAAATCATGAAGAGGAAAAACAATATATGTTTATGAAACATTAATGTACTTCTGTCATCTACAATAATAGCTGTAGTCTGAAAAGTATGCAAAACTTCCAGGCAAAGGTCACTAGGTCAAGACAATTGGTATCACTAGGAATTTTTAGAATGGTCTTATCACTAGAAATATACTGTCAAATGAACAATGAAAGCCCTGTAACTAATCATTCAAAAGTTATGTCCAAGGTTAGTTTTAAAAAGAAGGTGGTCAAACTCTAAAGTCGAGGCCAAAATTTTGGTATCAGAGAGTAATGAGACAAGATTTCAACATTTCTCTTCAATTTGGCCTTCCAGATATGAACATGACACATCCTTGGGTTCTGGGCATCAACTTTGTGACTATACATGTATTATCTAAATTTATGAAAGGGATTAAAAGTTATAAAACATAATTGATTGTATGATAGATGGACAACAGACCGGGTAATTCCTATTAATCAAGATATAATTCCTTAAATTCTGTTTACATGTGATATATGTCCCTTAACAACATTGGTTATATTATGCATGTGTTGAAAATTGATTTGATAACTTCAAAGTAAAAAATCCACATAATGTCAGTATGTTACAAATTTGTAACCATTTCAAAAGTTTGTCACTATTGATGATATTGGTCTGCTAGCCACACAAATTGTGCTGAGGTTAAATTTCCCTGAACTAACTGCATCAGCTCATGAATCTTCTTTAGATGCTGAAAATAAATGCAAAGTAACAAATTATAAATACATGCAACAATACAAGAGAACAATAATCATTAAATACCAGAATTCTCTGATGAGACTGAAGCTCTACTGGTTGTTTGCTTAAATAAATCTAAGTGACACCCATTTTCCAGGACCCCGGGGATCAGGGTCTAAAACAAAATACAAGACCAGAAAATGATTGATGTAATGGAAAAGAATTACTCTCTAGTCTCTACTAATTATACTTATTGAGAATTGGTGCTCATAGAGTTTGGTGCTCATAGAGTTATATAGGGGAAAATGACCACACCCATTTTCCAAGACCCTGGCCATGGGGTCAGGGGTTCAAACAAAATACAAGGTACATATCTACTGTCCTGTTCATTAAATACAGAGCACCCTGTTTTGTATATTTTCTCAGCCGTCTTAGGAATGTTCCAAATATTTATTGTCTCCGTAGATTGAACTCCTTTAGTCGTCACAGAAAATGTGCATGAACTCACCTTTTCCACTGTATTTAACCTGCCATACGAAAAATAAAATGTCTACGGGAAATTCCCATGTTAATTTCAGCCTGCCGCCATATTGTTCTCTGTACAAACAATGGTAAACATTGACGTCATGGTGTCCGGCATCATGCATTTTAGTCGTTTTTACTATAGAAAATTCACATAGACATTATATTTTCCATCGTATTTTTTAACTAAGCAATGCACAACCAAAAAGGAGGCATTTTCTGTTAAACTAAAAGAGTTCGATAAACTGGATATCAATTTTTAAGTTGACAACATTATACTTCAGAGAGAATCGCCAAAACAGGGTGCTCTGGATTTAGTGAACAGGACAGTAGATCAAAGACTATGAATAATGAGAAAACAATTATCTTTCAGTCACAGCAATTATGGATATTATGTAGAATTCTTTTATATTCGTGCTTTTCCACTTGATAAAGGCCAAGTGGCCGAAAATTTGTGGATATAGAGTGTTCATTGTTATTAGGGCTGTGACGATTCACCACGGTTCTCGATTCACCGTGGTTCAGGGACTAAAATTAAAGTTTTTGACATGGTAGCCACCCGGGCCCCTACATTTTCAGATTTATTAGCCCGGAGTAAATTTTGGTAGCCCGTGAAAAAAAATGAAATTTTGCAAAACGAAAGTGAAGTATAATATTCAGAAGCAAAACGGATCTAAGGCTCCGCACATCATCGGGTCCGTATTTTCAAACACTCGCGCGACTTAGACGATGCAACTCTTTCAAGATTACGATTGACGTCGATGTAAACATCGCGCGAACAACAGGTGCTTTGTTAATAGGCTTGAAATATCCATACAAACCCCGAGAATTTTTAATCGCCACACGGGCGAGCGAGTAGGAAGGTTTCATGGGCTCGGGAGCAAAAGTGGTCGCCTCGGGCGACCGTTAATTTTAGTCCCTGTGGTTATTGATTCACCGTGGTTCTTGACGACGGTTCGATACACAATACACGAAGAGGCCGTATGGTTGACTTATGGCTCGTTTTCGGTATTTAGTTTTATCTTTAAAAAATCAACATGGTGATGCTCGACGCCGAGTCGTCGAAGATTATCTCTGAGTTTTGTTTTTGTTTTTTCTGGTCAATACCATACTTCTCAAATCATTCAAATTATGAATGATCTTAATTTGTTGTTGTTTTAATAAAATATCTGATGAATTACAGAAATACCTTCATATCTTATATCTAGATATGACGACGACAATGAGGGTATGGCATTAGCTCTCCGGACTTTTTCGTCCCAGCGAGCTAAAAATGTTGTATCGTGATTCGAATCATATCGTGAGTAAATGTTGCAATACATATCATATCGTGAGCCCTAATTGTTATTTATTAATCATAACTTGATACATGTATAACCAAAAAAAAAAAATAAATAAAACCTATGTTTGTGAAACATGAATGCCCCCGTTGGCATCTTTGTCAGTAAAACTGATGAAAAGTAGTTTCACATTTGAGGTAAAGGTCACAAGGTCAAATTAAGTATCAATGGAAAAGTCTTGCCACATGGAATTCATATGTGAAATATGAAAGCCCTATCACTTACCATTCAAAAGCTATGCCCAAGATTAAAGTTTTTCAAAAGTAGGTCAAACTCCAAGGTCACAAGGTAAAAAATTTTGGTATCCATGGAAAGGTCTTGTCACAAGGAATACACATGTGAAATATGAAAGCCCTATCACTTACCATTCAAAAGTTATGCCCAAGGTAAAAGTTTTTCAAAAGTAGGTCAAACTCCAAGGTCACAAGGTCAAAAATTTTGGTATCCATGGAAAGGTCTTGCCACAAGAAATGCACATGTGAAATATGAAAATCCTATCACTTACCATTCAAAAGTTATGCCCAAGGTTAAAGTTTTTGCGGACAAACAGACAGACATACAGACAGACCAAAAGCGAACTCTGTAAAGTACGATTCAAATCGAACCGACCAAGCACGAACCGAGGGTAACCAAATTTTCAGTTAACCGTGACAGCCCTTACGAAAACCCATCAAAGTATCATGCACGTACTGTAATGTACTTACTGCTATCTTAAACTAGATAACATTTTCATTGCAAACATGGCAAAGGTTCATGCCAGTCATCCTCTACCTAGTGACAGCAAAATGATGACCTGTAAAGTGTAAATAAAATCAGATTTCAAGCTTAGATACTTTGTCACATTCTAGAAAGATTAGACCTACCTGAATCTATAAGTAATTAGAGAGGTTTAGTTACAAGTTCTTTCAACGTGTACGTATGACGTACATGTACACGTCACAGTTTGACGTCACAATCCGAAGACGTCGTTTTGTTACACGTACGAATCGGAGTAGGTATAGGTATAGCTATGTAGTAAGGAGTACGTTTAGCTTGCTTCTTTTAAATCAGTTTAGTCTGCGAGAAAAATACATTGAGATTCGTAAAACCTCGACGCAAGGAAAGTTAGAATCCTAAACGTGCTTTATAACACGGAAAACTGGAAGTTCGATCAATGACAAGTCTGGAATTTTTCAAAGAAGTTACCCGTTCTGTCGTTACGTGTAGAGCGTCGTTTACACGTCCATAACGTGTAGCTATACGTCACGTCGTTACGTCATTTGAACAAAGATCGCAGGAAGTGATGACGTAATACGTACACGTCGCGCTAAAACTTGTAACTAAACCTCTAATATTAAGTTGGTGTGCATATAAGTGTAGATTTCAAAGAACAGACTGATTTTTATGATTGAAAAGTATAATATTGAAAATATTGGTTGTATATTGCATTTTATCATGTCACAAGGGGGAGGGATTGTATAAGTGTGTTTTGACATCAATTTTGTATGACAGACAAGTACATGTATATACAAATCTCATGTACACAGAAAAAAGAGAATCTGTTTACCAATTGAAAAAATAATATTGGCATACCATTGATCCTTCATGTATATTGTGCAGCATCTTTTACAGAAAGGGCATCCTTTTCAAAGCCAAAAGTCCAACATACCAGTGACCACTGAGTATCATCGTGTACATGTAGTTAGGTGGAGATCCATCAACGCTACAAAGAGGAATCCAAAATTAAATTTCAATGTTTCAGATGTAAATTTTTTATATAATCAGTCTGAATGTTTCCACGTAACAATATTTCCTCCAAATTGGCTAGAGTTATCTCCCTCCTTGAACACATTGAACTACAACCCCATTGGACTCTTCGGAACTAGCCATGCTAACTGTTCGTGTTCTTGAATAAAGACACGCCCCTTGTTATTGAAAAAAATGATGACCAATTTATTCAAGCAATTGGTGATGAATAGTCCATTCTCTGAAGTGCTGACACATCAAAATATTCAAAACAACACTTATTATGATAAGGAAGGGTAACATATCATGCATCTTCTCAAGACAAATGTACAAAACCTCTGGACCAATGAGAATCGACCTTAAGTGTCCTGATTAGCATATGAAGCGAAGGTTCGAAAATAAAACGGACACGCCCACAGAAATCTGCCGAAGACGCTGGCGTAAAATATTTAGCAATACCTTCTTATGTTTCATAGATATGTCAATTACTTGATTATGTAGCACAATCGAATGAAAACTATCCAAATATGTGTGCTGATTAATTGGCTAGTGATGACAAACTCTCAAGAGACATAAATTTTGAATGCTCACTCGACATGCTAGATGGCGCTCAGAGAATTGTGGGAAATATAAAATTTTTGATTTGAGATCCAACAAGGGGGAGCAAATTATGTACGCTTGTTTTGAAGAGATTGATATTGCAATACGCATTGGATCAACCCATCATGGGATCGGCCGAGCCCGGTGTCTGCCCAGTATTCCAAAGGTCCGATAGTTCGAGGGCCCATAAAGCTGAAGGTCTGATAAATCGATGGCCCGATAATCCGAAGGCCCGATAGTCCGAAGGTCCGATAGACCGAAAGTACTGCATTCCAATATACAGAAGGATCCATAATCCTAAGTACCTAAAAATCGAATATCCGATATTTCGAAGGTCTATTAGAACATAAGTTTAGAGGTCCGATAGTAAGAAGGCCTAATGGTTCTATGGTCTGATAGTCCAAAGGTTTGAAAGTCCGAATGCCCTGTACATATACATGTAGATATGAATTTGATACAAGATACCTGACTGTACAATTGAAATTGATAGATTTAGTCAAACGCAAGCTCACCTCCCGTGGGTCATAATGACAGAATTTTCGCTGGATAGCATTACAAAAATCTAATGCGAGTACTTGTCGGTTAATTTGTTATCGATAGCAAAATATCATCTATTTTATTTTTCCATCAACAAAAGATGACCTAAATAATCATGATAATGTTGACAGTGATTAATATCTGTTAATTTTAGGAGTTACAAAACAATATTGCTTACATAGTGGCTTTAAATGGCTAATTCACTGACAAGTAATCGCATCAGATTTTTGTAATGCTATCCAGCGAAAATTCTGCTGATATGACCCACGGGAGAGCTTGCGTGACCGAACGTGGGTTTCTGACGATGGTGTCAGGGATGAAAATTCGTTGAAATTTTCAGGGGCCAAGTGGGCTCCTAAGTCAATAAATTTAGGCGCCCACATCAAAACGATTAGCCCACATCAAAATGTATCTAAATTTACATTTTCAAATTTAAGCCCAAACCCCCTTCTCTCCTTGTACAGTGTACATGTCGAGTTTATTTCAAATACAAGTACCTTTAAATAAATCAATAAATACAGGTAAATCCAAATATAAACATATTACGTACACGTCAGTCGGTCTCCAGACAGTGACTTTGTGCGCTTTTAGAAACATTAGTTAGTTTTGGTATATATACATTTGTACTGATCTAAAATTACAGTACGTCTTTACAAGGAAATAAGACAGATCTATTCATTTTCCGCGAGAAAGCGAACCGAAAATTTGTCAAATACCCATGAGTTTTTGTTTCCAAACGTTAGTTACGGCAACTATGATACAAGAAAATAATAAAGATTGGAATTTTACGGTCGCCAAGTGAGCGATAAGAAAAAAATTTTTGGTAGTCCACACTGAATTTTTAGTCGCATTGGCGAGCGGGCAAGTGCTTATTTGCATCCCTGGGTGTTTGACTGTCTCACAAGTTTATTGGAAAATCATCTATTGGTACGAAAAATCCTGATAATTGGAACGAAAAGTACAAAAGAACTCAATACGAAAAGACTAGAGTTGTAAAATCAGAAAAAAAAATTTACTATCAATTATTGGAAACTATCGGAGGAGTACATCGATATCAGAATCAGACTTTTTTACTTTAAAATTGTTATATGTTTTGTATCTTCAGAAGGACAATACTCAGGGCGTACGTATGCAAGTAGATCTTGCAAACAAAGGTATTTATCTCGAGGTTTGCTTTAGACATGATAGAAAGGGGGCCTAGCTTCCTTTTTCTAATTCTATCAAAGCCAAAACAGTCCCATGCTGCGGACTTAGTACTGCTGGGATATGGATAAATTTGCTCCTCCTCAACCGGTAACTTTGCCAAAGCGATCGCGTCTAGTTTTTAGTTTTGAATTATAGCAAAGACTTTTCGCACTGAGATCATTTCGTGTAACTTCAACAGCGACAATCGATTTTCGAAATCATTATCGATAGTCAGCACTTTTCAAGATTCAGCGACTATCAGTGGCGGATTCTGGGGGGTGCGGAGGGGGCGCCCGCCCCACCGGCACTGACCCAAAATTTTCCAAAAACAGGTATATTTTAGTCAATTTTCAGTCAAAATCGGCAAAATTCGCCCCTTGACCCCCGGTAAAGGGGGGCGCTGGATCCGCCACTGACTATCATTACAACACTAGAAAAGACAACAATATGAAAAATCCTGACGCCCTGAAGAACATGTATCTTTAAGTTTACCCAATCCTTCCCATGGCAGGCCGAAAGGGAAAGGGGGGGGGGTAGCTTGCAACAAAGTAAACAAAGATTTTACCTGATACATGTTCCTTTTTAGGAGAAGTAATCATATAAATATGTCTAAATATATAAGAAGTGATTCAAATAGTCCACAGGATCGCCGTAAAATAAAAGCAAGAACAAGAAAAATCAGCGCGTGGGTCGAACTGACCAAGCCGGCGTCTTTATTTTGGGAAATGCACGTTAAAAAGTAAATATCAATGACTTAGAAATGCATCTTACCATTTATCGCCATGTGATTACCCAAATAAACATGTTTTGTTTAGTTTCTTTGTGGGAAAACAACTTTCAACCCGCTTCTGAGTTTCCTCTGTATACAAATAAAATGCTCGCCTCTGATTGGTCAATATTTGATTTGAAATTGTGCTAGCGCGAACACAGAGCCCGCTGTATTTTTCGGCGTTTTTTCACTCTCTCTTTTCTTTCTTTTCTTTTTCTTTTCTTTTTTTTTTTTTTTTTTTGGATTGTTCTGGTTTTTTTTATTTCATATACATATATTTTGCCATAATGAATAATTCTATTTTAAACCTCGAAAAGAAAATAAATATTCACAAGGCCTAGAGGTGATTAGCAGGTGATTTTGTGTTTCCAGCTCGGAGATCCAGACAATATTCAGTGGCGGATTCAGGGGGTGCGGAGCCCCCCCCCCCCCCGGCACTGACCCCAAACTTTCCAAAAACAGGTATATTTTGCCCCATTTTCAATCACAATCGGCAAAATTATCCCCTAGACCCCCGGCAAAGGGGGCGCTTAATCCGCCATTGATATTGATCGAGTATCAGTGGTGGATCAAGCGCTCCTTTTGCTGGGGAATCAAGGGGCGAATTTTGCCGATTTTGTCTTTTGTTTTTTCTGTAAATGGACCAAAATGTACCTGATTATTTGAAAATTTGGAGTCAGTGCCGTGGATAGACGTTCTTCGTATTTTTTTTTTCACTAGTATATCTACATATTTTTTTAAGTTGCCATCTTGATATTTATATGTTGTTTATGATAAGGAGAGGGCTTATGTAATGTTGTTATAACTTTTGCCCCATCCTATTTCATGTTATTATGAAATAAAATATGTTAAAACTAAAACATTTTTTTTTCTTGGGGGATGCAAGCCCAGAATAAGGCTTGGTTGGCCTGTCCCTTGGAATCAAAATATGTACAATTATTTACGTTCATAGACTAGACTTGAAGTCTCGGGAGGGACTGGACCAAACTTGAAAAACTATAACCACCCCATATATTGTATTTTATGATTGAGGGCGAAGCTGGCCCAATCGGCATTTCAAAGCTCAATTGATGAAAAAAATTGTGTGAGAAGACAATGAATTCTTTTCGACGAATTGTCCTGTTTAAATTATATTGTATTTATATACTGTATTTATGAAAGAGATTAGTTTATGACTGAGAAGTGTCCCACTTGTCTTGTGTTTCATCAATATGTGAGAAAGTCACAATAGGGCAGACCTTTTTCGTGTTTATAACTTCATTTTAAAAAATACAAGTTGTCTTCTTGTGTGATGGTGGGAGCCGGGGGATGGGCCTAGTTGTAATATATTAATGAGATCCCGGATAGATCTGCAATCCCCCCTTTCATATTTAAGGGTACAGACGATCGTACATGCATTCATGAAGGATCGAACATGAAAAGCAAAGTAATCGATTATCAATTCTCTCTCTCTCTCTCTCCTTAAACATAATGTAAGGCTAGAGCAGATATTAATGTCAGCAGCGGATCCTTAGGTTCATGAGCGATCAAAAAAAAAAAAAAAAAAAAAATCACTGTAAGTTTGACAAATAATTGTTGATAATACAAATATACATAATTATTTTGAGCTTCAATTAATTTATTTCTTTATCTTTCCCTGTAATAGTTCACAGAAAAAAAAGTTTTGATGAAATGCACACTCGGGTGCCGATCCAAAACATGCTGTCATGAGGGCGCGCAAAAGTGCCCCCCCCCCCCCCGTGCGACTCTCATATCCATGGGTACGCAGCGTGAACCCTTTTACGTCACAGGATTTTGGACTTCATTAATTTTAATGTTTCTTTAAGCTTTTAAAAAAATATTTGAAATTTTTTAAGGGGGGGGGGGAGTTTATAGGGTATAAATTTAGGACACTCGGGATTGAAACCATCCATACAACTACAAGAACATCATATTAAGTTCAGTGGTAATTTTTATCTGCATTTGATATTTTGCAAGGGGCCATTTATCAACACAAAGGGGAAAGGGTGGGATATATAGAACAACTCGACGAAATTCTTTGAAATGGCACTCGCCTATAATTAGAACATATCGATATATAGTCTTGTATTCTTGTGTAAAAGTAACTGACATGCGGATGCAAATTACACGGGTTAGTGATTGTGTACTTGTCAAACTGTCAAAATTTTCAATTGTCTGGATACCTCTAAGCACAGAACTGGACACTTACATGTTTCAAAGCAGACCTTAAAATAAAATGAAATGAAATGAAATGAAATAAAATATAAAAAAAAAAATAAATAAAAAAAAAATAAATAAATAAAATAAAATAAAATAAAATAAAATAAAATAAAATAAAATAAAATAAAATAATTGATAATAAAAAGAAACATAAGAATGTTATGCTGATTATAAATAATTTAAGGAACAAAAGAAAAAAAAAACGGACAAAAAGAATTGATGAATAAAATCGCTTCTTTTATATGTAAAAGTAACTGACACGCGGATGCAAATTACACGGGTCAGTAATTGTGTACTTGTCAAACTGTCAAAATGTTCAAATGTCCGGCTACCTCTTTGCACAGAACTGGACACTTACATGTTTCAATTTAACAAAAGAAAAAAAGGACAAAAAGAATTCAAGAGTAAAATCAGCTGATAAAAAATATTTTTTAAAAATAAAGTCATTTATATTAATATTTAATATACTTGCATATTTCTAAATAATAAGTTGAAAAACAATTAAATATGAAGAAAGGAAAAATGAAATAAAATATATATCTAAAATATTGGAAAAAAGGAAACATACCATGGTAACTGATGCATATTAATTAGTTAGTAAAATTAGTAAAATGAAACAATTAAATTAAATAAAAACATCAATAAAATAAATATATTAATGAAATAAATAAATTGATAGAATAAATAAAATAATAAAATTAATGAAATTGAGAAAATAAATCAAATTGAGAAAATAAATTAATGAATAAAATAGATTAATAAAAATAAATTAATTTATTGATAAAAAATTAATAAAAATAAAATGAATGAATTAATTAAATAAATTGATAGAATAAATAAATTAATAAAATAGATAAAGTATCAAAATAAATAAATTGATAAAATAAATAAATTAATAAAATAAATAGATTAATAAAATGAATAAATTAATAAAATTAATTAATTAATAAAATTAATTAATTGATAAAATTAATTAATTAATAAAATTAATTAATTAATAAATAGATTAATTGATAAAATAAATACCTTAATAAAATAAATTAATTAATGAAATAAATTAATAAAATAAATAGATAAATAAAATAAATTAATGTAACAAATAAATTAATGAAGAAATAAAAAAAAAAGAAATTAATGATAAAAACTTTATCAGGTTTCCGCAACTGCGTAAACTATAGAAGTAGTAACATATCAAGTTTCAGCAACTGCGTAAACTATTTGAAAAGTTTAATTAGGTTTCCGCAGCTGCGTAAACATATTAAACAGGTTTCATCAGGATTCCGCAACTGCGTAAACCATTTGTTCCAAGTTTACATTGCGGAAACTTGTTGAAATAAAATGGAAAGAAATTTAACAGGTTTCATCAGGATTCCGCAACTGCGTAAACCATTTGTTCCAAGTTTACATTGCGGAAACTTTATCATGGAAAATTTATCAAGTTTCATCAGCGAAAACATTGCGTAAACTTGCGGAAACTATTTGCCAGTTTACGCAATGCGGAAACTTGTGGAAACCTGAAAATATCAAGTTTACGCAGTTGCGTAAACCTGTTTTTTCGCCCAGTGTATAACAATTCTAAGTAAAATCCATCCTTGCTTCTCTGGCGTCTCATTGCAAAATGAATTATTTTTATTTATTTTGCAATGAACGCCAGAGAAGCAAGGATGGATTTTACTTAGAATTGTTATAGATCGTCGTTTTTTACACTTGATAAAGGCCAAGGGGCCGAAAATTTGTGTATCTGAGTGTTTGTGTTTTTAATTTTAATGTTGCTTAACTTTTGTCTGGGTGTATATTACCTGAAACCATCCAAAAAGTACCATCAAAGAAGTAAGTCCTTATAATCTGAGAAATAATCAAACTATCGCGCTCCA